>OY977961.1:17667063-18904563 GCA_963854355.1 Epinotia brunnichana | reverse complement strand
ATTATATCTAAAAAAACGGCCCGTTATTTTCTACTCTGAGGTATAAAGTACAATATTGGAAAGTTTCAATAAAATCGGTTCGCATATTTTTGTTAAATCTGTCCTCAAAGGATACCAAAAGATGGCGCTGGTGATGTGTTTTTAAATCGGTCATTCTCGAACTCTGTCTACGGATACCTAAACTCCATCAAACTTTTTTTTTACGTTCTCATATGGTTTGGCAGAATTTAAACGCATAGAAAAATCGGAAGAATTACCTACTACGGCTAGAATATGCCTGGAAATGTGTGACGCGCTGCATCGCAGTATTGAAGTTTTTAACGTTAGTTGTATAAATACAATTTCCGTCGATATTGCTACTCTTTGACCACATGGATTTCCATATCCTATACTATTAAACGAGCAATATTTGTATATATATTTGCAATCACGTTCTCGGAAACGGCTCTAACGATTTCGATGAAATTTGGAATATAGGTGGTGACGGGGACGAGAAATCGATCTAGATAGGTCTCGTTTCCGAGAAAATTCGTTTTCTCGAGATTTTCTCGCATAAAGATTTGTTAATGCAATATAGTTCGTAATTTCACGACAACTGTCACCGCTTGATTAGACTAATGGTTATAACATCGGCTTATAACGCCGTCGGCCGGGGTTCAAATCCCAGCCAGGGGATGTTTAGTTTTTGATTTCGTTTTGTATAGACAATGATTTTTCGTAGTATTAAAACCAGAAAAAGCATGTTCTGACGTTTTTTTCTATTATTGTTTACATGTCTTTTTTGTTTTTCGATTTGTTTTCCAACTGGGAAAAATTACTAATAAATTACATATTTGGTTGAGGAAGTGACGGAAATATTTCAGTAGAGTATTTTATGGCACTATGCCATCTTTTTAACCGAAACTATCTAGAGAGCTCTGCTCATCTTTTTAACCGACTTCAAAAAGGAGGAGATTCTCAATTCGTCTGTATGTTTTTTTTAATGTGTGTTTGTTACGCGATAACTCGGTAATTTATAAACCGATTTGAAAAAAAATCTTAGTTTGGAAGCATATACTTCCAGATTCGTCCCGTTGTCACCAAAATCCAGTTCAGATGATGGGGTCCTGGAGAAATCGAGGAAACTCTTCAAATTTTACAGGCAAACTTGAAATAATTTCGCTACTGATTTGAAGTCGGTTAAAATTTGGTTTTGAATAGTATATTATTATTCATAAGGTTATGTAGGTTGGAAAAAGTCGGTTTAGTGATTCGGTAATAATTTTAGAATCAAATGAAACCTTTTTAACACTTTTTGTAAGATTTTTATTTTCATTGGGCTAAGATAGCTCAAAAATAACATCAGTGACATCTATCGAACTGAACTTGAACCAAAACTATGCTCGCTAGATGGTGCTTATCATTATCTGAGACTTAATTCTGGCATTACTAAATGCCTTTCTTTGAATTTGTGATTCTAAATGCTGAGTTATGCATATTATTGTCACTTTTATTTTTTATTTAATCGTATGGCATACATTATTTATTTTGGCCTTTGAGTTTTGTCACTTTTTAGTACCACCCAGGGGACACGTGCAGGGTTGTGGTAGGTAGCTCCTGCGGACGCAAGTGACAGTTGTCCCCCCTTTGTCAAGTGAGTGGGCAACTCGACTGTAAGAGGTTTTTAAGCCGCCCGAAGGCCTCTAACTCGGCTTAACGACTACTGTCATAGACAGCAGCCGGGATCAACTGCTTAGCGTGCCTTCCAAAGCACGGAAGCGCTCATTTATAATAACCACTCAAACAGGCGGGCACCCATCCAAAGACTGGCCGCTGCCATCGTTGCTTAACCTGCGTTATCGTTTCCGACTCGCAGGCGCCGCTGGGCTATCACTAATATCGGCCGTGAAAAAGGTCCAAAGTTGTGAAAGTATCACGTTAAACGCCCACATGTGAGCCTTCTGAGTCTACCCTTTCGCGCCGCGACAAAAACACGATAACTGTCAAGTATCACTGAGGCTTTATGTAACTAAACAACTAGAAATATGACAGTACGTATTCCTATTTATAATTTCTGGTTGTAAATTTTCACTTTGTGGGTATAAAAATATGGTTTCTAGAATCTGTATTTTATTATTCGAAAATTTTAACAGTAGAAATGTTTTTCAAAAATATTATTTTTGCTTTATGTATAATTATTGTTTAAAGAGCATTGTGTAAAGCAAAAGTTACTCACCTAACTCTATCTAGAGAGCTCTGCTCCATTATCGGACCCTGAGCAGTTCATATACCTTTTTTTTTTCTTGAAGAAAACCTGCGAGCCTGGTGCCTAATCATCGGGGGATGACTTGGTTATGTGGTATTTCTATTCACTTTTTCTTATTAATGAAGTGCCAAATGTGACTTTAAGATCCTTGAGGAATCGACGGAACTCCTCAAATATTATTGGCCTACTTATAGCGACTTGGGTGTTTTCTGTAATAGGTAATCAACGCTCACGGAAAGCAGTTCATTTGTTTCCCACTATACCGGTAAGGAAATGTGTATGTTCCTTGGCGAAGTACTGTAGCCCTAGTATAAGTTTTATCGAAACGTATACGTTTTCGAACGCGTTTGCGTTTAGTTTCAATGTGTATGGCAACGCGTAGTTCCTAATAGTTACCACCAGAGGCGCTGTTCGCGTTGCCATATAAATTGAGACTAAACGCAAACGCGTTCGAAAACGTATTGCATGAATAAAACTTATACTAGAGCCTCTGAATTGAAGTAGTTTTTAACTTTGTTTTTAAAGTAAATTATAAATACTATTGTTGTGTAACTTTTTGTATTAGTTGTTTCCTTTATAGTGGGGGGTTTATATTTAATTATATTTAATTCCAAGCCGAGTTTATTTTATTTTATTTTGCTTGAAAATAATCTTTTTTTTTTTATTAAATTAAAAATAAATATAAAATAGAAAAATTATTCTCACCCGAGCAGAGCTCGGTCGCCCAGATATGAGATACTGATTCACATATTATACGGTCCTATATGTCCTGTAAATCTACATTCGGTCAAGATTAGAACGTCAAATTCAACATGCGTTCTGTGTAAATTTAGGAGAAAAAAAGCGATTTTTTTGTTAACACTACGGATGTTATATGTTAGAACTTTAAACGTCTTATTAGATTTGAAAACGGTAATACACGAGTCTGAGTTAACAATTTCGTGGCAAGTTATGTTAAAAACGGAATCTACTTCGTCTGCTAACTCAGCTCTATCCATTTTACGGTAAACGGAAAAGTTACGATGGTGGAAAAGCTGCGTTCAGATACGTTGATGAATGTACAATTATAATGTAACCACAACATTAGTTGATGTGGATTGAGATATGCAAAAATGGAAAATTGTTGTTGTGGAAGCGTGAATTGAAATAACTGAGCTACCGCGTTTTTGTTAAAAGAGTATCTCATTTCTCGAGATTCATGAGGTAAAATTATCATTTCATATGGTGTATTTATGTTTTTCGTACAGTAAAATAATGCTTTTGATTCAAAGCAATTTGAATGTATTAGTGCGTAATCGCCTGTGGATGTTTTTATATAGGATCTGTAAGGTTTACAATTATTAATCGAGTTGAATAGGCAGTAAAGTGGCTATATTCTTAACCTAAGATTTTTTCTAATTTATTTTTTCTGAGGTTGAGGCGATTTACGCATGACAGTTTTTTTCTTAATCCATAAAGAGATTTGAAGCTTTCATAAAAATCTAACATACAATACAGTGCAGTTGTAGTAAAAGTAAAGGTCTATTTCTGTCCCCTAACCCTCGTGGCGTCGGTGAACCGGATCTTGCACTCGCGCACCGCCATGTTGGGCTCCAGGAAGTCGTTCAGCGCACGCGCAGGGTTCGGCCGGTCGAAGGGGAAGCCCATAGCGCGCTTGTCGGGGTACTTGCGGTCGCGGATGCCGCAGTACGAGGCCGCGTTGTTGCAGCACCCTGCCAGGTCTTGTTCCACCTGGTGAACAATTTAATAGAATAACTCTCTTATTCATAAAATTTCAAACGCCTCTGCTAAATAAAATGTGCTTTGTCCATTTCTTACGAATAAAAATGCCAATGTGACAGATAAAGTCAAACGGATTTTAACGACATTTTAGTTAAAATAGGCTTGTAGTACGTTTATGAATACGGCCGTTTGTCTCCACGCAGCGCAGCAAATATTCATTAAGTAGACATATTATCAGCCTAAATTCGTCGCACTTCTAGACATAATGTTCTCGTGGATGAGAAGGAAAGAGCTTCGAGCTATATCCCACCCTATGCAGTTGTCTTAGATAGCACATTGCGGTGTGACCACCAGCCACAAATGTCAAACTCAGCCGCACAGCCAGACCCTCATCATCATCATCATCATATCAGCCAAAAGACGTCCACTGCTGGGCATAGACCTCCCCCAAAGAGTGCCACGATTACCGGTCCTGTGCCACCCGCATCCAGCGGACTCCCGCGACCTTTACCAGGTCATCAGTCCACCTTCCACCTTGAGTATGTGGTCGCCACTCGAGAACGTTTCCACCCCAACGGCTATCGGTTCTACGTGCAGCCAGTTCTTTTTAAATAAGATACGCTCGTAGGGATAACGACGAAGTCCTAGCTGGTGCGAATTGGTTATCTTTAGGATTTTTCAAAGTGGTCTTGCCCGGTCATCATTCCAGTTAGTAACAGTCGTGAACAGCACAACAGGATAGCCCAGGGTGGTCCCCTTGAGCAGCAGGATGCGGTGCTAGCTATGATAATGACGAGCTCCTAAAAGTTCTAAATGGCGTGCTTGGTTGATTCTCTTTAGGGTCTTTCAAAGTGGTCATACTTGGTCCTCATTCCAGTTTGTAACAGTCACGAAGAGCACGACAGGATAGCCCTGGGCAGTTCCTTTAGGCAGCAGCATGTGGTGCGGCCACCCGCAGCCGCAGAAGTCGAACTCGGCGGCCTGGTCAGAGCCGGGCTCGCCGGGGCGCGCTTTCTGGCTGCGGAAGATGCGCTCGTACGGGATGGTGACGGAGGAGTCCTTGCTGTTGCGCTTCACCACGTTGCTGCCGGGATACACTGGAGAACAAGTTAGTTGTTAGCGTTGCCTCCATCAAAACATCATCATTATTATATCCTGTTATACTGCATACAGCATAGCTTATGCCGTATGTTTCATATGAGCACGCAAGCCCTAAGGATTTTCACCAACAAGCGATTGAATGATTGAAACACATACTGCATATTAAGAACCGTCAACACATCAAAAGTAACTTCCTCATTATCAATAATGTATTTTATTTATTTAATCTTATGGCATACATTATTTGGCCTTTGAGTTTGTCAATTTTTTTTTAGTACCACCCAGGGGACATGTGCAGGGTTGTGGTAGGTAGCTCCTGCTGACGCAAGTGACAGTTGTCCCCCCTTTGTCAAGTGAGTGGGCAACTCGACTATTAGAGGTTCTTAAGCCGCCCGAGGGCCTCTAACTCGGCTTACTTAACGAATACTGTCATAGACAGCAGCCGGGATCAACTGCTTAGCGTGCCTTCCAAAGCACGGAAGCGATCATTTATAGTAATCACTCAAACAGGCGGTCAACCATCCAAAGACTGACCGCTGCCATCGTTGTTTAACCTGGGTTATCGTTTCCGACTCGCAGGTGCCGCTGGGCTATGAACGCCTCATGTAAGTATCTTATAAATGAAAAGGATGGTGATATAAGACTCCAAACTACCCAACCCACCACCCAACGAGTTAGTACTAGTAGTACACTTGTTTTACTCTGACAATATCAGAAATGAATAGACACTCACGGCTCGTGGAGAACTTGTCCAGTTCCACCATCATGCGCCGCTGTTCCTCGAAAGGCAGCGGCTGACCGCGCTCGTCGGCCGCCGGCGCCATGAAGATGCGGACTGTTCCCATCATCGACTGTCCGCTTGTGTTGTTCACCTCGATGCTGCATTAAAGAAAGTTTAAAAATAAATTAATCAGCCTATATACGTCCCACTGCTGGGCACCGGCCTCCTGTCATGGATGAGAAAGAAAGGTTTATTTTGTTTGTATTTTTATCATGGAATTTACATATAGAGGTTATTTTATTGGTAAGTAAAGGAGCCCCCTCCTTTAACTAGACGATATCGCCATGTACAGCTGAGAGTATTCATGATCATCATCATAACTTGTACTTATAAGTACGTCCTACTGCAGCAAAACAGGTCACCAGTCATTAAAATTATTAAAAAGGGTTAGATAACTATTATATAGGTAATTAACAGTCTTAGCATGAAGATTTTGCCGCCACATAGCTATTTCCATTCGTCATTCTATTCCTTACTTTATAAACAAATTTTTGGAAGTCTATTTTTATTTACAGTTCTGTCATAGGATTTTCGTTTGAGGGGGGGGGGGGTTGTTGTGGGGTGGGCACTATGTTGAGCTGAGGCTCGATTTTAGTAGGCACTCAGCAGCTTTTGGGGAAGTCTTGAGCTGACTAGCTTCCCCCTGATGATGTCATAAGCTGATATTGTCGACTCACTTGTAGACGAAGTCTTCGTGCTGCAGATGCGTGAAGCGCGCTGGCATGCTGCCGCGCAGCTGGAGGAAGTCGAGCCCGCGGGAGATATCCACGGTGCTCTGCTCCCACTGCGTGCCGAACGTGTTGGCGCCCGCGCGCCCTTCCACGCTGATGGACGACACGCGGATGGACGGGAAGTCCAGCTGGAACAATTATGTGTACAACGTTAGGCTTAAAGAATGCAAGGAAGAGCTTAACAAGATAGAAGAAGGACGGTGGCGTGGGTGCACAAGGAAATAGTGGGCAATAAGAGGGCGGATGAGCTGACCAGGGAGGGCGCGGGAAGGGAATTTGTAGGCCCAGAACCGGTCCTTCCTTTCGCGGCTCAAGTCACAAAGGGGGACCTCAGTTCTGCAGGAAAACAAAAAGAATGGAAGAATTTGATGTGGGAACGCAGCCGGGACAAGCTTGAGCTCCATCCTCAGGGAATTGGGCTGAATTAACGCGTTTAGCGATCGACTGCCCATCTGTTTCTGGCCAGGCGTCCCTTCACAACATCATCATATGCTTAAAAGTGGTCGCTGGTGAGTTTGGGATCTGTAATGGGGTGGCGTAGGCTCCCGAGGGTTAACCTTTAATTAAATTCAGCCGAGTAAGTAAGGGGAAAAGCTAGGTTGACGAACAGTGCACAGGTCATACTGAAACCTATATTCGAAGTGAGGTTACCTGGCTAGCGCTATACGGCGTGAGCTTGGCCTTGTGCAGGTTAAAGATGTCGTCGACGTAGGCGTGCCAGCGGTAGAAGATCGGGTCTCGCATGGCTGTGGCAGAGTCTCCCATCACGCCGTATTTTTCCTGCAAAACGCATTTATCAGTTGCTAAAGCAGTAGTATTACAATAAGATTTGAGCGAAACGGAAGACGTAGTGTGGATAGAACTGCGCAAGGACGGTTATTGAAGTTCTTGGGGAAAGCCTTTCCAAGCGTTGGACGTCTTCCAGCTCAAAAAATGATGATGATCACGATGATTGAACATATCATACCCGATCATTGTGTTGTCTGACATTTGCGACTTTTAGTTTATTTATATGATGTGGCGTTTCAGTGCTAGGCTCGACAAGCCTTCACAAACGCAAAGGACTTCTGCAACAGGGTGTGAATGGCTCACAAAAGTTTGTGACAAATACTTGATGACAAATACTTTGACTCAAATCAAAAACCAACATTTGACTTAAACCATCTTGAGCTTACGCGAACCTACGAGAGCTGAGGCAAACTAACTGTTCTCTAAAGTATGCCTCATGAAGCGGATCTTTATGAACCCTTATTAAAAAGCATGCCAACCGGATTTCAGTCGAATGCTGTTCTTAAAGCCCTAAGGATCCAGTTGTTTTTCCACTTGACCAGCCCTTACAGGCATTCAACGAGAGCTGGTACTCACCAGGTATCTGTGGTCAGGATCGTGAATGTACGAGATGAAGAGGTGTCCCATATTGTGCAGGTTGCCGTACTTGTCGGAGTTGCGGCTCAGCGCTGATGCCTCTATCAGGTTGCCCAGGATATCTATGCCCGTCTGCTCGTCTAGAGGGAGCTTGCGACCGCTTGGCTGAAACATGAAATTTACTTAACTTTAGAACATTATGTGTTTCCCGCTCACGGGACAATGATGTCCCGGACCTTTGGGAGGCGTGCGTGGGACTAGGTACCCACAAAGTACCAACATTATTATTATTATACCAACCATCGTTGTTTCAAATTATTTAAAAATGACATGTAATAATTTTCTCGTCAATTTGGGTCGTATGAGTGTATTGTATTTATTTAAAACAAATGCATGAATATATACAATTTTGATTTATTTTATATGTATAATTTAATTTACTAGCTCCCCCGCGCGGCTCCACCGCGTTTACAAAGAATCTAGGCGAAACGAAGGTATAAAAATATAACACATAGTAGGTCCTGTAGGTCCATCACTACATAGTATAAAACAAAGTCGCTCCCCGCTGTCTGTCTGCCCCTATGTATGCTTAGATCTTTAAAACTACGCAACGGACATTGATGCGGTATTTTTAATATTATGTATAATACGTGCATTATTATATTTACAAACCCGTGCAAAGCCGGGGCGGGTCGCTAGTTCTACATATAACTAGCAATGCACTCACGAGAACTTTTCAAAGTTGCGAAACTTTCCACATGAGAATTTCTCGGTAACTTCTGAGAATGTTCTCGAGAACGAGAATTTATTTATTTATCGTAGTTTATACCATGAATATTCACGATAGTTTAGGTGTAGTCCTTATAATATAATTATTTTCTGAGCTGCACTCCATGATGCATGTCTATTGAAGTAATTATAGTAATTGACATTGTTATATAAGGTACTACGAAAAACACTTGGCTCTGTCGTTTAAAACAATTTAGTTTATAAAATATAAATTAATGTAAAAACACATTTGTTTTTGAACACAACATGCATGGCATATGGTAAGAAATTCTTGGTTGCACCGATCTTTTTCTGTACTGGCCAATATTTATGATAGACCTAAGGGGGTAAAATAGGGGTGCAAAGTTTGTATGGGGAAACCTTTTTTTTTTGAGCTAGAGACTTAAAACTTTGTGGAAAAAATCGTATTAAAATACAAATAAAGTACTTTCACAGTTGTAGAAAATTCCTCCTCTAAGGGGATTAAATAGGGGGGCAAGCTTTGTATGGGCAACACTTTTTTTTGAACTAGAGACTTAAAATTTTGTAGTAAGATTACTTATTACAATACGAAATATAACCGGCCAAGTGCGAGTCGGACTCGCGCACGGAGGATTCCGTACCATTATCTATAAAGAAATATTTATTTTATTCTGTTTTTAGTATTTGTTGTTATAGCGGCAACAGAAATACATCATCTGTGAAAATGTCAACTGGAACTATCACGATATCAGATCCTTCCGCGTTTTGGGAATGTTCTGCAACTTGTACATTGCTAATCGGGAACCGTTAATGGTTTAAAAAAATATTTTACCGGTTATATTTGCATTTGACTATTTATACCCTATTTATACTAATTTACGTTTCCCAGTATTTAAGACATATCGGTTTGACAATTTATATAACCTACCTGTAATCGAAATATAATGGGGAATGGATGAAAATTTTAGAAGCGCCTGATTTTTTTTGGTGATAGGAATAACCTTCCTCAGCACCAGAAAAAAGGTGCAGACTTTTCAGCTATGTCAATTATTTTTGAAAAATATAAACAGTTTCCTCATTTACGTTTTGGGTTTAGGACGGTGAATACTTTCCTTGATTCGTCTCAGATTACAATAAAATATATTAAAATTCCGTGGTAAACTGACACTGGCAGCTGCAGCAGCTATATTTGTCATTGCCAGGGTCAGATATATAAAATATTTTTTTGTAATATGAGACGAATCAAGGAAAGTGTCTCATTCGCCGTCCTAAACCCAAAACGTATGTGAGGAAACTGATTATATTTTTCAAGAATAATTGACCGAGCTTAAAAGTCTGCAACTTTTTTCTGGTGCTAAAGAAGGTTATTCCTATCACCAAAAAAAATATCAGGCACTTCTAAAATTTTCATCCATTCCCCATTATCTGAACCTGAAATAATTTGGATGGTATTCTAGTCAGGTCAACAAAGTCACCAATCGGAGTCCCCGGCATCCGAAAAGAAAATTTTGTAATCGAGTTTCGTTTTCTACATCTTTATAAATAGGTAGGTACTGGAATTTAGGCGAGCCTATCGGCGCCTACAGCATTGTGTTAAGTAAGGTTAAAGAAGCCGTCTATGGGGTCCATGATAATTAATGGATTTAATTAAACCTCATTATTTTCCCAACATCTCGAATATGGGAAAATAAGTTAGTGTATAAACTTAGATGGTACAGAGTTAGGATGAATAGGAAGTCAGAATGTGTACCAGATCAATGGCGCCGTCCTCAATGGCCTGGATAAGGCGGTGGCGCCAGGTCTCCAGCTGAGACACGGTCACTTGGATCTTATCACCTGTGTTCGAGGGACGGTTCAGGTCGGTGATCGTGCTGCCTGCGAACCTGGAACGAGTGCGTTGCTGGATTGTTAACTTAGTAAAAGACTAGGCATACATTGACACTACTCAAAAACAACATTTTCCTTCAGGAGGGCTAACACTGGCTGCCAAGCTGCAAGTCACACGGCTCAGTGAATCCATTTCGCACTGTGCTAATTAAAAAGAGGAGTTACATACATTTTAATCGCTTCTCGGCGTCGGTTGTGCTACGCTAACTACTTCTTGATCTTGAAAGCTATGATGCAGCAGGCCAGTAACAACGTTTTAACTTAGAATTACCATCATTTGATATGTATTTTAGCACTTCTGACCCTTCTTGCCAAAGGCTTGCAAATCTTGTAATCCATATTCAGAATGGGAATCCCATTTGTCGTACGAATACTGCACTGGTGGAATATTGTAGCAACAAAAACAAAGGTAAGTAGTTACTTCCCTTTATATTATGACTTAAGTACTAAAATAACGATCACTTTAGGTAGGAAAGCGTAAAACAAAGGCCATCGAGCGTTCGATGATGAAGGTATTCGGAAGTTCCAAATCGGAACTAGGTACACTCAGCGTCAAATACTTTGTAGTAAGAAAAGTAATCAAATAGTCCGGTACACCATAATAATTAGTATGGTGTACCGAACTATTTGGCAACTTTGACTGCTACATAGTAATATGACGCTGAGTGTACTATTCATAGAAAAAAAGATGGATGCATTTTACCTGGGTGGCCAGGCGCGGGAGGCCACCTGCTCGACTAGCTTGGGGAAGTAGCCCTCGGCAATGGGGGCGAGGAAATCACTGTACCGCTCCACACGGCTCAGGTTGTTGCACATGCGCTCCATGTTGTATCTAGAAATCAATTAGAGCCTCAAATGCTGAACCTTTGGGTTGGTTCATATCTTTCCATTAGACCATCGACCTTTCGGATCTAACTATTTTTTTTCGGATCTAACTCATGTTTAGAAGAACCTATCAATTAATAGGTCCTTACCTATGAAATTGGCGGTGTGTATGGAGAATTTTATGAAAACTGTGATTTTCATACATTGAATTTTGCGGATTATTCAGCAATGTCAAATTCAAAGCAAACTAAATTTTGGTAGGAATATAGAAAACTTTTAAGCTACTTATACTTTACACATATCTTCATTCCTTAAAAATAGTTCGCATCATAAAACTATACGTAATAGAAACACTTTAACCGGCAGCACATGAAAAGGGCGGTTTTCAAGCTTTAATTTGAAACACTAAATAAAAAATTCAAACCTATTTTTTGTATTTAAAACCTTTGTTACATAGTCTAATAATGAAATTAAAAAATTATTTGGAAGTTGCAATAGAAATGAATAAATTACGTACAAAATAATATCTGTGAAAAAACGCCAATTTCATAGGTAAGGACCCATAGAATATTCTGCAAGAAGGCCTCCTTGTGGAATATTTAATTTGGATTCTTGTTTCCCTCCACCACTGCGGTTAAATATTGCAGTGGTTTCAGCAAAAACTAGTGCCATTGTGCCTGCTCCAATAAATGTGAGTGAAGAAGAGTAGAGTGTGGGGTAGTTAACCCTGACTGAAAAACAAATAGGGTTTGGAGAACATTTATGATTTTTGAGCGTCAGACCTGGCAATGATCTGCTGATGCATGTAATAGAACAGCTCGCCCCTCCTGTCCTTGTTGACGATGTTTATGTCGCCAGCCCTGTCCGGGTAGACGAGGTGCCAGTGCCAATGGTGCAGGTTGATGCCGATGTCCTCGCGGAAGTAGGCCACGCGCTGCTCCGGCTCTAAGTCAGAGGCGGTGAAGGCTTGCGGGATCACTACTGGCACCTGGAGGGGAAAGATTAACTGATCAGAACAACGGCCGAGAAAGACAGTATTAACCGTATACAAATCAGCTACATCCGTGAATATATATTCGTTGCAGCGCAATTTCTTATGCAAGATTTAAATAGACGGAACAGTTGTCACCGTAACCCGCTTTGATGACTATCCGTAGATTTGTTTCAGAAAAATATACCTAACTGGTTTCCCAATAAAAAAATGTGATCATGCGTCCGCTGGCCGATCCCACCATGACTAAGTGGAAAATACGTGGCGCAATTTTGTGTTCAAAATATTACACCCATACATTTGATACATACAAGCTTTAGGTCACATACCCTGGGGCCATCTCGAACAACCCAGGTGGTCTCACGAGCTTTGCGGAACACCTTGGGGTCCATGAACTTGTCCGGGAAAATCTCCGCAAACGTGGGGATGTCCAGACCCTTGGTGTCTGGCCTGGAAAGTAACGCACGAAGTGGGTATTATTCATGGAATAGTGGAGAGAATAGATATTGCATGAACTTATTTGCTTTAGTATCTTAGAAATGCACTGATTTGAAAGTTCCTAGGTAACAAAACTTCTTTATGGAGTGACTTAAATACTTATTACTTTTTTCAAAAAAATTGGTACAATATTCATAACTTTTGGAACACGCTCTTCAAATTGTACATTGCTGTTTGATCTATCTGTCCAAAAACACAAACTTTTAAATACTTATCCTTTTCATAGCAATGCCATGGTAACATTGACCCGTTCGCTATAAGTATGCATAAATTGATCAATAGTGGCACAGCTTTATAATATTCCTATAAACTGGCAGAATATGGGTCGTAAGTACAGAGATTAAGGTTCGTCTTCTATGGACATTGCCAAAGTTAAAGGGCTATAAAGCCAATTTTTTGGTTGGATTCTTAATCCGAATAAACGGCGTCTCCTCTTATATGATTTTATTTAATCAAAATATTTTTATATGCACGGAAGCCCTTGAACTGAAGTATGTTATAGGTAAATAATAGACGAGCTTCAGAATAGGAATGAACCCTTTATTTAGGTGAACGCTGGCTTATATACACTCTCTGTAAGGCTGCGTGGTGGGAACGCTAACAATGGTACATTTACGATAGTGGGTTTAGTTTAACGATGATGTGATTACTCGTGCGTAAACCATCAAGATAGGAATCGAAGGTTATCTCCCCACCACACGTCCTCCCTTTTTTTTTTGAGACAAAAATGTGTAGACATATTTTTGGCTTAAAAGTATTTCAAACAATTGTTTTACATAAGTACTTAAACTTATTCTAATTAATGTTATACATCTGGACTTAAAAGTATCTTATGTGTACTTTGTATACATTACTATGGTGTTTCAATATTTCAATGTTAATTTTAAACGTCCTGTATATGAGTTCTAGATCGACTTACATGTTATCTTAATGCTTATATTACTAATACATTGTTGCGCTTAACAATACTATGTAACTGATACCTATGAACTTGAAATGTTCCATATTGGTATTGGAACTTTGAACATCGCTGGTGTCTTTATTCTGGGTGGTCTAAAATTCATGATGTCGCTCTTGCTCTTTAAATTATTAGTTTAATTTTGTTCTGTGTCCTAGTCGGTCTAAACTACTCTTTCGTTTTATTTTTCCGGACAGTAATTAATGATAAAATTTGGTGGTCGCTGATGTCCTTAAACAAGTTTTTATGTTTAGTGCCGTGTTGTACAGTGTTTCCTATGTCTACCTGTTAAACTTTGTGTAAATGAATTAATAGATTAACGCCTACACTCCCAAATGGAGTAGGCAGTGCTCATGAAACTTTGAAAGATGGATAATATTATAACTTTGTGCATTTTGAAATAAGTTTTATATTTTGCTGCGTTTCGGTAAGTTTTTAATTTGTGTTTTATTGTTATCAGTAATAGAGTTTAGTTTTGTTTGTGTGCTATTTAACGTTTTCGCGTTACGGTTCCGTGTTTTCGGTGTTTATTTATATATAAGAAGTTTTCTATCATATACGTATAGTTAATAGAGTTAATACTTGAAACCAAAATACTCAAAAAACTCAAAAAACTCAAAAAATATCCCGCTAATACAAAGTCCAATACCGCGCTGTGACTCGTGCAAGTTTCTCGGGTTTACCATTGACACCACGCTTAAATGGAAGGAGCATGTAAACAACCTGTGCGAAAGGCTGAGCAGCGCTGTATTTGCGCTGCGTAAACTTAAGCCAGTTGTTTCCAGTGATGCATTACTCCAAATTTATTACTCATATTTTTTTTCTCTGATGTCATATGGTATTATATTATGGGGAAACTCAACAGACTCGGACCGAGTATTTAAATTACAGAAACGAGCCTTACGTATACTGGCAGGTATAACTCCGAGGCACTCATGTAAACAGCTTTTTAAACAATATAATATGATGACCCATTATTCACTTTATGTATATGAAGTAATAATGTTCACACGTAGAAATATAAACTTATTTAAAAAAGTGAATATCCCCGGCAGAATCACCCGTCAGACGGGGCGATTACAGGTCGTGCCGCGGCGCCTCGCGCTCCTCGACAAGTCACCGCGCGTAATAGGCCCCGCTTTGTACGGAAGACTACCCGCCAGTCTCAGAAATGAATCATCAGATGATGGTTTTGGTCGCTGTACTCAGTAAAGGAATTCACAGACCAAAAACAATATTAGACAATTCTATTTTGATGCTATTTAAAATTAATATTATTATTATTTTGTATTTTTTTTTTTCTGACTTTATCATACTCGTAATCTAGGATGTCCTAGAGATAAATTATTTATTGTGTTGTTATTATGCCTGTAATTTCTGATTTAAGTATATTTTTTGTACATTTATTTGACATGAAATTGATATGTTTTGACATAAGTACGTATATTTTATTTTTGTTTTTCTAGTTTAGACATTATATTATATTTTTTGACATTATTACATATGATCAATATTGTTTTAAATTTGTAACTAAGTAATTATATATTAATTAATTTTTATTGCTTGAAATTATTGTAAAAAAATTGTTGTATTTACCTGACGAGCTTTCTGTGAATTCATTATATTTATGTACAAAGAGAATTTGTAAAATATTATGTCAATTTTCAATCAGCAATAAATGAATCTAATCTAATCTAATCTAATCTAATCTATAATATGGTTAATATTAAAATTAAATCTCCTATCCTAAGGTTAATATACTTAGTTATGTTTTTATTCTAAAATGTATACTTATTTATATATATATATATATTTTTATGTTTTACTTTTTATTTTATTTGATTTCTGGTACATGATTAAACTATGATATAAATATATATTTTCTTTTCTAATAAGACATTGGATTAGAAAAATTAAAATTTACTTGAATGCTGCTAAATAATAGCAAGTTTGTTATGCTATGATTTTATGACTTTTGGTACGTTTCTACGTTTTTATATTTCTATTTATTTTGACTTTGAATAATTCATAATTGTCTTGGTTACAATATTTTTATATTTATTTGTTTACGTCATTATTTGTTGGAGCTGGCCGGGTACTGCTAGGTACGCATTTATGGGGAAATATGTGTGCACTTATTACTTATACTTCTACTTCTTTATTTCTTCTTTACTTTTCAGACAGTTATTTTAACACTTCCCCTTTTATTTATAATTATTTATTAAAAAAAAAAACTGTGTCCAAAAACCTCCATGGTTGGTAGCTCGACCAAACCATGTTGTGATTCAAGGATGTACTGCCTGCTTGCACCTTGGCATACCCTGCAATATCACCTATACCTTTTCCGTTTCATGCATTATGCATGGTACACGGTGCGTTCCGCGGCTGCGCGAGGAGCCTCTCGGAGGCGTGATGCTAACGAAAAATGTATTTGTGATATTATGTTGCTATTTTTACTGGTAACACGATCTACTGGTTCCAGTGTTTTCTAATTTTGACGTTTGTTGAAAATTTACTTCTGATAGAGTATTTAAAATTATTCTCTAAATTATAATAATATTATGTTATAAAATGCGTTCTAAACGTCGTTATTTTCTTGAATAGTTTTTTCTTCAAAGTTTTTTGTTTAATTTTTTTTTTTTTTTTTAATATTTGTTTTAATTAAAATATTTCTACGTTTATTTTTAAACATCATTTACGTAATTGTATTACGTTATTATTTTAATAATTATACTTGATATATGCGTCTTATTGCATCTCGTTTACGTTTAATATTTTTATTTTAAGTTATCAATGAATGCACTCTTGGATGACGAAACTATGGAAGTATTTACTAAACAGCTATCTTATATTCCTTAATGTGAAAACAAAACTATCTTTAATTTATTAGAACAGTCATACGATTAATTTACTTTCTTTTACCTAGGATACTGTGTTTATAAACATTATAATTAATCGTTTTTTGTTGAAGTGTTTGCCTCACTTCTGCATGAGTGCATCTCGAAATGCCATACTCAGGCTGGTACACTACGCATTAAATGCGGGTCGGCCGACCATATATAATAAAAATAATAAGGATACAAGAATAGGATATACCTATATTTATTTATAAGCGCGCGCACATATACAAGCGCATGTATATGGCCAGACAGTTCATTTAACCCTCATGTACTGAATTTATTCTTACCATGCCTCTCTATGGCATGATAACATATTTTTAGCCAGCATGGGTCTAAAGACCTTCATGATTGATCACTTGATCCCTCATGATGGCTCTAAAGATTTCCTGTCTGCTTGTATCCCGTGTACCAAAGCCAATACGTACCCACTTGGTCAACGGCGCTTGCCAAACCGTACCGGCTTGGTCAACGGCGCTTGCCAAGCTACCATTGGTCAAGTTAGGACATATTTTTATCCTATGAACGTTTTAATACTAAAAAGTTCACTCTGACTGTCTATCCTACTACATATGCACGAATCCTGAGAACATTGACATATAAGAATTTCAACAACTTTTAGGTGATCAGTCTAATCGTTCTGTGAAAAACTTAGATGTTTTAACTTTCTCGGACACGTACTGAATACTTTTTACATATTTACGATACCTACTTGTTAACTTTAAATTACTATTAAAAAAATACTTATTATTTCTATACTTTTGTTATTTATATACGTAGGTAAAAAGCTTTTTTTTTTTTTCCATTTATTAAATAGTAAAAGTCGGTACACTTATAATTAGTTGTTATAGTTAAATATTGTACTATCTGTTATTTATTGAATTTATGTTCTTTGTGAAAGCAATTTCTTTACGGGTCATGAATAATATTGGTGTGATTTTAAAATTAAATGAATTTGTAAAAAAAAATGTATTTATGCACGAAGCTTCTTTGTATATGTTAAATATGTGTTTTAATTTTAATCGTAATTTTTTTTATTATTATTATTTATAATTATTTGTTTTGACATGGCGTGCCTATCCTTTCCTGCAGGACACGCACGTCGCTTCGCGTCTTATTATGAAATCATTTAATGGGGAAAATATAAAATTATGATTTTACGTATTTTTAAGTAATTTAGGTACCGTACTTTTAACTATTTAATTCTTATTTATTACTTGTGTGTCGTCATCCAGCGGCACGTATTAATTTATCATTTGCAATATATTCGTTATTTCCAATATTATTTTATATATTCTACTAACGCGGATTTCATTAGTTTTAGCGATTTAGTTTTTCCATTTTTGTAATATTGTAATTTTTTTATTTTTTTTTATATATAATTTGAATTGTCTGATATTATTTATTTATTTTTAGTATTGTAAATTTTTAAGGATTTCCACCATTTTTGGCTGCGCAGTCCAATCACAGTTGGAAACCTTATTTTATTATAAATTAGCTGAAAAATTACTCGTTTTTGCTCTTTTATTTGTTAATTTACTGAATTTAAGTTTATACATTTTTAAATTACGTGATTAAATATTTTCTATCTAAAATATTATCTAGTATATTATCTAGTACGAGTATATTACCTAGTGTCACTATTTTCTTTAAAAAATACCTATATATTTTTCCTCTTTATCCTTTTATCTGGAATTAATATAATACATCTTACAATTTTTTTATTTTTATTTGTAATAACTTATTTCATTAAATATCTATTTTTCTCTGATAATATTTTAACTTTTCATTTTAATGCATTTAATTTTACGGATTCTAATTCTACCTACTGGTATCATGGTATTGGTACTTTATATCTTATTTAACACTACGTCGTCGCGTATATTAATTCCGTCGGAGTCTTTTGCTCCTAATAATAACTTTTTGCGCCTGTTTTTAGAGTCATTTTAGTGCTCTTTCTATAATAATGTTTATAATATTCATTTGTACCGTACCCGAATATTCAATCTTTTTCTTGCTTGATAGACAATTTATTTTATAAGCAATTAAACATTCACTAAATTATCAGGTGGCCATCCCAATAACTAGTTAATGTGTGATTGTGTGAAATATTGCGTAATATAACTTGAATTTACGAATTTAATTATGGTGACACTAGATTTACAAAAATATACGTTAAAATAACGTTACGTTTTTTACGTTTTTAAAAAAAAAATTATTAATGTTAATTAAAACAATACGATACGCTTTCGACGTCCTCGTGGTGTCCGTGTCGTATCTCGTCCTCGAAGCTGTGGTGGCTGCAGTTGCTCCTTCGGGACGGCTGCGTCGGCTGCTGGTTCTGATGCCGGGCCGGGAAAACCCTGGACTCCCTCGAACATGGGCCGGGATAACCCTGGACTCCTCTTCTGTCTTCTTACTTGCTTGGCGTGGCGTGGTCGTGGATTGGCTGGACCGTTGCTGCTGATGAGTGCCACGACGATTTGGTTGCTGCTGAAGAGGTTCTCGTTGCTGAAGAGTTGGTTGATGCGCTGCGACGGTTGCTGGCTTAGCTGGGCTCGGGGCTGCCTCGAGCAGCCCTACTCGCAAGATCGCTTATGAAGGGATCTGCGTGGAACGCGGCGCGAATTTATTTTATTTTATTATGTAGCGGCATGGCAGGTCGCCGTGAGGCGACCTGCCCTGGCAGGAACACTATGAAAATGTCCTGCCAGGCCTGGCAATGTCGCCATGAACTGAAGTATGTTATAGGTAAATAATAGACGAGCTTCAGAATAGGAATGAACCCTTTATTTAGGTGAACGCTGGCTTATATACACTCTCTGTAAGGCTGCGTGGTGGGAACGCTAACAATGGTACATTTACGATAGTGGGTTTAGTTTAACGATGATGTGATTACTCGTGCGTAAACCATCAAGATAGGAATCGAAGGTTATCTCCCCACCACACCCTTAACTATTGACCACAGGAAAGACGACTTTTGTTTTACTCAATCTGCATGACCCAAATGTTCAGTATACTTAGTGTTGACCTTGACGAATGAAATTGTTCTCAAATATTTGAAATCTGTCGACATAAACAAGGGTGCTTGGCCTGATCGAATACACCCTGTACTGATCAGTAAATGTGCTAGTGCATTCGTTTTTCCTATCACCAAGATATATTTATTATCTATTAAGGAGGGGCACGTCCCACTAATCTGGAGAAAAGCTTGGATTACACCTATCCCTAAGGGTTCCGTAAGTCAAGACATCGAAAAGTATCGATCTATTTCTAAATTATGTCAATTCGGTAAAATATTAGAATAAATAGTTACTGACCAGCTTTCGTATGCTGTTCGTTGTCACATCAACCCAAATCAGCATGGATTCTACAAAGGTCGAAGCGTAGAAAGTAATCTGTTGTCTTTAAGTGAGGTCATACGTGAAGCCATGGATAATCGGCACCAAGTCGACGCAGTTTACACAGATTTCGCAAAGGCATTTGACAAAATCTCCTACGACACGCTTTTGCTGAAACTTTGGAGCCTCGGTGTGCATGGCGACCTTTTCCGGTGGATCAAGTCTTATATAGAAAAATCGTCTTATTATAAAAAACGGATCTCAAACCGTCGTACTCAGAGGTTTCTCTTCTGGCTTCAAATATATTACCTCAGGAGTCCCACAAGGGTCCCATTTCGGTCTTTTATTATTTATCCTATACATTAATGACATAACGGAGTGTCTTACCGAATCCAAAGCTCTTCTATACGCTGAAGACACTAAAATATTCAGAGTTATTAAAACACAAGCAGACTGTACTCTATTAAAACATGATTTATTTAGTTTTGAAAGTTACTGTAGTAGAAACAACTTATTTTTAAATAGCGATATATGCGCAGAAATAACATTTACGCGAAAGAAAGAACCCATATTATTTAATTACAGCTTGTGTGGTGGTAATCTGGCAGAATAGTATACGTGATCTAGGTGTGATATTTGATGCTAAATTGACATTTAACTCTCATATTGATCATATTCTAAACAAGTCGTATAGACTGCTGGGTTTCATTCTTCGTGTTGCGAAATTCATGGACACGGAGTCCGAGGTCGACAGAGACGTAACCATCGTCTCTGATACGCCTGGCAGATCGTCCCAGACTGTAGGCACTAAAAATAAAAAACTGTCCGGCGCCGCACGCAGGAGGTTACACAGACTTGTTGTGGGTGGCGGCTTTGGCAAGAAGACAGCCATGGTCAATGATGCCCGTGGAGAAACTGCCCCTAACAAACGCCACTCTCAAAAGGGGTCGTTCGGAGGACGAATCTCCACAAGGGCACGTCAAAAAGGCCGTGAAGCTCACCACTGAGGCAGAAGGGGAACGGAGGCCCCTCAGCTTTAAGGAGGTAACGGGAGCCAAACGAGTAGGGATCCGTAACTTGGAACCCATGAGTGAGGAGCAGATGAAGTTGGTCCGCCTTCAGCTCAATACTGCCCTGATAGGACAGTGGGGGAGTGCGAGGGAAGACGGACCAAGGTTTCTGAACTTCCTCTACAAGACGGGGTGGATCCTGGTGACTTGCGCTGACCAAACAAGTCTGGACTGGCTTGTGGGGGCGGTTCCGAAGCTGAAACTGTGGCCGGAGGCGAACCTTTCGACGATTCCGGAAGGGGAAGTGCCCAGACCAGCCACGGCCATCACCTTCATCTCCGATGCAGATGTGTCGGAGGACAGACGGAGCAAGACTCCACAGACTGCTCTCCAAGGCAAAGCCTTATCAAATTGGACTCCTAAGAAGGCAAGATGGCACCTTCACAACCAACGAATCGGAGACCCTGGAACTACTGGCCAGCACTCACTTCCCGGGGTCCACTGAGTTAAGGGGACCCAATGCCTAGTATGTTCGGCACAGGCCCCGCTCGGAGGAATGGAGGCAAGCAGCCTTGGTTATCAGACCAGGTATATTGAGATGGTCCATAAAGTCCTTTAAGCCATACAAGACAGCGGGACTGGACGGAGTAAGCCCCGTACTACTACAACGTGGTGCTGACGTCCTCATCCCTCATCTGGTAAAAATTTCAGGGCGAGCTACGCCTGGGGATCTTTACCTGAGATGTGGAACAAGGTTAAAATCCTATTCATTCCAAAGGCAGGGAAGAAGGAATACGCCCAGGCTAAGTCCTTCAGACCCAATTAGCCTTTCATCGTTCTTGTTGAAGACCATGGAAAAGGTTCTGGACAAGTACATTAGGGAGAGCTGCCTCAGGATTACGCCTATCCATGACAGTCAACACGCCTATCGGAGCGGCAGGTCTACAGAAACCGCCTTGCTTGAGCTTGTTGACAGGGTGGAAAAGGCGTTCAAGGATAGGGAAGTAGCCCTTTCAACCTTCCTAGATATCGAGGGTGCTTTCGATAACACACCCATCAGGATACTGGTAGGGGGACTCCGGTCAAAGGGAGTGGACCCTACCACCGTGCGATGGGTGCAAAGCAAGCTCTCGAATAGAGTGGCTAAGCTGGAATTGCTCAATACCACTCGTCACGTAACCACTGCCAGAGGCTGCCCTCAGGGGGGGTCCATAACAGAGGGGAGACCCTCTGTTTTGGACTCTCGCAGTGGATGAATTACTGCATAAAATGGCGGAACTACGCATCGACACCCAGGGGTACGCAGACGACCTTGTGGTGACGGTGCGGGGTAACTGCCAAAGTACACTATCATACCAAATGCAGAGAGCCCTAGACACTATTAACACATGGTGCAGGGAAAATGAATTATCCATTAACGCGGACAAGACGGTTGTTGTGCCGTTCACAAACAAGAGAAAGCTCGATGGTCTGAGACCTCTGTCTATGAACGGCAGAACAATTCCGTTCTCCTCCAAGGTCAAGTATCTGGGCGTTACAATCGACCAGAAACTGACCTTGAATCCGCACGTTAACGGAATTTTGCAAAAGGCTAAAGTAGCCCTCTCAATCTGCTGTCGTTTAGCGGGGAATAGATGGGGTCTAAAACCCAAAATTGCCCTGTGGCTATACACGTCCATTGTGAGGCCGATGGTGTCATACGCCTCTGTGGTCTGGTATAGAAAAACGACACAGAAAACAACAATAACTAAGCTCAGCAGTCTGCAACGGACTGCTTGCATTATCATTACTGGAGCCGTGTCAACCTCTCCAACAGCTGCTCTGGAAGCCGTGCTGAACCTGCCGCCCCTGGACCTCCACTTGGAAAAGGAGGCGAAGTCCAGTATGCTCAGAGTAGCGTCCGTAAGGAAAGGTGAGTGGCTATTCACAGCCTTGAGAACACTCAAGGATTCAGTATACGATATTCCTGTTTTAGGGATGCCACTTGACACAATGCCCCCAAAACTTTGCACGCAGATAAACTACTCTGTGGAACTCCTAAGGAGAGAGGACTGGTTGAACAGCCTCATAGATTGGAAACCAGGTAGCCTGAAGTGGTACACTGATGGCTCCAAATCCGGATCGGAGGTAGGATACGGAATATATGGAGAGGCACCCAGGGCAGCGATCAGTCTGAACCTGGATAAGCACACTTCTATATTCCAGGCAGAGTTATATGCCATTCTAGAATGTGCGACAACGAATCTGCAAAGCGCCTTCCTCAATCATACTATTTATTTATTTATTTATTATATTATCCACTCGGATAGCCAGGCGGCTCCCTTGGCTCTTACCTCTAACGTCACAACGTCGAGGCTGGTCGAGAACTGCCGGGAACTATTGAATGACCTGGGTGCCAAAAACAAGGTAATTTTACGTTGGGTCCCAGGGCATGCCGGTATCGAGGGAAATGAAAAGGCTGATGAGGTTGCACGAGCGGGGGTGAAGAGAACACACTGCGGACCAGAGCCGTTCTGTGGTATCCCCAAAAGTCTAACCAAGCTCACTCTAAAAGCCTATTGTTTCTACAAGACCATTCAAGCCTGAAGAGCTAACCCAGCATTGAAACATTCCAAGGCACTTATTAGAGCCTTTAGCATAAAGGCGTCTTCTAACGCCTTGGCGCTAAGTAGGAACCGCCTACGCATGCTGGTCAGGGTGCTTACTGAGCATTGCCGCCTAAATAAGCACATGCAAACGATAGGACTGTGTGACACAAGGCAGTGCAGATTCTGCTTTGAAGCAGAGGAGACGCCTACACACATCCTAACCGATTGCCCTTGCCTCATACACAGTCGTAACTCCTTCTTGGGCAAACACACCCGGAGGAGATCAAATTTCTTGAGTTCAACAAAATCCTGCAATTCTTTGAGTTTGCAGGACTTCACCAAGAATTGTAGTAAGTGGCGATCACAATAGATCAGCGATGGTCGCAGTGATATAAGGGCTTTGACAGCCCGAAAGCCACTACCAGAATTATAATAATACTGATGTTCCCGGCGGCGCGATATTCGCTTCCATTCAGTCCGGTATCCGTCAAGGTTCAGTCAAGTCAAAGTCAAGTTCACCAAGCTGGTCTCCGGGGCCGAAAAAAGCGTCGTGGTGTTCCGCGGGGCGTGCCAAGAAAACGCGGCACCGTACAGCCACAAGATCTTCCCGGCACTGTTTTCACCATATGTTCGACTCGGGCCTTCACACAGGCCTCCAAAACGAGTCTCCAAACACTTTTACCAACTACAAATCAATTAACCTCTGACATTCGTGTCGGCAAGACGAGGTTATATACAAAAAGGTGTACTTAACTGTCATAAGTGTATTTACAGCACATATATATATTTATGACTTTTGGTCTTAATTTAAACATATTTTATAATTTTTTATTTCACTTGTAACTTTGTAAAAAAATATGACACTATAGGTCTGTTTATAGCATTACTCACATAGCCATAGCTAAGTTACTTATCTGTTTTTTAAGACTGTATGTTTCCCAACAAAAAAAAAATAAGTACCTGTGTAGAATGGCGACGGAGAGACAGTAGTTGAACATGTAGGGGTTGATGCGGAGCTGGCAGTACGAGCACACAGACTGCAGGTCGGACACGTCGCGCATGTCTGTGGAAAGATAATGTTAGCATTAGCTTCGGTCCAAGGATGTTCCCCTCTGATTAGTCTCTTGTCTTTCCATTGGTGAAACTAATAAACACAACAAGCTACGCATTTTTTTTAACACACGAAAAATATATGGGGGTGATTACTATTGGACCCTTCTTTTGTACCTTAGTCAAAGGAGACGGACATACTTACTCATGAAGATATCAGTAAGTTTCCCCGCGAACTAGCGATGTCCGGACACGAAGAGTGAGAACTAGTCGTTGTAGGGCAGCTGCATCCGCAGCGTCAGCTCTCCAATGTTTCGACTAGGAGCCGATGATAGACTAACTCATGAAGATGTCAATAAGTTTCCCCGCGAACTAGCCATGTCCGCGCACGAAGAGTGAGAACTAGTCGTTGTAGGGCAGCTGCATCCGCAGCGTCAGCTCTCCAATGTTGCGACTAGGAGCGGAGGATAGACTTACTCATGAAGATGTCAATAATGAATGAAGATGTCACCTCCAGATCCACTAAATATAAGCATCCTCGGTAATTTGTTGCCACAATTAAGACATACCAAGTTCCTCGGCATAACATTAGACTCTGGACTCAAATGGGATGCTGCACACATAGACAGTTTATGTGATAGGCTGTCTAGCGCATGCTTCGCTCTAAGCAGATTGGCACACGTTTTACCCAAAAAACAACTCAGATCATGCTACTATTTACTATTCCACTCAGTTATGAACTATGGTCTCGAATTTTAGGGTACGGCTGCAGAGTGGCAACGTGTATTCATACTACAAAAGCGTGCCGTACGTATCATCTCATTTGTCCCTCCACGCACTTCAGCTCAAAATCTCTTTAGAGAAAACAATATACTCACCCTGCCCTCGCAGTACATATATGACGTCGCTAAATTCGTCAAAGAAAACGTTGACACGTTTCCCCGCAAAAAGATAACTCGCACAAGACAGGGGTCCCTGAACCAGCTCCTCACACAAACCACTCGACTGACCAATAGTCCAGGCAATGAACTGACAGCTTGTATGGAAAATATGTCAAAGAGCGTAGCCGTGTTTTCATGGAAAATCGGCCCTTCCACCAAATGTTTACTGTAATTTTTTTTATTAAGAGGCCTCATGGCAAGTATTATTTCCTGTGAGTTTCAGCTTCCTATCTTTGTTATTTTCTGAGATATGATTTTTTTTAACTTTTTACGAAAACAAAAAAAACCCACACTGGCTAATGCGATTTACGTAAACTTTTGGTACAGTAATCTATATGTAGAGACTCACGTATTCTTTAAATAATATTTTATTTTTTCAAAAAAAATCTTGGATAAATGTAGGAAATAAAACTAAAGTATTTTTTTCTGGCTTTCTAGAAAAGCGACACCAACAGTTCTTCGTTAGGTAATTGCTTATATAAAGATCTGAATTGTTTATTTTTTTCAAAATAATCCAGTTGGTACTTCATATTAGAAAATGGAAAGTTAAAGGATAAGGTATACCCATACCAGATATTTTAGTCGCAAAAGAGATTATGCACATTGCAACCTCTTTATTGTTAACGTTATAGGTACTGGCAGATTGCATTCTTAAGGGTATTTATTATGTATATCAATGTCAAACTGTAATGATTGCACGAAATGCCATTAAAATGCAATCTGCCAGTAGCTATAACGTTAACAATAAAGAGATTGCAATGTGAACTTCTGCCATAAAATATCTGGTATGGGTATACCTTATCCTTTAATTTTCTAGTATGAAGTACCAACTGGATTATTTTGCAAAAAATACACATTGCAGATCTTTATATAAGCAATTACCTAACGAAGAACTGTTGGTGCCGCTTTTCTAGAAAGCCAGAAAAAAAATACTTTGGTTTTATTTCCTACATTTATCCAAGATTTTTTTTGAAAAAATAAAATAATATTTAAAGAATACTAGTCTCTATATATAGAATACTGTACCAAAAATTTACGTAAATCGCATTAGCCAGTGTGGGTTTTTTTTTGTTTTAGTAAAAAGTTTTAAAAAATCATATCTCAGAAAATAACAAAGATAGGAAGCTGAAACTCACAGGAAATAATATTTGCCATGAGGGCTTTTAATAAAAAAATACAGTATACATTTGGTCGAAGGGCCGATTTTCCATGAAAACACGGCTACGCTCTTTGGAAAATATTTATAATAGCAGATTTTTTTTATGTAATGTATATATTATCAATTAAATAGTTACTTAGTGACAAAATCCAACAAAATTTCAGACATCAAAAAAATTATAACTTAACTAGCTTCTGAAAAGTCAGAAAAAATATTAATAAATGGTTTTATCTTTATTTTGGTTCATTTACATTTGCTCTATAATATTCAAGAAAATAATTAAAAAAAAACAATTCATTCGTTTTTAAAATCTATATAAATACTTCCGGATGGAAAGTTTGTTGTATTCTTGAATAAAGCATCTTAGATCAATGTTTTAAAATGATATAAAGAAAAAAAAAACGCTGTTATAAATTAATGTTTTTCAAAACCGTATTTTGCCTGGAGTACAAGTCAAGCAAAATCATCTCTCACGTGGGGGCAAAAGTATTTAACAAACTACCAGTAAATGTAAAATGCGCGGGTGTTAAATCAACTTTTTTAAGAAAATTAAAATCGTGGCTTCTCACACACTCTTTTTATGACATTAAAGATTTTTATGAGTTACCAGAATAAGAATGTTATATGTTAACACACTTAGTATATAAATTTAATTTAATCTAAACAATCGATGACATGTAATATTAATAATATTATAAATAAAAGACTTATGACTTATGACTAGGGTTAGGATGTTTGGTGGCAAAGGTGAACAAAGAACAAAGGAGACGTTGTTATATATTTTTTTGATTGAATGAATGAATGAATAAATGGTTGTTAAACCAATAATGTACAACCGTTTAACATCAGAAGAAGATAATGTGCAAGATTTTGAAACTTTAATTCCAGTTGCAAGTTGTTCAAGCTCTTGAATACATTAAACAGTTTAGCAAAGAAGTTGTCGTCAAAAATTATGTTAATTTGTGTAACTAGTAAAATATGCGATGTTTCAACAAACCTAAATTGTTTACTCTATACACGTTCATACAATAAAACGTAAAGGTGATATATTATTGGCCGGCACTGCAATATAGATTTATCGTTCAGTTATTCATTTATTCAAATAAAAAAATATACAATGATGACTCCACTGCATTACATGTGCTAAACTGCCACCAGAATCCTAACCCTACTTATGACTTATGACAATAAGTTTATCCACGAACTAGCCATGTCCGCGCACGAAGAGCGAGAACTAGTCGTTGTAGGGTAGCTGCATCCGTAGTGTCAGCTCTCCAATGTTGCGACTAGGAGCGGAGGATAGACTTACTCATGAAGATGTCAATAAGTTTCCCCGCGAGCTTGCGATGTCCGCGCACGAAGAGCGGGAACTGGTCGTTGTAGGGCAGCTGCATCCGCAGCGTCAGCTCTCCAATGTTGCGACTAGGAGCGGATGATAGACTTACTCATGAAGATGTCAATAAGTTTCCCCGCGAGCTTGCTATGTCCGCGCACGAAGAGCGAGAAATGGCGGCTAGGAGCAGATGATAGACTTACTCATGAAGATGTCAATAAGTTTCCCCGCGAGCTCGCTATGTCCGGGCACGAAGAGTGAGAAATGGTCGGTGTAGGGCAGCTTCATCGGTATCGATATGTCCGGCAGCGCGATGTTGCGCACCCGGATGCAGCGCTTGGAATCACCGCCGATCTTGTCCACCAACTGGTTAGTCAGGTTCTTATACCTGTCCGGCTGGAAAGGAATAGATGATCAATAAGACAATCAATTTGCTATAAACGCCTAAGCTTATATGTAATAGTAATAATAATAATGAAGTCTCAAGTGGAAAATCGCCGCATTGCAAATAATAGAGTGATAGGTTGGAATAAGCATGTAAGTGGCGCACACGGGGAGGCCAGGGCTAGATTCCAGGACTGGATCATGTACGGTAAACCTACTGGTGGACCTATTTATGATGCTATGTGTAATAGTCGCAAAGTATTTAAGTCGCGTCTTAGGTGGGTTCAACAACACCAAGAGCAAATAAAGATGGATTTGCTTGCCACGCATCATAAAACCAATGATTTCCGAAACTTTTGGAAAATAACAAAAAAGATGGAGTCTAGGCCTGGACTTTCTGTTAGTGTGGACGGTATCTCGGATCCGAAGTGCGTTGCTAACGTGTTTATGGAGCATTTTAATGTGAAGCCTTCCCACACATCCGCCGGTGGGGCTCCGCGGCAGCAGGTGCTCGATGCTGACATGGCAGTGAGTGACATTCAGACCCGACTCAGTGTTAGTGACGTAACTAAGGTCCTAAAGGAAATGAAAAGGGGCAAATCTCCTGGACACGACCATCTTAGTATTGAGCACTTGCAGTTTGCTGGTCCTCACCTACCCCGAGTGCTAGCGATGTTTTTTAATCTTTGTATATGTCACTCGTACCTACCGCCGATCATGACAAAAACAATTGTGATTCCTATTGTCAAAAACAAGACGGGTGACATATCAAACAAAGCCAACTATCGACCTATTTCGCTGGCAACAATTGTAGCCAGGGTATTCGATGGCCTGCTTAACTTACAGTTGGATAGGTATATATGAAACTAAATGACGCGCAGTTCGGTTTTCGCGCCGGATTATCTACCGAAAGTGCAATTGTTTGTTTGAAGCAGGCCGTTGAATACTACACCCGCAGGAAGACGCCTATATATGCGTGCTTTTTAGATCTTTCCAAAGCCTTCGATCTTGTAAATTACGACCTACTTTGGAAAAAACTAGACGAAGTGCAATTTCCTAAGGAACTCACACGCATATTTAGGTGTTGGTACGCGAGCCAGCGAAATAGTGTTCGTTGGGGTAACGAGCTGTCGGACGAATATGGCTTGGAGTGCGGGGTCAGGCAGGGGGGGCTTACCTCCCCCAAGCTCTTCAATCTGTACATGGATGCCCTTATCGGTGGGCTTAGCAGTATGCATGTTGGTTGTCACATAGACAGGGTTTGTTTTAATAACATAAGCTATGCTGATGACATGGTACTGCTGAGCCCCTCGGTTGGTGGTATGCGTGTACTGATTGAGAAATGCGAATCCTATGCTCTAAGTCACGGCCTGAAGTACAATGTGCTCAAGAGCGAGTACATGGTATTTAAGGCGGGGAACAAGTGCCCATCTCATGTCCCACCCATTCGTTTGAATGGCGAGCTACTTAAAAGGGTTTATTCATTTAAATATCTTGGGCACTTGGTCACCGATGATCTGCGTGACGATGCGGATATCGAACGCGAGCGTAGGGCATTGGCCGTCAGGGCCAACATGATAGCCCGGAGGTTCAGCAGGTGTACAGCGCAAGTTAAAGTAACACTCTTTCGAGCGTACTGTACTTCGCTGTACGCCTGCAGCCTGTGGACGAGGTACACGCAGCGTGCTATTAATGCCATGCGTGTACAATATAACGACGCCTTCAGGGTATTGTTGCGGCTGCCGCGATACTGTAGCGCGTCGGGCATGTTCGCCGACGCGCATGTGGATGGATTCCACGCCACGCTGCGCAAGCGCTGCGCCGCGACGCTCCGCAGAGTGCGCACCAGCCGCCACGGTCTCCTGGCTGTCGTGGCAGAGAGATGGGACAGCGCCCTAATCAGGCACTGGACCTCTCAGCACTTAAGTTTAGGTACTAACATAGTTATTTAAGTTTATTGTAATACTAACATCTATGGATTATTTTGTCCGAAATAAATGCTTTTTTATTTTTATTTTTATTTTATTTTATTTTATTTAAACATACTACTTACAATACAAGCTGCTACTTACAATACAAAACTATAGAAAAAAAATTAAATCAAAAGAGGTCCCCAAGGTCGGATCCCTGCGGAATGGTTCCCATAAGACTGGCTGCGTTCCCTCTTTGTATAGCTATGCCGATCCGTTGGGCAAGGAACGAGCCAGCCCTATGGTCTCCGGATACTTTGACCAATTTGCTATTCATAATGCGATACTTTAACACGTTTTTGGGATTGTTTATTATATCTCGAGATCTGATTGTTTAATCGTCAAGTCAATAAAGGGTCGGCAGCGCGCTTATGATTCTTATTCTATCGTAAGCGTCAATAAGCGACGGTGTCTGCCTACCATTAGCCAGGCCGTATGCCACAGTTGTAGTAAAAAAATCTAGGGCTCATTTCACGAAGCTATCAGTGATAATCATATCTCATAAGTCTAATTGGCAACACTGACGACTGACCAATAAGGACTAACCATTTTACCAGTTTTGCCAGTTACGACTTGTAACATTGTATCTTGTAGCTTTGTGAAATGGGTCCCTTAGGTACTAGATAATTTGAGTGTGTTATCACTAGTCCCATTTGTCAGAATTTATGCTCCAGTGTGTATACTGCTATAGCAGCAAAATTCGTAAGTCGTACTTAAAATCCATTCGAGGAATTGCATTCAGTCCAGGGGACCGATTTTGACTTTCCGAGCGCTCGGCTCGACTCTTTCACTCGAAAACTGACAAAAATGTTGAAATACTATTTTGACATTTTAATAGCCATAGAAAATTGCAACATCTCACGGCAGTCAAGAAGATGCTTCTTAGGCAGGCCCGGGATAGAAAAACCGAGTTGAGTTTTAGTTACCTATGGGTCAAGCAGTGTAAGATTCATATGCGAAAGAGCGATGGCTCTAAAGTGTATATTATCACGAACGAGGCTGACCTAAGGAAATTAAAATGACTATTATGTTTCGATAACTGCCATAACACGTGTTTAAATCTTCTTATAAAGTTATTGTTGATTTGCAATCATATATGTATTTATATTAGTTGTGTACTAGACCCTAGCTTACATTGTAACTGTATATTATTGTGGAAACCAGTTCGGAATCGCAAAGGATCTCATCTGTAGTTGTAATACCTAAAATGGCTTGCCTGATTGATACATATAAAGATATCTTTTCTTATATTTGTATTTTACTAGTCAATCATTGATAATAACATCTCAATTTACTATCAGAACGTAAGGGGATTGCGGACTAAATCACATTCATTATTAACTAATTTAATTAATTCTAATTATGACCTTATTTGTTTATCTGAAACCTGGCTGAACTCTGATTTCTTTAGCAGCGAGTATTTTGATAGCAGCGGCGGTACACCACGAACTTCGTATATCTCCGTTTCTATCGCACTTATGGTTTATGATACCCGAGCGACCGAAACGGAGATACACGAAGTTCGTGGTAGCGCCGCAGGTATGAGGTGTACAGGTGGGACCGTAAGGGGCGTGCGGCGCAGCGCGGGGGCGGTGTGCTAGTGGCAGCGAGGCGCGGACTCAGCGTGTCGCGCCGGGACGAGTGGTGTGCGGCGAGGCGGCACGAGGAGCTATGGCTCACCGTGGAGCCATGGGCCTATGCTGGCGTCGCGCCCCGCTTCCCGCGCGCGTCGCGCCGGGACGAGTGGTGTGCGGCGAGGCGGCACGAGGAGCTAGGGCTCACCGTGGAGCCACGGGCCTATGCCGGCGTCGCGCCCCGCTCCCCGCGCGCGTCGCGCTGGGACGAGTGGTGTGCGGCGAGGCGGCACGAGGAGCTATGGCTCACCGTGGAGCCACGGGCCTATGCCGGCGTCGCGCCCCGCTCCCCGCGCGCGTCGCGCCGGGACGAGTGGTGTGCGGCGAGGCGGCACGAGGAGCTATGGCTCACCGTGGAGCCACGGGCCTATGCCGGCGTCGCGCCCCGCTCCCCGCGCGCGTCGCGCCGGGACGAGTGGTGTGCGGCAAGGTGGCACGAGGAGCTATGGCTCACCGTGGAGCCACGGGCCTATGCCGGCGTCGCGCCCCGCTCCCCGCGCGCGTTGTGCCGGGACGAGTGGTGTGCGGCGAGGCGGCACGAGGAGCTATGGCTCACCGTGGAGCCACGGGCCTATGCCGGCGTCGCGCCCCGCTCCCCGCGCGCGTCGTGCCGGGACGAGTGGTGTGCGGCGAGGCGGCACGAGGAGCTATGGCTCACCGTGGAGCCACGGGCCTATGCCGGCGTCGCGCCCCGCTCCCCGCGCGCGTCGCGCCGGGACGAGTGGTGTGCGGCAAGGTGGCACGAGGAGCTATGGCTCACCGTGGAGCCACGGGCCTATGCCGGCGTCGCGCCCCGCTCCCCGCGCGCGTCGCGCCGTGACGAGTGGTGTGCGGCGAGGCGGCACGAGGAGCTATGGCTCACCGTGGAGCCACGGGCCTATGCCGGCGTCGCGCCCCGCTCCCCGCGCGCGTCGTGCCGGGACGAGTGGTGTGCGGCGAGGCGGCACGAGGAGCTATGGCTCACCGTGGAGCCACGGGCCTATGCCGGCGTCGCGCCCCGCTCCCCGCGCGCGTCGCGCCGGGACGAGTGGTGTGCGGCAAGGTGGCACGAGGAGCTATGGCTCACCGTGGAGCCACGGGCCTATGCCGGCGTCGCGCCCCGCTCCCCGCGCGCGTCGCGCCGTGACGAGTGGTGTGCGGCGAGGCGGCACGAGGAGCTATGGCTCACCGTGGAGCCACGGGCCTATGCCGGCGTCGCGCCCCGCTCCCCGCGCGCGTCGCGCCGGGACGAGTGGTGTGCGGCGAGGCGGCACGAGGAGCTATGGCTCACCGTGGAGCCACGGGCCTATGCCGGCGTCGCGCCCCGCTCCCCGCGCGCGTCGCGCCGGGACGAGTGGTGTGCGGCAAGGTGGCACGAGGAGCTATGGCTCACCGTGGAGCCACGGGCCTATGCCGGCGTCGCGCCCCGCTCCCCGCGCGCGTTGTGCCGGGACGAGTGGTGTGCGGCGAGGCGGCACGAGGAGCTATGGCTCACCGTGGAGCCACGGGCCTATGCCGGCGTCGCGCCCCGCTCCCCGCGCGCGTCGTGCCGGGACGAGTGGTGTGCGGCGAGGCGGCACGAGGAGCTATGGCTCACCGTGGAGCCACGGGCCTATGCCGGCGTCGCGCCCCGCTCCCCGCACGCCGCGCGCCGTCAACCGGTTGCATATCAGCCGCTGTTGCACATTGCGTGTGTTTACTTCCCTCATAATGATAACCACACTGCCTTGGAGCAGTGGACGGCAAACACATAAGAATAATAAAACCCGCAGAAAGTGGATCGGCTTATTATAATTACAAAAAATATTTTTCTGTTTTCTATTAGTTGTTCACAAACAGCTGCCCATGCATTATTTTTCTTTATTTTGTCACTATGGTCATCAAGTTTATAACTCCATATAAGTTCTTGTGATTTTATTGCACTTATAAGCGCGTCACAATCGATATTGCCGTCCATTTTGCACAATAAACAAACGACGCGTGCGGGTGGGGAGCGTGCGCGTTGCGGAATGAAGAGCGCGGGCGGATGTAACTGCGCTAGAGCAGTCGGCAGCTCGAGCAGTCAGTGTATGCCCGGCGACTGCTTGACCGCACGATGAAATTTCACCGTGCAGTCAACCGCCCGAAGCAGTTGAAACTGCTCGAGCGGTTCGTGTATTGCGAATGAGAGTTTTGTATGGAAACTGCAGATCACCTATCGGCGACCGCTTGAAGCTACTGGCATTGACTGCTTAAAGCAGTCCGTGTATGGCCGCCCTAATTCTCTGCGCTGTTTTTTTGATAATGCAGCTAGGATAATGAATACCCACCCTGAAGATATTTTCGTTTTTGTAGGTGACTTTAATGTATCCTATGCCACATGGTCCATATGTTCCGACTCGAATCGCCTCAGTATCGAGACTAGTGTGGATCCAACGGCTATTGTTCTCTCTGACTTTATCGCCTTGACCGGTGTTAGCCAATTTAACTCTTGTTTTAATATAAATGGGCGGGTGTTGGATCTGGTAATGTCCAATGTGGACTGTATGGTTACTGCCAGCTCGCCACCGCTTACTCCGGAGGATCCTCAACACAAGGCGTTGAATATTTCACTAGCCCTTAATCTGGTTAATTATTTACCGCAGTTGTTGCCTAATCAGGGCACCAGGCCAATTTTCCGTCTCGGCAATAATGACCTTATCCGCAAAGAATTACTTGAGGTTGATTGGTCATGTTTAGATACCATGGATGTTGAGGATTCGGTTACGTATTTTTACTCGCTTCGTAGTAGACTTATTTTAAATCGTATTCCGCATAAACGTGTTAATTTAAATACTGGGTACCCTCCTTGGTTTTCCCGTGCACTAAACAAAATTCGTAGGCAGAAACTATCCGTCCATAAACGGTGGAAAATATATGGTAATCCTCTAGATAGGGCGGAATTCGTGTTGTTGAGAACCAGGGAGCATAAGTTGGCAACTGAGTGTTACAATAAGTATATTTCGTTAGCTGAGGCTATCCTCAGCACTTGTTGTGTTGTTGTTGTTGTGTATTCTATAATACACAGTAATCCTACTTATTTCTGGTATTTTATGAAATTGAAATTCCCTAGTAACCGTGTACCTGACCAAATGTATTATCTAGGTGAAACTTCTAAGGATGGTGACACAATTAGTAATTATTTCAACAGTTATTTTAACTCGGTGTTTGTTTCAGATTCATCTGTCCTACCTGATAATTTACATGTGCCTAATGATTCCGTTATACCTAGACCTTAATACCATTGACATCTCGGAGAATTGCGTTTTTAAGTTGTTGCAGGGAGTAGACAATGATAAGGGTGGTGGTACTGACTTGATTCATCCCCATTTCATTAGGTTGTGCACTCGTGAATTGGCAGCGCCTTTAGCTAAAATTTTTATTAAGTCGTTATCGTATGGTCACTTTCCCTCTACATGGAAAAAAGCCTTGATTACACCAATTTACAAAAGTGGCGATGCGCACCAGATTACTACTACAGGCCCATTAGTAAGTTAAATATTTTTGCAAAATTCTTTGAAAAAATCGTTTATATCAACATTACGGCTTCATTTTATCAGCACATTGCGCCCAGTCAACATGGTTTTTGTCAAGGTCGTAGCGTTGATACCAATCTCCTGACCTTTACTGATTTTATTATCAATAGAATATCTTCCGGCTGTCAGGTGGACGCCGTGTATACCGACTTCTCAAAGTGTTTCGACAAAATTAACCATAACAACTTAATTAAGAAACTCTTGGAACTCGGTATACATGGTGACCTCCTTAGATGGATAAAGTCCTACCTACCTAATCGTAGTCAGGCCGTAGACTTGAAGGGATATACCTCTTGTTTTCTTCCAGTACCCTCCGGAGTACCCCAAGGGTCACACCTTGGGCCCTTACTCTTTATCTTATATGTTAATGACATGGCGACCTGTTTCCGTAGTTCTGAACACCTCATCTATGCAGATGACACAAAAATTTATAAAGCTGTATCGTCGGAACTGTCGGAAGCGGATTGCCATGCATTACAGCAGGACTTAGATAACTTTTTCCTTTATTGCTCTGATAATCATCTTTTCTTGAATGCAGAAAAATGTTTTGTAATAAATTTTAATCGTAAAAATGATCCCATAATTTTCAATTATACCTTAGCTGGGAATAACATAGCACGGGTATCTTCTATCAGGGACTTGGGTGTTATTTTGGACTCGCAATTAAATTTTAATATACACATTGATCATTTATGTAAGCGAGCTTATAAAAATTTAGGGATACTTATAAACTATTATTTTATTCTTTTGTTAGGAGTATCCTGGAGTTTGGCTGTGTTGTTTGGACACCTCAATACCAAGTCCATATTGACCGTTTGGAGAGGATTAAAAATATTTTCCTTAAGTCACTGTGTTATAGAACAGGTAATTATTTCGAGCGTTCCGCGTCAGCTGCGAAGCATTTTTGTATTCCTTCCCTTCATAACCGGAGACAGCTGTTAGACGTGATGTTCCTGTTTAAAATTATTAAAGGTGTGATACACTGTCCTAACCTCTTGGAATTGGTTACTTTTAGTTGCCCGCATCGTCCCTTATGTTCTAGGCCATTATTTCATATCAGCTTTGCCCGAAAAAATTACTCTCGGCATACTTTTTTCAGACGAGTCCCTAGTTTTTATAACCAGTATCTGAGCGATATTGATCCTTTCCACAAATAATTCTTAAGTGTTATTAGTAAAAAGTAAGTTATCTTTAGGTTATCCATGAGAACAATATTTACTTACCTAAGATAAATTTTACTATTCACATCACCTGAAAGTCTAAATCCAAAATGTCTTCATTAATCTCATATACCTACTTATTACCTACCTTTAACTTGTGCATGCATACTGCGTCGACGACCGGTATTGTATTATATTAAAGAATGTATTAAGTTCAAATTTTTAAAATCTTTTCAGCTTTTTAGGGTTCCGTAGCCAAATGGCAAAAAACGGAACCCTTATAGATTCGTCATGTCTGTCTGTCTGTCTGTCTGTCCGTCCGTATGTCACAGCCACTTTTTTCTAAAACTATAAGAGCTATACTGTTGAAACTAAGTAAGTAGATGTATTCTGTGAACCGCATTAAGATTTTTACACAAAAATCTAAAAAAAACATTAAATTTTAGGGGTCCCCATACTCAGAACTGAAACTCAAAAAAAAAATTTCATCAAACCCATACGTGTGGGGTATCTATGGATAGGTCTTTAAAAATGATATTGAGGTTTCTAATATAATTTTTTTCTAAACTGAATAGTTTGCGCGAGAGACACTTCCAAAGTGGTAAAACGTGTGCCCCCCCCCCCCCTCTGTAACTTCTAAAATAAGATAATGATAAAACTAAAAAAAAATATATGATGTACATTACCATGCAAACTTCCAACGAAAATTGGTTTGAACGAAATCTAGTAAGTAGTTTTTTTTTTAATACGTCATAAATCGTAGAAAGCAATTTATTTAACGGAACCCTTCATGTGCGAGTCCGACTCGCACTTGGCCGCTTTTTTTTCTTTATGATTACCTATTTTGTTATGTTAACATAGTTTTTATGTATTAATGAACCTCCAGGTCTTTTGATTTATGTCTATTGGTACTCTTTGTGTGCCCTTTATATATTTTTTTATGTGACTGTTTGTGTTCTTCTTCTTCTCTTACTTAAGAGCTAGGCTCTTGTCGGTGTAGCTCAAAGTTTGTGTTCTAAATAAATAAATAAAAAATAAATTGCAAAACGAGCGGCACTGACCACTCGTATTCAATTCTATCGGTAGAAAGTAATTGCTTGCAATTATGTATGACACTACAATCATACTTAAGTCAAAATTCGACTTCCGTAGTAAGTAGGTATCTTTTACCCCTGATTTTTCTCTCTTATCTCGTTCCTAGTGAACGCTTGCCATATCTGTCTGTCCTATCAGCAATGTATGTGAAAGTTATGTGTGCCCAGCAGGCGTAGCATGGCTGCCGTTTAAGCTAGGAACACACTTGTCCCACGTACGCAACGTATGCGTACCTATATTATGAAATCTGCAGGTCGATCACGTAACGCATTGTATGAACGTCGGGTAGGTCTAAATGTCATTTTTTATATGGAAAATTGACAGTTAAATTGTACCGACGCGCGTTCGGAACGTTACGTGATTACCCCTCTGGGCCCTGAAATTTGTCTTGTCATACGCAACGCTGTCACATGCGTCCCATGCAACGTTCGATCTGTCGCGCCAGATCGGCATGGATCTCCCACGTTGCATTGCATGCGTTTCGTACGTGGGACATGTGTGTTTCTAGCTTTATTGAGTGCGAGAGTGATGGATGTCTTATCCACAACGATAAGTGATAAATGACAGCCATCTTAGGGAAGCAGGCCCCTATTTCACCAAATCGACAATTGTCGCCTGACAATAACAATTCGACTTACACGGCTGCGTCGACTTGTAAACGTGGTAGCTGGACAGCTTATTGACCCAGCAATGTACGTGGAATTGTCATTGTCATTGTCAAGATGGTGAAATAGGGCCCTGGTGTTGTTGAGATTGATACTTACGTAATAATGGTCGGGCAGTTGGAAGAAGGCATTGTCCTCGCCCTTCTTCATGAAGCAGGGCTCCCTCGGCCGGTCGAAGAACAACAGTAGATCCTCCTTGTTACATGTCTCCTTGTTCTTGTTAGTGCTCATGGTGCTAAACAGAAGATAAATTAAGGTTATCAGAGCGGTCTCACATTACGGCCACTAAACATGACGACTAAACTAGTGGTCCAGTCGAGCCACTGGTGGCCACTTGTGGCAGTCAATAGTTAGACGTTATGTTAGAGGCCGTGTGTACGCGCAAGTTGAACGACAAAACGCGGCCACTAGTAGCGAGCGGTGGCCACTCCCGGAGCGTGTGGCTTCAACGTGGCCACTCAAATGCCACATGTGCGCGTTGCTATACAAAATGTATGAAAGTACTCTTTCGCAACTTGTGGCAGCCACTAGTGGCTCAATGTGCGCCCGCTCTTAGTAACCAAGTGTTTATTTGTGATACACATGTTTCCTAATAGAAGGCATTAGAATAAAATATACAGTACGCTGTGAACTATCTAAAAGGCCTACAAAGACTCGATCTTTTAAAAACTAATTTTAACTTTTTGTGTGTACCTATTCACTAGCAGGCTTAAACATTGACAAAATGAAAAATGTCTATGGAGCGAGATCACCTGATCGACACAGCCGCTGCAGCCCCAGCAAGCGATTGTCAGGTCCAACACCTTCCCCGACACACACCGCAGAACAACGGACGTGCTGTCTCGAACACGTGTCAGCGCCACGTCCACACATAGAAAGCGGTTACAAGGCAGTCACACACAGCAGTCTCAGCATAAAAACTCCAGGCAATGAAGTGACCGGCCTTTTAAATCAAATCAAATTATATTTGTTTCACCAAATACCAAAGAACCCAACCTGACGCAATTTTTAAACTTAGGATACTTACATACTTGTAGGGATACGGTCAGCACGAATTGCAACTGCACAGTAATCAACAGGGTTGAGAACACAAAATACTGTCATGGGTTCAGTTCGTGATATTGTCGGTGGATGAAAACAATTGGCAACAGTAAATAAGCAATTTAATGCGTAAACAAAATCGGTTAAAATCACAACCTAGCAACGTATAAAATGTAAAAGTAAGATGAATAAACAAAACTCAACAAAATTGACAGTAAATAGATAGATACTAAAATCACATGTACAAACCTATGATAAATGTAAAGAAAAGGTAATGTAAAACACAACTCATGCAAAAACAACAACAAAAAATTGTAAATAAATGCTAAAATCAAATGTACAAGAAAACCTAAAATAAAGTGACCAAAAGGCAATGTAAATAAAAATAATAAAAACACAAAATAGTTATTTGTTATACAAGGGGGGAAAGTTGTATTTTACCTGCGAGTGTTCATTTGAAACACGAGCTTGCGAAAGGATTCTATGATTGACCACGAGCGAAGCGAGTGGTTCAAAAATAGAATCCTGAGCGTAGCGAGTGTTTCAACACACGAGACGTAAAATAACTTTTCACCCGTGTATAACACAAATCTTTTCACCTCACTACAGCAAGGAAAATAAGAAAAAGGGTAAAAAAAAGTAAAATAAAGTTTAAAAAGTTTTAAAAAAAGTAAAAAATTAAATTAAAAAAAAGTTAAAAAAAAACTTTAAAAAAAAAATACGTAAAAAAAAAGTTTAATAAAGCGTAAAAAGAGTTAAAAATAAAAGTTAAACAAAAATATGTCATAAAATATTTAGTCATTTAACGTTCTACGTCATAGTACTTTTAACGTTCTACGTCTACTTTCTTCACATGTGGATAAATAGTAGATTGTTAACCAAGGGTTGAAAGTGACCCATTTAACCCGAGATATTTCAAGTTGTTCAAGGGTTAAATGGGTAATTTCACCCGAGTTAAACACTCTACTTTTCATTTCGACTGTAAGGAAAAATAATTTAATATCAACCTATAATCGTAATAAACAACTCGTTAATGCAGGTACATATAGCTGAGTGTCGATTTGTGAAAAGTTTTTATTTTAATGATTTGACGTAACTCTATTATCTTCGACTCCGTGGCTGACCGTAACAATAAAAAAAAAATACTTTCCACCCTAGGGGAGAAAAAGCTATTTTCCACCCGGCTATATGCCCATGAAAAATCAACTTTCAGAGCAGGAGAGATGAAAAAGCGATTTTCTCAATAGTTAACAAACATACAAAAAGGCCTTTCCGACCTAGTGAGGTGAAAATATATTTTTCCTTCAGACGGCTGCGGTCCAACCGGGGACTCGGGTTTGGCATCCGGCCGTCCACGCCACTAGACCACACGGCGCTTGTTATAAACTGTGGAGAAATACGCAGTCTGCTTTGACAACCTCCAAAGATTTCTCGGGACGCGGATTTTTCGCAATAATGCCCGTATAGGAAGGGCGTTCCCATAAACTGTGAACAAATGTCACCGGGTGAATACAGATAAATATTACTTCCAGGCCCAAAGTAGATTTAGCCATAATTCCAGTCTACATATTTATAGCTCGCTGAGACACTTACCCCGTGACTATTTAATCCACACACACGCACCAGTAACACATATTGCCGTAACTGACCAACACAATGTCCATAAATTGCCGTAACTGACCAACACAATGTCCATAAAACAAATTCACGCGTACCTATTTAAGTGTGGTTTTAACACCGGCGGAATATCTCATGGCGTTATTCTGACACCTCTCTTTTTTTCCGTTCAGGTAGATTACCTACCTTGATTCGTGACACCCTCATATTTGTAATCAACTTATTTTTATTTTACCTTCACTCGTCACAAGTAGATGTCGTTACTATTTAATGTAATCAATACATATCCTATACTATTAAACGAGCAATATTTTTATATTTATATACAAATAATTGTGCAGGACAACTATCTACGTAAATACTAATAAATATAGATTGCCTGTAACCTAGCTTATAACCCTCTTATAACTTAAGCATTGCATTACAGTCGCCTTATATAATTTGTACTCGAAATAAATAATAATAGGTCTCACACTTCATTCCTACCTAGTTAAGAGGTAATATACTGTTGGTTTCCTAAGTAAAGAGTGGCTAAACACTAAGTTTCCACTAGAAATATAGATAGATTAAGAGGAAGCCTTTAGATCCTATCCGCGCGCTGGCCAAGCATAGACTGATGGGCGAGCGAGGGGGGAAGCTCGGTATTTATACCCCAGGTGGGGGCCGAGGTACGTATATAGACGGCGACACGAAAAATCCGCGCTTTAGATGCGATTGGCTGGCAAACGGAGAGGATCTCGGGTGATAATGCATTACGAATGTCATAGAAATAAGTATAAAACACTGTAAATAACGTATTAGCCTAAGATTATTGTCATAAATAAATGAGATGTCGTTTCGCGCCAAAAATTTCCCGCCAAAACTTTCGCGCCCATATTTCCCGCCAAAATCACGGGGCGGGCGGGCTGCGGGGCAAGGAATTTCATGGTATAAATATGGCGTCCGGGCCTCATGAAATTCAGTTCTACAAATACCTACGAAACGGCATCAACTCGGAAAAGAAAACAAGTCTTTCACTCAGCTGCTCCCTCAACGGAATCCCGTCAAATTCAGTTGCACAACCAGTGCATAGGTGCATCAGGCACAATAATGTATGTAGGTATCCTATCCTACTAATATCCTACTAATATTATAAATCCGAAAGTTTGGATGGATAGATGGATGTACGTTCCATTAAATCTCAAAAACTACTGGACGAATTTTTATGAAACTTTCCAGTAATGTACCTTATATAGCAGAATAGGACATAAGCTATAATTAATGTAAAATTTCATTCCTTTTAGGGATGAAAAAGGGGATGAAACTTTGTAACGTAAACGGCGTTCGTTATTGTTGCCATGGTAACGTCATTGTCAACAAATTAGAAAATGGTTCTATACTCTGTACGTTTAGGTATTTAAAAAAATGTAAACAAAAAACACCACGTGACGTGATCTATGGTATTACCTTATTGGCTGAAAGACCAAGTCACGTGGTGTTTTTTGTTTACATTTTTTTAAATACCTAAACGTACAGAGTATAGATAGAGTTAGTGAAATGCAGATTCTATGCGTAAGGAAATTGATTTATCCATGATTTATCCTATTTGTTACTCAATCACGCAATAACGGCAAAACAGATTAAGACATATTTTGGTATACAAATAGTTCATACCCTATATTAACATAATAATATATAGCATACTTTTTCCTGGAAAACATCTCTCAAAGGGATAAAATCTGAGGTGGAAGGAGGGTCCATGAATCGGAGTGATTCCCATCAATGTATTATATTTAAAATTAAGAGAATAATATATAATAGAATATTATATTTATAAAGAAGCTTATTGAACATATTCTTTATTCGTTTCCTTAGTCCACACAGCGTGAAAATGAGCTATTCCAAATGTAATATATCTATTAGTCACTAGATGGCGATAGATGTACTTCCTAATTCGTTTTTTATACGTAATGGCTTCAATTATTTCAATTGATTTACCACGTTCACTTGCATTACGGGGTCTATCGAAGTAAGGGTAACTATAATAATACAATCAGCAATCCAGCAATACAAACAGTTAAACCTTTAAAAATGAAAATATGCAGAAGGTACGTAACGTACGTATTGTAGTTTAATTATATTTGTAACCATGCATGTCCGTCACGTATAAAATTGATTAATAAAACTATAATTTACGTTTAAGCAGTGCTAACAGTGACTTTGTGATACAATTCTTGCGTAAGATATCGTTTTTCGAAGACAATGATTTAGTTACATATTGTTGCAATAGATGGCGCTTTTCACATTCCACACATTCCTACTTCGCGCTGTTAAGATTTTTCCTGGTTTAATAGGGTCACGTATGCTAAATGCTAATGCAATGCCTCTACAAAAACAAGTATCAATTAATAAATGAATACAGAATGTTTTTTTTAATGGGACAGTATGGGGAAATCCGAATCTAAAGGAGATAGAGGAAAAGTGTCCAAGGAGACATTAGGTGTTTTTTTATGTAAACAAATTTTGCGCATTAAAATGTTTGGTCAAGCGTGAGTTGTTCTTAAAAAATTATAAAGTTGGTCAATTTTTTTTTGACGCGCGTCGGCTCTGTTTCATGTAAGGATTATTTCATTGTATGGAAAGAAAAAAATCTGAACAGCAAAAGTTGGTCAAATTTAATGAAAACTAATCTTCATACAAATGCTGTTTTGCCTATTAATATTGTTACAAGTGCCTAGGCGTGTAAAAATATATTTAAAACTAGCTTTTGCCCGCGACTTCGTCCGCGCGGAACTCGTTTATATCGTAACTTTCTCCCCCCTTTTCACCCCCTTAGGTGATGAATTTCCAGATTAAAACTATCTTTAGTAAGGACTCTTTGGGAAGGCCCCGGAATTCAAAGTATCTCTATACCAAATTTCATCTCAATCAGTTCAGCGGTTTAAGCATGAAAAGGTAACAGACAAACAGAGTTACTTTCGCATTTGTAATATTAGTATGGATTGTATGAAGGAAAGGGTTTCGATGCATGTAGGCTTTTTTCAGTATTGCATATTTTCATATCACACGGCCGTAAGGACCTTTTCTACTAAACCGTAGGATTAAATTAACTAACTTGTAATTTAAACATTTTATATGTTACATCTAATAGTTTTCAAAATAGCCATAATCAAACGTCTTTTGTACCCCGTTTTAGAAAACATCTTCAAAACTAAGGCCGCCATAAGGTATCTTTACCCTTGGAACGTCAATTTACTTATGTAATGTTAATGTTTCTATTCCCCAGGACTCCCAACTACCGCTATACCGTAAATGGGTTCCATCCAAATGTTCACCCCCAATTGACCCCCTTAGGGGATGATTTCTGGAATAGAAACTATTATATGTCCTTTTCCAGGACTCAAACTATCGTTCAACCAAATTTTATCAAAATGTGTCACAAACAAATTTCCACCTCCAATTACACCCCCTTAGGGGATTATTTTCGGGATAAAACTATCATTTGTCCTTCCTTATCTATCGCTATACCGTAAATGGGTTCAATCCAAATGTTCATCCACCATTGCCTCCTTTTATGTGTTCCGGAATAAAAAAAAATCTATGTTCTTTCCTAGGACTCTACCTTTCTCTATACCAAATTTCATCTAAATGGGTTCTATCCAAATCTTCAACCCTCATTTCACCACCTCAGCAAATGATTTTTCGGGATAAAAACTATGCATTGTCCTACCCTAGGACTCCTTCTATCTATTTACCAAATTTCGTCTAAATGGGTTTTATCCAAATTTTCACCCCCTATTTTATCCCTGAGAGGATGATTTTTGGGAATAAAACTATTCGTTGTCATATTCCGGGACTCAAACTATCTTTCAACCAAATTTCATCAAAATGGGTCACAAACAAATTTTCACCCCCAATTACACCCCCTTATGGGATGATTTTCAGGAGTAATCTATCCTTTGTCCTTCCAACTCGCTATACCGTAAATGGGTTCCATCCAAATTTTCATACCCCATTTCACCCCCTTAGGAGATGATTTCTGGACTTAAATTATGTTAAGTCCTTCCCCAGGACTCTGAACTATTTCCATACCAAATTTCATCTAAATCGGTTCTATCCAAATTTTCACCCCTCATTTCACCCCCTCAGGAGATGATTTAGGATAAAAACTATGCATAGTCCTTCCCTGGGACTCCTTCTATCTCTATACCAAATTTGAACTAAATTGGATTTATCCACATTTTCATCCCTATTTCATCCCCTTGGGGGATGATTTTCGGGATTCAAACTATCCATTGTCATCCTCCGGGACTCAAACTATATTTATACCAAATTTGATCTAAACGGAGTCCATCCAAAATTTCACCCCCCATTTCACCCCCTCAGGGAAAGATTTTCGGAATAAAAACTATACAATGTCCTTCCCCAGAACTTAAACTACCTCTTAACCAAATTTCATCAAAATGGGTTACATCCAATTTTTCACCCCCCCCCCCCCCATTTTACCCCCTAAAGGGAAGATTTTCGGGATGAAACCTATTCTTTAACCTTTTCCGGGACTCAAACTAATCATATACCAAATTTCATCTAAATCAGTGCAGCGGTTTAAGTAGCTCCATACAAATTTCCACCCCCCATTTCATCCCATTAGGGGTTGATATCCAGGATAAAAACTACCCTAAGTCCTTCCCCAGGACACAAACTATCTTTATGCCAAATTTCATCTTAATCGATTAAGCCGTTTTCACGTGATGCGCGGTCACATAAACAGACAAACAGATAAACAGACAAACAGATAAACAGATAAACAGACAAAAATTCTAAAAACTGTTGGAACGTGTTCTGTTATCGATTCTAAGTATCCCTAGCCAATTTTTTTTCGAATATCTTCCATGTACAGACTTTCGACCCTCTTCAGCTTTATTATATGTATAGATTATTCCATTTTTAAATTTCGATAATCGATAAGAGCTCCAGATGATTCAAGAGAAGAACATTTTTTTTAATCTTCGTAAACATCATGGCACGCGATAGTCTTGAAATTATAAAAAAAAGAATTCAAATTTGGAACGTAAGTTATTTCTGCAGCTGTGATTTTGTTTCCAATCAGTTCATGCTTGTAATTTTATTCATCATGGCGTTAACTAATTCACATAAAGTTGATTTGATTGAGGCGTATTTTCTTAATTATCGCAGTAGAGATAATGCACTTAAGTGGTATCAAGAACGCTATCCTGACCGTATAGTACCGAATCGCAAGATATTTGATAGTTTAATAAAGAACCTAAGACAGGAAGGCTGTTTCAAACCTAAGCGTAAAAGGCCGACAATAGTCAATAGTGAGTTTATAACTATTGCCGTATTGGGATATTTTGAAGCATATCCAAAAGCTTCGTTACGGGAAGCAGCTGAAACTATCGGTATTCATAAATCAACTGTAAGGAAGATATTGAAGGTTCATAAATACAAGTGTTACATAGAAGGTCGACTTGTACAAGCGTTACTACCTGGAGATAAAGACCGCAGGTTACATTTCTGTAATTGGTATGTGGCTCAGACTATTAGAAATAGATGTTTTCCTAATTTTATTATTTGGACTGATGAATGCAACTTTTCGAACAATGGCATGTACAACAGGATAAATAACCATTACTGGTCAAAAATAAATCCGCTAAGAACTACAGAAACCCACAACCAAATCAGATTTTCTTTTAATTGTTGGTGTGCGATATTACATAACAGAATTTTTGCTATCAAAATTTACCAAGGAACGCTAAATAGTGAAAAATATCAGGAAATCTTGAACATGGCTGCAGATTTAGTGGATGAGACTATTAGCTTAAAGAACTTTGGTAAGATAATCTACCAACAAGATGGTGCACCAGCCCACAACAGTAGGGCAAGTAAACTGTGTTTGGACGAGCAGTTTCCAAACCGTTGGATGGGTACATATGGGCCGATAAAGTGGCCCCCACGATCGCCCGACTTAACGCCATTAGATTTTTTCTTATGGGGTTACCTTAAGGGTCGAATTTATGAATCCTGATACAACTCCGTACAAGAATTAAAAGATGCTGTTTACAACACTTTAAACACAATTCACCATAAGTCTCTGTTAAATGCAACTAGAAGTGTCTTGAAGCGTGCTCGTACCTGCATAAGACAAGACGGCGGCCACATCGAACATTTACTCAAGTAATAAACCAACTGTATCAAGATTAGTTTTCATTAAATTTGACCAACTTCTGCTGTTCAGATTTTTTTTCTTTCCATACAATGAAATAATCCTTACATGAAACAGAGCCGACCCTGCGACAAAAAAAAAATTAACCAACTTTATATTTTTTAAGAACAACTCACGCTTAACCAAAAATTTTAATTAGCCAAATTTGTTTACATAAAAAACACCTAATGTCTCCTTGGACACTTTTCCTCTATCTCCTTTAGATTCGGATTTCCCCATACTGTCCCATTTAAAAAAAACACTCTGTAGAACAAATAAATGAAAAATTGGGTTTCTTTTGTTTCAGTTCTTTGGTAGTTGTCGTGTCGGTTGTCGTTCTTGGTTGGGTCGTTGGGTTTTCTTAAATCCTAAAATTGGTTCAAATAAATAAAATAATACACTGGTCGGTGATTGGCTTGGCTTGGTCGTTCGGTTATTCTTGGGTTCAGAAATTTAATAAAATCTGGTGACTAAGAAGTCGATTATCTCATCTAAATAACAAACATTTACCACCACTACGATGATCCGTGAAGTAATTAAGATACACGGCGTTACGACTCCTCACGTCGTTATTAAAATTATTGGTGACGGAGCATGTCTATTCAGAGGTCTCTCCTACCTTTTGTATGCCACTCAAGTCAGGGCTAGAGAGATACGAGAGAAAGTCGTAGCTTACGTCATTCAAAATTGGGAGCAATATTCCATTATGACGCATGACCCGAGTGGCAATAATTACTCGAGCGCAGAGGTGTACAACAGGGAAATGTTACATCCTAATACTTATGGCAGCCTATGTGAATTATATGCGGCAGCCGAAATTAATAACCATGTATTCGAAGTCTATCGAAATGGTACGCTTTATGTGAGCTCTGGTCAAGAAGGCAACCCCATAGGTCGTCTACGGTTTTCAAATAATTTATCGAGTGGTCACTTTGACGTTTATTTGCCGTGTGCTGAACCAGATTTTTCCTCTCCGACATACACGGATCCTAGTTCACCGATATACACGGATCCTACCTCACCGACATACATGGACTTAACGTCATTGACATACACAGCCTCTGATCACGCTAACCCCATTCATATAAACTCAACATCATGACACAAAAAGAACCGATCCAATTGCCTTCATCGTCTACCATTATTTTTCATTCCCCAAGTCACACAGTTAAGTGATTCGAACTCACTTTCGGATTCATCTGCCCCTCAACACCAAAAAAGGAAAATAAAAACAAATAACAAAATATTATTATTATTCTGGTAGTGGCTTTCGGGCTGTCAAAGCCCTTATATCACTGCGACCATCGCTGATCTATTTTGATCGCCACTTACTACAATTCTTGGTCAAGTCCTGCAAACTCGATGAATTGCAGGATTTTGTTGAACTCAAGATATTTGATCTCCTCCGGGCACATGATGTATTTGCCCAGGAAGGAGTTACGACAGCGCATGAGGCAAGGGCAATCGGTTAGGATATGTGTAGGCGTCTCCTCTGCTTCAAAGCAGAATCTGCACTGCCTTGTGTCACACAGTCCTATCGTATGCATGTGCTTATTTAGGCGGCAGTGCCCAGTAAGCACCCTGACCAGCATGCGTAGGCGGTTCCTACTTAGCGCCAAGGCGTCAGAAGACGCCATTTTGCTAAAGGCTCTAATAAGTGCCTTGGAATGTTTCAGTCTTGGGTTAGCTCTCCAGGTTTGAATGGTCTTGTAGAAACAATAGGCTTTTAGAGTGAGCTTGGTTAGACTTTTAGGGATACCACAGAACGGCTCTGGTCCGCAGTAAAATTACCTTGTCTTTGGCACCCAGGTCATTCAATAGTTCCCGGCAGTTCTCGACCAGCCTCGACGTTGTGACGTTAGAGGTAAGAGCCAAGAGAGCCGCCTGGCTATCCGAGTGGATAATATGATAAATAAATAAATAAATAGTATGATTGAGGAAGGCGCTTTGAAATTTACCATTTAATTTTAAACGTTTACAGTTTCCATTAAAAGTAGCATTCTCTATGACCATTAATAAATCACAGGGGCAAACGTTAAAAGTAGCAGGAATACATTTGGGCACACCATGTTTTTCTCATGGACAGTTGTATGTAGCTTGCTCACGTGTATCCAAATCAAATAATTTGCATGTTTTTGCTGATCGGTATAAATCATTTAATATAGTTTATAGAAGTATACTTCAATACAATAAATTGTAAAAATAAATTAAGAAAATAATTATAATAGTATTAACTATTATGTCCTGATTCCATAATAATAATATGACAACATTTTTTGTTATATAGAAACATACCTTTTTCGTCAGTTGATTATCGACTGTCACCATCTCAAGCTATTTCTGAGCTTAACTCATTGAATCGAATGGAACGTAGCCTCGGATAACTCCAAAAATATTAATTCACTAGTACAACCTTGGTGATTTAAATTATTATTCCTAGATTATTCCCTAGGGTTTCCAAACCTACAAAATAGCTCACTAAGCCTATTAATCGTGAAGTTGGCCGCTTTGCTTGGGACCGGGAATACCTCTAGCCACTTGGACGTTGCATCAATAGCCACCAGATAGATCTTGCCAGCTATAGGGCCCATGAAGTCCAAGTGAAGCCGGGACCAGGCTTACGAAGGCCAACCCCAGGGTCGCAGTCCAGCCCGAGGAAGTGCGTCCGCGTGCACAGCGCACACCGCGCATGTGAGGCACGCGCGCTCCGCCGCCTCGTCGATGCCGGGCCACTACACGTAACTCCACGCTAAAGCTTTTGACTTCACAACGCCCATGTGTGGTTCGTGGATAAGCTCCAAAATCTGTTTCCGACAACCCTCCGGCACGACTGTTCTGTGGCCCCACATTACACACCCTAACTCATCATACAACTCTGACTTTCAATTGAAGAAAGGTGTATGTCACATGTCTCCGGCCAACCATCACGAATAAAAGACAGACAACTGCTGTAAGATGTTATCCTAGGCTTACTCTCTTCAACTCGTTGTGATCCAATAATAGTGCGTCCTGCGCAAAATGCAAGTATGTCTGCTCAGGAACTAACTACATCCGCCGTACAGGGACTGGGTGCACGAAGCCTGCACCTTGTACAGTGGTAGAGGTTCCTATTATTGCGATTTGTGCCGCGAAAAATTATTTTAGATAAAAAAAAATCGTGACAATTATTAATTTTTCACTTTAAATTAGATGTTTGTAGTTGTTTGTAGAGTCTAATTTGATGATTAATTTTAGTTGAAAGTTGAGTTAAGATATTACTGCATGACTATAATTATGACAGATCTCAAGAATACCATTACTACCTACTACAGATCTCAAGACCGATTATGAGACTGATATGTATATTATGGTTTGTACTAATTATAAAAAAAATACTACAAACCATATTATACATAAAAAATCAGCCAAGTGCTAGTTGGAACTCGGCAAATAGTGTTCCGTACCTACTGCCAGTTATTTTACATGTTTCACACGCTTTACGTAACCCTTAATGCATCTAGGTACTTACTTGATTTAAAATGTTAAAAATGAATTAATTGCTTCATTACAATTGTTTGACTATCTAGTTATAGAATACAGTTCGATGATTATCACTTTGGCCTAGTTGGTATTGTTCCGCGGCTATGAAGCTGGATGTGTACATTTGTGTGATGAGCACGAAACATTCATTCCTGAGTCATGGATGTTTTCTACTTATAAGTATAAGTTTATAAGTAACTATTAATAATACATTGTCGCCTAGTACCCATAGTACACACACCATACACACAGTTTTGCTTACAATTGTCCCCAAATACTTTTTATTTATTTATACCTGCCAAGAGTCAAGAGCAACTGAAGTTACCAAACCTAAGCTCTAACATTAATAACCTCCTCTTAGTGCTTTGCAGTTGCAAGAATTTTCTGTCATAACTGAAAACTGACTCCAATTTTCCAATTTACGGGCGTTTTAATTTTCTGGCCTACTTAGATGGAATTAAAAAAACTAACAATTGGAATCAACCTCACGGCGTTGTACTATTTAATCATAATTTACTTATTAAATCAAATGAAGAACCTCGTATTTTGATGTGATTTTGTTTCGATATTTTTACCTAACAGAGTAAATAATATGTAGAACTGTAATTTTATCATAAACAAACTGTTCACATTTTTAAAAGTCGAAATGTGTATTTTTTTTGAAGTTCCTAAATGTTTAATAATTGTAAAATAAAAATCGCAACTATTCCCACCTAAAAGATTTAATTTAGTAAATTCGGTCATCGTACTCACTCACCATTGACAATATAACAAAACCAGCAAACATATACGCAGTGTATACCTACACATTTCATAGGCATCTTCATAGGTTCTGGAGGTATCTCAACGGGCACAAATATCAATACTTTCACTGTTTGTGCAATGGGTTTTGGATATTAATGCCTCCATTAAAGGTGTGATGATACTTTTTATTTGACTGATCACTAAGTACTTCATCATATCAGCCAAAAGACGTCCACTGCTGGACATAGGCCTCCCCCAAAGAGTGCCCCAAGAGGCCGGCCCTGCGCCACCCGCATCCAGCAAACTCCCGCGACCTTTACCTGGTCATCAGTCCACCTCGTGGGTGGCCTACACACTAAGTACTTAAAATTGCACAAATCACAATCCTTGGTGTAATTTCGATATTTCAAAACATTTGACTTTCACTGTGTATTTTTAATATTAAATAAATAAATAAATAAATATTACGGGACAATCTTACACAAATCAACCCAGGCCCACGGTAAGCTCAGTAAGGCTTGTGTTGTGGGTACTAGGCGATGATATATATAATAGATACATACATATAGATACTTATATACATATATAACATCCATAACTCAGGAACAAATATTCGTGATAAATACACAAATAAATGCCCTGACCGGGATTCGAACCCAGGACCTCCAGCTTTGTAGGCAGAGTCACTACCCACTGGGTTACGGAGGCCGTTAAAATCATCATAATTATATCCGTTATATTCATCATAAACATTAACTAATCGACACAAATCTTGAAATAATTTGTTTCATCTCTGGTTGGTAAATGTATTTTTGTATACATTCACAATGTTGACTTTGTATGCCACTATTTAAATATTTTAGGAAAAATCTAATAACGTTAGGAGGAAGAGGGGAAAAATAATAATAAATATAATGCGCTATCGAACCGATGGCTATATAACATTATAATAATAAATATAACATTATAATTTGCTCATTCTCGTAATACTGTCAAGAATCAATGGTAAAATTTGCCGCGTCACTCGGGCCTACAGTGTACAATTGTTACCATTATTTGTACGTAGGTACCTCGATTCTAGCAAATATTTAATTTCGTAACATTTTCCATTCGATAATGTAGGTACCCTAAATAACTATGACGCCTCTGTTTGGTTTATTCATCTTACACTACGTCTATAGCAATTTTATATACGGATGACTAAAAACAAAACATTTATAAAGTACGGAGTTCTTTATTTGAATTTGCTATAGATTATGACACTAATAAATCTCATTATTACTTGATGCAAAAAACTCATCGGGTTCATTCGGAAATACGGAAACAACCGATGGAGATGTATATTGTTAGACGGCGAGTATAACAGGGATAGATAGCCTATACATTATTCAAAAACTATCTCACTCCTCACCAATCATCCCTAGTATATATTGACATCTCGATTCGTAACAAATACACGTAATCGAAGTTCGGACTTATATTGGACTTAGTGGGCGAGTTGTTATCTTTGTGAAGTCCAGCTTCCCGCGATGACGTCACAGCTATAATTTGATACCTACTGAGTACCTAATTTCATTGTCAGTGAAGGTCAGTTTATACTGGGTGAACCAGCGTAACATGACACGCAAGACGTATAGTGTAAATTTTTCATTTGTAAATATAATTTAAAGTAAAGTAGTTAAGAGGGCGCTCGTTTTTTGGTCAGGAATAAGCGAGAATGACGGATTTTTGACGTTGTAATTCTAAGAAACGGAGAGCTTTTTTTAGATCCCGGTTACTTATTTGCATAGGTAAACTCCTCATATTGGTCCTAGCCGCCTCCAATTTACGAAGAACTGAATACTTTAACCGAAAATACCCGATTACTGACAGTAGTTTTCTGAAGAGAGCGCAGAGTCATAAGTTTGAGCCCCTAATTTTCCATGATGTTATATGAGAACCTACTTGTTTTATTCTATTTTCACTAGCGTAATATGTTGCCATTGCTACTAGCCGCCTCGAATTTTCCTTATTCTGCACGTATATATATGTAAACTGTTCTCAATTGCACCATATTTGTCAACAAAATCTTACTGAAAACTCGAGGATTTTCTCATTATTGTTGAATTATTTGTGTATTGAATCTTACACAACATTAAAGTTCATGCTTGTTCCAACAAGATCCAGTCCAAAAAATATAAATTTAGTCAACATTTATATTTATAAATAATTATTCAAAACTAGTATAAATTTACCGCCGCGCGGGAATATATCTCAGTACCGGCTGAATAGCCCTCCGAGACAGACGTGTACTCTGTTTATTTGTGGCTATTCACGAAGCTAACCGGCCACTCTTCAGATAATAGTACATTATGATACAAGTGTGCTATGTTGGTCATTACACTCGAGTCGGTTTTTAAGCCTGAGCCGAAGGCGAAGGCTTAATGGAGACGAGAAGTGTAATGACCAATGCTCACGTGTTTCATACGACGTTTTTCAACACATTTGCGAGGAAAAAAAAAATAAAAAAAAAATCAAAATGTTAAAAGATATGTAATGAAAAGGCACTAGTGCGATAATGTAATGTAAAAGTCACGGCATGGGTAATATTCTGCATTATTTTGCTAATATTTAAAAAGATATGTAATGAAAAGGCACTAGTGCGATAATGTAATGTAAAAGGCACGGCATGGGTAATATTCTGCATTATCAGTGTAAATACGCTGTAATAAGACCTACTTTACGAGCAGGTGTGTTGAAAAATAATATTATTTTGATCTCCGACTAGGCATAGTTGTTACAAACCTCGGGGTCAAACTATACTGGGGATACATTCGTGAGGCAAATCGAGACAAGTTATGAATTGCATAGCTATCAGATATGACGTAGTGTAGCGAAAAGGCTCAAACCCACAGGATATGTAACATTTAAAATTGAACCTTCTACCTAAAACAAAAGTCATACATTTCAATGGTGATATCTTGTGGGTTGGATCCTTTTGTCTAAACTACGCGTTCTATAGTCAATTATTATTGTACGAGTGATCGTGATACTTGATAGATTTAATTTATTTACTTGTTACTATCAGTCCACCTTGTGGAGGGTCCGCTGCAGTTTCCGGTACGTAGTCGCCTCTCGAGAACCTCCCCGCCCCAACGGCCATTATGATTAGTTAGTATGTATGTATGTATGTTAGTTTGGGCGAAATCTTCAAATTAGGTACAATTGCGTATCTTCGGTGACAATGCCATAATATCATAGAGCTGGTCTGATGATGGAGTCGGAAGGTGGCCATAGCAACTCCTAAACTCAACAAGATAAAGCCATCGAATTTGGGCTCATTAATTTGGTCATGGCACGGCAAGACTTTGGTGCTGGATGATTTCCAGAGTCTGATAATGGAGCTGGAAGGTGGTCATGGAACTCCTAAACTAAACTAGATAAACCCATCTAGTTTGGGCTCATCTGTTTTGTCTTGGTAAACACTTTGGTGATGGATGATTTCCAGGATCTGATGATGGAAGTTGGTCATGGGAACTCCTAAACTAAAATAGATAGACCTATCTTGTTTGGGTTTGTGTGATTTGTCTGTACAAGTACCCACGAACCAGCGACATAATATGCAGGGTTATTGAAAATAACAAGATGAATAAAAAACATTTTAAAAAACAAGCTTATGTGGCGTTTGTTAAGTACAGCACGATCCTACCTTGCATTTAGTTATTATTTTCGTTTATATATAATAATAACACACACCGGGGGTTTACACTGGAAAGGGAGATTTTTACGTGGTTTTATTACATTTCCGAGTCATCATCATCATCATCATCATATCAGCCGAAAGACGTCCACTGCTGGACATAGGCATCCCCCAAAGAGTGCCACAATGGCCGTTCCTGCGCCACCCGCATCCAGCGGACTCCCGCGACCTTTACCAGGTCATCAGTCCACCTTGCGGGGGGCCTACCCACGCTGCGCCTTCCGGTACGTGGTTGCCACTCCAGAACCTTTCCGCCCCAACGGCCATCGGTTCTACGTGCAATGTGCCCCGCCCACTGCCACTTAAGTTTAGCAATTCGGAGGGATATATCGGTTCCCTTGGTTCTGCTGCGGATAGCCTCATTTCTGATGCGATCGCGCAGGGAAACTCCCAGCATAGCCCTCTCCATTGCCCTTTGAGTGACTTTGAGCCTTCTTATGAGGCCTATAGTAAGCGACCACGTTTCCGTGCCATATGTCATCACTGGCAACACACACTGGTCAAAGACTCTCGTCTTGAGACACTGCGGAATATTGGACGAAAAGATGTGCCGTAGCTTCCCGAATGCTGCCCAGCCGAGTCGGATTCGACGATTGACCTTCCCTTCGACATTTCCGAGTATCACTCTTTATTTCGAAATAAATGTTAAAAAAACCGGCCAAGTGCGAGTCGGACTCGCGCACGAAGGGTACCGTACCATTATCTATATCTAAAAACGGCAAAATATCTATATCTAAAATCACGTTTGTTGTATAGGAGCCCCCTGTAGCCTAGTTAGTAACTTGGTAGTGACTCTGCCTACGAAGCTGGAGGTCCCGGGTTCGAATCCCGGTAAGGGCATTTATTTGTGTGATGACCATAAATATTTGTTCCTGAGTCATGGATGTTTTCTATGTATTTAAGTATTTATTTATCTATATAAGTATGTTTATCGTCGTCTAGTACCCATAGTACAAGCTTTGCTTAGTTTGGGGCAAAGTCGATTTGTGTAAGATTGTAAAATAAAAAGAAACAAATAAAAACTAAAATAAAAATAAAAAGATGTATTCTGTTTTTTAGTATTTTTTGTTATAAATAGCGACAACAGAAATACATCATCTGTGAAAATCTCTATCTTTCACGGTTCATGAGATACAGCCTGGTGACAGAAGGACAGACAGGCATTCAGACAGACAGACGGACAGCGGAGTCTTAGTAATAGGGTCCCGTTTTACTCTTTGAGTACGGAATCCTAATAAGTGACATAGGTTTTAGGCTCAGAACATAAAAAAAGGGAGAAGTGCCGTACTGCTTAATTCCAACCAAAACCGATGTCCCCAGTTTTCTCCCACCGCAGCGCCCATATTGAACCGTGTAAAAACAAAGACTCGGGCGTTGCCAGTGAGTCTACGGCAACATGCAAACAAGGGCTGTGATTGGCTTAAACGCACTACACTAGGGGGGCGACAAACGTTAAAATTATGTTTTATCGACATTGATATTAAAATTAATATTATGTTATGATATTGATAGGTAACAACTTCAACAACATGGTAAGTTTATGTGGTGGTATTTAAACTTTTAGCTACAAGTTTAAATAACACGGGTTGTTAACTTACCATAAATCGCAAAAGTAAAAAATATTGACGAATACCTACAGAGTAACATAAACGGCTTTTTATAAGTTCGTGTTCACATACATTTAAAACTCTGGTCACATCGATATTTTTGACCAGGCCGATCCGTATCGCATTTTGGCGCGAAATAATATGTCCATTACTCATATTACGAGATTTAAGGCTAAGGGCGAGTATCCACCAAAGATGTGCGGAGATGTGTTACCATACATTTTACACCTAGGTTTCAAGCAAGCGAGGTGTCAAATATTCGAAAAGTGTACGGCTCTTATTAAGTGGTTGGAAACATTTTTCTTGAAAATGTTACGAACACATTACCTCTTCTCTGTACAGGAAACCAGTTAGGACCTCTGCCAGTAGCATCTATCCATTTTTTTAGTACCTACTCGGATTCTTTGGAAAACTGTAATAAGAAACCGAGATTTCTTCTTCAATTATCACATTTCAAATGAAAGTAAAAAATACTCATTTAAAATAAATTATTGGTAATAATATCACATTTTAAGTTGTTCTGAAGCCATTTGCAACTAAATTATATACTTGTATATACAATTTTATTATGTCTATTTACCGTTCATACTGCAACTTAGTGAAAATCTTATTAGTAGGTACCGTAAACATTTTGTGCCTTTTAATCTTATTAGTTACCTTTAAGATAGGCACCCAACCAAAACAAGTAATTAAATTAAATAAAACAGCGAAAGTAGTCGAAATAAAATAACTAGTATGATATCGTACTTCTATTTTATCGATTACGCGTAAATTGTAACTGCACTTTGGCACCGCTCTAGTTTGCAACGCCAAGCAGCGGCCGTACCACAAAAAAATTCAAGCATCGTCCATATCCATAGTGGTTTAATACATTGCGCCGTGGTTTACTGTATTGAACATTCAATGTACAACGCATAGAACAAAAATATGCTTTTTCGTTCGATATGTTAGTTCGATCCCGAGAAATGAGGCGGCGTTGCGTTTATTTATTAAAATATTAGTTTTTACTGACTTAAGTGAAAATACTAATACTCACATGTGGTGCGTGACTCCACCATTTATGTAGGTTTTAGATTCATTCCTATTTTTGCATGTAACCACGCTACAATTCGGCATTTTGAGTAAACGTGGAAAAACATTTCAGATTCACGGCAAATTGCGACTAACATGCGGTGGGCAGTGACATGCCCATTTGGCCATGTCGCACCGACACGCGCCAAGCCCCCGTTTCATATCTATTCCTTTTTATCATCTGAGGTTTTAGGCTTTTGAATAAAATCACGCATTAATTAATTGTATTCTAGATAAAAAGCTGTGTTTGTATAATTTATAATTTTCAGTTCCTTTGGTAAGAAACGGACATAGCAATTTCTATGAAGGGCAGTTTTTTTTTACTGTCCATAACAAAAAAAAAATTCTTCAAGAAATGAATACGTCAGTACCCAGTAATTTCCTAGTAGTGGGTCGACTGGTATAATTTCATTACATTACTATATATAAATAAGACTCAGATAACATGCAAACTATTAATATCCGTAAAACAAATCATTATTCTTATTACTGACAACTTTAAAACTCGTTAGTTTATTTTATACTAAAAAAACGAAACTAAATATACTTTGTCATATCATAGTATTTTAATACAAATAGAAAACTTGTGCTCAAAAATCAAATACTTACTTTATTCAAGTTATCTAACTTCGCTAACATGATGTTCTAGAACATCATGTTAGCGAAGTAATACTTACCACTTTTTAGTGCAAGTATCAATATCGGTCACGGAGTGAATTCCAACGGTGCGCTATACAGCTATTTGCATCGGCAAGCTCCGTGGTTAGTTCTATCCCGATCGCACTTACATATAGCTAGAAAGGGACGGCACCCGCGGCTGGTGCGATCTCGCTGTGCATGTGGGGGTTAGGTACGTTTGTGTGGGTGGTAGTAGTATTTACACACACAAACGCACTACGCGTGTCAAAATACCGAATTCTGAGCGAGCGCTTTTTTGAAGAGCACTCTTAAGGTCATATTGATAATTTTCCCGCCGTCTACACACAATTTCAGTTATGCATGTGTATTTCCAAGTTTTATTTCGCTATAACTTTTGAAATAGAGTTGTTCAACCAGCTCTATTTATTCTATGAAAAACAGTTACTTTGGTTATATTTTACACCAGAAAGAGTTGTCGTAAAAAGAACTCAAAATTTGTATATCGCCTTAAAATTTCATGACCTTTCCAATCATACCACACACTTTCCTTACAATAAAAAGAAATAGCGTAACCCCTTATTACCCCCAAAACTGCCCCTTAAATTGGAGTTTACTTCTTTTTGACTTTATTTATGTGATAAGGCCATAAATTCCTATATCTATACCAAATATCAGCTTCCTATGTCATACGGTCTTCGAGAAAACTGGCTGTGACCGACGGACAGCCTCCGAGTGATCGCATAAGTATTCCGTTGGACCAATCTTGGTACGGAACACTAAAAAGTAAGGAAAAATTGTTTTAGTAAAGTGATAAAGATTTATCCCAATATATTAAAAATAATATTTTATAAGAAGTACATAGAACTAAGTTTTAACGTGTACCTAACGTGCACTAAGGCCAAAATGTGATTTAATAAGAATAACTTTATTACACAAAAAGACACTGTTACATAATAGGAAAGCGATATCTGCTGAGTCCCAAACTAGGCTGAGCCTGTATCTTGGAACTCATGGAGTTATCAGTTACATCTGTTATCTATAATTATAATGAGTAATGAGCTACAAGATAGAAGTTGTGTTATAAAAAAGAAAGTTTAAAAACTGTGACAAACATTATTTTAAAGTATTAAAACGAAAACTTAATAAATATATTTATACTCAAAATTTTAAAAGTTCCTAGTAATTTATTTGTAAAACAGGTAGGCAAGCGAGTTTGTGTGTGATTGTGCGTGTATGTGTGTGTATGTGTGTGTAAGTGTATGGATATTAGAGCGAGTAACATACCTACTAAATAAGTGTGAGACTCCTAGACACATGGTTGTAGGAGACTTTCAGTGTCAGCATATGACAGGGTAGTAAACCATTGCTTGATAGTGGATTTAAATTTGTAAACTGTGCATTCTTTTAGATTACAGGCTTTACAGACGGCATTGTAGATAAACGGATGTGAGTGAAATGCAATACGTTTAGCGTGTGCGACTTAACGAGGGTCACTGGTATCCTATATATTCGTCTGTTTATAACGTGATCTTCCAAAGAAGACTTCGCAATACTGCGGTGAACTCTAACAGCTGCGTTGAGGATGAATCTGCCTAACTCTAAGTTATCCGGTTTCTCTATATAGCGTGTCTTTTGGGAATCGAAAAGAGTTCTTCAGCATAACCTTAATGACTGCACGCTGCGCGCGCTCAAGTCCAAGCAGTATCGTCTTACCAGCGCTGCCCCAGACTAATGATGTAAGGTTTGTTACCGCTATTTACATTTAATAATTAAATTGTTGACTTTATGATAACAGTTTTACCCAGTCCCTACCCGGTTTGCCCGCTTTGGGCCCATATGTGGGCAAAGCGGGTTTTTGGAGAGGTTTTGTATTTTTTACATTACTAAACAAATATATACACAATGATTATAAACGATGTTTTAATTGAAAGTTCAATAAATTGTCTAAGCGATAACATAAAACTTGTCACTGTAATGCGCCAAAATTGCAGATTTTTTAGCGGTCGCCCTTAACCTACCGGCTTTGGGCCCCCCTACCCTAATTGGTCAAAAAATACATTAAAACAATATTACCTATGAAGAAAGCTGTCAGTTATACATAAGTACCGTAACTATTACGTCGCTTTGCACTTCGTGTTACCAGCAAGCGTTATTTTTCTGCGGCTTTTTTGTGATTCGACTCACTGGTCAGAATCTAGTGAATAGCAATTTAGGTGTTATTTATGTTCGTATGCCTAAAGAAGAAATTTAAATAAAAAAGGAAAGTATGTTACTTAATTATGCTAACAAAACAAGTAGGCAGGAAGAAACGCTACTTACTGGAAAACAGTCAGTCTATCAAAACGTGAACTACTTATATCGTCTAGAAAAATAATCAATTGAAGGAAAACGCGACTAGAAAACTCGGTTCGTCAACACTTGCATATAATAATTGAATCGACTAAGAAAAAAAAATCGGGAAAAACGCGAATGGACATTCTGCTACATGGAATTAACGAGTTTGGGGAACCAATCTAACCGCTTGAGCTGGGTTCATTAAGTAACACGTCCTATACCATCTAATTTCCTAGTTGTACAATCTTGTGTGTTACTTAAGTACTATGCAAATCGTTCGTTCGTAGTAGAAATAGGAAGAGTCGCAGGAGCGGGCGGCCGGCCCAATACGGTCGCGTTCTTTTGTTTAGGACTCTTTTTGCATTCAATATATTCTTTATATTCCTATACAATTTGACAGGATTGTCAACCTTAAGTGACTGTACCAACTTATATCGGTGTAATAATAATAATAAATACTCTTTATTGCACCACGACATGAGAAATCTCACAAAAAATAGCTTAGCAAAATTATAGTAAAACAACAGGCGGTCTTATCGCTTCAAAACAAATTTGAGTTACCTAAGTGTTTTAGCTTGTTTGTAATTATTTACATATTTCAACTTTATTGTACAGTAACAAGAAAAAATACACGAGGCTGACTTAATGCCATAAAGGCATTCTTCATTAGTCAACCTTTAACTTAAACAACACAGAGATAAAGATAAATTACCAATTATTGGATCGTTTTGTACAGTGGCAGAATGAAAAGGTTGATGAAAACTGAACCTTTTCAACAAACAAATCAAATCATTTACGCGTTGCAAGCACATGTTACCTTTTTAAACTGTGTATCAGACGAGAGTGATGTATTGAAAATTATGTTCAACTGTTTGAGAACAAAGTTCAAATTTACTTAGACGGATTTTCCTTGACTATTAATTAATACCTAATTCAATTTAATGATTAAATCCTCTTCCCTTAAAATTATTTAAACTATAAATGTGAGTAACGGCGATGAACTGGAATTTGAAGATAGAACAGTGTTTTTAGACATCACCTTGGACTCAAAACTACAATGGCATGCGCATATCGACACCCTAGCCGGCAAACTTGGTTCTGCAGCCTATGCAGTAAGACGTATAAGACAGTTAACAAACGTTGAGACGGCCAGGCTGGTGTACTACAGTTACTTCCACAGTGTTATGTCCTACGGAGTCCTGTTGTGGGGAAAAGCGATCAGACCATCTTCGTGCTACAGAAACAAGCTGTACGACGAACTAAAAGCCCGAAATTCTCTCAGGGACCAATTTAAGGAGGCAAATATTCTTACTGTAGCATGCCAATACATTCTTGAGAATATTATGTATGTGCGGAAAAACCTTCACGACTTCAAAATCAACAGTGATATCCACGACTACAACACCAGAAGTAAACACAAGATCGCAGTGCAGTACAGTCGTCTTCGCAAGGTTAGCACGTCGTTCGTGGGGAACTGTATGTATACGTTTTTACAGTAAAATACCTACCGAAATTGTTAATTTGCCGTTAAGTAAATTTAAGTCTCATATTAAAAATTATTTGCTAAGTAAGGCGTATTATAATGTCAACGATTTCATAAACGACATGAATGTCTTTAAGCCAGTAGCAGTCAAATTCTAATAGAATTGATAAACCTTCGAGTATGATTGTCTTGGCGTATTACCTTTGTAATTATTATAAGAACCGGAAATAGCTGTCCGTTTTATGTAACATGAGAGCACGTAATGCTTTTTCTCGCCGAACAAGTCGCTTTAATCTTTGCTATTATCAATGTCCAGTGGCTTGAAGTGGCGTCGTTGATCGGGTCGCCACCTTCCCTAACATATGGTTGAGGGAGGCGATGGCTGAGATATGCGTCATACTCGTGATCGGGTGCTGTTTGTGGAGTCCGGTCTGTTCATGCTTGCAAGGGCATAGTAACTACCTAAATACTAGTGTTATTATCATTATTTTGACGAGAGACATCATTCTGTTCTTGACACGTTTTATTGTTATTGACCCTGTACATCTCTGACAATATTACATTAATGATCCTTTTTTTCTGTTTTAACGCTCAGAGACAGTATACATCTCTATAAGAACATTAGAATAATTATTAATTGTATTTGGATGCTCAGAGACCTTATACATCTCTGGGGTACTAAATTAATATCATAAACTTATTGTTAATTCTGATACAGACCTTATATCGAATGTAATTGATAATATTTTCCAATTTTGGATTTTTTTAGTTTTCATTTAGTGACATTTAGTTTGTTAACCGTGTAGGCACTAATTGGTTAAAATCTACAATTTTAAAATGATTATTGTGTAAGATTATTAATATTATATTGTAGAATACCATTTGACATGTAAAAGTGCCCTTGTGGCCTACTTGCAGAATAAATAATTGATTTTGATTTTGAACAGGTCCTGTCAACGTCATCATTACCTTATACATCTCTGGGGTACTAAATTAATATCATAAACTTATTGTTAATTCTGATACAGACCTTATATCGAATGTAATTGATAATATTTTCCAATTTTGGATTTTTTTAGTTTTCATTTAGTGACATTTAGTTTGTTAACCGTGTAGGCACTAATTGGTTAAAATCTACAATTTTAAAATGATTATTGTGTAAGATTATTAATATTATATTGTAGAATACCATTTGACATGTAAAAGTGCCCTTGTGGCCTACTTGCAGAATAAATAATTGATTTTGATTTTGAACAGGTCCTGTCAACGTCATCATTGCTATTTCTTGGATACGTTTTGTTTTCTTTTTTTAACTCGTTTTTCAAAATTCAAAGAGGTGTAGTGAAATGACATTCATTATGACGGAATGTGTCTGACACCCGGTCGATAAAGCAGATGTTGATAACTTATACTGAGCAAGCAAAAACAGATCTTAAGGTGATCAACCTTTTTATTCCCCGACTGTACATGTACCTACTTATTAGTTACATACATACACTTATTTAGTTTTGGTGACTTTTTGGTTCTATAGAGTTCGGCTGCCCAAAGGAGAAAACAAGTAACTCACTTTTGGAAAATTTTACAGGAGGGCGAAAAAACGTAGTTTGAATTTTTCGTCACCTAATAAAACCAAATAGCAATATTAAAAGATGCAATGGCATTTGGTAGTGTAAAAGTAGATCTTTGCCATATATTTTTATGTTCAGTTTAATCAGAATTGGGGGAAAATGTTTTCTGCGTAGAACTGACGTCGAGTTTTAAAGAAATCCCCACGTAAAAACAAGTATCTCTCGACTTACTTGTTTTTTACGTAAGGATGTCATTAAAAATGTATGAGGATTATTGTATTTTTATCGACGAAATTTGTATATTTTGGGTAATCTCCGGAACCATTTATCCAATTTCAAAAATTCTTTCACCTGCGTGTAGACTGGACTTTTTGGATGGTTATACGCTTTATTTTATTCCGCGGGTTTGCCTGCGTTCTTTTTAATGTGCGGGTTAAGCTGCGCGGGTGGGTTATATATGCAAAATTTTCGTCCTCAATAAGTAACGTTATTACTTTTTAAATGTATTACAAAGTATGATATTTATTCTACAAGCATTTTACTTGGGTTTATCTTATCAGTTTAAAATTACCTATGATCTTCATTTAAACACATATTCATTATTATTTTCGCCCTAAAGTCAGATTGTGTATAAAGTAGGGCAATTTTTGACAATGATGAAGAGATATTCATTGTCACTACAATAATACTGGTAAAACATGCACAGTCGTTCTACTACGCAACAGAATTAAAAAAAAGCGGCCAAGTGCGAGTTGGACTCGCACATTAAGGGTTCCGTGAAATAAATTGCGGTTTACGATTTATGACGTATTAAAAAAAAACTACTTATTAGATCTCGTTCAAACCAATTTTCGGTGGAAGTTTACATGGTAATGTACATCATATATTTTTTTTAAGTTTTATCATTCTCTTATTTTAGAAGTTACAGGGGGGGGGGGACACATTTTACCACTTTGGAAGTGTCTCTCGCGCAAACTATTCAGTTTTGAAAAAAATGATGTTAGAAACCTCAATATCATTTTTGAAGACCTATCCATAGATACTCAACACTTGAGGGTTTGATGAAAAACATTTTTTTGAGTTTCAGTTCTGAGTATGGGGACCCCTAAAACTTAATGTTTTTTCTCGATTTTTGTGTTAAAATCTTAATGCGGTTCACAGAATACATCTACTTACCAAGTTTCAACAGTATAGCTCTTATAGTTTCGGAAAAAAGTGGCTGTGACATACGGATGGACAGACAGACAGACGGACATGACGAATCTATAAGGGTTCCGTTTTTTGCCATTTGGCTACGGAACCCTAAAAAAGCGGGTTGTGTTGGAGATACAACCGTTAATTAAGTTTAAGTGGATACTTCTTTGTTGGCTATATATCTGAATGAATTCACTAATATATCTGAATTAATTCACTAAAATATGTATAAGTACCTACAGATAAATCGGTATATATGGCAACATTGAGTCATTGACTGACGTAGGTAGTTCATTTGTCTCACGATACATTGAAAATGGCGGTCATGTCAGCATTATTTTCATGTCCGCCACATAAACTGATTGTGATTAACAACTAATGGCAAATATTTAATGAAGGATTAAAACATGTAACAAACAATTATTTGAAATCAGATTGGGCTTCTCTACAAAAAGTTATTCCGGAAGTCACGTGATACATTTTGAATTGTATAAAAATATATAATGTATAAAAATAAGTTTGGTTCTATATTGTACGTTTGGGAATAACCTCAATATATGACTTTAAATAACAGATACTTGGTTTTAGATAAATTTCAACGTTGTTTACAAACTTCTTACCAACGACGGTGAAAAGCCATTTGATTTCCAAGTATCTCCTCCTATGAGTTTCTTGTTTTTAGCGTACAATCGTCAAGATACTTGTTTTCAGCGTAGAATTAGTGGCCAAAAAAAGATACTTGGATTTTAAAATTATTAATTACTTGGAAAATATAAGGCTTAGAAGAAAATTTTGGATGAAGGTAGATGCGCTTTCATGCCCTTTATCCAAATATTAAAAAAACTAAAATATAAAAAAGTGAGTTACTTGTTTTCTGTATGGGGCAGCCGAGTTACTTGAAATCGTTTTGAACAAATAACAAAAATCAAAACTAAGTAAACAATATTTCAAAAAAAGTAATAGGTACTGTCGTCACAGGGAATCTTATAATTTAAAAACAGATAAAAATGAACTTACTTGTTTTTAATGTTAAGCAGCGGCGCTGGAGTGGACAGCAGACGCGAGAGTGAGGAACGGCCGGTGCGCGACGCTTTTTATACCGTGACCTTAGTGATAACGATAACCAGTGGCGGATTTACCCTAAGGCCCAGTAGGCCCGGGCCTAGAGCGGCAATAAGTATATTAGGGGCGGCAAATCGTGACAAAAAAGTCACTTTATGGCGGGCCACTTTATGGTAACGTAATTTACCTATTTTTTGTCTTACAATAAACTCAGTAATATAACGAAACACTTGACAGAATACCATTTCAAGATAATAAGACACTACTTTATGACGGCCTACAGGGTCAATTCACGGAAATTAGCCGAATGGGTTTTGTGCGGCGAGAGTTTCGAGTTAGTTTTTGACAAGTATTTCTATTGCATAAAGTATGTGGTCAAAATACACTTTAACAGCACAAAGCTAACGCCTATTATCCCATACAACGGGTACGGTCATAATGTTCATTCCAGACAAAGACCCATGCAGGCTGCACGTGCACTCTGCCTCCCAGATGTTCTGGACTGGTGACCGAATGGCGGGGCGTCCTGGGCTCGGCTGAACCATTCCAAGAACAGTCCTGCAGTTTGACAAGCATTACGTCATTGTAATTAGAGCCGGAAATTAATATAAGTTATCATCATCATCATTCTGGCCGATTTCGACCACGGCGACTGGAAAAATGGCTAATTGGAGCGTTGTTCGTGAGCTCTCAGGTGACTGACGTAGCCTATCTTTGCAGAGAATGAGCGACCACATTCCCTACAGGTCAGCACCCCCCCGACAAAATTGTAGTGGACGGCCGCAGGTGGTCGAGCCTTTAACTCCTCGCGCCTAGCGTCGAGTTCGTTGCGTCTTCGTTCTTCGAAGGCTTGCACATTAACCTTCACTGTATGCCTCCACTTTGACCGATCTTGAGCCAAAGTCTCCCAGCGCAATGGTTCAATATCATATAAGTTATAGAATTCTAGTGTTTGTAATTATAGACCCCGACGAGATGGCTTGGCCGATGGCTGAGGCCACTCGACTCGATTTTGGCCGGCACCAACAGTGTGCGTATAGCATTATCAGCAATTGCAGTGAGTGGACTAAATTTTTTCTAATTTCATTAGGGCATTCGCGATGCGACGTGTATGTTATCTACTGCTATATTAATAAAAATATCTATCCTCTCGCTCACGTAAAAAGTGTTATCTGTTCTGTTCTGTTCTGGTGACTCATCCAGCCAGCAGTTCCGCTGCAAGGACTTTGAGGTGCTGACTACAGGAGGGAGGAGGTGTTAGAGCAAAATAACGAAGAAGGCTCGCTTACCCCATCTAGTGTAGCATATGCGGCAGAAAGTTATTGGGGTATGAGAACCTTAACCGATCACCGACTTAACCGCAAATACTATAATGTTCGGGGTAAGCGGGCTTGCCTGTCCATTTTGAACCAACTTCCGCCGCCCGGCCACAGGCAACAGCTTCCTGCCCGAGAAACCGGAGAGCCAAGTAGATAGGACGGGAGTGTAAGTGTGCAGTCAGGATTGTTGGAGAGACGGGAGTTAAAGCCGACCCGAATACAGGCATCGTTAAGCCAGCATGGGGTAGATAGATACTATACTTGGTGTATAATATACATAATTAGTTTTTGACTGCTTGGTCCTTCCCCTTTTTAGGGTTCCGTAGCCAAATGGCAAAAAACGGAACCCTTATAGATTCGTCATGTCTGTCTGTCTGTCTGTTTGTCCGTCCGTATGTCACAGCCACTTTTTTCCGAAACTATAAGAGTTATACTATTGAAACTTGGTAAGTAGATGTATTCTGTAAATCGCATTTAGATTTTCACACAAAAATTGAAAAAAAACAATAAATTTTTGGGGTTCCCCATACTTAGAACTTAACTCAAAATTTTTTTTTTCATCAAACCCATATGTGTGGGGTATCAATGGATAGGTCTTTAAAAATGGCATTGAGGTTTTTAACATCATTTATTTCTAAACTGAATAGTTTGCGCGAGAGACACTTCCAAAGTGGTAAAATGTGTGTCCCCCCCCCCTGTAACTTCTAAAATAAGAGAATGATAAAACTAAAATAAATATATGATGTACATTACCATGCAAACTTCCCCCGAAAATTGGTTTGAACGAGATCTAGTAAGTATTTTTTTTTATACGTCATAAATCGTAAACCGCAGTTTATTTAACGGAACCCTTCATGTGCGAGTCTGACTCGCACTTGGCCGCTTTTTTATATTTCAATGTCAGAACCTGGGGGAGGTTCTGACATTGAACCTATTCGCGCTTATCGCAATTGTTAATCAAGACACTTCGTTCTCATCTTCTTTCTTGTCTCAGAAGTCAATCAATGATGAATGTCCACATTGTCCACCTCTTGACTCGCTGAGTTGGTGTATCATGCTGCTGTACACTGGTCGAGTCGAGTATCAAGTTTATGTGACTGTGATTGTAGACTTTTCCTTTCCTCAGTAGTTGGGGCTCGGCTGTGTGCGTGTCTTTGTGAAGTGCTTTCGTGAAGGTGCTTTCTAAGACTTGTTTTATTTAGACACATAGTTAGGTTACTTACTCTTACTTCACTAGGCAAAGTAATCAAATTTGGTTATTTTTAACCTTTATCACTGCTGCTAGCGCGGTTGTCATATGTAGATGTGGATTGAACGTTGACAATGTAACCCCGAGACATTATACACTCATTACCAGCAGAGCTAGTTTTCAACACTCATTTTACCGTTAAAATTTCCCACTCAAATCACTTCACCTGTTTATTTAGTATCTGTACATGTAACCATCTTAATGCACATTTAACCAAGCACTGCACCCATAGTAAAATACACTGTTATTATCGTAGTTCATTAATCAATAGCAACACTCACTTCTGTACTAAAATCACGTTGACAATGCAAAGTAACCCCGATACACCAAAGCACTACTTAATAATATTTAGACACGCGTATCAGCTGCACAATAGTCAAAATACATTCCCTACTCGTTTCCAAACCCGAATTTCTCCGCTAAAACTTTCGTCTCAAATCCCTACAATTTTACTATAGTCGTTCATCAATGAATATTTAGGTAGCAACACTCACTTCTGCACCAAAATCAGATTACAGGTACGGTCACAGGTACGGTCAGTAAGTACCTACACGGCAATTACTTAGTCGGTTATCCTTAGGCAGGGCATCCACAACACCGCCTCATACGGCATTCCCAGAGCATTTAGGTACTCTAGCCACTCTCGCTCACGTAAAAAGTGTTATGTTGCATAATTAGAATGACATTAAGTAATTAATAACTTAGAAATACCATCGACATTTTCATTTCAAACTTCAGTACCTATCTCAAAACCTGAGCCAGTAGCTAAGAACCATGATGATCACGTCAGGTTTCGGACAAAAATGCATTTAAATCGGTCCATTCGTTTAGGAGCCACAGACAGACACACAGATAGACAGACACGTCCAACTTATAACACCCCTCTTTTTGCGTCGGGGGTTAAAAAGGCATACAACCAAATTGGAATAAGGTTGGGTAACCGTGTACTCGGAATAAGGTTGGGTAACCGTGTACTCGGAATAAGGTTGAGTAACCGTGTACTCGGAATAAAGTTGGGTAACCGTGTACTCGTAATAAGGTTGGGTAACCGTGTACTCGTAATAAGGTTGGGTAACCGTGTACTCGTAATAAGGTTGGGTAACCGTGTACTCGGAATAAGGTTGGGTAACCGTGTACTCTGAATAAAGTTGGGTAACCGTGTACTCGTAACAAGGTTGGGTAACCGTGTACTCGTAATAAGGTTGGGTAACCGTGTACTCGGAATAACATCTGGTTGATGTAACTGGTGACCGAAGAGCTGCCGGCTTTCTCGCGCAACGCGTATTGCAATTGGGGTGTAGACACTAAATAAAATAATCAATAATGTTGCATTTTCTCGAAAAAGAATTAAAAATGTTGTAAAATGGAGAAAAAAGCAACGCAAGAGGTTAAATACTCACAAAGTTATAAGCGTCCAAAGTTTTAAGAGGGCGTATGTTCTGTCGCTTTTCCGCAAAACGCACTTTCATATGAAACGATTGTCATTTACTATGACGCTAGACGATCGTGACGTCACGATCCCGGAGCGTTTTCTTTCTCTAACAAGCAACATTAAAACGGTTGTAGCTTCGTATTTTTTTGAGATATTCGAATGGGATTTTCGTCATTAGGCATATTTTTTGCCTTCTTTCTTTTGAAGTAATAATAAATTTTGAGTCTACACCCCTATTCAGCGAGTAGTAGTATTCCTCGTATTGTATCGATAACCTTTTTTTAGATTTAGATTAGTTTTAATTTAATTTAGTTCTCTATAACTACTATAAACAATAAATTACCTCTCAAGTAACTTATTACCTTGTATAAAATAACCTAAAATTAAAGAGTAGATTAGAACTAAGGAAAAATATAAAATAAGGAAAAATACCTGGAAATTCCATGTTCCAAAAATTCTACCATGTTACATGATATTATTATCATAAATAAATATAATTATGTATTGCGGTTTTGGTCTTGTTAATTATCCTGATGGTAGTGATGGTAAACATTATTAAGGATAAAAACACGCCAAATAATACAGGTAAAGGTACAATTATTTATGTGTCGCTACGATAACGTTTTAAATTGGTATTCGTGCTAAATAATTTACGTTCTTACGTTAAAATACTGCTAATTGGCCTTAAAAGAGTGAAATACACTTTAGCGTAGCATATTTCCCTAACTAACCTAATGTTCCTGACATTGACATTGAAGCTTCACAAATATTAATTATTGAAACTTTATTGCATAAAAAAAACTACTTGTGTTTTTTTACGTTTTAAAGAGCTTCAAATACTGAATTCCCACGGCCACGTTCTGTCTCCATCATCAGATCAGCTCGATGGTACTGTGGCCTACTCCACATCTAGTATTTAATAGAAAGCCCTAATACGAGTACAACCTTCTTCGCGTGGAATACAACGCGACGCTCGCGCTTACCGAACTGGCAACGTCGCGGCCGCGCGCACAAGGTGGCAACAGCGTGCGCCGCCCGCGCCTCGACCAGCAGTGATCCCTACGGCACGAACCCGCGCGGACGCAATTCATTTACGTACAACTTACGACTAACTCTAACGTGATTATATTGTATCCGTGCCTGTATATCAGTGAATTACGATAGCTAAAACCTAATCGGTGTGACTGTGTTACTGTGTTTGCTGTGTGTGCTTTAACTTAACATTAACCACTAACTGAGAACTAATAATAAACAGCTTTTAAGAACTTACTGCCTATCATTCATAGTGCCACGTAGGTTATCACCCAAACTGGTGACCACGACAATAAAAACATGAACAACAATAACGACGGTGGAGGCGAAAGCTTCGCGAATCTCGCCGCGGTACCCGACCCCGCCCCGCCCACCCCCGGCGCGAGCGCGCTTCCAGGAATTGAGAGCGCCCCGCCGCACGGTGACGGCACACCATCTGTCTCACTCCCGCTCATGTCGCAAGGTAATACGCCGGGCCCACTCCCGCATAGCGCGCCGCCCACCATGTTCCCGCCAGGCGGATTTACAGCCCAGCCGAACAAGAACGCAGCTGAGTTTTTCCCCCAACACCCAAGTTTGTTCCGAGTGGGAATAAAGGTACCACCATTCTGGACGGACAAACCAGCGGTATGGTTCGCCCAATTAGAGGGACAATTTCTACTCGCGGGAATTACTTCCGACACAACTAAATTTTATCACGCCATGGCACACCTGGACCATCAGATCGCCGCCGAAGTGGAAGACGTAATAACAAATCCACCGAACGAAAATAAATATTTAACGCTTAAAACGGAATTGATACGTAGACTATCCGTATCTCAGGAACAGAAGGAGAAACAGTTGCTCATGCATGAAGAGTTAGGTAGTAGAAAACCATCACAGTTTTTACGCCACCTGCTAAATCTCGCCGGACCAAATAAATTACCAGACAGTTTCATACGCACAGTTTGGTCCAGCCGACTTCCGATCCATTTGCAGACGATCGTTGCTTCTCACCCAGATATGCCGCTAGCGAAACTTGCAGAATTAGCAGACCATGTGCACGAAATCGCATCACCCAGCTTCCGAATCGCAGAAGTTTCACCCAATGCCACTCCCATGCCAGCTGCATCCTCATCGGCGCTAAATGCATTCAATCCTCCACAGACTTACTCACCTGTCGCTTTAGCCACACCTCCTACGTCGTCAGCACTCACACCATATACCGCACCGCAGCTGTACTCACCTATGGAGACGATGTCCTTGCAGATTGCCGAACTCTCTCGACAGATGGCAGCACTCACCAACCACATGTTTACGGAACGTTCGCGATCCTCAAGTCGGAATAACAACCGTGCACGCTCCAAGTCAGGTGCACGATCTCAGGGGCGTAACGGTATATGCTGGTATCATCGCAGATTTGGTTCGGATTCGACAAGATGCACGCACCCCTGCGAGTACAAGGCGGAAAACTAGTGAGGCAGCCTGAAGTGGCCGAAAACGACTGCCTCACGCGAACTGGCCGCCTATTTGTAACGGACAAGCACACAAAGGTAGAATTTCTTATCGACACGGGAAGCGATCTTTGTGTTTACCCACGATCTGAAGTTAAAGGTCGTCGACCCAAAACTGACTTCCAGTTATACGCCGCAAATGGATCAATCATCGAAACATACGGCTACGCACACCTGGAATTGGACCTGGGACTTCGTCGGTGCTATCGATGGCGGTTTATTATTGCTGATGTCACCAAGGCAATAATCGGCGTTGATTTTTTGTCCCATTACGATCTCGTGGTCGACTGCCGCAACCAACGCCTTATAGACAACTTAACTTCTCTGCAATCACCAGCAAAACCTGTACCACCAACAGACACGATATCGTCTATTAAGACTCTCATTGGAGAATCAAGATACCACGATATCATGCGCGACTTCCCAGACCTCACTCGTCCAGCTGGCACTCACCGTGTGATAAACCACAGCACAGTGCACCACATACGGACGACACCAGGCCCTCCAGTCGTTAGCTCACCTCGTCGCCTGGCCCCGGATAAGCTGAAGATTGCAAAAGCAGAATTCCAGTCGATGCTTGAAAGCGGGACAGCTCGACCTTCTGAAAGTCCATGGTCCTCACCTTTGCACCTCGCACCGAAAAAGGACAATGGGTGGCGACCCTGCGGTGACTACAGAATGCTCAACGCCCGTACTATACCTGATCGCTACCCTATCCGCCACATCCACGACTTCACACAAAACATCGCAGGTTGCAAAATATTCTCGACTATAGATCTAGTAAAGGCCTACAACCAAATACCGGTTAGTGAAGAAGATATTCCTAAGACTGCTATAACTACGCCCTTCGGCATGTACGAGTTTCCTTATATGACCTTCGGACTTAGAAACGCTGGCCAGACGTTCCAGAGATTCGTCGACGAGATGACACGCGGACTAGACTTCTGCTACACTTATCTCGACGACTTTTTGGTGTACTCTACGAGTCAAAAAGAGCATGAAGACCATCTCCGTCAGCTGTTTTCCAGACTCCAGCAATACGGCATGGTCATTAACACGTCGAAGTGTATCTTTGGAGAGCCAAAAGTCACCTTCCTTGGCTACACCATCTCAGCAGACGGCATTAAACCACTTGACGCTAAGATTGAGGCTATTAAAGATTACCCCACACCGAAGACGGTCAAGGAACTAAGAAGGTTCCTGGGGATGCTTAATTTTTATCGTCGGTTCATCCCTCAGGCAGCTCATCTCCAAGCACCCCTCAATGCTTTCTTGGCCGGCTCTGTAAAAGGCTCACACCCAGTGGACTTATCGGGTAACGCACTGAAAGCATTCGAAGACTGCAAGCAAAGCCTGTGTGAAGCTGCCCTTCTGGCACACCCGGATTGCAATTGCCAGCTCTCCTTGGTCACAGATGCGTCAGATACATCGATTGGTGCAGCTATACACCAGAACAAGAATGGGGCATGGCAACCTCTGGCGTTCTTTTCACGCAAGCTAAACACGGCACAGCAAAAATACTCTCCGTACGACCGGGAGCTCTTAGCCATTTATGAGTCCGTACGTCACTTCAGACATATGCTAGAGGCAAGAGACTTCGCCGTATTTACAGACCACAAGCCTATCACCTTCGCATTCACTACAAGGCGTGACCAGTGCTCACCTCGACAATACCGCTACCTGGACTACATTGCCCAATTTACCACAGATATTCGCCACATTTCGGGCAAAGACAATTCCGTAGCTGACGCACTTTCACGCATAGCCTCCATCGCTGTAACCATAGACTACAAGGCGCTTGCAGCTGATCAGAATTCAGATTCTGAACTGCAAGACCTACTGAAAAATGGTTGTTCCCTGCGATTGAAGAAAGTCAATACGGAAGAAGCAAGCTTATACTGCGACCTGTCACTAGACAAACCCAGACCGTACATCACGCCGTCGTTCCGAAAGAAAGTTTTCGACAGTCTGCACAATTTAAGCCACCCAGGAGCAGCAGCTTCAGCCAAACTTATAGCCGACAGATACGTTTGGCCTGGCGTCCGTCGCGATTGCAGGACCTGGGCGCAGTGTTGCCCAGACTGCCAGCGCAGTAAAATTCACCGCCACACTTCTGCACCTCTTACCCCTATACAGACTCCGTCCGATCGCTTTTCTCACGTCCACATGGACCTCATTGGCCCCCTTCCCCTCTCTTCTGGTTATAGATACTGCCTCACCGTCATCGACCGGTTCACAAGATGGCCTGAGGTGTACCCACTACCAGACATGACGGCAGAGACCTGCGCCAAAGCATTTGTCTGCGGCTGGGTAGCACGTTTCGGCTGCCCTAACAAAATTACAACTGATCGTGGAAGGCAGTTCGAGTAACAGTTGTTCCAGAGCATCACAGTCCTCCTCGGCTCAAGCCACTGCCCCACCACAGCATACCATCCCGAGTGCAACGGCATGATCGAACGTCTGCACCGACAGTTGAAGACCGCAATCATGTGCCACAACAACACCCAATGGTCAGAGATCCTACCACTTGTACTCCTGGGAATACGGAGTGCCTGGAAGGAAGACCTTAAAACCTCGGCAGCAGAACTAGTTTACGGCGAACCTCTCAGATTACCTGGCGAGTTTTTCCACCCTTCCACTAATCTTGATATTGACGTGACAGACTTCGCATCCCGCCTGCGTAGACATATGGCAAATCTCAGCCCAGTTCCAGCGTCTTGGCATACCGAAAGGACCTTCTACATACCAAAAGATCTGCTTTCTTCAGAATTTGTGTACCTACGCCAGGGCCCAGCTCGACGATCCCTCGAAGCCCCATATTGCGGCCCGTACAAAGTTCTGGAAAGAGGCCCAAAAACGTTCAAATTGGACATACAAGGCAAAGAGTCAACTGTTACTATAGACAGACTAAAACCGGCTTACCTGCTCCGCTCCACTACTAGCCAGCCACAACTGCCAGACCAAGTCACAGAAAGACAAACCAGAAGTGGCAGGGTAGTCCGATTTCCAGCTCACTATAGCAACTATCGCCCGTGAAACGGTCTCGGCGGGGGAGTGTTTGTGGCCTTCTCCACATCTAGTATTTAATAGAAAGCCCTAATACGAGTACAACCTTCTTCGCGTGGAATACAACGCGACGCTCGCGCTTACCGAACTGGCAACGTCGCGGCCGCGCGCACGAGGTGGCAACAGCGTGCGCCGCCCGCGCCTCGACCAGCAGTGATCCCTACGGCACGAACCCGCGCGGACGCAATTCATTTACGTACAACTTACGACTAACTCTAACGTGACTATATTGTATCCGTGCCTGTATATGAGTGAATTACGATAGCTAAAACCTAATCGGTGTGACTGTGTTACTGTGTTTGCTGTGTGTGCTTTAACTTAACATTAACCACTAACTGAGAACTAATAATAAACAGCTTTTAAGAACTTACTGCCTATCATTCATAGTGCCACGTAGGTTATCACCCAAAGTACCATAATATTGAATTGTCATCCAGACTATACTAATACCCAAAATTTCAGCTCAATCAGATAACGGCAACTGACTGAAAAATCGATTGCAAATTTTGACACACAACTTACATACATATACTTACATACATACGAACAGGTCAAGTATAAAGATAAAGCTTAAAATAAGTTTCTGTCAAAAATTTCATTTTTGGTACAAGCTTTTACTGCCGACTGTACTTTTCTGCATACCATCATCAAGTACTCATTGAGACGATTCTAACGAGCCCAAACTCGATGGGGTTGTGTCGTTTTATTGCGGAGTTCCTATGGCCACCTTCCAGCTCCAGCATTAGATCAGCTCCAAATCATCATAATATTGCATTGTCATGCAATATACATATGCTTGCAAAATTTCAGCTCAATTGGATAACAGGAAGTGACTGAAAAATGGATTGCAAATTTTGACGGACAACTTACATACTTACATATTTACATACTTACATACGAACGGTGCAAGTTAATATAAAGCTTGTAAAAACAAAAATATTTATTCATCCACAATTGTTACAAATTTCATAATAACAGTTGATGCCTCATTTTAAGTAAATTATACCTGTGTTAAGAGGCACCGCTCTTATTTAATCAGTACAATACAATTGTAAATAATAATAATTGAGATAATAAGATTAATAAGACATAGAATCAAGAGAAATAAATGAACAGCTCAATAGCATAGCAATCTTTGACGTTTTCTGTGTCAATTTAACAAAGAACTAGCTAGGTGTGTTATTGTTTGAAAGTATGTGTGTTTGTGTACATTTTAACTTACAATTTTTAAAAAGGGCTTCTATTTCATGATAACTTTTCAGTTTCAACCATTTTGTTAACAACCTTTTACATTCGTAGTATGATAAAATTGATAGGTGAAGGATGTCGATATACTTATTTGAAAATTATATAATTAAGCAGATTTATAAATGTATTGTCTGCTTGCAAATGTTGTGTTTATTGATGTTGTTTGGATTATATTATTTTTTCTCCTTTGGTTCCGTGTAATATCTGTGTATGGCGTAGATTTGTGCAATCTTAGAGCCACATAAGTATACAATGTATAATTTTCTGACTGATAAAACATCTGAAAGCTGATATAGGTCTAAGGTGGGATATATAAATGGTTTGAAATGCATAATCTTTAAAAGTGATCTTTGAGCTCTTTCAAGTTCTAAAAATTTTGTTTTTGTGGCTGCGCGCCAAACCGGTATGCAGTATGTTAGGATCGAACGGTGCCGGTTAATGTACGGCCATGATAATGTACAGCCCAATAATACGCGTCCATTGGACGCGTATTATCAGGCCGTGCATTAATGGGCCGTGCATTATCACCCTGAGCAAATTCGGTACGGGGCAATAATTGGAAGCCAATCTTGTACGACCTGATAATGTACAGCCCAATAATCGGCGTGCATTAAAAAGTCTCCAGCGGGTCGACGCGACGATTTCCGGTCTGAGGGACACAAGTGAACCCTAACCTAACCGACCTAAGGCAGAGTTCGCTTTTGACAGGCAGCAAACTTGGTCCGGGGCAATAATTGGAAGCCACCTTTGTTCGAGCTGATAATGTACGGCCCGATTATAAGCGTCCACTTTTTGTGGCTTCGTATTATTGGGCTGTACATTATTGGGCCGTGCATTATCACCCTGAGCAAATTCGGTACGGGGCAATAATTGGAAGCCACCTTTGTCCGGGCTGATAATGTACGGCCTGATAATACGCGTCCACTAAAAGTGGACGCGTATTATCGGGCTGTACATTATTTGGCTGTACACTATTGGCTCCCGATCGATTGTACCAGCGTTACATATATTTGCTTTAGAATCTGCGGAGTGGAAATGTGTCTCAGATTTTTAAAAACCCATATCAGCTTTCTGAGTCTGGTCATGAGGATGTCCATATGCAAGTGCCATGTCAAACGTTGGTCAACTAAAATACTTAAATACTTTATGCTATCTGCCTTAGTAATTGTAGAACATGAACAGTGTTTTGAGTCGTTGTTACATATGTGAATTTTCAAATTGAGAGGGTATCCTGGTTGTGAGCTATTGTAATTTGTAAATACAAGACATAACATAAACATTTAAGAGAGGTAGGGTCATCTCGCTCGTATGTGGAGCAGCCCAACTGGGGAAGTACCACCTTACAGACGACCGCAGCCAAAATTGCACCACTGCTTTGTAGTGTTGCTATATTATTGCATGCTATGAAGTATGTGGTGTTGTGTTCCTGGTGGTGAGTAAGGTCGCCAGAGCAGAGCTCCCTAGGGTCCGCTGTGTTGAGAGTGAGGGACCTGCATGTCTCCATCTGCCAACACAGCAAATCCTCAAGTGAATAAAGGGTCAGCAACGCGCTTGTAATTCTTCTGGAGTCATATAAGTGTCCATAGGCGACGGTACCAGCTTAACATCAGGCAGGCCGTAAGGTTGATTGCCACCGTCGTAGTATTAAAAAAAAAATAATTTGTTTTAGCTGCGTTTAATGTTAGGAGACGGGAGGTTAACCAACAGGCAATTTTAGATAGACCTTGCTCTGCGGGAAGCTGGTAAAGAGGAAAGTTCATTTTAGTATTTTGTGAGCAAGCATGCTTCCATTTAGATCACATCGTAGCTTTAGTAGACGTAGATTGTGGTCGAACACAAGGTTTTGCTTTTAAATGCTTTTATTGTGATCTTGGTTCGGTTGAAAGTAATTCTTTTTATATACATGCACAATACTCAAATCAATACATTTTATTGGTACTTTTTACATCTTGCAACTATAGGGCTTTCCACATTTCTATTATGTTTTTGACTTACAATTAAATAAAAAAGTTATAAGAATATTTAAAAGGAAGAAGAAAATTTTAATTTTCGTATTTTTTTCCGTTTTTACCTTTTTTGTTTAAAAAATGCAAATTAAATATCAGGAATAAATTTGGCATCCTTGGTTTATACGAAAATGATACCAAACTTGCCATAATAGCTAAATGCATTTATTGTGATTTTGGTTCCGTGGAAAGTAATATTTTTTTTGTACGCATAATACTCAGACTAAAAAATCATATGGGTAATTTTTACAATGTTTAACTATAGGGTTTATCCATATATGTCTATTGTTTTTTTCTTAAAATTTAAATAAAAAAGTTATAAAGATAATTTAAGAAAACAAGACAATGTAAATTAAAAAGACAGTAAGAGCGAGCTGCTTGTATTTAAAGCAGGTAACAAGGTCTTTGAGTCACTTCCTCCCATTTTCTTGTGTGGAGCTCCTGTCCGAAGAGTGACACGCTTTAAGTACCTTGGACATTGGGTGACCGACAATCTCCAAGATGACGCGGACATAGAAAGGGAGCGCAGAGCATTGGCCGTACGGTGTAATATGTTGTCCCGCAGGTTTGCGCGTTGTGATTGGATGGCCAGTCAACTTTTGGACCCACACTATTTTGTCCGGTAACGCATGATACAGAACTGTAATGTTTGTTAGAGAAACTGCTCTAAACCAGGTACTCAATTGTGTATAATGATGGTTTACACCAGCAGTTACGATATGCCTCAGATTTTAATTGGATTGATAGACACAGGTTTGAAATAGATTGCTTTGAAAGTTCGTAAAAAGTAACACAGGAGACAGAAAAAGTGTGGGTGAAAAAGTTGATTGACCCTGGAATGTCAAAATAACGCTGTTTAAGGCATTTTATCAGACCTTTTACACGTGCAGCCTGTGGACAAATTATACTAAGAATTAAGGCGTTCAATGCCCTGCGCATCCAATATAATAACGGGTTCAGGATGCTGTTGGGGCTGCCCCGCTTTTGTAGCGCATCAGGTATGTTTACGGAGGCACGTACTTCAGTGCAATCTCGTGTTTAATTAAGTTTTTATCATTATTTTGTTTCTTTTTTGTTTGTTATCCACCGTGAACTCACTCGACGGTTCTATCGGAAGACCAGCGCTGGCAGCAATGCCAGCATTATGCTGAGATAGAACCGTTTCGTGACAAACGCTGTGTGTTGTTTGTCTCGAATAAATGTTTCTTTCTTTCTTTCTTTTATTTCAATAATACGTAAGAGAACCGCCTCCCTGATGCGTCGCGTGCGTGACAGCTCCAACAGCCTCGTGCGGGCTGGTGCTGGAGTCTCCTGCCTGCGCTGTGTGGAAGCACTGGGACTCGGTGCACATGAGAGGCGCTGTGTATAATATATTGTAAGATTAGATGTAGGTACCTGACTAACTTAGGATAAGCAATTGTATACTAACACTATGGACATGGTCTGAATTAAATTTTTTAAATTGAATTGAATTGAAATTTTAATTTCTTCCGTTTTTTTGCCTTATTACGTTGAAAAAAGTTAAAATTAAATATCAGGAATGAGTTCAGCGTCCCTGATTTATACGGAAATGATACCAAGTAACCCTTACAGCTCAAGAAATATCGCCAGGTAATTCGGGGTAAGCCAAAATTCACATCAGAAATTTTGATGGCTCCCCTTCTTAAATCCATCTTTGACTCACAAGGACCAACTCAGCAAAAGGAAAGAAGCCAACACCAGCAACTAGTTGGGAAATGAAAAGATGCGAAATGAATCAGGTTGCCAAACGTTAGGTTGGGAAACATTAGTGAACCGCTAAAATGTAATTACTTAATTCATGTTAATTTAATTTACAATTTTTTTTTTATTCATTACCAATAAAGGATGTCTATGTCTACTTATGTCCTAAAGTAAAATTGACATACCTAATATAGGTCGAAATAAATACGTCCATATGGAATTACATGCACTGCAAAAATATGATCATACGGAAATACGTCATATATGAATTTTATTCGAAATAGTCGATTTTCATATTTTAATATTAGGTAATTGGACTCGTTTACGTTTTCGTAACATCACACATCACTTTGTTACCACGAAATTAACAAAATTCGTAAAATAACTTATGAATATACACAAAATGTTATTACAACAAATACTACTTAAAAACCAGAAAAAAATAATAAATAAAACTACTTATTACTAATCTAAGGGGTCTCCCCGCGGCATGGTGCCGAAGATGCTGGCAGCATTTCCTCGCTGTATCGCAGTACTAATGCGTTGAGCGAGGAAGGAAGCCGGTGGTGTCGGCTAATTTTTTGGCGAGCTGTTTGAATAGGTTGAGTGCGCTGGGACCCCATGGACCAAGGGTCTCGACGCCGAAAGGAACAAAGCGGTATTCAGCGCCGAGTGCTCATTTTTAAGGCACGAAAATACAATTCAAACACCTGGCCTAAGATCATGCTGGGGAGCGAGACCCTTAAAATAGTGGACAAGTTTAAATATCTATGCCATATGCTCACTGTGGACCTAAATGACGACCTAGATATGGACAGGGAGAGGAGAGCGTTGGCAGTACGAGGCAATATGCTCGCCCGCAGGTTTGCACGCTGTAACAAACAAGTCAAGTTGACCCTTTTTAAAGCGTATTGTCGAACTGTTTACACGTGTAGCCTGTGGGCGAGATTTACTTAGAGGGCCTATAACATCCTGCGTGTTCAGTACAATAATTATAATTGTAATCATTTATTTCAGATATAAATCCATAAACTTTGTTAGAACACAGTTACACAATCAAGTAAAATATGTTAGTAAATTAAATTAAGCTATATTAATCAATACTCAGTGATCAGCTTCCCAGTCAGCTTGACTCAATGCCTGCAAATGCCACAGTCATACCTATCAGCTAATACATTCAGAATATTGTTGGAGCTGCTTCTTGCCCGATGCATTAGAGAAGCCGCTCGCTTGCGCAAGATGGCGTGAAAACCATCAGTGCGTGCTTCCGCGAACATTTTCGAAGCACTGCAGAACCAAGGCAGCCCCATCAGCATTCTGAATGCATTATTATACTGGACGCGAATGGCGTTAAGGGAACGCTGAGTATACCTTACCCACAGGCTGCTCGTGTAAAATGTCTGGCTGTATGCTTTAAACAGCGTGATTTTGACACTGTCTGTACAGCGAGCGAACCTACGAGCAAGCATATTCCCACGCACCGCCAACGCTCTTCTCTCTCTCTCAATGTCCACGTCGTCTTTTAGGTCTGATGTAACAATGTGCCCCAAGTACAGGTACTAATACATAAGTTTACATAATTGAGACAATATTTTACTTCATTAACAATTTATTTCTTACTTTTTAGCAGTTGTGTTTTTTTATTTTTTTAATAATTATTTTATCAACTGTTATTTTCAGTGGATACCAGCTAATATATAAAAGAAACGGCCATTGTCATATTTGATTGCAACATCACAGTGCCACTCTTAAGCGCAATTAACACATGCAATAAATTACGTGCAAAAACAATACATTGCGGGGTGTGATGGATCAATTGCACTATGTATACCTCGGTAACCCGCAATGTAATGAACCTTGCCTGCATGCTATATCCTTGCATGTGTAAAATGCGCTGTAGGCGACTTACTGACCTGGCGGAGCGGGATCGGTATTTTGTTCTTTGACGTGAGCTTACTGATGTTGCACTGATTTCCTCACTGGTCGCTATACCGTCAACTCATTAGTCATTACTTTTGTGCAGTAGTAATGTTCGGGCCGAGCGTCTGCCCAACCCTTAAACGCCTCTCGTGTGTACGCCCTTTTAGTTTGGACAGTGAAATTTTCGTTTGCAAGGTGGCAACACTGCTTGTCTGTCGCAAAAGGACACGTCACGTTTTCGGTCGTGAAAAACGTGTGCCGCTTTTTTTGTAGTATCGCTCGTTTTGTGGACAAGGTCCGAGCGTGTTTGTTTGTAATTTGGTGAACGTTTTTGGAAACTCATTTTGGTGGCCTGAAGGCCCGAGTCGTTTTGGTGTAAACAGTGCCGGAGAAGTGATTTGTGCCTGGGACGGATCCCACGGCGCTTCACGGCCCCGGAGACCAGCTTGGGAGACTTGACTTGACTTTATATAATAATATAATAATATTTGCGGACAATCTTACACAAATCAACCTAGTCCCAAACTAAGCAAAGCTTGTACTATGGGTACTAGACGACGATATAGATACTTATATAGAGAAATATATACTTAAATACATAGAAAACATCCATGACTCAGGAACAAATATTCGTGCTCATCACACAAATAAATGCCCTTACCGGGATTCGAACCCAGAACCTCTTGCTTCGTAGGCAGGGTCACTACCAACTAGGCTAAAGCGGTCGTCAATCGTCTTTGACTGGACCTTGACGGATACTAGACCGAATTGAAGCGAATATCGTGTCGCCGGGACTCCAGTAAGTTAACTCCCTATTTTGTAGTAAGCCAGCCTGCTGGCATATATGACCCACTACATCGTGTGGCACGTTCAGTTCCTAGCATAGCAGGCGAGGACTGAACAAGTAATATCATACGCGGAAGCGAGGCGGTGTGATGGCTGTACTGCATTCGTACCGCACCGCTTCCACGCATCCCGTTTCAGTCAGGATGCACTCATTTAACTGTAGGCGCGCAGTAAATTGTCGGTACTGACACGACTGCAACGAGCCGCCTTAGGGCGAGTATCCACAACAGCTGTACAAGATAGTGTGATATATACATTGCGGGTAGATCTAAGTTAGCATATTATAAAATAGGGTAAGCATGTATGTTTCATAAATTAGTCTTCATACTATCAGTTGGGGTTTAGTCTTCGATTAAACCCCAACTTATAATATCTGCGTGTGTTATTTAGACTGCCTAGACTTCCTACACTTCACAAATCCTTGATTTTATAGGTACCGCATCGGTGTGTCAGGAAAAAATCCACCAATAGCCTCGCTCACGCATCTCTTACTATCGGTAGATTGTTTCCCTCGCACACCGCTCTGTTACCGCTCAGCTGTGGTAGATACTCACGATACTCACCTAATACTCATAGAGTGCTCTCGCCACCGGAGACCGCGCTCGCCGCCAAAAGGAGACGCTACACGGGCCGATATCGGCAGGACTGCATGCAGCCCGTCGCGTGATTCGGCCCATGTGGATAAAACTCAACGTTGTCAAGCACTCTTCGGGATACCAAGCAATTGACCTCTTTAATAAGCTATCCGCTGAATTAACTAAAATGCATTACTAATTTAAACATATGTATTTAAAAATAATTTAAAGGCTTTTTTGATGAGGAAGTGTTTTTACTCGATTGAAAAGTTTTTTACAGCATAGGGTCAATGTGTGACAATTGTTTGACATGGCTATTTACATTATTGGAATTTGACATAGATATGAGATGACATATATTTATATTATGGACATATTATTTTCTAAATTTTATTTTTACTTAAATGAATTAATAGGTTTTGTCATGCATTTTGTATTGTACCTACTTATGATATTGATTGTGACTGTGATCTGGAGTGATGTGTTATTTAACTGTTTGTATTTATTATTATCTTTTTAGATTTGTATATTATTGTTTTTTGTAATGAATTCAAACACAATAGATATTGTTAAATGACTATGACTATAACGTGTCGGAAGCACGGCGGCCGGCCAATTCAAGGTCACTCCATACTAGATTTTCTGTGACCTTGCTTGGCCGTTCGGCCGATATCGCTCGTGTAGCGTCTCGTCTCCTAAACCATCGGTCGACAAGTCTAGCCCGAGAGATGGCGTGTCAGTGCATTTACAGATCAAGTTATTTGCAGGTTATAGGTACTATTTATTTACGATGTTATTTGATATCCGTCAGAAAGGTAGTTCTTTACGTAACTTTTCAAACGAGCATTAGGACAACTTGGCTGTCATTGTCCCGTAGAGAACATGACATTTAGATCTTCCTAACGTACGTATGAAGCGTTACGCAATCGACCTGTAGGATAGTCGTCTCTCGTCTTGGGACCGTAAAGCGCTAATTACACATGCGAGAAATTGCATGAAAGTTTAACTAGATTGCGGGGTTGGATAGATCCAACTCAGTATAAGTTCTTTGGTAACCCGCAATGTAATGAAACTTGCATGCAATTTCTTGCATGTGTAAATTGCGCTTAAGGGTGGTATTCCACTTGTCCAAATTCTATATCCAATATTTATTTGATCAAATTTCTTTGACGTAGTAAGTTTCTCAATGTACATTAGACAAAGATATTGGATAAATGGAATACCACCCTAAGGTAAATGTCACAGTGCTCGACACTGCCCCAATAGTTAGCATCGTGAATACTAAGTCATAACAATAAAGATGAGAAGCAGCGTGCTAATTATTGAAATGAAAGTGTCGAGCATTGGGACGTTTACCTTAGTAGACCTAATCTTGTTGCATTGAGGTAAGTTATGCAAATCTATCATCATGAAGAAAGAAGGTATCTATCTTAAAAATTAAACTAAAATAAGATAATTAAGTCATTTATTTAATTTTTTTTCATAAAAAGTTCTACATCATTGTTCATAATCTTACAGACATTTACAAAAGCTTGAAAGAGAAAACTTACACATAAACTTAACTAACTTGATACCTAAGAGATTTAAATATTAAAAACTTTTGAATAGTAGACGTGGCCTTCCCAACTTGGAGTCTGTACTTATCCACAACAACAAGTTACAGGGGTCTACCTGGCTACACATATTGGATTGAAATCAAATTGACATTTTTTGCGCGCTCTCCTTCTGGCTTACGAGTCTTAAGACTCGCGGAATCGAGTGCGCGCGATAAATAACACTTTGATTTGAACCCATTACGTTCAGTCCGATAGACCCCCAGCTGTCCGCCCGCCCCCGCACCTCACGCCTCAACTTGCCAGGTGACGCGCACCGCATCACGCCGCCAGCAACCAACAGGACAACAATCTAACGCTAACAGAACCCTCTCAGCGCGTCCGAACACCGAACACAACACCTCCCCGCCCCGTATTACACCGCTCACTGTCGCGGCTGTATTCCACTCGTGCTAACTGATTTGGGATCGTTACCAAGATATCTGCACCGTCACATAACTTCATAATGAACCAAACAAGGACAATATTGTATTGACATGATTGTCATTTATTTTGAAGTAACGCGTCGATGCAAAACTCATGGCCCCTAACCCAGCTGCGACATTGCCTGCGATATTATACTCCCTATTAACCCATTCAAGCACAATGACTCACATATGAGCCATGCCTCTACGAGTGATTTTCTCTACAGAGCGGATAAACGCTACTACGCACTACGGCGTAGCACACGTAGTGATGTGTGGCCTCGAATGGGTTAAGGTATGATTCCGTGTCCGCCCGCGGCCGCCACAGACGAAGTCTTCGGCGGGTGAGAACAGAAGCGCACCTTAACCCATTCAGGACCAATGACTCACATAATATATGATTGATTTTCGCTACAAGCGGAAAAATGCTGCTAAGTGCTAAAAGCAAAACGATACGTGTGTTACGCCGTAGCACGTAACCACATTTTTCCTCTTTGTTTCAAAAATGGCTCGTAGTGGCATGACTCTATGTAATGCATTGTCTTTGAATACGTGTGAGAGAGACGCAACACCGTCAGCAACACCGCGGTCACACAGTATGCGCGAGTCGAACACGGACCCGCCGCGCTGGTCACGCTTAGCGCAACACTACTTGATAAAAAGAGAGGGATGCTTAATATTGTCTTTGTGAGGGGATAAAAGCGACCAGATGAGCTATTATCTGAAATAACAAGAGCAGGTTCATCCCAAACCATTTGTTGGTAAACAACAGCAAGCAAGCCTAGACGGCAAGACAACCACCCGTTTATCGCGTTTTACTGGGGACAAGGCTATTATTGTGTGAAAAGGTGTCATCACAGAAAAATCTAATGTATACATTATAATGTAATGAATATGTATCCTCCTTAGCCACAACAGCCTCCTGAACACAGTGGCAGAAAGGAAAGATGAAGAAATGGGCCTACTATGTTACTGGAATAAATTGCATGTGAAATCCTTGTAGCTAGGCGTGCCATATATATGTATATTTAATCTTAAATTTAGTGTAAGTGAATAATTTTGTAAATTGGTTTTAATGATAATATTTAAGTTATTTATTGTATTTAACCAAATAGTGATTTCCGAAATATAATGATTACTATTATTATTACTATAAAGAATTCTATAAATCTACCAATCAACCCGCATGTGACACCCATAGAATCGACAAGCGGGGAGTAGGATTGTTTTCCGCTATAGTCGTATAAACATTATTTAACTGTGTAATATAGAAACTAATACGAGCAAGTGTCTCTCCCCCACGCGCTAGCGGCCCCCCCGCAGCCCGCTCGGCTCGCGGCGACAGCACGGGGCCGCGCCGGTGTACACGCACACAGGCGCAGCTCCGTCGTAGGCCAATATACGGTAGTCACGCACACCTGCTCGCCGCACATCCGCCAGCAGCTCGATAAGGCACGCGCAGTGCCACGGGTTATCGTGGAAGGTTAACTCGTCTAGGCGCTTCAATCTGTTGGCGAAGTGTGGAGGGAGGTGGGTGATCATGTTACCGCTTAGCTGTAACTCGACAAGCTTGCCGTTGTTGGAAAACATTTGATCAGGTATGAACCTGATCATGTTATTATACAAATGTAAATACTTCAAATCAGTCAGAGCGGTAAAAACGTCATGGCTGATAAACTGTATCTGATTGTTATAGAAATCCAGTGCTTCTAATTTTGTACACGCTGAAAAGGTCCCGCTGTTAATGGAAGTCAGTTGGTTACCGTCCAGGGCCAACCAGGTCAAGTTGTGGCACGTGTCCTCCTGGAGGACGGGCAGCTCGCGCAACTTGTTGTCCGACAGCCGCAGCTCTGTTACTGCGGGTAGGCAGCTTAATGGCCGTTCTGGGATTGCTATTAAATTGCAAGCAGACATATATAACGTAGTGGCCTTGCTATCCACCGGGCACCGACGGAGTCGCTTCCCCCACATTCCGCTGGGCGCCTGGCACTCCCTCGTGGTGACCCCGTCAGCGCGCGCGCCGGCCGCGAGCAGCGCGGCCAGCACCAGCAGCAGCGCGGACGCCGGTCCTGCAACACGACCAGTGGACGGCTGTTTAACATGCGCTTTATGCCATTATTAACACCTTCACTGCCAGGAACCCGCATAGCCGGCGCCTACGCCGTAGTCGCTCTCCGCTACATACTGAATAGGCGACGACCGTAGCGCGAGGCGATTCTTGACAGTGAATGTGTTAAATTGGCGAAACATAACCCATTCACGGCCACGCTAATCTCGTAGCGCTACGCCCTAGTCCCTAGCAGGTTAAACCTCGTATGTAGCGAAAAGCGCTCGTAATAGCGCTCTGACGCATATGTGTCGTCATGAACCCCGAATGGATTAAACAGGGAAGAAAAAACGAAAGCCATATGGAGGGCAAATCCTTAAATATTAAAAATATACAATTACACGCAAAGGAGACTTGTTAATATTATTTTTAACACATTCACTGCCAGAATCCCTCCGCGCTACGCTCGGAGCCGATCCCGTGATTTAGCAGTGAATGTGTTAAACAATAAAAACTCAATTCATGGATTTTGGAGATTCTTCTACCTAGATTGAGAATTGAACCAATCATATTGATGAACTAGCTGTCCGCGCGGCTTCGCCCGCGTGTTTCAGAGCACGCAGACAAACCCACGGGATAGAATAGCTTATATACGTCATCTATAAAGACCAATATTATGCACTGGCTGGTACCAGGCTTAAACCGGATAACCGGTTCCGGAGATTATCGCGTACATACAAACTTACTAAGCTACAAGCGCACATACTTTTTTTCTTAGGTTAGCTGGAAGAGAGCCCTTATAGGGATAAATTCGCCTTTGTACCTACTTTAATCTTACATATGATGTTAATGTTTTAACCTGTTTTGTGTACAATAAAGTGACAAGACGCAGATCAAATCCCTCTTTATTATATTACGCCTGATTTTAGAAAAAAGCACTCACTGCCGGTAGGTCGATCACGTAACGCATTGTACGAACGTCGGGTAGGTCTAACTGTCACTTTTTATATGGAAAATTGACAGTTAAATTGTACCGACGCGCGTTTGGAACGTTACATGATTTCCCCTCAGAAACCCGCCTACGCCGTAGTTGCTTTCCGAAACTACGGCATCGGCTACGAGCGTAGCGCGTATATTCGTAGTACGCCAGTCCGTAGAGTTTCAAAGCAGGGGGAGGTCTGTACGTTGCAAAAGGTGGTGTAGAAGTTTTTTTTTTAATATTGTTTACATCGATATAACCGAGCAAATATCAAAAATGGTTACACCAGATTTCTTGGGACAACTTTTGGCAGCCACAAATTCTCGAAATTTTGGGACTTTTTTTGGTTTCTCACTCGTAGCTTCTATACGGTGCATCCTAGCGAAAAGTTACTCACTAAGAAATTAAAGAACATGGAATTATGCGTCTAATGAATACCAAAACATATTAATTCAGTTAAGCGGCATAGTAGAAAACCATGGTTGAAAACGAGACTTTCCTCAAGTTTGTAAGTTATTTAAATTCAAGATAGTGGTTTTTAAGCTTCAGAGTTTCAATTTTGACATTATCTCCGACTATTTTCACTTAATCGAAAAACATGCTCAAAAACCTTTTATTTATTTTAAAAGGCCTATCGATTGATTGCCACACGTGGACATACGATGTTTTTTTTTTTTTTTTATTGCAGTTATATGTATGGAGTATTTAAAAGAATATTTTTTTTGTCATTTCATTTTAGAATTACGTAGTGGCTAATAAAATATACCTATCCTCTAAATAACATACACTTTATAGTTTTTGAGTAAAATGCCTGTGACAAACGGACAGACGGATTGACGGGCATTCATGACGAAATTATAAGGGTTCCATTTTTGCCATTTTGGCTACAGAACCCTAAAAAGGCCCTCTAGGCATTGTACCGAGTATGCTGGCGGTATTTCCTCACTGAACTGCAATGCTGATGCGTTGCACGAGAAAACCGCCAGCTCTTCGATTACCAGTTATGATGATACTAATGCTGAAATGACTGTCGATTCTGTAAATTCCTACAATTAAGGAGCTAAAACCTATAGTTAAATTCAAAATTGAAACGCAGAAGCTTAAAACAAACTTGAGGAAAGCCTCGTTTTCAACCATAGTTTTCTACTATGTCGCTAAACCGAATTAATATGTTTTGGTACTCATTAGACGCATAATTTCATGTTCTTTAAGTTATTGCTGAGTTACTTTACGCTAGGATGTACCGTATAGAAGCTACGAGTGAGAAATCAAAAAAGTCACAAAATTTCGAGAATTTGTGGCTGCCAAAAGTTGTCCCAAGAAATCTGGTGTAACCATTTTTAGGGTTCCGTACTCAAAGAGTAAAACGAGACCATATTACTAAGACTTCGCTGTCCGTCCGTCCGTCCGTCCGTCTGTCTGTCACCAGGCTGTATCTCAAGAACCGTGATAGCTAGAGAGTTGAAATTTTCACAGATTATGTATTTCTGTTGCCGCTATAACAAAAAATACTAAAAACAAAATAAAATAATTTATTAAGGGCGGCTTCCATACAAAAAACGTGATTTTTTTTGCCGTTTCTATAGATAATCTGTCACCAGGCTGTATCACGAGAACCGTGAAAGCTAGAGAGTTTAAATTTTCACAGATTATGTACTTCTGTTGCCGCTATAACAACAAATACTAAAAACAAAATAAAATGTTTTTTTAAGGGGGGGCTCCCATACAACAAACGTGATTTTTTTGCCGAACCCTTCGTGCTCGAGTCCAACTCGCACTTGGCCGGTTTTGATATTTGCTCGGTTATATCGATGTAAACAATATTTAAAAAAAACTTCTACACCACCTTTTGCAACGTACAGATCTCCCCCTGCTTTGAACCTCTACGGACTGACGTACTACGAATATACGCGCTACGCTCGTAGCCAATGCCGTAGTTTCGGAAAGCAACTACGGCGTAGGCGGGTTTCTGAGGGGTAATCACGTAACGTTCCGAACGCGCGTCAGTACAATTTAACTGTCAATTTTCCATATAAAAAGTGACAGTTAGACCTACCCGACGTTCGTACAATGCGTTACGGCGAAGCGGCGGCAGCTAGGCCCGCGCCGCTTCGCCCGTCACAGGTAAACTGGCATGATAAAACATAGCCCATGTTCTTTCAAAAAGTTCATTCTTTATGCAGGTGAAGATTTTTTTTAATTGGATGAGCATTTCCGGAGATAACCCATTACATACAAACAAACAAACTTACAAAGCTATAATCTCACATACTTGTACTGCTTAGAATATTAGTATAGAGTAATAGATTATTATAGATTCACCCAAACCTGTTCTGTCGTTTTCTTGTGTCTAAGTTGGTAACAATCATTCAAACGCACAAACTTTCGCATTTATATACTACTTAATATTTAAAAAAAAAAAATTCTGTCAAAATTAGATTTGTGGTAGGTATAAGCTTTTATTGCCGACTGTACTTTTCTGTATTCCGTCATCAGCTATATACTCATTGAGACGATTCTAACGAGCCCAAACTCAACGGGGTTATGTCGGTTAATACTGAATTCCCATGGCCACCTTCTGTCTCCATCATCAGATCAGCTCGATGGGTACCATCATATTGAATTGTCATCCAAACTATAACTTTACCCAAAATTTCAGCTCAATCGGTTAAAGATATCTACTTCAAAATTGAGTAGTAAATTTTGACAGACAACTTACATTCTTATGTATAGACCGTAAGCCCACTGCCAATACGCCTACATGCATATAAAATGCATGGCAGCAGGTCGAGGAAGTTGTGCTGAGCAAGAATAATTATGTACCTACCTGCAAACGGCCGGAAGTACTTGCAGACGGTGCATTTCAGGACTGACATACTTAGGTTTACTCTCTCTACGATTAAAGAGCTAAATGATGCCACATGTCTCGAATCGTACTGTTGTCACATGACGTAAATATACCTAACCTTATGACTTATGACAGGTAGTGAAGGATTTTTAAACTTTCGGCCAATTTTAGGTGCGATAATCTTCTGATTCTTGCTCAGCACAACTTTCTCGACCTACGCCATGCATTTTATCGTGTTGTTATGAGACGTAGGCGTATTGGGAGTGGGCTTACGGTCTATTACATACGAACAGGTCAAGTTAATATTAAGATTGTAATAATCAGTTGCCGGATGTACGTAGATAGGTACGTTGAGAATGGCCGCTTTTATTTATCTAATTACTCTTTTTCTGCGTTGAAAATAATCACCACAAGTTTTTTTTAATGTTTGAATTTTTTTACAAAAAGTGAAAGTCACTGTCATGCTGAGCTGGGCCCATTTTGTGACACGGCCTATACCATCTTACTTCCTATACCATCTTACTTCCTATACCATCTTACTTCCTATACCATCTTACTTCCTATACCATCTTACTTCCTATACCATCTTACTTCCTATACCATCTTACTTCCTATACCATCTTACTTCCTAATCATTTAATTTTGTGAGTAACTTATTCTGAACTGGTAGTCACGAACATTAACGTTTGAATATGTAGCTCTAGTATAAGTTTTATCGATATGTTACTAGTTATTCCTATACGCGATAGGATAAACTACAGTTTGGGCTCAGGACAAATTAGTTTGGACTAGGCTATATTAGTTAATCCTATCGCGTATATGAAGACCTAGTTTATCCTAGGCAAAACTAGTTTGTCCTGAAATCGGGTTTTGGCCGGTAACAGATACATGTACGTTATCGAAGGAGTTTGCGTTTAGTTTCAATTTGTATGGCAACGCGAATAACACCACCACACCACAGGTGGTGTAACTATTAGGAACTACGCGCTTTCATACAAATTGAAACTAAACGCATACGTTCGAAAACGTATATGTATCGATAAAACTTATACTAGAGCTACTGTACATTTTGAGTTCAAAATTCTCCGTTAAAAGTGTGAGTGGGTCAGAATACTACCTATAGGGAGATGTGGCGTACAGCGACGCTTGGGGTCATGTTCTTCATTAGTACACCCGAGCAACGCCAGAGCGCACAGGTAGTTATTATTGTTAAAATGACTCACCGGAGATCTTCAATAGATTGGCCATTTTTGTTTTCGTTCGTTGAACAAGGTAGTGTTGCAGCAGCGGGCTGCCGGCGGGGGAGCGACGGCGGCGGGGGGCAGCTGTGACGGGGACTCGGCTTCTGGAAATAAAAAACAACTAGGTTTTAGAACATTTTACAGGAAACCGACTTTAACAATTTAACCCTCTTTTCTCAAAAGGATTGCATGTACATGCTGTACTTTAACGTGACATATTTGAATCATCCGTAACTAAAGATTTCACGGTCATGCAGCTGAAAATCCTCTGTATTATGGTAATTGGTCAAAAAATACATGGAAACAATCACCTACGAAATAATCTCCAAGTTTAAGTACCTATTACGTCGCTATGCACTTCGTGTTACCAGCATGCGTTATTCTACATGAGTATGTGAATGTCAACAAACAATCACCTACGAAATAATCTCCAAGTTTAAGTACCTATTACGTCGCTATGCACTTCGTGTTACCAGCATGCGTTATTCTACATGAGTATGTGAATGTCAACAAACAATCACCTACGAAATAATCTCCAAGTTTAAGTACCTATTACGTCGCTATGCACTTCGTGTTACCAGCATGCGTTATTCTACATGAGTATGTGAATGTCAACAAACAATCACCTACGAAATAATCTCCAAGTTTAAGTACCTATTACGTCGCTATGCACTTCGTGTTACCAGCATGCGTTATTCTACATGAGTATGTGAATGTCAACAAACAATCACCTACGAAATAATCTCCAAGTTTAAGTACCTATTACGTCGCTATGCACTTCGTGTTACCAGCATGCGTTATTCTACATGAGTATGTGAATGTCAACAAACAATCACCTACGAAATAATCTCCAAGTTTAAGTACCTATTACGTCGCTATGCACTTCGTGTTACCAGCATGCGTTATTCTACATGAGTATGTGAATGTCAACAAACAATCACCTACGAAATAATCTCCAAGTTTAAGTACCTATTACGTCGCTATGCACTTCGTGTTACCAGCATGCGTTATTCTACATGAGTATGTGAATGTCAACAAACAATCACCTACGAAATAATCTCCAAGTTTAAGTACCTATTACGTCGCTATGCACTTCGTGTTACCAGCATGCGTTATTCTACATGAGTATGTGAATGTCAACCTCGTCTAGTCTGGGTGCCTCTAGTATTAAGCGACCATTGTAAACAAAGTCCTAGGAAAGCCCCCCTTTCTAGCGTTGGTATCGGTGTAGGATACCTACGCTGCAGGATACTCTCCTGCAGCAAGTGAGTAAGTGAGTATTGACGTACGATTTGGTGACTCGGTAGAGTTTTAAAAACACCAAACGCAAGTTAATATTGTGAGGATTTCAGTGGAAATCTCGGTAAGTGTTGTTGTAGGTATGTGAATGTGTGTACTCATTTTGTTTTGAGTTCTGTTCAAGTACTGTTTCGCGACAAAAGGTAAGATGTTGGCAAATTAAAAAATAAATATGTGGATAGTGTTTGAATGGTAGGTAGAACGGTGACTGCGGTTAACTTATATAAAATAGGATAAGGATTATAGGTAGGGTGTCTGTCTGACATATTGAAGTAAATTAAGCAAAATAAATAGAAAAATAAAAAGTGGGGTAAATGTGAATGGAAGAAAATTCAGCTAAGTAGAATTAACTTACTAGTTTGAGGAACCGATCTGGTTAGATCGGTTGCTCCAGGTGGGTCCATTTGGTGACACGGCCTATACCATCTTATTTCCTAATTATACAACTTTGAGTTTAACTTACTATGCAAATCGTTCGTTCGTAGTAGAAATAGTGACGCGAGTTGCGATCAGCGGGAACGGCTGCTCGGCTGCTGGAAATCAAAAATAAGGTTTTAGAAAATTTAACAGGAAACCGAAACTTCAAAAACCCTTTTTTTCTCAAAAGGTTTGTTAGTACCTACATGCTGTACTTTATCGTGACTTATTTTAATCACCTGTAACTGAAGATTTCACGGTCATGCAGCTGAAAATCTTTTGTAACTTGGTAATTGGTCAAAAAATACATGGATACAATATTACCTATGAAATAAGCTGTCAGTTATAAGTACCGTAGGTACCTATTAAGTCGCTATGCACTTCGTGTTACCAGCAAGCGTTATTTTTGCGGGTTTTTGTGATTTGACTCGCTGGTCAGAATCTATTAGTGAATAGGAATTTAGGTGTTACATGTTCGTATACCGAAAGTAGAAATTTCAATAAAAAAAGTAGAGTATGTTACCTAATTATTATGAACTACTTATATCGTCTAGAAAACGGTCAGTCTATCAACACGTGGGATTATGAACTACTTAAGTATATCGTCTAGAAAAATAATCAATTGAAGGAAAACGTGACTAGAAAACAATCGGTTTGTCAACACTTGCATTTAAATAAAGTGGTGAATAACGCGAATGGAAATTCTGCTACGTGGAATTAACGAGTTTGGGGAACCAATCTAATCGCTCGAGCTGGGTTCATTATACAATTTTGTGTGTAACTTACTATGCAAATCGTTCGACCGTAGTAGAAATAGGAAGAGTCGCAGGAGCGGGCTGCCGGCGGGTGCGGGGTTCAGCGACGACGGCGGGAGTCGGCTGTGGAGCTAGTTGCGGTGAGCAGAGGAGGCTCGGCTGCTGGAAATCAAAGACAACTGGGTTTTAGATTTACAGGAAATCAAAACATTATCCAAAACCCACTTTTCTCTTAAGCTTTGTATGTACATGTGGTACTTTAACGTGAATTATTTTAATCACCTGTAACAAAAGATATCACGATGATGCAGCTGGTATCTGAATCTTTTGTATAGCTTGGTAATTTGAGAAAATAGGTAAATATCCACGCTAAAACATATAACTTGAGATGCTTGTTTTGAATAAGGTGTAACGTTATTTTAAATGAATAATGGATACAGTGCCCGAAGTAAAACCAAGGTGTCTACTATTGCATGCTTGATTTTAGTATGTTTATTGTTAATTTTTGAAACACAATAAGGTCGCGTTCTTTTATAAAGGACCCTTTTCGCAATATATATTCTTTGTATTCCTATACAATTTGACAGGATTGTCAACCTTAAGTGACTATACCAAATTATATCGGCGTATAGACTAATATAATAAGGCAACACTATTTTCTGTCACCCTAATTATTAGTTGTGTCACTAATCTGCAATACCCTAATTATAATCTCTATTTAATGATATATTAGTCACCAGTTTAATTAAAACTGTCTCTAAATATAAATCACCTATTTTCTATAGCCTGAATATAAGATCTGTCATCAAAATAATAGATCTGTCACCTAATAAATAGATCAGTTCCTTAATTTAATGAAAAAATGCCTAATAGGGGCGGAGTCAAATACGATATTTGACAAAAGTCAAATCACTTCTTTTTTTTCGTCAATGCTATAAATTTCAAAAGATATAAGTTGGTTTTACTATAAATAACTTAAGATATAAATAAATGATTAAATGTAAAAATAACTATCAAAACCCGAATCAGCGCACCCCACTTCCACGTGGTCTTGTCTGCCCTACCCCTAGCTAGAGTGTATATAAAAACCTGCGGAGCCAGAATCCGAGGCCGAGCGGAGCGTAGGTCGAGTGCGCACGTGAAACGAAGGGCCGACGAAGCGAGTTTCTGGCGGGAACCTGGATGGAGGGCGGTAGACTGAGTCCCAGAAACGAAAGCGGGGCTCAGTCACTTTAGAAAAAATGTTTTTTCCAGTGACGAAAAATTTGTTTTAAGGTACTTAATAATTTTTATATTGTTTGGTGATTCTGTTTTAGTGACAATTTCATTATTTTGAAACCCAATATAATTATTTGGTGATAGATATTATTTCCAAGTAATTCTTTATTGATTTAAGGTAATCCTACAATTACTAGGTGATTCAATTTATGTGGCAGATCTAATTTTAATCGAATTTTAGTAACAACAGGCGATCTTATGGCTTTAAAGCGGTCTCTAACAGACAACCTAACTAATTAGTTTTAAGTGATTTTAGATTGTTTGTGATTATTTATTTAAACTTTCTTGTACAGTAACAAGTAAAAATACACAAAGCTGACTTAATGCCATAAGGCATTCTTTACTAGTCAACATTTAGCTTAAACAACACAGAGATAAAGATAACTGACCAATTAATGGATCGTTTTGTACATGTACCTATTAGTTACATACATTTATTTAGTTTTGGTGACTTTTTGGTTATATAGAGTTACTTGAAATCGTTTTGAACAAATAACAAAAATCAAAACTACACGCTATTTGAAAAGAAAGTAATACTATGTACTGTTGTCACAGGGCATCGAATGAGTGAGAAACAAATAAAAAAAAAGAACTTACTTGTTTTTAATGTTTAGCAGCGGCGCTGGAGTGGACACTTGGACAGCACACGAGAGAGTGAGGAACGGCCGGCGCGCGACGCTTTCTATACCGTGACCTTAGTGATAACATAACATAACCGAAAACAATCTAGCGCGAAACGTCATCGAGACAATTGTTTACTTAAAAGTCGTTCGAGTATCCTTATCTTAGAGTAAGATAAGTGCTAATTTTATTTCGTACATATTTCAAGCCAAGGTAATAACTTTTACAAACAATCACACTAACTAAAGCGTTACACAAAACTTAAACAATACAAAGACTTGCACACCTCTATACAAGAACACTGTAACCACAGGCGGTCTTATCGCTAGAGAGCGATCTCTTCTAAACAACCTCAGGGTTGCGGAAATCAAATCTAACCAGTAGGTACGATTCATAATAGGTGATAACTACAGCAATTATTACAACACTGATACTAGATTAAGAATAACGTATGTACTTAAATATGATATATAAAAGTAGTCATAAGTCATACACTCAAGAGCAAAAGTTACTTGTAAGTAGTCTAAATTATCTCCACTTATAATAAATCTCTAAATTAAAAAAAGAATCAGCCAGTTTGAAACTAAGCTTTGCGCGGTTCGAATGTTCTCAGCATCCCATGAACGGAAAAATATGAAACATTTTATATAGGTACATTATTATTCTAGCTGCAACTTAGGATAGTTTTTATCCGACTGCGAAAGTTAATTAATTTTCCGAAATATACGACTTCATTTAATTTTTCATTTATTTTTATTGAAATCAAACGCTGCTCCAACTGTCAGCTATAAGAACCGTCAAATTTTCGTCAAAATGGCGGAATTGCTTTGCCTTTCACTTATTAATAATTTAAATCCCGTCTACGATAGACCTTTACGAGACAAATGTTAAAATATAAACCATAAAAAAATATTCGATTCTGATATGAGAACTTATATGCGCAAATGTCGTTTTATGTCGTAATTTCAATAAATTAAATCAACAAATTTGAACAATATAATTAACACGAATTAGTTTTTTTTGAATGACAATGGCACGCGCTCGGCGCATTCAGCCAAAGTACCTGCGGCGCTACCACGAAAACCGATACTCAATGTTCATATATTTGCATCCCTGTCACTCGAGTATGGTTAGTGCGATAGAGATAGAGATACCCGAATATTTTCGAATTCCGAAGTTCGAATATGGTAAATAATCATAATGTATTTTCTCGAAAAAGAATTTAAAATAAATATAGTCAAATGGAGAAAAAAACAAAGCAAGAGGTTATATAGGTAATGATTAAGTTATAAGAGTCCAAAGTTTTAAGAGGGGGTATGTTCTGTCCCTTTTCCGCAAAACGCACCTTCATATGAAACGATTGTTTTTTACTATGACGCTCGAGTATATTGACGTCACAGTCCCTCATCGTTTTCTCACTCTAACAAGCGACATTAAAACGGATGTAGCTTCATAATTTTTTGAGATATTTGAATGGGAGTTTCATTATCTTCTATCTATTTATCTATACATATAATAAAGCTGAAGAGGGTCGAAAGTCTGTACATGGAAGTAATTCGAAAAAAAATTGGCTAGGGATACTTAAAATCGATAACAGAACACGTTCCAACAGTTTTTAGAATTTTTGTCTGTTTGTCTGTTTATCTGTTTGTCTGTTTATCTGTTTGTCTGTTTATCTGTTTATCTGTTTTTCTGTTTATCTGTTTGTCTGTTTATGTGACCGCGCATCACGTGAAAACGGCTTAACCGATTTAGATGAAATTTGGTATATAGATAGTTTGAGTCCTGGGGAAGGACATAGGGTAGTTTTTATCCCGGAAATAAATCCCTAAGGGGATGAAATGGGGGGTGGAAGTTTGTATGGAGCTACTTAAACCGCTGCACCGATTTGGATGAAATTTGGTATATAAATAGTTCCAGTCCCGGGGAAGGTTAGGGATAGGTTTTATCCCGAAAATCTTCCCCTTAGGGGGTAAAACGTGGGGGTGAACATTTGGATGTAACCCATTTTGATAAAATTTGGTTTAGAGTTAGTTTAAGTTCTGGGAAAGGACATTGGATAGTTTTTATCCCGGAAATCTGCCCATAAGGGGGTGTAGTGGGGGGTGAAATTTTGGATGGACTCCGATTAGATCAAATTTGGTATAGAGATAGTTTGAGTCCCGGAGAATGACAACGGATACTTTGAATCCCGAAAATCATCCCCTAAGGGGATGAAATAGGGGTGAAAATGTGGATAAATCCCATTCAGTTAAAATTTGGTAAAGAGATAGAAGGAGTCCCAGGGAAGGACAATGCATAGTTTTTATCCAGAAAAATCATCTCCTGAGGGGGTGAAATGAGGAGTGAAAATTTGGATAGAACCCATTTAGATGAAATTTGGTATGGAGATAGTTAGTCCTGGGGAAGGACCTAAAATAATTTTTAGTCCAGAAATCATCTCCTAAGGGGGTGAAATGGGGGATGAAAATTTGGATGGAACCCATTTACGGTATAGCGAGTTGGAGTTCTGGGGAAGCACATAGGATAGTTTTATCCCAAAAATCACCCCCTTAAGGGATGAAAATTTGGATGTGATGTGACGTTTAGATGAAATTTGGTTAATTTAATTTAATGCAAATTATTTATTTCAGACTTAGTCCATATCATGTTAGTAACAATAAAAACTTATAAAACTTAAGTTAACAGTTAAAAGATAGTTTGAGTGCTGGGAATTGGGGGGTGAAAATTTGGATGGAAACCATTTCGATGGAATTTGGTATAGAGATGGTTTGAGTCCTGGGCAAGGACAAAGCGTAGTTTTAATTCCGGAAATCATCCTCTAAGGGAGTGAAATGGTGGTTTAAATTTGGATTAGGATGAAATTTGGTGCCTATAGAGATATTTTACTCGCGTAGAAGAACAACGAATAGCTTTTGTCCCGAAAAAAATCCGCCAAGGGCATAAAATAGGGGGTGAAAATTTGGATGTATTTGGTTCCGAAAAAGGATAATGCATAGTTTATGGAACTCATTTAGTTGAAATCTGGTTAAGAGATAATTTGAGTCCTGGGAAAGGACATCTGATAGTTTTATTCCGGATATCATTCCCTAAGGGGGTGAAATGGGGGTGAACATTTAGTATAGCGATAGTTGGGAGTCCTGGGGAAGGACAAAGGATAGTTTTATTCCGAAAATCCTCCCCTAAGGGGTGAAAATTTGGATGTGAGTGACCCATTTAGAATAAATTTGGTTAACAGATAGTTTGAGTTCCGGACAAGGACATAGGATAGTTTTTATCCCGGAAATGATCTCTTAAGGGGGTGAAATGGGGGTTGAATATTTGTATGAAGCTACTATACAACCCATTTAGATAAAACTTTGTATAGAGGTAGTTAGTAGGCGCGGCGTTGGTAGGCACAAGGTAGACTGATGACCTGGTAAAGGTCGCAAGAATCCGCTGGATGCGGGTGGCGCAGGATTGGTCACTTTGGAACTCTTTGGGGGAGGCCTATGTCCAGCAGTGGACGTCTTTCGGCTGATATGATGATGATGATAAATGATAATAATGATAAAGATAGTTTGAGTCTCGGGTAAGGACATATGATAGTTTTTATATCGGAAATCTACCCCTAAAAGGGAAATGGAGGGTGAAAGTTTGTATCGAGCTACGATATAAACGAGTTCTACGCGGACGAAGTCGCGGGCAAAAGCTAGTTATTAATAAATATTTATTTGTTGATATTGTTGCTTCATATATCTTGAATAAAAAAACGTTGGTACATAATTCTTTAGGTAGGTACTATCAGGCAAGCAACATTCGTTTATTTGTTTGTTTAAAAATGGGTTCTCGAAAACGGCACTAACCATTTTGTTGAGATTAATACGCGGGGATTTACGGGACACGAAATCAATCCAGTAATCCTATATTATTATTGTAGTGATAATAAGTATTGTGCTTAATGGGTTAAATTTGTTCTAGTATTGAAGGAATTACGGAATCGTGAAGGAATATTAGGTTTTTAGGTTAACATTATAATGAAACTACCTGTTGCCCGCGACTTCGTCCGCGTAGAACTTTTTATCGTCTTAGAAAATGATTTCTCTCAATACAAACTTTGAACCCTCTTTTAGGGGATACATTAAAAAGAAACGTTGATGTTCATTTTCTAGTTTGTGAACAAACAGTCTAAAACCAAAGTTAAAAATCTCATATTTATATACAACGTGTCCCAAAACTCAACGATAAGCCGGCACCAGAGGATGGAGCTACTTATGATTAGTCGAGAAAAAATAAGGAAAAAAATATATCTCAATTATTTTAGAAATTACAGAAAAAAAATGAAATTCATCGAAAATCGACATCCCTAATGGTATTTTTAACGACCATGTCTACAAATATTCAAATATTACTGTTTTTTTTTGTTTTTGGAAACTTAAGTAGCCCTGCTATCTAACACAGTTCCTAAAAATACCATAATACATGTAGTTTTTACACAAAAAATAATCAAAATCGATTTTGTCCTTACAATTTTGAAAGATTTTTTCTTACAGTCCACTTTCAATCATCATGGTGTAAAAAAATTGTATTGACACCACAATGGCAATTATTTTCAAAAGTTGACGCAACTAACCAAGATTCCAAAATGGTATAATACTTTAGGAAACCTAGTCACAAAAAAAAACAACGAATTTTTAAACAAGAATCGACATTATTTAATGTTGGCGGTAATCACTTTTACTGTACCCAAAAAAGGATTTTTGTTGTTGAAAAATGTTGAATAAATGCAAAGAAATGGTACAATTTTTTTTAATTTTTTTAAATTCATTTACTACATTATTAATACTACAGTAAATGTTCAAATTGCCTGCCACCGGCATTAATACAGACATGACATCGCCTTAGAAATGATCGTTTTATCCGTCGTGCATATCTTCTACCATTGATATGATCCGCAGCTTGTGTGATTTTTTGGCGAAGCTCGTCCAATGTTGCTATGGGTTTTGAGTAGACTTTGTCTTTAAGACAGCCCCAGTAGAAGAAGTCCAGGGGGTTCAGGTCGGGCGAACGGGGTGGCCACAAGATAGGACCAAGTCGCCCGATCCAACGCCCTGGATACTCTTGGTTTAAGTATTCTCGCACTGCACGGGCATAGTGAGCTGGGCAACCATCATTTTGAAACCACATGTTTTGTAAATCACGTAAAGGCACGTCTTCTAATAATTCAGGCAAGTCGTAGTTACAAGGAAACCTTAATGGTGATGGCTATTTGAACTTTTTACAAAACGACTTGCCTGAATTATTAGAAGACGTGCCTTTACGTGATTTACAAAACATGTGGTTTCAAAATGATGGTTGCCCAGCTCACTATGCCCGTGCAGTGCGAGAATACTTAAACCAAGAGGGCGTTGGATCGGGCGACTTGGTCCTATCTTGTGGCCACCCCGTTCGCCCGACCTGAACCCCCTGGACTTCTTCTACTGGGGCTGTCTTAAAGACAAAGTCTACTCAAAACCCATAGCAACATTGGACGAGATTCGCCAAAAAATCACACAAGCTGCGGATCATATCAATGGTAGAAGATATGCACGACGGATAAAACGATCATTTCTAAGGCGATGTCATGTCTGTATTAATGCCGGTGGCAGGCAATTTGAACATTTACTGTAGTATTAATAATGTAGTAAATGAATTTAAAAAAATTAAAAAAAATTGTACCATTTCTTTGCATTTATTCAACATTTTTCAACAACAAAAATCCTTTTTTGGGTACAGTAAAAGTGATTACCGCCAACATTAAATAATGTCGATTCTTGTTTAAAAATTCGTTGTTTTTTTTTGTGACTAGGTTTCCTAAAGTATTATACCATTTTGGAATCTTGGTTAGTTGCGTCAACTTTTGAAAATAATTGCCATTGTGGTGTCAATACAATTTTTTTACACAATGATGATTGAAAGTGGACTGTAAGAAAAAATCTTTCAAAATTGTAAGGACAAAATCGATTTTGATTATTTTTTGTGTAAAAACTACATGTATTATGGTATTTTTAAGAACTGTGTTAGATAGCAGGGCTACTTAAGTTTCCAAAAACAAAAAAAAAAACAGTAATATTTGAATATTTGTAGACATGGTCGTTAAAAATACCATTAGGGATGTCGATTTTCGATGAATTTCATTATTTTTTCTGTAATTTCTAAAATAATTGAGATATATTTTTTTCCTTATTTTTTCTCGACTAATCATAAGTAGCTCCATCCTCTGGTGCCGACTTATCGTTGAGTTTTGGGACACGTGTATGTCTTGAAATACACAAACTTTGAACCCCCTTTTAACACTCTTAGGTAATGAATTTGGAAAAACTCTGAAATTAGTTTTGTAGTCTTTTAACGTACACAATAAGACCGAAGTTACAAATCTCTTTCTCAACTCTAAAATTTTCTTGCTCTCCATTTAAAATTTGAACCCCCTTTTAAACCCCCTAAGGGGTTCAATTTTTCTAATCGCTGAAAGAACTTTTTTCGTATTGTAGTAACTGTAGTAAGTAATCTTACTACTAACTTTTAAGTCTCTAGCTCAAAAAAAGTTTTGCCCATACAAAGCTTCCCAGCCCTACTTAGGGGTGGAATTTTCTAAAACTCTGAAAGTACTTTATTTTTATTTTAATAAGTAATCTTTCTAATATTTTTAAGTTTAGTTCAAAAAAAAGTGTTTCCCACACAACACTGGCTCCCCTTCTTAACCCCCTTAGGGGTGGAGTTTTCTAAAATGCTGTAAGTTCTTTTTTAGTATTCTAATAAGAAATCTTTTTGCAAAGTTTTAAGTCTCTAACTCAAAAAAGTGTTGTCCATGCAAAGCTTGCTCCCCTTTTTAACTCCCTTTGGGGTGGAATTGTCTAAAAGGCTTTATGTTATTTTTTTTGTATTTTACAAAGTAATCATTCTACAAAGTTTTAAGTTTCTAACTCAAAAACATAAACTTACCCTCAAAAAAAGTTTGCACCCCTTTTTATCCCCCTTAGGGATGGTTTTTTCCAAAACGCTGAAAGTACTTTTTTTATATTTTTATAAGTAATCTTTCTACAAAGTTTCAAGTGTCTAGCTCAGAAAAAGTGTTCCCCATACAAACCTTGCACTCCTTTTTAACCCCCTTAGGGAATGATTTTAGTAAAACGCTGAATGTAGTTTTTTTTTATGTTCTAATAAGTAATCTCTCTACAAAGTTTTAAGTCTCTATTTCAAAAAAAGTAGTTTTTCCTACACCCTATGGGGGTAAATAGGGGTAAAATTTTCCAAAACGGTAAATTATTTTTCTTCTTTGTATTCTAATAACTAATTTTTCTACAAAGTTTTAGGTCTCTAGCTCAAAAAAAAAGTTTCCCACATACAAATTTTGCACCCCTATTTTACCCCCTTAGGGGTAGATTTTTCTAAAACGCTGAAAATATTTTATTTGTATTCTAATGAATAAACTTTCTACAAAGTTTTAAGTCTCTAATTTAAAAAAAAAATGTTTCCCTAATACAAAAATTGCACCCCTATTTTACCCCCTTAAGGGTAGAATTTTCCAAAACGCTGAAAGTACTTTATTTGTATTCTAATAAATATTTTTTCTACAAAGTTTTAAGTCTCTAGCTCAAAAAAAAAGGTTCTCCCATACAAACCTTATACCCCTATTTTACCCCCTAACGGGTGGAATTTTCAAAAATCCCTTCTTATCCCTAGCCCACGTTATAAAAGCAACCTACTGTGCAAAAATCAACTTTCTAAGATTAGTAGTTTTAGCTGTGCGTTGATGAGTCAGTGAGTGAATAAGTCAGTCAGGACATAGGCATTTATATATATAGATGTAGCTACCAAAGGCGGAGTGCCTATACAAGCCGATTCCCACCGTCTTGCTTAAAATGTATTTTTAGGTAAGCCTATAGTTACTATACTCTTATAGTTATAGAGTTTACTCTTTAATAACTTCTTTTGTTCCGGGTTGCCCATCGAAAATTTTTACGCGCCGCCACTGGTAGCTACTCATATAATTTCACACAAATGAATACGCCCTGTCCGGGCTATAAGTGGGCCCCCAGCGTCCTTTGAGGTGCAACCGACTAAGCGCTAGGACGATAGTGACATTATACGTGTAACTGTAGGTAAAGTTATAATCATCATCGTCATTTACATACTAAACTAGACCGTTGAAAACCATCAGGCATCATGTTTACCTACGTCAGGTATTTTTCCCTTGCGTGTCTTTAATTACCATCACCAGCAACATCACACAAAATACCCACAAAGCAAGTAGTGGTCTTATAATGGCTGAGGTCTTCTGTAAGGTGGAGCTACTTCCCAAGTTGGGCTGCTCCAAATATGAGCGAGATATCACTCCGCTGTGCCTCAACTCTCTTGAAACATGTCAGGTTAAGGTGAACTAATGAGCGGGTAATGGAACGACCGAACGCTGAACTAATGAGTGCGACCGCCGGAGCCCCGAGGACGCGCCGCCGTGGTGAGAGTGAGGGGCCCGCATTTGTCGCTAGACAACAACACCATGAATCTTCGAATCAAAAAAGGCATTAGTGATTATCTAAGACGCAAGCGTCCTTAGGTTACGGGGTCTGCTTACCGTCAAACAGACCGTGTGCCTGTTTGCCACCGTCGTATAATATAAAAAGTAACGTCACAAAAATTGTAGGAAATTTGATTTTCTACAAGTTTGGTCCTAACAATTTTTCTTCTAGGATCGATATTTTGGAAATTAAACTTAATTATTTAATTACCCATTAATTAATTATAACTGAGTTGCCCCAGACGCTGGCGGCACTGGGAATAGGCTGCTGGTCATAGCGTCCTTTATATACCTAACCTGAAACGCAGCTCAGTCAGTTTGTGCAGGATGGTAGGCAGGTGTTCGGTTTAAGTCATTCATTGTAATAGTTTCATATATTTTATTTTAACGATAAAGATTAAAGATCCTTGCCAGCTGCGCGCGCTAAACACCACGCCATAATCAACACGCTACACGAGGCGCGGGGTTGTCGCTTTTTTTTAATTTAATTTCCAAAATATCGATCCTAGAAGAAAAATTGTTAAGACTAAACTTGTAGAAAATCAAATTTCCTACAGTTTTTGTCCTCACGGTTTTACTGTAAATTCAAAAATGGCCGAGTTATTCAAGAAAATCCATTTTTTTGAAAAAATACCGTCTTTCGAATATACGCAGGAGCCTGATTCGGTCTATTTTTTGAATTTACACTCCCAGTGACCCCCCCTGTTTGTGTGTGTGTGTGTGTGTGTGTACATGCGCTAGAAGCGTTGTGCGTAAAGATTTATAATATATAATAATAAAAATTGCCTTGCTATATATAAAAATATCATGGCTGCCTATTGTTTTTGTTTTTTAATTAGATATTGCTTAAGGGAATGTTTAAACGATGCTATGCTATTAGGATTTCTTATCGGAGGTGGTAAATCGTTCCAACACTTTGTCGCAGCGAAACAAAAGCTGCCACGAAAGGCAGACGTACGGTGTAAAAAAGGGCAAAGTCGAGGTGCTTGTCTAAGGTGGCGTTTAGAAAATTTATGTTTTTTATACAAGTAGGAGGGCTTTTTACTTTTTATTATTCCGAATAATAATGAAACAAAGTGCAAATTTCGCCGAGCGTCCATGTTCATCATGTGATGTTGGTTCAGGTAAGGCGTAATGTGGGCTCGACGAGGAACAGGAAAACTGAATCGTATACAGGCATTTTGTATTCTCTGTATTATTTTCCTAATCCTCATCAGCAAAATCATAATACCTACCTGGGTATACCTACCTCTGTACCTATCTGCATATAGATACAATTCTAACTCTCTGTGTGGAATCGCAATCGTCCATAGACTACGGGGTCTGGTTACCACCAGGCTGACTGTATACTTATTTACCACCGTCCTAGTATAATATATATTCCTACCGTTCCCGGTTCGAGCCGATTCATTTTGCCGGGTAAAATATAAAAGGGCCTATCTATTATTAACACAGGCCGTAGGTATAGACAAATTCATTGAGCGTCGACGACGCGCATGTGATACCCCACTTAATATTTTTTAGGGTTCCGTACTCAAAGAGTAAAACGAGACCCTATTACTAAGACTCCGCTATCCGTCCGTCTGCCCGTCTGTCACCAGTGATAGGTTTAGGTAGACAGTTAAAATTTTCACAATTGATGTATTTCTGATGCCGCTATAAAAAAATATACTAAAAAACAAAATAAAATAAATATTTAAGGGGGCTCCTATACAACGAACGTGATTTTTCTTCATTTTTGCTCGATATTGATAACGGCAACAGGTAGAGGCTTGAAATATTCACAGAATATTTAGTTATATATACATTAAAATAAATAATTAAATTATAATAAAACAAATATTTAAGGGGGGCTCCCATACAACAAACGTGATTATTTTGCCGTTATTATAGATAATGTTACGGAACCCTACCTGCGCGAGTCTGACTCGCACTTGGCCGGTAAGTAGTAAATTATTAATCTTAGTAATAGGGTTTCGTTTTACCCTTTGGGTACGGAACCCTAGAAATAAACTAATGTTACGTTCGGATTTCAAATATTCTTGTGGATAAAATGCAGTTTTAAATGGAATAAAATAAAAATCATTTATTTCAGACTACTGTTGGTCCATAGGTGTCTTGTTAGTAATAATGATCAGCTTATGCTATGTTAGTGTGGAATTGAATTACATACCAGATTTTATTAAATTACATTACGTTACATTGATTTGATTGGAATAATTGGAATTGAAATTAAAAACATAAATTAAATTGAAAATAAATTAAATGAAAAATAAACTAAAATACAAATTCAGTTACAACACAAAACGACGTCACCTTTTGCTGACGTGCAAAGTAAAAAAATAAGGTGGCACATTAAACGCGAGTCAAAACGCCCGGCTATGGTCTTCAGGATGGAGATGGAACTAGCGCAAAGTTTTGCTATATGTCTTTAAAGAATAAAAAAAGGCTTTCCGAGCTATTGAGATGAAAATAGTACATTACTTACCTAGGGCGGTTAAACAAAGAATGTCTCAGATCGCAGGTATTTGACGCCCGAGCCGCAGGCAAGGGCGATAAATATGCGCTCTGAGGCTTTCTTTATTACCGCCCGTGGTGAGTACAAAATTTTACTTCTCTATCTGGCCAGGAAGTGGGGTGTTACGCACGCGTAGCGTGCGGTAATTCCTGCTTTATGGCCAGGTATGACGTAAATATTTACAGTACACATGGTGCTACTTTTCGAATAGTGTTAACATATTTAAACGTCAACTCAAAGAATACCTCCTGGTAAAATGTTATTATGACATCAATGAATTTACTTCTGACTGAAATGAAATAATGTATAATGTAATGTATAATGTAATGTATTATGTAATGTATAATGTAATGTATAATGTAATGTATTATGTAATGTATAATGTAATGTATAATGTAATGAATATTGTAATTAGCCTTATGATTTCTGACACAGTTTATATTGTTATGGAATAAATTGAATTGAATTGAATTGGATTGAATTGAATTTCCGCAAGTGTGCGGAAAAGAGCACTTTCCGTGCATATGACGAAACTTTAGAGAGCCATATGTTTGTACGATACAAGAGCAGAAAATAGGAAATTCGCAACTTGCGTCGATTTAAAACACTCCCTTCTGTCGTATTTTAATTTTCCTATTTTCTGCACTTGTATCGTAAATAACTATTGCTAAAGTAGTATTTCAACTACATTTTCTTTAGGCCTTTTTGAGACCTGCGTTCCACTGAAGACCAGCTGGTCGTTTGCGTAAAGCTTAGTACACACGACAGGTAGATGAATATAATTTTTAGTACAGGAAAATGATAGTTGATTTGTTCAAAATGTTACGTAATTACCTCTCAGTTCTACACGGCACATTAGCGGCCGAGTCCACCGAAGTCTACTTAAGTTTATTGTAGCGACGCGTTTCTGTGTTTTAAGTGCATCGGAAGTTAGAACTGCATTAAGCTAAGTATTGTATATTTATCTACTGTGCTGTTACTGCGGCACCTACACCTATCGCGGGATAAGCGCCTCGCTCGGGTCAGTGTTCTTTTTGTGGACCATGATAAGTCGCTGTTACGTTATGCCAAAGATAATTATAAGTAATTATCTTTGGTTATGCCAAAGCAGTTATTGAACAAGGTCACACTGTGTACCGCGCGCTCGCTCTGACACGTTAACGGCACTTGAGTGCGAGTGTGCGACACTGATTGGGACCGGAAGCGATGGAGAACAAATGAATTTTGATTGGATCAATTTTTATAAACTCAGTGTCACTCGCGTTGCTAACACGAATCTAACAACACTATCAAAACCCCCGCCGTTGAGACTGTAGCCATGGGCGGGGGGCGTATCTTCGTGTAGTGTGTATGACAAAAAAGCGCGGGGATCCGACTGTGGCATAAAAGTTTGTATGCATGGAGGTCACGGTTCTTTGCGCTGCATGTAAAATACAGACAACTATAATTAGGTACCATCAAATTGATCCGACGATGGAGCCAGAAGGTGAAATTCTTTGATAGCGTAAAAGGTGGCGTGGCGTGTGCTAAAAAGTTATTTTTAAAACTTATTTCAACCATGGCCCCGTAGTTTTCTGCTGCCACGAAATTTAACTAACCGAGAGCTGACGCCAGAAGCGGCTGATAACCTCCGCCCTCCCAGTTGTTTGTGCAAAATATGTTTTAAAGTGGAATCGTTACTAAGAAGTACAATTGATAAGCTTATTACCGGGTGTGACTTTTAAATAGGTACAGGATAAATAAATGTATAAATGCATTACGATCACGCCACCGGCTCATGGAGCCTGCGACTTGTTGTTTTAAGGCTTTCAATATCGTTGTCGGACTCTTCAGCAATTTCCCTTAGCACGACTAGCCAAACGACTGGACTATAAATCAGGACTGATTAAACGTACTATTAAATTAGACTCGGTTGAACTAAGTTGGGTATATTTTTACTTCCTAATTTATAGGATTCCGCAGTCAACAATGAAAGATCTTATCGTTTCGCCATGTCCTTCTGTCCGTCTGCCCGTCCGCGGCTTTGCTCAGGGTCCCTTACTACGAGTGCTAGTCAGCTGGAATTTGGCATGGATATACAAATCAATCACGTCGACCATGTGGAAGAATAAACATAAAATGTGGATGTATTTTTATCTCGTTAAACCCATGGTGTAATGTGTCATTAAATCATAAAAAAACCGGCCAAGTGCGAGTCGGACTCGCGCACGAAGGGTTCCGTACCATTATCTATAAAAACGGCAAAGTAACACATTTGTTGTATGGGAGCCCCCCTTAAATAAAATATTTGCTTTATTTTAATTTAATTAGGTATTTATTTTTAAAATGAATATATAACTAAATATTCTGTGAATATTTCAAGCATCTACCTGTTGCCGTTATGAATATCGAGCAAAAACATCACGGTTGTTGTATAAGAGCCCCCTTAAATATTTATTTTATTCTGTTTTTTAGTATTTGTTGTTATAGCGGCAACAGAAATACATTGTCTGTGAAAATCTTAACTAATAGTTAGACAACTATCACGGTTCGTAAGATACAGCCTGGTGACAGACGGACAGACAGACAGACGGACAGCGGAGTCATAGTTAGTGTAGCCCGTTTTACCCTTTAGGTACGGAACCCTAATAAGGTTACCTATTGCCAATGTTTTAAATAGACCTAATTACTGCATTTTTTCCTTTAACAGTAGAGACGTAGAGAAGAAAAGTAAATAAAATAATTATTAAAAAAAAAAAACACAACTGCCGTTTGCAAAGGCGTACTAAAAAGTAAGAAACAAGTTGTTAATGAAGTAAAATATTGTTTCAATTATGTAAACTTCTATATTAGTACCTGGACACCATCTCTTTTTGGAATATTATATTATGTTTGCAGCCAGGGGATATATCACATACAAAACCTAAAGAGTAGGTCCCCCGACTGCAAACATAATATAATAATTATTCCAAAAACCGGCCAAGAGCGTGTCGGGCCACGCTCAGTGTAGGGTTCCGTAGTTTTTCGTCCGTCACAGTAAGTGTGTGAAATTATTTGGTATTTTTTTTTTAAAACTATTCTACCTATCAAGTTCAAAATAATTTCCCTAGAAAGTTTTTATAAAGTTCTACTTTTGAGATTTTTTTCATATTTTTAAAACTTATGATTCAAAAGTTAGAGGGAACACATTTTTTTTTACTTCTGGAGCGATTATCTCCGAAAATATTAACATTATCAAAAAAATATCTTAGCAAACCCCTATTCATTTTTAAATACCTATCCAACAATAGGTATATCACACGTTAGGGTTAAAATGAAAAAAAAAACACTCCTCACGTTACGTATAGGGGAGGTACCCTAATACAAATAAAAAAAACATATTAGTACCAAATTTCAGCTTTCTAGTGCTAACGGTTACTGAGATTATCCGCGGACGGACGGACAGACTAAGCGAAACCATAAGGGTTCCTAGTCGACTACGGAACCCTAAAAAAAGATAGTGTCCAGGTAGGTACTAATATATAAGTTTACATAATTGAAACAATATTTTACTTCATTAATAACTTGTTTCTTACTTATTTACTTGTTTCTTTTTTAGGGTTCCGTAGCCAAATGGCAAAAAACGGAACCCTTATAGATTCGTCATGTCCGTCTGTCTGTCTGTCCGTCCGTATGTCACAGCCACTTTTTTCCAAAACTATAAAAGCTATACTGTTGAAACTTGGTAAGTAGATGTATTCTGTGAACCGCATTAAGATTTTCACACAAAAATCGAAAAAAAACATTAAGTTTTAGGGGTCCCCATACTTAGAACTGAAACTCAAAATTTTTTTTTTCATCAAACCCATACGTGTGGGGTATCTCTGGATAGGTCTTAAAAAATGACATTGAGGTTTTTAATATAATTTTTTTCTAAACTGAATAGTTTGCGCGAGAAACTATTCCAAAGTGGTAAAATGTGTGTGTGTGTCCCCCCCAACTGTAACTTCTAAAATAAGAGAATGATAAAACTAAAAAAAATATATGATGTACCATGCAAACTTCCACCAAAAATTGGTTTGAACGAGATCTAGTAAGTAGTTTTTTTTAATACGTCATAAATCGTAAACCGCAATTTATTTAACGGAACCCTTCATGTGCGAGTCCGACTCGCACTTGGCCGCTTTTTGAAAATTAATAGCGATGGAGATTATTTAATAAGAGGGATATTGTTCCAGCATTTCGTGACAGAATAGCTAAAACTACCACGAAAAGCTGCACTTCCGTGTCAAGGACGGGGAAACCGTCTGGCTTTAGGATTCGTGAACCGAAGCCACTCAAACGCGAGTTTTACACCGAGGACGTTTTAAGGCAGTCGTGTGGTGTTTCAAAGTCTGTCTTCTTCTTCTTGGATATAAAAGGCAAAGTCCTGATTGATCATTCAACGCAGTGCAAATGCTACTGAACCTAGAAACTTGTTTTTTTTACACTAGGTTTTTTGTGTAGGTATTAACCCTTAAAAGCATAATGATGTAGATATTTTGATGGCCCGTGGCTCAATATGCAGGTAGCCAAAATGACATTTATAACTTTTTATCATAAATGTGACATTTACTCGTGCATGCTAGATTCTGAACGCATCATCAAACTTTTCCAGTATTTTTTGTAGTGTCATAAATGTCATAATTTCAATCTTTGGTGCGTAGGTAAGCTTCTCGTCTACACTGGTCGCCGCCAATTTTACAAAAAATCATGCATTTAAGGGTTAACGTAACAACCTAATTAAGAAGGGATTTTACGAAATTCCACTCCTAAGGGCAAAAAAGGGGTTCAAAGAACAATCTTTGCCTATTTTGCACATACAAATGTGGAATGAGTATTTTTTTATGCAAGCAACTTGAAACTTCGTACTAAGGCTAACTCTGTATAAGAAAAAAAATAAAACTGTCTTCCGTTGTTTTTTAAATTTCTTTCAGGAATCATGGATCATCAATTCATCATCATCAAGGACGGGGAACAAGTAGTTTTTGAAGTGAGTGTCTTGACATTTTGCCAATAAACTTTACGAAAATTTACTTCAGCGTTTTTATAAATTCATCTTCTAATGAGGTTCAAGTACCTATAAGTCATAAAATTTCGTAAGTAGTCTCTATTTTAGACCACAAGCAAATTTATATCAGCGACCAGCGTCTTATTAAAAACTTCACCTCTAAAAAGGGTTGAAAATGCTTTCACCGCTCACCTTCTCGACTTCTTCAGGCCTCAGGTTTCGCTTGCTTCCAAATGAAAATACACATAAAGTATCAGCAACCGTACATTTCAGTTTTGTTTCAGAGATTTTCAGTTCGAGTAAGAGTTCTGGTGACTTCGCTCACCAGCAACAACAACACCACACACATCCACAACAGTACTGGTGTTATGGCTGCGGTCTTCTGTAAGGTGGGGGGGAATGGGGTACTTCCCCAGTTGGGTTACTCCACATACGAGTGGGATGACTTTCCGCTGCGCCAAGAAATAGCTCGTTGCCAAGTTTCATGGTTCTAGATCGACGGGAAATACCTTATAAGTATTTTACAAGTATCAACCAGTTTGTTTTATCAAAAAAAACAGATTTAGTAAAAGCTTTTATTACCGACCGTTCTTTTGTACAGTAATCAATGACTCGTCGAGAGGCTCCGGTGAGCCCAAACACGCCGGGGTTATGTTGTGTAGTTGAGGAGTTGCTATGGCCTCCTTCCACCTCCATCATCAGACCAGCTTTACGGTGCCACAACCGTACGTGCATTGGCAACCGACTTACACAAGATTACTAAATTTCAATTCGATTTGACTATGGTAAGTTGTTCACATTTGATTTGCAAGATTTGACCCTCAAATAGACAAGGTCAGATAAAATAAAGTTTTTAAAATATACGGCAATAAGGCATAAACAAGTTTACAGCTTCAAGGGATTATATACCTACCTGACCTGAGTACCGTATTTGATATAAATTCCAGCATGACACCACCCACGCGTTCCCGAAAGGGTATTGAATGATAGTGGCGGACAACGAAGTGATCCTATAATTCCTTTATTAAATTTCTCTTCAGGAACGAAACAATTTTGAGAATTAAGAGTCGATAATACAATTTATAAACATTTATAATTTGACTGACGTGTGTCAAGTGTCACTGAGAAAAATATTTTCGAAATTATCGTTTTCTAGGCGTTTTAGCGTAATTTTTTATAGTTTTTACCTTAATTACATATTACAAATATATATTAAATCAATTTTACCGTGAATAAAAGACCAGAAAGTCGTCATATTAACAAAATTACAAAGAACAATGAACGATACTTCCTCAGGCAGCTTTGAAAATAGCCAAGATAATACACTACTCCCCTGCCATATATGCTCGAAATTATTCAAGAGACGCGGTTTAAGCATACATATAAGTAAGTCGCATCCTCAAACTCATGTGAGCCGCCAAGACAATGAACAACCTACTAGTACTTCATCAAACCAAAACAACAATAACCCAATATAATAAAGACGGTTTTGGAGCAAAAATGATAAACAACGAAGGAGGCCAAGACTCTCCATGGAGACTCCGCTGGAAGAAAATCATAAAATTGTCGGGGAAACAATACAATCTTCCACAAGGAAATGTTGGCCGTCATTTCATTGACCTCCTAGCAAACGAAATCAATAAACTAGTTAATGAATTACCAACGAATGGCTTCTCTGAACGTATATTCTGCTATTGCAGCACAGTTCTTCAAAGGGATAGTCTAGTAACTAAAGGCCCGGATATCAGACGTTTAATAAATAGGAGACTGGAAATGTGGCGAGAAAGTCAATTTGATGATTTAATACAGGAAGCCGAGAGATGCAACAAAACGGTTAATCGTTATAAAAAACAACAAGACTGTGATCATATGTCGCGTGTGTTTAATAGACTGATGCTACAAAGAAAAATAAGACAAGCCAATAGATTTATCACAGAACGCAATGGAGGTGGAATATTAAACCCCGATGAAAAAATTGGTGACAAAACTATATTTCAGATCTTAGAAGAAAAACACCCGAACCAAGCAACACCAAATATGTCGGATTTTGACCAAACCACACAACTTCCAAACCTTGTCGATGTTGATATAACTTCCAGTCATATTGAAAAAGTAGCTAGAAGCATCTCAGGTGGTGCAGGCCCAAGCGGCACTGATGCTGATCAATGGAAAACGATGCTTTTACGCTTTGGCCCACACAGCCTCAAACTAAGAGAATCAATAGCAGCCTTAACAAGAAAACTAGCAAACGAAATAGTAGAATGGGATGCAATAAGATCGATGCTGGCCAGAAGAGGCATCGCCCTTGACAAATGTCCAGGCGTCCGCCCGATTGGTATTGGAGAAATACTTCAACGCATCACAGCAAAAGCTATGGCTTTAGCGACAGGCATTGACGTACAACAAGCATGTGGAGCAGATCAACTATGCAATGGAATAAAAGCGGGTATCGAAGGTGCAGCACATGCAATGTCACAAAGTTTCCATGAAGACGGCACCGAAGGTATACTCCTCGTCGACGCTACCAATGCCTTCAATGCTCTCAATCGTTCATTAGCATTATGGAATGCCAGACTTATGTGGCCTCGATGCTCGAGATTCCTCTTTAATACCTACAGAGGACACGCAGTCATATCATTTAGAAATACTAGTAAATACATATTAAGTAAAGAAGGAACAACCCAAGGCGACCCATTAGCAATGCAAATGTATGCGATTGGAATATTACCACTTATAAAATCATGCAAAAACAAGAATAAATACATTCAGAACTGGTACGCAGACGACTCTGCATGCTTAGGTAAATTTGATGATTTACTAGAATGGTTCAACCTACTAATGACAGAAGGACCCAGATACGGCTATTACCCTGAGCCAACAAAGAGTTATCTAATAGTAAAAGAAGGCCTCACAGAAATTGCCAAACAAAAATTCGATACATTAGGAATCAAAATTGTAAAATCACAACGGTTTTTAGGAAGTTTTATTGGGCCTACAAACGATAAAACCGACTATATACTACAAAAAGTGAAAAACTGGACTGACTGCATCCCTAAAATCACAAAAGCCAGTGAAAAATATCCTCAAGCTGTCCATACTGCATTTACTAAATCACTGCAATATGAATGGCAATACCTACAAAGAGTAACCGGTGGAACAGACGAAGACTACAATGACCTAAAGAACGCAATCAAGACTCAGTTAACGCCCTCCATACTAGGCAGAGAAGTAACATCAATAGAACACGAACTCTTTGCACTTCCAGCAAGGCTGGGAGGCCTTGGAATTAATGATCCCACAAAACAAGCCAAAACCTCACATGAAATCTCATCAAATGCAAACAAAATATTAATAAACGCAATTCGAACCGGCGAAGAAATTAACTTAGTCGACCACCAAGAGCATGTATATAAAGTTCTGAACGAAGAAAGAAAAAAGCGAGAAAAAAATGAACAACATGAACAAGAATCAATCCTTTGTAAGCTGACAACAAAGAAACAAAAAAGCATTCAAAGGGTGATTAAAAAAAAAACATCACAATGGCTAACAGTAATACCGACCAAAGCTGATGATACCGACCTAACAGCAACGCAGTTTCGTGATGGCCTTGCGATCAGATACGGTCATGAACCCTCTGGCCTGCCACCAACTTGCGATGGTTGCGGAGAAAATTGTTTCAACCTCAACCATGCACTTAATTGCAAGAAAGGAGGGCTCATAAAAAGAGGCCACGACCAACACAGAGACGACATCAAAAACTGGGCGGAACTAGCATGGGGTTCGGCTACTACTGAGCCAATAATGCGAGCCGCAACCCTAGACCAACCAGGGTTAATAAGCGACTTACTAATCGAAAGTGTATGGGAGCCAGCGAGGAAGGCGTTTTTTGACATTCGCATCGTAAATGCCGACGCCGCTTCGTATGGCTTACTCACATGGCCCACAATCGCACAAAACCACGCTCGCGAAAAACATCGCAAATATGACCTGGCTGCAGAAGATCTTAGAGCCTCATTTACTCCCCTTGTGGTCTCCTGTGATGGCATCGTCGGAATGGAATATGAATCCTTTATAAAGAAAACATCTCTAAAGCTATGTGAAAAATGGTCCAAACCATACTCACAAATAATAAGCTGGATCAAAGTCAAAATACAAATATCTATCATCAGAGCAGTCTCTATGAGAATTAGAGGAACGAGAAGAAGAATAGGAAGATTTGGATGCGAAGACGGCTGCGGAATACCCACCATAGAACACTAGATTCCTCTTCTTTTTTTATGATATTGTATGAGCTAATATTGTATTATTTAACGCAATAAACTATTAGTCACACAATAAATAAGTTAATAGTTAAAATGACAAATATAAAAAAAAATTATAAACAATAACCCTGTGGCGTCACTCCTGTCAAATCTGACGACTTCTGCATCGCGCTATCGAAGTTTCTTAAATCAGTTGCATAAATATAACATCCAAACAACTCTCATTGGACTTCGGTCCTTGAGAGATCTCTCTATTGTTGTATCTTCTACATTGGTGGACATAAGCGCAACTCTGAAGATCCTGACTGACGCCCGACTCTTCTCAGCAAGCCAGACTCTCTCTCTCTCACGCTGGCTCTGAGCAGCCCCCCCCCCCCCCAGGTGACCCCCCCCCCTCCCCCATATATTGAGGTTCGGCTCAAAACTTACGAACTAAGTTAAGACTTCAAATTCTGAACTAGCAAAACTATTGACAAGATGGCATGAAGTACACTCGGAATCGGCGTAGGCATATTTCGCCGAAGTCTATAGATGATACCTACATAATTTAGTTTCAAATATAATACTTTCTGTGCTTTGTCTCCTTATCATAAAATATATGAAATTTCACTAATTATTACACCCAAGATAACATAAATGTACGCGATAGTTTAAGACATAACTTCAAAACAATAAGCGTCACAATCGCGTGCCCCACTAACCGGACTTGCTGCGCTCTTGGCCAACGGGTTCAGGCGCTGTTGCGGTGAATGACACAGCTCCAGTTATCTGGCACCGCCCATCGCCTGATAGAATGTACAACGGAATATCAATCTAATAGTGTAGGGAAAAGAGTTTAATTTATTTTGTTTAAGTATTATTTGATGACAAACACATATGGTTTACGAAAGGAGTTAGATGCGATATGTCCAACCGGCGGCCACTCGGCGCCGCGCGCCGGCCGACTTGATAAGATAACACTGTTTCCATGGCAAATAAGTAGGTACCTATAATAATAATATAATCATAATCATAATCATATTTATTGGTAATGTCATAAATTACATGTCAATTTTACAATATGGGTACACATATTATGGAATCATACATAGACAAAAGTATCTAATAAATTATTTTAATACATTGCAGAACAACTATAATAATATCCATATACCTAATACGTTGCACCGGGAACAGAGCTTTAAAGGCCTAAGTATCTCAAATGAACTACATTTGCTGAACGCAATACACTAAAGCCAGTATTATGTTTATTTTTACCGAATTCCCTTTTTACACGACTGCCCAACGAAAAGGAGTGTAATGTTTTCAGGTTTAATGGTTGTATGTCTTATTCTTTATCCACCAGAACTAGTCAACGCCTTAACCGATTTAGATGAGTGGGGTATCGTTAGAATCCTTACGTCAACCCGGGTGACATAGGATATATGACGTCACAACAAAAACAATATGGCGGATTATATGATCAATAAAGTGTGAACTGAAAAAAAAATGTTTTCCTATCCCATCAAGTGGGTATCAAAATGAGGAGTTTGTATTTTTTTTTTTTTTTTTTTTTTGTTTAGGACTAGGTAATGTCCATAAGTTGTTAGTATACAATCACGAATTATGACTAAGGTTAGTATTACAAATTAATTTAATCCTATAATCCTAATGGAGTTAGATGCTCCATCCCCTAGGATATTTATAAATCCATAAATCCATAGCATATTTATAACACAATTTTATTACATGAAACTGTTCAAAATCGTGAATTGCAAAGAATATAACCATTCGGGGCTATTGAATTATATATCAAAAAAAAGGATTTTGAAAGCTTATCATTAATATAATACATCTTATACGTTTAAGTACACCTCCAGAGAGAAAATCCAAAATGTTCCACATCGCGTTATGGATTTTTTTTTGTCATTGAACGCCAGTCCTGTCAATTTGGTCTGCATCGACATTTGGCTGACGTTCAAATATAGACTCTTTGAGTAATGATAACAAAGATAATACAAAAGTAAAGCGGCGTTTACGACCTTATTAACCGCAAATCATTGCTTTTTCTGCGCATACTAAGGGGTCTTCATGGTACATTATAGCTAATTGTAATTAGGTACGTATATTTTTAGGAAAATGGGTCACACAAAACAAAAACAGGAGCGTAAATTAACCGTCATGTACGTAAATATAAGTGGACCGCGCACTCTAATATAAGTGGACCGCGCACTCTAATATTAGTGGACCGCGCACTCTAATAAGATACTCGATAAGGTGACTCGACTGGATTAGGTACACGCTCTTAAGGAACGCCCTTTGGCCCTACGCGGAGCTCGGCCTTTGGCGCTCATGTTCACTGAAACAATCTGTGATAGTAAGTGTCTACGTGAGCTCGCCCTACGGGCCTTCGGCAGTAAGGTAAGCTTAGGGACTCTGCTTTGACGGGACGGTTTGAGCCTTCGGATCTTCAAGTGATTGGCGGTGAGCGACGAGGCACGCGAGGCCGAAGGCCGAGCTCCACCTAGGGCGAGAAGACTCCCATTAAAGCGTCCCGTTTGAATGCGCTTTCGATGCGAGCCCGAGAGCCGAAAGCCCAAAGGGTTAGCCCATGCGAACACTATAACGCCTCCACACCCTTTTTACTAATATATAATTGCATTTCGATTCAGATTCATTTATTCACAATATAATATTACATTATAAATAACATGTACTTCTACAATTTGAAAAAAATATTCGTGGCCTGTTTATACTCAGCTCGATCAACAAGCAACAGTTGCATGAAACGACAGTGGACAAAGTCGTCGTGTATTTTGACTTCAAGACACAGGCATTTCTGAAAACCATGTAAATTTTACAAGCATCATATCTCAAAAATTATTAGAGGTACGGAATTGTGTTTTGACTTATTGTTTCATATTTAATTATCATCCTCATATCAGCCGAAAGACGTCCACTGCTGGACATAGGCCTCCCCCAAAGAGTGCCAAAATGACCGGTCCTGCGCCACCCGCATCCAGCGGACTCCAGCGACCCTTACCAGGTCATCAGTCCACCTTGTGGGGGCTTGGGGGGGCCTACCCACGCCTCGCCTTCCGGTACGTGGTTGCCACTCGAGAACTTTTCCGCCCCAATGGCCATTGGTTCTACGTGCAATGTGCCCCGCCCACTGCCACTTAAGTTTAGCGATTCGGAGGGCTGTATCGGTTACCTTGGTTCTGCTTCGGATAGCCTCATTTCTGATGCGATCACGCAGAGAAACTCCCAACATAGCCCTCTCCATTGCCCTATGGGTGACTTTGAGCCTTCTTATGAGGCCCATAGTAAGCGACCACGTTTCAGTGCCATATATGTCATCACTGGCAACACACACTGGTTAAAGACTCTCGTCTTGAGACACTGCGGAATATTGGACGAAAAGATGTGCCGTAGCTTCCCGAACGCTGCCCAGCCGAGTCGGATACGACGATTGACCTCTTTCTCGACGTTGGACCTACCTAACTGGACAGTCTGTCCTAGGTATACATAATCGTCTACAACTTCGAGCGTAAAGTGTCCGATTGTAATTGGAGTTGGTACTACAAGGGCATTTGACATGATCTTCGTCTTATCCATGTTCATTCTTAAACCAACTCGCTTGGAAGCTTTACTGAGGTCATCGAGCATCGTACTTAAGTCCTTCAAGGTCTCCGCCATGACTACTATGTCGTCCGCAAACTGAAGGTGAGTGATGTACTCGCCGTTGATGTTGATGCCTAGCCTTCTCCAGCCCAGAGTCTTGAAAACATCCTCCAATGCAGCGGTGAACAGTTTTGGAGAAATAACATCTCCTTGCCTGACTCCCCGCTGCAGCGGAATAGGTTTCGAGTTCTGGTCCTGGAGTCAGACTAACATAGTGGCGTTCTCGTACAAACACTTCAGTACTTCGATATAGCGGTAGTCAACTTGGCACCGCTGGAAACTGTAATACAGCCCAGGTTTCGACAGAATCGAAGACTTTCTCGTAGTCCACGAACGCTAAGCAGAGAGGCAGGTTATACACCTCTGTCTTCTGTATAACCTGGCGGAGCGTGTGGATGTGGTCTACGGTTCTAAAGCCTCTTCGGAAACCGACTTGTTCGGGAGGCTGGAAGTCATCTAGCCTGCGTACGAGACGATTTGACTCTTGAAAACAGCTTATAGACATGGCTCAGAAGTGAGATGGGTCGGTAGTTCTTCAACAAGGTGTTGTCACCCTTTTTGAAGAAGAGCACCACCACCCCTCTGTTCCATGCCTTTGGCGTTCTTCCTTCCAGTAAGACGGAATCGAACAACTTCTGAAGGGCCGTAAGGACCGGTTTTCCACCCGCCTTCAGGAGTTCGGCTGTTATTCCGTCTTCTGGTGGTGCCTTGTTGTTCTTGAGCTGTTTAAGAGCCATCACAATCTCGTACAGGCTGATGTCCGGGATGTAGTCGGTATAGTGTCGGGTTAGTCTAGCTCTAGGGTCTTCCGCCAGACCAACTTCGGGTCTGCGAGTTGACATGTAAAGCTGTCCGTAAAAGCGCTCTATTTCACCCAGAATCTCAGGTTTAGAAGAAACGATTCTACCATCTTCAGTCTTTAACTTGGCGAGCTGGCTCTGCCCAATAGACAGATCTCTTAATCTCAAATTTAATATACTTTCAAAATGATAATACTCGTAGCAACTAATGTCAAAAGCCCATAGTTTTTGAATTAAACTGCAAATACTGATTTTTTTTTACGTATTACGCAGGTGTGCCACAACCTTTTTTTACGTATTACGCAGGTGTGCCACAACCTTTTTTGGTTACAAAACGTAGTTACATACTCCCCAAATAGCACCAAAATAACAGCTTAACATCGCGCTTTGCGATTTTAATGTAGAATATGACTGCGCTAACAGGTCAGGTAAATAAGTATTTACACATAGAAGACTTAAATTGATCACGGAATCTTCATAATTATTAGTATTTTCATGTACAAGTTCAATAACTAAAAAGTATAAAATAAAATAATTATAAAAAAATTAAAAAACAACTGCCGTTGACAAAGGCGTACTAAAAAGTAAGAAACAAGTTGTTAATGAAGTAAAATATTGTTTCAATTATGTAAACTGATATATTAGTACCTGGACACTAAGTATCTCTTTTTGGAATATTATATTATGTTTGCAGTCGGGGGACCTACTCTTTAGGTTTTGTATGTGATAGGTCCCCCGGCTGCAAACATAATATAATATTCCAAAAAGAGATAGTGTCCAGGTACTAATATATAAGTTTACATCATTGAAACAATATTTTACTTCATTAACAACTTGTTTCTTACTTTTTAGTACGCCTTTGTCAACGGCAGTTGTTTTTTTAATTTTTTTACAATTATTTTATTTACTTTACTAAGTTATTACAATAATAAGTAATTAAGTAGATTTATAAACAAGGTGCGTAGCAAAGGAATTTGATGAAATAAGATACACAACATAAATAACAATGTATTACAAGAAAACTGTCAAATACAGGAACATTTTTTCGCTAACGTTAGGGACTGGCAGGGTTAGACGAACACAATGCCGTATACTTATCGGATGAAAAGGGATACCGATGCCCTTTCCCCTGACAAAATAACCAGATCTCCTTACCTGGCCATATTAGTACAACGTTACTAGGCCAAGAAAATTAGATCCAAAAAAGACGTTTTGCGGAATTAATTCCCATAAAGCTGGAAATCGTTTTAATACCTTTATTTGGTCCTAAATGCATGTAATCCGAGTTTGCAACATCCCAGGAGGTGTGCTAAACTTTTGGGAGCCCAATAACCACGAAATTTTGCTCTTTTTTCAGTTATTTGCATGTAGCACAAAAACAGTACGTCGGATGGAAACTGTATTCGAAACAATATTAAAGAGGGTCAAATTTTGCGTCGAATGAATATCTAAAACTTCAAATTTGGTTCAGTGGCATGGTCGAAATCAAAGGTCTAATAAGGTAAGGAACTGGGAAAAGGGGTCTAGCAGGCTAAGCTAGTGAGAGTGGCCCCCGACGAGGGATTTGGTGATTCTTTCAGGGGGTGTACTGGCAGGTCTTAAGAACTCTCCATGCTTAATATCAGTCCACGATCAAAGAAGATGTTTTCGAGTAATTTAGGATTATATAAAAAAAAACACGTTGTCATTTAAAGTGTCATAATAGGTAAACTGTTCAAGATAGAGTAACCAAATTCATGAGCATTTTATGAATAAAAATAGAATAGGCTATAAAGTGCATATATTCAATCAACACCATGTCCTTAAACTTCCTTTAAAAAAATCTACTTCTAATTTTGTTTTATTATTTTTTGACGCCTTTTGCACAGGTACACCTACAAGAAAAATATCATGACAAGCCACTAATGCCCACTACATATAATTATAAAACATTTTCAAAATTTATCGTGCGTTATGTCAAAAAAAATACAATCGTCGAACAAGTAGATACTAGCATATAATAAAAGTACCAGTGTATTGAAAAGACTAGTTTTTTGTCTATAGCGGTGTCATTTTCTAGGACTTTTATTCAAATTCTGACTGAAATTGGGTAAGTATTTCCAAGGAAAAGAAAAGTGAAATTCCGCTATGGTAAGCGAAAAACGGAAGGTATTTTTGTAAGTCGGAGTTTGCAGTTGCACTCTTACGTCTTGCTTGTGAGAGAGTGCGGGGGGTGTGTACGCGTGGACTCGCCCTTAGGGCCTTCGGCCCTCGGGCTCGCTTAGAGAGCGAGCTCTGAAGGGACGCTTCGGGCCTTCGGCCCTTAGGTTCGCTTGTATAACACTCGGGGGTAGTGAGTGTCCGCGTAGGCTCGCTCTTCGGGCCTTCGGCCCTCGGGCTCGCGTCGAGAGCGCGTTCTGATGGGACGCTTCGGGCCACCTATGAGTAGCGGTTCGGTTTTGTGTCTTTCTAGTGCTTGTCTTATGCTGCTCAAGTTCGTTCTGTCGAAAGCGCCCTCATTTTCTGCATTGATTTTTATAATATGTTTTTATTCATATTTTATCTTTGTGGCAATATACAACTTTGTTATAATTAAAAATGTTTTTCATTCTTACTACTTCGAATCTCTACTCAGGGTGTGAATATTTATATAACTAGTTTTCTGATTGGGTAAATCTGGTGATGATGATGATAGAAATTTACATTAAAATGTTTTCACACCTCATTTATTTATGGAAAATGTGCAACTTAGAAGGACTTGAGAAAAAAAAACGATTTGAATTAATGCCAAATTTAGTCTTTCATTATTACTGAATTTTTAAATTGAGGGGTGTATATAACGTTTTTTTTCTATACCAGTATACCTACACACCCGTATTGACTTATCTGCACACTGCACTGGTACTTTAATTACATATATGTTAGTATCTACTTGTTCGACGATTGTATTTTTTTTGACATAACGCACGAAGATATTTGAAAATGTTTTATATCTATATGTAGTGGGCATTAGTGGCTTGTCACGATATTTTTCTTGTAGGTTTACCTGTCCAAAAGGTGTCAAAAAATAATAAAACAAAATTAAAAGTAGATTTTTTTTAAGGAAGTTTAAGGACACGGTGTTGATTGAATATATGCACTTTATAGCCTATTCTATTTTTATTCATGAACATTTTGTTTGGTTACTCTATCTTGAACAGTTTACCTATTATAAAATAAAAAATAAAAAAAATAAAAATAAATAAAAAAGCCTTTTTATTTCTCGATCACATGCAATAAAGAGATAGTACAAAGTAATATAAAGTAAACTGGATATGTGAATTAACTAAACAAAATATAAGTTATTATTACTTACTAAAATAAAGCTAGGAATGTATCGGCGTTTTGTGCTATATGTATGCGATAGAAGAAAATTGTTGTATGTGTAGTGGTGATGAGAACCCCTTTACAGGGTGAAGGCCTCCTCCAAGCTTTCCCATAGCTCTCTGTCGGCGGCTATAGAGATCCATTTCGCCCCGGCGATAGCCCTCAAGTCGTCCGCCCAGCGCGTGCGCGGCCTGCCTCTGGTACGTTTCCCCGCGGGTCCGGGCCACACGGTTACCTCTTTTGCCCACCGACTGTTTTCTAGTCTCCATTTCAATTTCAGAGCTTGTGCCAAAAAGTCCAGGAACTTTAGTTTTTTCTTTTATTGTTGTGTTGCGCACTTTGTCGAGTCTTTTTATTTTTAGGACTGATCTTTCCATAGCTGACTGGCATGACCGTATCTGCTGTTTGGTACGTTTTGTTAGTGGCCAAGTTTGCGAGCTGTAGGTGAGACACGGTAGTATACAGCTGTCCATAACCCTTTTTAGGGTTCCGTAGCCAAATGGCAAAAAACAAGAACCCTTATAGATTCGTCATGTCTGTCCGTCTGTCTGTCTGTCTGTCCGTCCGTATGTCACAGCCACTTTTTTCCGAAACTATAAAAGCTATACTGTTGAAACTTGGTAAGTAGATGTATTCTGTGAACCGCATTAAGATTTTCACACAAAAATCGAAAAAAAACATTAAGTTTTAGGGGTCCCCATAATCAGAACAGAAACTCAAAAAATTTTTTTTCATCAAACCCTTACGTGTGGGGTATCTATGGATACTCGTAGGTCTTCAAAAATGATATTGAGGTTTCTAATATCATTTTTTTCTAAACTGAATAGTTTGCGCGAGAGACACTTCCAAAGTGGTAAAATGTGTGCCCCCCCCCCTGTAACTTCTAAAATAAGAGAATGATAAAACTAAAAAAAATATATGATGTACAAACTTCCACCGAAAATTGGTTTGAACGAGATCTAGTAAGTAGTTTTTTTTTAATACACCGTCTTAAATCGTAAACCGCAATTTATTTCACGGAACCCTTCATGTGCGAGTCCGACTCGCACTTGGCCGCTTTTTTAATTGGTAAGGGCATATCACTCTTAAAAACTTCTTTTAAGGCCCAGTATTTGTTCCATGACAGGTTTATTCGTCGTTTGATCTCGTCCGGGGCGCTATTCGGGTCAAAAGATATATTTTTACCAAGGTATATGTATGAGCCAACGTACTCTATTGTTGTTTCACAAACTTTGATTGGCAATTCTATGTGGTTAGTCATTAACTTCGTCTTGTCGAAGTTCATTTCGAGTCCAACTTCGAATATCGTCGGCGAAACGGAGGTGGCTCATGTGTTTGCCGTTGACTAGTATGCCTTCTCGTGTCCAGTTCAATTGCTTAAAGACAAGCTCTAGTACTGCAATAAATAGCTTGGGTGAAATCGGATCTCCTTGTTTCACTCCTCTTTTGATTTTTATTGCAGGACCGGCTCTCTCTAACTTCACTCTGCTTATGCTTCTCGTATTTCTTCAGTTTACCTATTATGACACTTTAAATGACAACCTGATTTTTTTTATATAATCCTAAATTACTCGAAAACAAAAGAAGATCGTGGACTGATATTAAGCATGGAGTGTTCTTAGGACCTGCCAGTACACCCCCTGAAAGAATCATCAAATCCCTCGTCCTGCTAGACCCCTTTTCCCAGTTCCTTACCTTATTAGACCTTTGATTTCGACTATACCACTGAACCAAATTTGAAGTTTTAGATCATCTTCGTGCTACAGAAACGAGCTGTACGCTCCATCTACGAACTAAAAGCCCGAAATTCTCTCAGGGACAAATTTAAGGAGGCAAATATTCTTACTGTAGCATGCCAATACATTCTTGAGAATATTATGTATGTGCGGAAAAACCTTCAGGACTTCAAACTCAACAGTGATATCCACGACTACAACACCAGAAGTAAACACAAGATCGCAGTGCAGTACAGTCGTCTTCGCAAGGTTAGCACGTCGTTCGTGGGGAACTGTATACGTTTTTACAATAAAATACCTACCGAAATTGTTAATTTGCCGTTAAGTAAATTTAAGTCTCATATAAAAAAATATTTGCTAAGCAAGGCGTATTATAATGTCAACGATTTCATAAACGACAAAAATGCCTTTAAGCCAGTAGCAGTCAAATTCTATTAGAATTAATATACCTTCGAGTATGATTGTCTTGGCGTATTACCTTTGTAATTATTATAAGTACCGGAAATAGCTGTTCCGTTTTATGTAACATGAGAGCACGTAATGCTTTTTCTTGCCGAACAAGTCGCTTTAATCTTTGCTATTATCAATGTCCAGTGTGGCTTGAATATGTCATGCTCGCTTAAAGGGCTTTGCTTACGGTGGCGTCGTTGATCGGGTCGCCACCTTCCCTAACATATGGTTGAGGGAGGCGATGGCTGAGATATGCGTCATACTCGTGATCGGGTGCTGTTTGTGGAGTCCGGTCTGTTCATGCTTGCAAGGGCATAGTAACTCCCTAAATACTAGTGTTATTATCATTATTTTGACGAGAGACATCATTCGGTTCTTGACACGTTTTATTGTTAATGACCCTGTACATCTCTGACAATATTACATTAATGATCCTTGTTGCCGACCGACTAACCTTTTTATATTGGTATTTACCTTTTTTGATTTTTACTTTCTTTACTTTTAAAATAGAATGACTTTTGTAACAGAATTTGAGTTGGATTAAATGACTCTTGCTGAATGGAAGTATTCTTCGCGTTTTCCTCAACAACATATGGTGTCAGAAGTGAAAGTATAGCATTACAATTGTGACAATGCCCGTAACGCGATCAATTAAGAAGAAACCATTCTGGACTGCGGAGGTAAGTGAAACCGCTCCAGCCTCATCGTCAGGCATTACGCCTGCTCACACTGCTCAGGTCTGCCACGATGAAGCTCTCTTACAGGAGCGCAATATTCCCGTACCGCCAGAGCCTCAACCTTCTAAGGCGCAATCCGCAGTGCCATCGTGCGCCAAGACGCACTCCGCAGCGCCATCGTGCGCCAAGACGCACTCCGTAGCGCCATCGCGAGCCTCGACCAAAACAATGAAGCTGGCTGCCCTTGCCAAGCATGCTCGCATAAGCGCGGACAGGGAGCGTATGCTGGCCGAGGCGGCTGCAGACCGAGAGCGAACTTTGGCAGAACACGAACGCAAGGCTGCCGAGTTGGAACTGCAGGCGGAGCTTGCAGCCATCGAGTCTGTCGCATCAGAAAAAACCAACTCCACCCAAAAATGGTTGCTTGATTGTGCCGACAATGCCATGTGTAATAGTAATGAACTAGCATTCCCTTGCAGAACTTTAGAGTATATCGATGTACCTACTGCGGGAACTGCACGAAATGTCGCCGTCGCCTCTACAAGCTTGAATGCGCCGCGCGGGGACCAGTGCCTACAGTTCAACAACAAAATAAACACTACACATTCTCAAATATTAGGCACACACCACAATCAATTCGCAACTAACATTTGTAATAGTGAGAACAGAAATAAAACGATTAATAATGTAGGAACACAAGACTCTTTTATTAAACTAGCTGAAGTTATCGCAGATCTTGGAGGCAAGAATAAACAGGTCAGTATTAAACTTCCTTTGTATGATGGTAGTGTCTCCGGCTGGCTCATGTTCAAGAAGACATACTCGCGATCCGAAGCTAGATTTTGTCCAGAAGAAAACTTGGCCAGACTCGATACTGCGTTGTGTGGAGCCGCCAAGGAATCTGTCTCTGCTCTTCTCATGACTGCTGCGCATCCAGCACAAATAATGAGTTCCCTGGAGAGTCGCTTTGGCCAACCGGAATCCATCATTTTACACCAACTCTCGTCCATTAGATCCTTAGCCAGGCTGCCGTTGCACGAGTCTTTGAAGGACCTTAACATCTTCGCGTGCCGACTTCGCAATTGCGTCGAGGTGATCAGAGAGCTGCATCAGCCGGAGTATCTGGCCTCTCCTGAGCTTGCCAATACCATCATAGGGAAATTAACCCCTCTTTTACGTTATAGGTGGTCCGATTATGCGTCTTCGAACGATGTTACGAACAAGTACAAGCTAGAATTATTAGCAGACTTTTTAGATAATGAATTCAAACAGCAATCAAAACATTGTGCATATTATTCGGAAAATGTTTACGGAAAAATTGTCATAACAAATAATTCGCAGATTGTCAAACCAAATATCGCTACTAAGCAACCCGCGAAGGTTTTTCATGCATCGCTGTCAACGAAACCAAAGAGTTTGACAACATGTAGATATTGTAAGGCAGATACACACAATGTTCATGAATGCGAAAAGTTTATTTCATTGCCTATTGACGACCGCTGGCAATGGGTTACTGAAAATAAGGTGTGTTACAGATGTTTATCTAAAGGTTCACATAAATATTTAGCCTGCAAGAAACATTGCGAAGTCGCCGGATGTAAGTACAGTCGGCGACATAATACTTTGCTCCATCGACCCATGGTAGAAACCGCTGCCCATGTCGACGTAGATGAACACGACAAGCCCCAGTCTGATGAGGTACCCACTGCTATTGTATCTCATAGTGCCTCCCCTAACCCAATGTCAATCCAAAGGTCCTTATTAAAGGTACTCCCTGTCACTATTACCGGTCCTAAAGCTAGTTTCGATACCTACGCGCTGCTTGACGACGGGTCTACGGCCTCATTTATCGATAAATCTGTAGCTGATCTGGTAGGTGTTACCGGGCCCAAAAAACACATTCAAGTCGAGTGTATAGGCGGTCTTGGTAAAAATATGGAGGTCAGTTTCGTGAACATTAAAGTCACAGGCTGCCACAGTGTAGAAACACACGATATTGTAGTGAAGTCTATTCCAAATTTGACTATTGCCACCCAGTGTGTTCGTTCAGAGCAAATCAAAAACTGCGATTATTTACGCGATCTAGCCGATGTCTTGTGTTATGATAACGCAAAGCCCATGCTTCTGCTTGGAATTGATAATTGGCATCTTACCTTTTCAAAAACTATTCGGCGCGGTAAGCTATCGCAACCAGCAGCGTCTTTGACTCCTTTAGGTTGGGTTCTATACGGCTCTACTTCAACCATATCCAAACCTATTGACTTCGTGAACCATGCTATAACAGAGTGCGAAGAAGATAGTCTAGGGGACAGCCGTACTTTAGATATCCTCATCAAATACTATTATAGTTTAGACTCTATAGGTATAGAAAAAAGGGATGGCCGCTCTGTTGAGGATCAAAGAGCCTTAAAATTGCTAGAGGAGACTACCAGGCGTCAAGCATCTGGGCGATTCGAGACAGGGTTACTGTGGCGTGACAATATCGAACAGGTCCCTGATAGCCGCCCACTTGCTTTACGCCGTTTTAGGTCTCTGGAATCTAAGATGATTAAAGACTCTAACTACGCTAGTAAATATAAACAAAATATTCACGCCATGCTTGATAAAGGTTATGCAGAATTGTGCACTGCCCCCCCTTCTGGTATATTATGGTATTTACCACATTTCGGAGTAGTACATCCACAAAAGAAGAAACTTAGGATTGTCTGTGATGCCGCCGCCAAGTGTGAAGGCGTAAGCCTAAATTCCCTTTTACTGCCCGGGCCCGATCTTCTCCAATCCTTGTTGGCCATTTTGATGCGATTCAGAGAAGGCCGAGTAGCTCTTTCGGCTGATATCCGGGAAATGTTTCCACAAGTTAAAATCATACCAGAAGACCGTGACGCTCAGCGTTTTTTATGGCGCGACGATCCTACCCAGCCTATTCAGGAATACCGCATGTCATCTATGATGTTCGGTGCAGTGTGTAGTCCGTTTACGGCCTTGTACCTTAAAAATAAGATTGCCACCGAACATCAGCGATCACACCCGAAAGCTGCAGCAGCTATTATCCGCGACACATACATGGACGATTACTTAGGTAGTTGTGATAATGAACAAGAAGCCGCACTTTTATCCTCAGATATTGTCTCGGTTTTAGCCGCAGCCAAATTTGACATGAGATCTTGGGTATCGAATTCTGAAAAGGCTCTCAACATGCTTCCTCCTGACCTTCGCGCTGTTGGGGCCACAACAATAAATGTATGTTCGGACTCGCGGCCTCCGACACGCGTCTTAGGAGTTTCCTGGGACATCGCTAACGACACACTGTCTTTTCCACATATTGATTTTGATAAAATCTCAGCGAAACTAACTAAGCGTGTTGTCCTTTCAAACCTAATGAAAATTTACGACCCTTTAGGCCTTCTTACTCCCGCGGTTATAAAAGGTCGTGTCCTTTTCCAAAAGACCTGGAAACTTGCTACATCTTGGGATGAATTATTGCCCAACGGGTTCATAGAAAAGTGGAGAGACTGGTTCACAAGCTTAGTCAACATTTTGAACAATTGCGTACCCCGGTGTTATGCCACTAACGACCTGATAAGTTCAGTGCAATTACATGTTTTCGCAGACGCGAGCGAGCAAGCGTACGGTTGCGTCGCTTACTGGCGCTTTATGTGTCCAAACGGAAACATACAAGTCTCGTTGATCAGTGGTAAAGCTCGCGTGGCTCCCCTGAAGCCCACGACCATACCGAGGCTGGAGCTTCAGGCGGCTCTAATTGCTGCTCGCTTATCTGTATTTATCTTAGAATCTCACAAACGAAAGCCAGAAAGGATCTTTCTCTGGTCAGACTCTCAAACTGCACTCAAATGGCTATGCTCTGACCCAAGCACTTTTAAATCCTTTGTCGCTCATAGGGTTTGTGAAATTTGTGAGATCACCAATGTTTCCGATTGGAACTACGTACCTTCATCCTTGAACGTCGCGGACGATGCCACCAGATTCAAGGATGAATTTACAATAAACTCTCGATGGTTTACCGGGCCAACATTCTTGCACCAACCATTAACCGAATGGCCCTGTGAACCTACAACTGTCCACGCACCAACGTCTGAGGAATATAGAACCAAGAAAGACTTGGTGGGTTTGACATTAACTCAGTCACGTGACTTATCATTACCTGTGATTGCTGACTACAGCCGCTTTAGTGTCTGGCTACGGTTTATTCGTGCTACCGCGCGAGCTCACCAGTGTGCCTCAAAATTTCGCCATTTGTGTCAAAATCCTAAATTGCCGCAACTTGGTTTAGCAGTTTTAGATGTAGCTTTTATCTCATCGGCAGAACGCCACGCCTTTCTGCGTATACAATTAGATTCTTTCAATGATGAATATATTGCAATTGACGCTGCACGCCCCGTTTCTAAAGAGAGTAGACTTAAAAACTTGTCGTTGATAATAGGTAACGATAGGCTATTACGGTTGTACGGCCGCACGGGAGCATCCACTGCCATTGATCCACAACCAGCTGTTCTGGATGGGAAGCACGCGCTCACACGCCTACTAATCGGCTCCTACCATGTCAAATTTGCCCACGGAAACAACGAACTTGTGGTGAACGAATTACGACAACGTTTCTACATCATTGGGGTCAGACCGTCAGTACGAAGTGTGGCGAAACATTGTCAGCTCTGCCGGAACATGAAAGCTAAGCCACAGGTGCCACCGATCGGAGACCTACCTGAAGTCAGGATGGCGCATCACGTTCGTCCCTTTTCTTTCGTCGGTGTCGATTATTTTGGCCCATTGAACGTCACATCAGGACGACGAACCATGAAGCACTGGGTAGCACTATTCACCTGCCTGACAGTCAGAGCTATCCACATCGAAGTAGTAGAATCACTATCAACAGACTCAGCCTTGTTGGCTCTACGGCGATTCATAGCACGACGTGGTTGTCCCACATGCATTTACTCTGACAACGGAACGGCTTTTGTTGGAGCTTCGAATATACTTCACGAGCTGTACGACTTCTCAACAAATAGAGGAATAAAGTGGAAGTTCATCCCACCATCAGCTCCATTTATGGGTGGCTGTTGGGAGCGTCTGATACGCAGCGTGAAAACTGCACTCAAGATCACTCTAAAAGACCGATCGCCCCGAGTAGAGGTCCTGAACACATTGCTTGCAGAAGTAGAAGCCATTGTCAATTCACGGCCTCTCACCCACGTGCCCGTGGACGAGGACAGCCAACAAGCACTGACACCCTTCAATTTCCTGATTGGTACCTCAAGCCATGACCAGAGTCTTCGAGAATTTGACGACGCCGACCTATCACGACGCGCTGACTGGCGAAAGGCCCAAAGACTTGCAGAACATTTTTGGCAACGGTGGACTAAAGAATACTTGCCGCTCTTGATACCACGAAAATCAGTTGCACCTCATGAAGAGTTGAAATTAGGTAATGTGGTGCTGGTTGCGGATGGCAATCTACCAAGAAACTGCTGGCCTATTGGACGAGTCACCGAGTTATTTCCGGGTAGGGATAATATTGTCCGCGTAGTGAATGTTGCGACTAAAGGGGGTGTGCTGCGTCGGCCGGTCCGCAAGCTAGTACCACTAGATTGTTAATTGGTGTTCCACACCGCTTGGGGCCATGTTGCCGACCGACTAACCTTTTTATATTGGTATTTACCTTTTTTGATTTTTACTTTCTTTACTTTTAAAATAGAATGACTTTTGTAACAGAATTTGAGTTGGATTAAATGACTCTTGCTGAATGGAAGTATTCTTCGCGTTTTCCTCAACAACAATCCTTTTTTTCTGTTTTAACGCTTAGAGACAGTATACATCTCTATAAGAACATTAGAATAATTATTAATTGTATTTGGATGCTCAGAGACATTATACATCTCTGGGGTACTAAATTAATATCATAAACTTATTGTTAATTCTGATACAGACCTTATATCGAATGTATTTGATAATATTTTACAATTTTGGATTTTTTTAGTTTTCATTTAGTGACATTTAGTTTGTTAACCATTTAGGTACTAATTGGTTAAAATCTGCAATTTTAAAATGATTATTGTGTAAGATTATTACTATTATATTGTAGAATACCATTTGACATGTAAAAGTGCCCTTGTGGTGTTGCAGAATAAATAATTGATTTTGATTTTGATTCATTCGACGCAGAATTTGACCCGCTTTAATATTGGTTCGAATACATTTTCCGTCGGACGTACCGTTTTTGTGCTACATGCACAGAACTGAAAAAAGAGCAAAAATTTCGCGGTTATTGGGCTCCCAAAAGTTTAGCACACCTCCTGGGATGGTGCAAACTTGGATTACATGCATTTAGGACCAAATGAAGGTATTAAAACGATTTCCAGCTTTATAGGAATTCATTCTTCGAAGAATTCTAATTTTCTTGGCCTGTACGTATAAAGTTAAGAAATGTGCTCAGATGACAGTTCTAATTTTCAATTTTGCACGAAGCATCATTAAATTAAAATTAAAGCCTGACCAGAAATATATGATTATGCGCCATGTTGTGGAATTTCATTGGAACTAATTTCTTACACTGGCAATAATTTTAATGACAAGTTGTCACTGTTGTCAGTGTCATCGTGGCATCATTGAAAAATAGTAAAGTCTTGAATATTAAATGATAAATGAAAAAAATGCCCAAAACTATTCATAGTCAAGAGCGAAACATCAGAGCTGCCCAGCTAGCACACTAATCGGACATATATTTACGTTCTGACGTTTAACTTTACGATTGTGCCCATTTTTACGTTACTTAGCTAACATGGTAATCACGCAGCATATATTTATGCCATAGCGTAAAATATACGTAGCAAAATTATTACATTCATTTCATTCGTTCAATAGTAGTCTATGGTTAGAAGCCTATTATAATACTACCTAATTAAAGAGTAATGATAAGCACTGCACAGTTTACTAAACAGTTGTTCTCCTGTATTAAGTTGTGTTATATATAGTCCCCCACCCCACTAAAAGTTTTACGTAGTGGTTTTAAGTAATTTAGCGAGTACCAAAACACATGTTAGTTTATAATTGAATCAATAATATTTGTAAATTTGTGTAATATACTTTATTACAACACAAGCAAAAAATCATAATCATTGCGTTATTTATACTAATTTATAGTTAGTGATCATGATCTAGCTAAAATTAAAAATGCTAGATCATTGTTTCAGGAGACGATAGGAGTTTTGAAACTGAAACCGTATGTGTCGTGACAGAAATCGGAGAAATCCTGCGAAAATTATATTGTTTTCATAGTGTTAAAATTTATCCGGGGTCTCGAGTGACCTACATAAAATTTCGTCCGTCAACGGCTCATATCGTCAAGTTTTATGTGCCAAAATCAAGAGCATGTTAGCATTTGACGTAAAACAAATAGTTTTATGTGCAATACATATAAATGGTCACATTTTACGTAAATGATGGTATAGCATGTTAGCTCATGACGGTAAAATTTTATACGTCGGTTGTGGACATAAAACATGTGCATAAAAGTCGTCATTTTGCTAGTGTGCTAGCCGGGTTGAGGTAAACAAATCAAGATATCATTATGGTCTGGTTATTAAGAATTGGTTATTGTAGTGATATGTTATAAAAGCGAGGTAATACCCACAGTAAAAATATGAATACGTGTTTGAAAAACATTTATTATGCACACCGAATATTTGGATTCTGGTTTTGACTACGTTGAATAAAAGTAAGTCAAAATAACGAGTTGCCAATAGGGAACATTACTGCAATGTTCTGCCGCCAGAGGCAGCACTACCACTAATAGTAAAACAGTATAGGAATATAGGAATTCACACACACATGCACAATTGATTGTCAAATGAGTGACAAGGATGCTTGCATAGACAATACCGCAAGTGGGAACGAGATACAATGTCAACGCTGCTAGTGTCGCCACCTACGAAGAGTTTTGCGTAATGTTCCCTATTCACATTGTTCATGCCATATAAATGAGAATAACAATGATCATATATTTCTGGTCAGGTTTTAACTACGTTTTTTTTCGTCCGTTGGTTGATAGTTTCGGTTGAGTGGCATTAGCCATACTACATATTTCGAGAAATGCTATTAAATAAGGGATAGAAAAAAAAAACATTTTACTACCACATTTATATCCAAACATGTGATGCTTGTTACCCGACTACGACGATGCTGGTAGAGCTGTGGTTTTCATAACATTAACCATCACGAATATAGGTAATAAAGCACGGTCGCAGAAGATAACTTAATTCGGACATTGACCAATACCTATATCTATGTGCAATGCTGTCGTTGCGCTCGACCAAGGAGACTGTGCGAGCATGACGGCAATATAACAGTGCCTGAGCGTTGTTACACAAATAGAGATGAGTCAACGACCGTCGACTGTCGACCAACACCACCAACACGTCGAGGGTTCATCGAGACTCTGTTACACATCGACACATGCTTCAGTCTCAATTTTTTTTAATTCATGGGTTTTTTGATGACACTTTAAATAATCGGATCGCGCGAATTCCTTTTTACATATTTCGCAGGAGAAGCGTTTCACCGCCAAATGAATTAGACTATGCGTCCTCAAACTACTCGACTGCGTGAACTGTTTCTTACATATTTGGCAGGAGAACGGCTTCTCGCCTGTGTGGGTTCGTGAGTGTCGCTTCAAACCGTCCGCTGACGTGAACTTCTTTTTACATACTTTACACGGAAACGGTTTCTCCCCCGTATGAGTTCGTTTGTGAATCTTAAGAGTGCTCAGATGCGTGAAGTCAGTTGTACAGATTTCGCAAGTGTACGATTTTACTCCTGCATGTATTCGTTGGTGAGCCCTCAAGTGGTCGGATCGCGTGAACTCCTTGTGACAGATATCACAGGAGTATGGTTTTTCCCCCGTGTGGCTCAGCCTGTGAGTCTTCAGGCTATTAATGTCCGTGTATCCCTTGTTGCAGACGTCGCAGGTGTAGGGGGTCACGCCGGTGTGCTTCCGTCTGTGGATGTTGAGATGGTCGGAGCGCGTGTACTCTTTACTACATATCTCGCACTTGTATGGCTTCGCGCTGGTGTGAGACCGTTTGTGAATCTTTAGTTGATCGAGCCGGCGGAAGTCCATGTGGCACTCGGCACAGGAATATTGCTTCACCGCCGTGTGTGTCAGCTTGTGTTTGCTCAGGCCGTCGGAGCGGGCGAACGATTTGTTGCATATAGTGCAGGTGTATGGCTTTTTGTTCAGCCACTGTTCGTGGTTGTACCGGATGTGTTGAACGAGAACACGTCTCCGTTTGTATGTTTTCCCGCAGGCATCGCACTCGTACCGGCTGGTGAGGGCGGTGCGGGGTGCGGGGCGGCGGGGGCGGGGGGCAGCCACTGAAACCAGGTTAACACGACTACAGATTACTACAGAATCATCGAACCTATTGACATTATTAACTCTACTTATTGTTAGATATGGAAATGTTCCTTAGCATACAGACTAAAGCATATATAAAACTTGTTCACATATTTTTGATTACTTTGTCACATGTTTTCGAACTTGACTGTGCAATAATATATTTTTTTTCTCAAACATACTCAGAAATGTAGACCTTATGTTCGCGGAAATACACTGCGAAACAGCGTTACGGGTGTCACGAATTTACAGGTCAGTAATGGGATTTCTATAGGAGAATTTTACATAGAAATATAAATATTTATTCGGCAAACACATGTTACACAGGATGCAAGTCATGCTCTCTCTCGTCTAGTTTTTTTCTTATAATTTTCTAATTACTGAGCATTTTTTTGAGAAAAGCACCTTGGCCGGAACAAGTGATTGCCTACGGGTACCTCGCATTACTATTGAAAGAAAGAAAGAAAACATTTATTCGTGGACAAAACAATGGGTGTAAAAAACAAAACACAGAACGTTAAAAATACATGGTCCACGAAAAGGCCCCGACTCAGCATGGTGCTAACCTAGAAGGCCAGCGCTGGTCTTCCGTCGGAGCCTTTTGACTATTGTATACACAGATGTATGAATATAAGGAGATCGGACATGGCGGCCGATTTGTATAGAGTGAGCCTGTCGCAAGTACATTAACCCACACAACGCCCAAGTAATCGACAAGACAAAGCACGCACACATCTAAAATACACACACTTGTATACCTACACGTTTATTTGACAATAAACGCGCATCATATCAGGCATTTTGGGAAAAAACGTAATATTCTCTGCTCGCAGCACGCGTGCACAGTATGGCAGTGTATGCCCATTGAGCATACAGCTGCGACACGGCCGCCGGCGGCTTGTCCTCTCTCTAGTATTCTATGCTCTGAGATTGTATATCACACTTGGCAGGCAATCCCTTCCTTCCCGGCCGTCGGTAGTTTATTTTTAGCTTTTATAAGTATTATACATAATTAGTACTTCTTAATGACATGAAAGCAAAGTAATGTTGGTAACAAACTACTCACTTATTGGAATAAGCAGCAACGACTATTATGAATTATGAACATTCAGATTTAGAATACTACAATATTGCCACGCCTTTCCAATTGGCAGCCGTGTTCTAGTAGCAGTGTCACTATATGTATAGTGGCACAAATGTTTCTCAACACTATATTTGACAGCATGTATGTGCTTGTACAGTCAGTATCATAAAAATGTATACCGATGTATAAAAGTAGCAAATAAAATACCAGAGCATATACAGGGTGGAAATAGATTTTGGGTCAGTGAGGGCAGCGGGCCAGACCCCATGTTGCTAGGCGAAAATGGTCTTAGGAGACCTTCCTTCGATTTCAAATTAATGAAGATTGGCGTGTACAGATTTTGGTAAAAACATACAGGGTGCGAGAAAATGGTAATTTTTGACAAACTTTTTTTTTGATGCCAATCTATCCCATTCCTATCCAGGATCAAAAGTTTGTATGGGACCAAAAAAGCCATAAATCGAGAAAAACTTTCACCATACAATTTGTATGAAAATGAAAAAAGTTCTTTTTACATGTATTTTTTTAAGTCAATCGATTCCATTTCTATCCAGTATCAATAGTTTTCTTGGAGTCAACATTTGGTAATGTACAGAAAAGCCAGAAATTAAAGAACTTTTTCTCCATAGTATTCTCCAATGTATGAAAACCGTTTTCTTTAACTTCTGGCTTTTTTGTACATTACCGAAAGTTGACCCCAAGGAAACTATTGATACTGGATAGAAATAGAATCGATTGACATAAAAAATCGTGTAAAAAAAACTTTTGTTTTCATACAAATTGTATGGGGAAAGTTTTTCTCGATTTATGGCTTTTCTAGCCGGAAATTTCTTTTTGGTCCCATACAAGCTTTTGATCCTGGACAGGAATGGGATCGATTAGCATAAAAAAAAAGTTTGTCAAAAATGACCATTTTCTCGCATCCTGTATGTTTTTTCCAAAATCGGTACACGCCAATCTTCATTAATTTGAAATCGAAGGAAGGTCTCCTAAGACCATTTTCGTCTAGCAACACGGGATCTGGTAGCTGCCCTCACTGACCCAAAATCTATTTCCACCCTGTATAATAAGGGAGGAAACGAAAGGTGAAGTATTTAAACGGAAATTAAGAAAATGATTACTTGATAAATGCTACTATTCAATAGAGGAGTTCATATGTGATGACCAATTCCAGTTCTGATGATGGGAACCTGGATAAATCGAGGGAGCTCTTCAAATTTTATAGGCAAACTTGAAGCAATTTAGCTACAGATTTGAAGTCGGTTAAAACTTTATTTTGAAAGTACAATTATTAATTAAATTTTTTAATCTAATATAGCATGTTAATATTAGCCCGTAAGACTGTAAATAGCTGTGCCCTTACAGGGTTCATGTCTCGAACATACTTGTTATTTATAAGACCCAATGTACGATATGATTATTATGCAATAAATTATGAATTACACGTTTCGAGGTTATCTGAAGTCGATAAGGTCCTAGAACTACGTAGAGTGTGAGTGATGAGGTATGTGAGTGTGTTACCGGCGAGTGCGGCGGCCGCGCGAGGCTCGGTCCACACGACGAGTCCCGCGTACAGCCGCGGCCTCACGGCCTCCCCCGGCTCGCGCGAGGCCGGCTGCTTAGTGACCTCCTCCCCACACTCCGCTCCCTCTCGCTTCACGCGCACTGCCAAATGGAGGATTAACCACTTTAGCCTGCCTTTAGTTGGTAGCAAGCCTGCCTGAGAAGCTGGAGGTCCCAGGTATTGGTATTTGTTTGGATGATGAGCACAAAAAAATGCCTTTTTACAAGGTTTTATTTCACCTGTCCCGTTGTCTGTCTGTCTGTAATCAAATCTTGCAAGTAAAATCTAATCCACTTCCCGGTTTCCGATTGAGCTGAAATTTTGCATGCATATGTATATCGTATGTCAATACAATATTATGATGACATGGAGCTGATCTAATGCTGGAGCTGGAAGGTGGCCATAGGAACTCCGCAATAAAACGACACAACCCCATCGAGTTTGGGCTCGTTAGAATCGTCTCAATGAGTAGTTGATGATGGTATGCAGAAAATAACAGTTGGCAATAAAAGCTTGTACCAAAAATGAAATCTTGGACCATCTATTTCGGCAGAGTCACTAACAGCCGTACTAACTAGCCCTCTATTAGACAAATAGAAGACATTCAACTAGATAAAAAATGTATATCTATACTGCACAAATGTAGAAGATACATTATTGTTAGCAAGAGGAACTCGGCCAGCTGTCTTGGACAGTATGAGACAGTGGTGACCTTGTGGCTCGGAGAGTGTGCCCTCCTCCCGACACACCGGCTCCAGCAGCAGCTCGCCCCCGGAGAAGCGACCTGCATATTGTTAGCAAGAGGAACTCGGCCAGCTGTCTTGGACAGTATGAGACAGTGGTGACCTTGTGGCTCGGAGAGTGTGCCCTCCTCCCGACACACCGGCTCCAGCAGCAGCTCGCCCCCGGAGAAGCGACCTGCATATTGTTAGCAAGAGGAACTCGGCCAGCTGTCTTGGACAGTATGAGACAGTGGTGACCTTGTGGCTCGGAGAGTGTGCCCTCCTCCCGACACACCGGCTCCAGCAGCAGCTCGCCCCCGGAGAAGCGACCTGCATATTGTTAGCAAGAGGAACTCGGCCAGCTGTCTTGGACAGTATGAGACAGTGGTGACCTTGTGGCTCGGAGAGTGTGCCCTCCTCCCGACACACCGGCTCCAGCAGCAGCTCGCCCCCGGAGAAGCGACCTGCATATTGTTAGCAAGAGGAACTCGGCCAGCTGTCTTAGACAGTATGAGACAGTGGTGACCTTGTGGCTCGGAGAGTGTGCCCTCCTCCCGACACACCGGCTCCAGCAGCAGCTCGCCCCCGGAGAAGCGACCTGCATATTGTTAGCAAGAGGAACTCGGCCAGCTGTCTTGGACAGTATGAGACAGTGGTGACCTTGTGGCTCGGAGAGTGTGCCCTCCTCCCGACACACCGGCTCCAGCAGCAGCTCGCCCCCGGAGAAGCTACCTGCATATTGTTAGCAAGAGGAACTCGGCCAGCTGTCTTGGACAGTATGAGACAGTGGTGACCTTGTGGCTTGGAGAGTGTGCCCTCCTCCCGACACACCGGCTCCAGCAGCAGCTCGCCCCCGGAGAAGCTACCTGCATATTGTTAGCAAGAGGAACTCGGCCAGCTGTCTTGGACAGTATGAGACAGTGGTGACCTTGTGGCTCGGAGAGTGTGCCCTCCTCCCGACACACCGGCTCCAGCAGCAGCTCGCCCCCGGAGAAGCGACCTGCATATTGTTAGCAAGAGGAACTCGGCCAGCTGTCTTGGACAGTATGAGACAGTGGTGACCTTGTGGCTTGGAGAGTGTGCCCTCCTCCCGACACACCGGCTCCAGCAGCAGCTCGCCCCCGGAGAAGCGACCTGCATATTGTTAGCAAGAGGAACTCGGCCAGCTGTCTTGGACAGTATGAGACAGTGGTGACCTTGTGGCTTGGAGAGTGTGCCCTCCTCCCGACACACCGGCTCCAGCAGCAGCTCGCCCCCGGAGAAGCGACCTGCATATTGTTAGCAAGAGGAACTCGGCCAGCTGTCTTGGACAGTATGAGACAGTGGTGACCTTGTGGCTCGGAGAGTGTGCCCTCCTCCCGACACACCGGCTCCAGCAGCAGCTCGCCCCCGGAGAAGCTACCTGCATATTGTTAGCAAGAGGAACTCGGCCAGCTGTCTTGGACAGTATGAGACAGTGGTGACCTTGTGGCTCGGAGAGTGTGCCCTCCTCCCGACACACCGGCTCCAGCAGCAGCTCGCCCCCGGAGAAGCGACCTGCATATTGTTAGCAAGAGGAACTCGGCCAGCTGTCTTGGACAGTATGAGACAGTGGTGACCTTGTGGCTCGGAGAGTGTGCCCTCCTCCCGACACACCGGCTCCAGCAGCAGCTCGCCCCCGGAGAAGCGACCTGCATATTGTTAGCAAGAGGAACTCGGCCAGCTGTCTTGGACAGTATGCAACAGTGGTGACCTTGTGGCTCGGAGAGTGTGCCCTCCTCCCGACACACCGGCTCCAGCAGCAGCTCGCCCCCGGAGAAGCGACCTGCATACAGGCCACTCTCGCCGGACCACTCCTGCGACACGGTTGCCTTCTCAAACTCTGCCTCTTCATTCGCAAACTCGCCTTCCTGCTTGAGGTGCACTGCAGATTCAAAAGGGTAACATTAGTTACACTGAACAACAGAAACGTAGACTGGTGCCTTCCAAATTGCTTGAATATGGTGACATTTGTCAATCCAGTATAATTTCTACAAAGTGTTGTAAGATGATTCAGATGATCAACAAACATTAAAAATAGTAGTTTGGCTACACACTGGATGTAGTGTTGTGGATAACGCTCATTTCGAGGCTTATAGACTCGAGCCTTAAAGACTCCCGAGGCTTAAAGACTCGATGCTGTTTAAGAACCGTGTTGGTTTATTTTACGCATATGAATGCAAAATATTGACTTTTCGTCACTTGAGTCTTTAAGCCTCGGGAGTCTTTAGGGCTCGAGTCTTTAAGCCTCAAAATGAGCGCTATCCACAACACTAACTGGATGTCATTCCAGTCATATTTGTCCTAGAAATGGGTTATGCTCAAACCGAGAAAATAAAGAGCGGTTTTTTTTTCTTTGTCCGAGAGGTCATGGGTATGGGGTTCTATTATTATTGTCTTATGCACTGTAATGACATATGGTATTATTAATATTGCAAATAAAAGAATATAGTCCAGGCAATGAATTGACAGCTTGTATGGAAAATATGTCAAATTTGGAAATAATTTATAATAGCAGATTTTTTTTATGTAATGGATATATTATCAATTAAATAGTTACTTAGTGATAAAATCCAACAAAATTTCAGACATCAAAAAAATTATAACTTAACTAGCTTCTGAAAAGTCAGAAAAAATATTAATAAATGGTTTTATCTTTATTTTGGTGCATTTACATTTGCTCTATAATATTCAAGATAAATAATTAAAAAAAAACAATTCATTCTTTTTTTAAATCTATATAAATACTTCCGGATGAAAAGTTTGTTGGATTCTTGAATAAAGCATCATAGATCAATGTTTTAAAATGATATAAAGAAAAAAAACGCTATTATAAATTAATGTTTTTCAAAACCGTATTTTGCCTGGAGTAATATGTTATTTTTCGTCATACCTGGCCATAAGGTAGGAATTACCGCACGCTATGCGTGCGGAAAACCCCACTTCCTGGCCAGATAGAGACGTAAAATGTTGTACTCACCACGGGCGGTAATAAAGAAAGCCTCAGATCGCATATTTATCGCCCTTGCCGAACAAATACCTGCGATCTGAGACATTCTTTGTTTAACCGCCCTAGGTAAGTAATGTACTAATTTTCTAAAACGAATAAAGTATCATAATATCATCCTTTTTACACAGTCAAGTAAAATTGTGAGCTGTCAAGCCAAAGTGCCTGGATACCAATTGCATAACATGGAAGAAGTAATAAAACTGCAAAAAAGGGTAAACATTACTTAATAATTTGGAAATCATTCACATGGAATTGTTTATTTATTCTCCAATAAAGAAAACACAATTACCATGTACCATGCCGGCCCCGTCCAGTGGCAGCCAATGCTCTGGAGGCTCCTGCTTCACACACCCCGCCCCCCCCGCCGCCCCACTCCACTCTGCTTCCTCCTTGATGCATGCTACCAAACAAGCACAGCAGTTTATACAACATGATACCTGCATCAAATGTCATAACATTACAATAAGATATTTTTTCCGTAAATAATCTTTTCTTATTTTATTTTATTATACCTCATTGCCATACCTGTGCTAACTCGGGGCACCTATACTAATCGATGTTACTGTCAACATCTAAATGTTATTCAACATAAATACATATTATTTACTTTCTCTTCATTTTAAAATAAAAACTGTAAACAAATTAAAACGTGCATTTATTTGTTTTATTATTTATCGTTTTCATAGTATACAATTTATATTTTTTCCCTTTTCGTCGGTACTAAAGATTGTTGTCTAGATGAAAATATCCACTCTAAATAATCATACAATCTCTTAACGTCCACAGTGGTCAACGGGGGTCTATTGACTTTTGAGTCAAAATAAAACAGATATGATATCGAAGCTTTTTACAGTAGGTAATCGAGAAATGTCAATAAGCACATGTGTTAATATATATCAACATCTTTTTTATCAAATCCCTAAAAAGTGCCCCGAGTTAGCACAGGTATGCTCATTGCATAGTAAGTTACAATATACAAAAGCAGTTTTTCCTAATGAAACAGTTGTAAGACAATAGACATTTCATTATCTAGAACTACTCACTGATCAAATAATAGCAACATCAAGGGTTTTAAAATGCAGTCTAGAAAAACAGAAATAATTGAACTAGTTTGTTACTGTGTGTGTGTGTGTGACACGAACGAAACGATAGTCGCCCACTTGACCAACTTTTCCATTGAAGTGAGGATTGATTTGAGATGTAGTGGACTGATTTGACTAAGCTACCAAACGGTGATAACCATTACGAAACGATAGCTTAAATTTGCTAGTCCGTCTCCCGGATGGAACGCCTCCTGCACAATCTGTAATTGTTCAGTTCTGTCGACTCACCGTGGTCCGGGCGCACGCCCTCAGGCTCGCGCCCTGTCTCCGGAGCCGGACGGCGGTGGCCGCCCTCCATATCCGCACCTCGCGGCACCACGACGCGGGCGCGCCCAACACTAGACTAGCTCTTTACGTCCATAAAACATCCAACCACATGTACAAACTTATTCCCGCTGAGGTTAGTTCCTAACTTAATAGATGAAAGAATTATCTGAACAAAACACAAACACTTTTTGTTTGTGTTTTGTTCGATGAATTAAGAACTTATAGGGTAAACAGGCTAAACTAAACTACTAACTGAGAGTAGTGCTATGCGAACTTAGAACTTAATGCAAATCCAGTTTCTTATTGAAAACAGTGCCACCTTCTTGATAGCTGGCGAACTCTCTGAAGCTCTAGCGATTGCTAGGCTAGGCTGTCAAGGTATTTCAAAATTCGCCGTTATGTCACAAGGCATCAGTAGCCTAGGGGTACAGACAAAGAGAATATAACCACTACGTTTTAAGAGAAGGAACTTCATATAACACTTTTTGAGGAGGTTTTTAACCTTGTAGTATCACCATTCGCGTAAAAACAACATGCTACCAACATGAGAATGAAGAACTGTCAGTCTGAATAGGGATGTCCTACATCATATCGAGCCTTTTTATTTCATCGATATCGATAATTTATGGGACAGATGCAGTAGGGTATTTTTAAATGGGTATTTATAAAAAATAAAGAAGGAAAAACGACAATATAAAGTATATAATGATTTATTGTGTATGAATTCATCTTAATGTTATCAGTTTCATAGCCTAATTACGTTATATACCATTCATTTACTGAAAATATGCACATAACGTTTGTATATAGTTTAAATTTTAAACTACTTAGTGTATTGCAGTGCCCTTACAGGGTTGTGTTGAGACATACCAATATGTAGCTATAAGATCTTTTTCACTTCTCATGCTCTAAAAGTTCGTCTTTATGTCGTGCGTAGGCGACATAAAGTCGCTTTTTATGCTCTAGAGCATAAAGTAAAATCTTCGTCGAAGACGAAGGCAATCGCTGCAACAGCCACACGAACATCTTTAACTTCATACAACAACCTCTTTATTTTATTTCGTTTCGTTCGTATTCTAAGACCAAGGCAAAGATACCAACAGCCAAAGTACACAATAAAACTTCATATTTACGTGTTGCTGTTTCATTTCCTCGCAATCGAAGTGAAAAGTAGAGTGTACAACTCGTCCATAAAACCCATTTTACACTCGACTTTATATCTATCCTCGCTCGCAAGCTCGCTCGGATGGATAAACGTCTCGAGTAAAATGGTGCGTTTTATGCACTTGTTGTACAATCTACTATTGTACACACAAGGCAATGATTAAATGAAATGAAATGAAATGAACTCGTCAAAGTAATTGGAAGCTTCAAAGTCTTTCCGAAATTGTATTTATTACTTTAAGAGAACGGTGATTATTAATAACTAGCGACTTTTGAATCTCACCGACGAAAAATTACTAACTTTAATATCAATTTGTGGACTTCGGATTTTACATTATAACGCCTTCATCATATAAAATCCAAAATAAGGGCCCGTTCGTAGATTAAATCGCTGCACAAATTAATTTTAAAGTTAATAATATTTCGCCGGTGAGATTAAAAATCGCACCCCTGCCCTCGTTTCGCTTCGGTTAATATAAGATTTTCTGTAACACACGTACATACATCAGAATATTTAATACATATGGGCATTTTTCCACTGATTGTTGTCCTTGGCTTTTGAAAAATATGTTCAGATAAAGGTCAAGGAAACATGTTTCATAAATTTGTCTAATATTAACCAAAAATAAAATTCCCTATTTAATTACAAATTCTTCTTCTTGCTTCTGAATAGGCTCCTTGCATCAGGTCCCGAGTGAGGTTTGTTTGCGAGTAGATGGAATGTAGTGTGTGATGAATGTCTGAAGTTCTGCGAGAAGATTGATGTGCGTCGCTCCTCTGTTCATTATTAGAACTGTTAATGTTAATATTGTTATTGCTATAATACTGCTAATTTAAATTATGATGTATATGTTGTCCTATAGTTTCACAGTTGTATGTGTTACAGAAAATCTCATAAAGAGAAGCGATGGGGGGTCGCTAGTATTATTCTAAAGTTACAATTCTATTATAAAGTACTTGTCTGTAACTAAACTATATTTTACAACGTTGACAGTTTACAATCATACGACCACCCATAACCATATATAAATAAACTAAAGCATCGTGATCAAATTCAATTAAATTTAAGTAATGCTTCTGTTGAATGTATTTTGAGCCGATTGCCTTTCTTGTTGAAATCGTTTCTTCGAAAATGGTTTGCACATACATTACGCTGATCATGAAGTTTTTCTATTGGTAAGTGTACAAGCTCTTCATTACCAACTGCTTTAAGCCACTCTCGGCAGCTGAAAAACAAAGCGAAAAGTGTTAATATATTATACCTTAAACATTATTGTCTTGTAAGTCTGACTTAATGATTATTTCTCGGTTATATCGATTTGTTGACTCACCGGCTTGGTTCCAGTGGGAACTTAGAAAAAATCAAGGATTTGTCGCCGGCATATCTTTCCTTTATACCGCAAACTTCACACGTTCTATGGCCTTTGCCCATGGCGAAAAACACAAAATCACAGTCTCAAAACTATCACTAAAAGCGTCAAGCTCTACTCGACGTTTTAATCACAGGAATTAAGCTTTGGGGGGCACATTAAATTCCAAAACAAATTTCATTTCACAAAACAAACACGAATAACGGCAGGCAGACATGATGACATAAAGATTGTGGTGTTGCCATAAAAAAATGGGAATAGTACTACACATTTTGTAAGTGCGACTATTGATGTCAGGGACCCTCCAAAAAATAAATTATTATTATAAAAATTCGCTTGCTTAAATTGTCTCTGCGGTCGAATCCCAAAACAAAATTAAATCAATGGTTCATTAAATAAATAACATATAAATGTTTCTACCAATATTAGAATTCGTATTCATGTGGGAATTATTGCCCACGGAAACAGATGTTATTGTATTGTTGGTAAAGGAGAGTTAAAAAATCCATACAAAAAAAAAGCCTTCGGAGTTTCTAAAGACTGGGTACAGACGGTGGTATTTGGAGTCGATGATCCGGAGTTCAAATCCTACGACCGACGCACTTTTTGTATGTTTTGTACATTCAAAGAAAAGGTGTAACTACCGCAGAAGAGATGGCGCCTGTATACGCAAGCATTAAATGCCTTCTCAATTTGGTCGAGTTGCCTGTCTATCTCAGTATGTATATTGTAGTCTTAGGTAACCTCAACAAACAAAATACAGAAACTACCTACCAAACGTAGTAGAAACTACTCACACTAGAGATACTACGTGATACTACGCATAAACCATTTACCTATAATCAGTGATACTGTACTGGTGATGCCAACAATGCTCGTATTTTTTTTACAAATATTTACGTCTTTAGGGGTCTACAGATTATATGAGTTCACCACAATTTGTCAGTACAACATGTCGAAGTCAAAATTGGGTGTGTCGTACAGATGTAACAATCCGACAACATATGCATGCAATTTCTCAGTATAACTCGTTTGACATGCAACATGCCTCCAGACGATAGCAATTAGGCCTATCACAGACTGGCGCGGCCTGGCCGCGGCGGACAATAGAAAACTTGTCATTAGCTGTCAAATTTACTATGGTCCGCCACCGCAGGCCGCGCCAGTGTGATGCAGGCTTTAGTCAGCTTCTGACAAATCATGACATGCATAGATCCCATTTCATCTACATGTTTATTACTAGCCGTACATTATTTGGTTTGGCGTTGCATTAAGGAGACGCTACACGGGCCGATATCGGCCGAACTACATGCCAGCCGAACAGCATGTTTTTTTTGTAAATTCCTATTCCATAAATACAAACAATAAAGCCCGAGCCACACCGGCTGCGTGTGCAGCACGTATGCGTCGACGTAAGCGTAGACGTGCCCAGCACCCCTGTCACACCGGGTTACGCGCGTGTCTACGGCGTACCTGCTGCACACGCAACGCGTGCGCACGCTGCAGCTCCGTATCGTCACCAGCCGCCATTCGCGTACTATTATTTATATGATCAGCACTATGTTTGATGGCAGTTCTTCTGACAAAGAAATAGCACTGTTTTTACTGTTGTGTGAAGATCCTCCTCCTCATTTTGGATTTTATGCGACATCCAAAAAAGTATGGGTTCATAACATCAATGGAAGAAGAGAATAACATAGTGAATTACACAACTTTTGTCGCGAACTTGAATCTCACGACGATCGATTTTTCTGGTAGTTTGGCATGTCAAGATATGGTTATAGTGAGATCTCATATATTTTAAATGACACTATTATACACAACGGCTATTACAACTGGAGAAAGACTCATATTCATTAAGCAAACCTCCTCGCGCACCGAAGAAGTTGTAAATAAATACAAGAGAGCTGCGCGTCACACGCGCAGCACCGAGCTGTGCGTGTCCGTACCTGTCCGGTCTGTCCTCTAATAGGGAACGCCGGCAAATACAACGTCATCACTGCACGCAGCGAAGCGACGTTGCCGCTCCGCTCTGTGTACGGACGCACGCAGCACGCAGCCGGTTTGTCTGCCTGGTGCTGCGTTGCGTGCGCACCACGTATGCGTTGCAGCACGTCTACGCAGACGCATCCGGTGTGACATGTCGTATAAGGATTCATACATTACAACGCAGCGGTGTACGTGCTGCACATGCATACGTGCTGCGCACGCAGTCGGTGTGGCTCGGGCTTAAGGCATCCGGCTGACTGTTTCAACAGGTTCTGTAGAATTGATGTTATCTTCAATTGAAAAAAACCATGTTCTTCAAGTGGTCGCTAACCGAAGGTGGTCGCGTAACCGGCGAAATGACCCTACCGCAATAAAAAAAGTTGCGTGTCTGTATATACGTAGTATCTTCTTAATAGTTTATGTGTACTATATTATCTGTGGCATTGCTTCGCTTTGTACTCATGTACTCTATCTACGTGTTGTGTCTTGTGTATACAATTTTTTTTTTTGGTGTATTTGAATCTTTAAATTTTTCATCTTTTGTGATGTTTTAGCGTCTGTTACTGTACTTTTTATTATTTTTCATTCGTTTATTTACGGGCGGGCTTCAGTATTCATTATGATTAACAATAACAAGTGATCATTTAATTGATGCCATTTAGCGTTGGCGTGTCACAGATATGGAACAAAGTAATTGTGAGCACGAGGAGGGGCTCCCGGGCTGCGGTAAGTGTGTGCCGTCAGGTCAGCTCGCTGGTGAGATAGCCTGCAGTGTGGGACGGATAGTGTAGATTCGCGTATTTCATGGTTAGAACATGTTTCAACACCTGTGTCTTCACCCATTATTACGGTTAATATTTTTTGAGCTCGGTGGTATTTTCGGTCACTAACGTTTCATAAAAATCGACAATTGGCCATGCAACTGCTTCATTTTCGCCAAATGGTTTATTAAGTATAACTGTATTCTTTTGATTTTTACTTAATTATCCAATTGATGTTGCGCAGACAGGGCTATATCATTGTGGAATTCCGTAAAATGGCCCATTAATATAGTTAATTGTGATTGGAAAAATTGTAAGTTTGTATTTAGGTGTAATTATGTCTCTTATTGCGGAGTGTCTGTTGGCATGGCATAGGCCTCCTCCAACTCTCTATTGCTGTCTATCTAACACCATCGTAATAACGTACATTTACTATTTATTATATAGGGTCATTTCGCCGGTTACGCGACCACCTTCGGTTAGCGACCACTTGAAGAACATGGTTTTTTCAATTGAAGATAACATCAATTCTACAGAGCCTATTGAAACAGTCAGCCGTATGCCTTATTGTTTGTAGTTATGGAATAGGAATTTACAAAAAAAACGAGAAAATATACTTTCAGTTCACCAAGTCAGCTAAGTGGTTGCTATCCGGCACATGAAATTAGGTGGTCGCCAACCGGCGAAATGACCCTAATAGTAAAGAACATATAATAACTACGCTTAAGAATCAATACTTGGTATCTTGTATAATGGTGTACCTAAGTTGTAAATGTACTTAACTGTCATAAGTGTACATATATATATATATATATATATATATATATATATATATATATATATATATATATATATAGGTATATATATATATATATAGGTATATATACATATTTATGACATTTGGTCTTAATTTAAACATATTTTCCAATTTTTAATATAACTTGTAACTTTGTAAAAATTTATGAAACTATAGGTCTGTTATAGCATTACTCACATAGCCATAGCTAAGTTACTTATGTGTTTTTTAAGACTGTTTGTTTCTCAATTAAAAAAAAAAAAAATACTGTCTAACTAACATTTTTGACGTTTTTTACCTTTTAATACAGTTAGGTGCAGAAAAAAATAACAAATACGAGTAGCATGCCACGCTTCCTGTAAAATTGTATTTTTGTTACTTACACTGTATTGATTCTTAAGCGTCGATAAGATTATATTTATAATTAAATTAATATTGAACAACAAGTTATGTCCAAGGTACTTTTTAGATTTGAAATATGTCCTTAATATTATAATAACAACCATTTAGTAAAAATATTTTGAAAGATTTTTTGAAGGTGTATAACTTTTAACTTATTGTATAAGCACTGCATGATAACTATGTAATATACGGGCGAAGCCTCAAGGCCAGCTAATGCAATCTAAAATGTTATTTGTTGGCAGTGCACATTAAAATGGAACCCTTAGATGAGGGTGCAGTGTGTGTGGAACAAGACCTACTGTGTGTAAAGCCGGAGCCCCCATGTGGGAGCAGTGAGACCACGTGTGAGGGTAGTGCCACTGTGTGTGTGAAGTTGGAGCCATGTGAGGGCGTGAGCGCGGAGGCGGCGCGGGCCGGCCTGTACACCGGCCATGAGGTGCGGGACGAGCTGGTGCTGGGGCCCATCAGTCTGGAGCGGACCACGCAGCAAGGTAACTTGTTCCCTCGGCTTACCATTCATCATCATATCAGCCGAAAGACGTCCACAGCTCGACATATGCCTCCCCCAAGGAGTTCCAAAGTGACCGGTCCTGCGCCACCCGCATCCAGCGGACTGATGACTGGGCGTGACCTTTACCAGGTCATCAGTCCACCTTCTGGGGGGCCTACCAACGCCGCGCCTTCCGGTACGTGGTCGCCACTCGAGAACCTTACCATTAGGTTAAGTTAAATCCCACATTCCCACACAAAAGTACTAGCCAAAGTAACTCCAACTTTATTTGCGATACCCATACACTTTCAACCTGAGTTATGGAATAAATTATTGTAATTTTATTTTATAAACTTGTTTATAAATAAATAAATATTACGGGACAATCTTACACAAATCAACCTAGGCCCACGGTAAGCTCAGTAAGGCTTGTGTTGTGGGTACTAGGCGATGATATATATAATAGATAAATACATATAGATACTTATATACATATATAACTCAGGAACAATTATTCGTGATAAACACACAAATAAATGCCCTGACCGGGATTCGAACCCAGGACCTCCAGCTTCGTAGGCAGAGTCACTACCAACTGGGCTACGGAGGCCGTTGTAGTACATTACTTACCTAGGGCGGTTAAACAAAGAATGTCTCAGATCGCAGGTATTTGACGCCGAAGGCAAGGGCGATAAATATGCGCTCTGAGGCTTTCTTTATTACCGCCCGTGGTGAGTACAAAATTTTACGTCTCTATCTGGCCAGGAAGTGGGGTTTTCCGCACGCATAGCGTGCGGTAATTCCTACTTTATGGCCAGGTATGACGTAAAATAAATAACAGCAGTGTTCTCATTGACAGTGCACATCAAGGCGGCGCGCGTGAGCGAGGAGCGCGGCAGCGAGAGCGAGACGGAGCAACAGGGTAGGGCCACATTTCACTACAATCATTGACTCGGTTCGCCCTTCCTCTTCCAGCGATCCGGTGATCGAAGGCCTGGTATTCCAACGACTTACATGTATGTCGGCATGTGTGGTCCCATTGGTCCAGCAGTCAGACCTCGATAATGAACCCTGGTGTATTTTGAATATATGGTTCAAATTAAAAAAAAAATTATGACCCACATGTGGGTCATTGGGATTCCAGGGTAATAAAAATGACCCACATGTGGGACCTGCCGGACGACTCACATGTGAGTCGTTGGGAGACAAAGGGTTAATGTTCAATACACTACCATGCGTAAGCGATGCACATCCCTGACGCGCAGGGTGCGAGCCAGCCCCAACGGCATCCTGAAGGCATTTGCAGCTAGGTTTGACTGTCAGTACCTTGAACCATTGCCACATGATTCATCTACTGACAGGCAAACCAATTTACTGTATGTAGTGTAGTGTCTTTGTTTTGTATGTCCCTTTTTAGGGTTCCGTAGCCAAATGGCAAAAAACGGAACCCTTATAGATTCGTCATGTCCGTCCGTCTGTCTGTCTGTCTGTCCGTCCGTATGTCACAGCCACTTTTTTCCGAAACTATAAGAGCTATACTGTTGAAACTTGGTAAGTAGATGTATACTGTGAACCGCATTAAGATTTTCACACAAAAATCGAAAAAAAACATTAAGTTTTAGAAGTCCCCATACTCAGAGCTGAAACTCAAAAAAAAATTTTTCATCAAACCCATACGTGTATCTTTCGATAGGTCTTCAAAAATGATATTGAGGTTTCTAACATAATTTTTTTCTATACTGGATAGTTTGCGCGAGAGACACTTCCAAAGTGGTAAAATGTGTGTCCCCCCCCTGTAACTTCTAAAATAAGAGAATGATAAAACTAAAAAAAATATATGATGTACATTACCATGTAAACTTCCACCGAAAATTGGTTTGAACGAGATCTAATAAGTAGTTTTTTTTTAATATGTCATAAATCGTAAACCGCAATTTATTTCACGGAACCCTTCATGTGCGAGTCCGACTCGCACTAGGCCGCTTTTTTTATTTATACAATTGGCAATTTTTGCGCTCCTGTGAAGTATTATGCTCAGTTATTATTGCGGGTGATATACAGGGTGACTGGCAATTCGACCTATTCCTTGAAAAGGTTTATACTAAAGCTAATTTGCAACAATTTACATCCAGTCAACAAGGGGTCGAAACTCGCTGGTTTCCAAGTTATTCGAGATTTTAGTTTGTATGAAAAAAAACCGCCTTGCAGCCTTAAGCTGGTGATTGTGACAAAAGTACTTCCATTTGGATGGTAAAAAAACTATTTTGTCACAATCACCAGTTTAAAGGATGACTCACTCTAGAACGGGCCGTGTCCGGCCCGGGCCGTTTTCTAAGAAAAACGGCCGAGCCATACGCAAGCCCGGCCGAGCCGTGCCGACACCGAGCCGCTTCCGAGCCTCGGCCGTGGCTCGACCGGGCTTCGGTGTGGCTCGGCCGCGCAAAAACGCCGACGTTTTTCTTAGAAAACGGCTAGGGCCGGACACGGCCCGTTCTAGCGTGAGTCATCCTTTAGGCTGCAAGGTGATTTTTTTTCAAACATACTAAAAACTCTAATCATTTAGAAAAAAAGCGGCCAAGTGCGAGTCGAACTCGCACATGAAGGGTTCCGTGAAATAAATTGCGGTGTACGATTTATGACGTATTAAAAAAAAACTACTTATTAGATCTCGTTCAAACCAATTTTCGGTGGAAGTTTACATGGTAATGTACATCATATATTTTTTTTAGTTTTATCTTTCTCTTATTTTAGAAGTTACAGGGGGGAGGACACACATTTTACCACTTTGGAAGTGTCTCTCGCGCAAACTATTCAGTTTAGAAAAAAATGATGTTAGAAACCTCAATATCATTTTTGAAGACCTATCCATAGATACCCCACACGTATGGGTTTGACGAAAAAAATAATTTTGAGTTTCCGTTCTGAGTATGGGGACTCCCAAAACTTACTGTTTTTTTTCGATTTTTGCGTGAAAATCTTAATGCGGTTCACATAATACATCTACTTACCAAGTTTCAACAGTATAGCTCTTATAGTTTCGGAAAAAAGTGGCTGTGACATACGGACGGACAGACAGACAGACGGACATGACGAATCTATAAGGGTTCCGTTTTTTGCCATTTGGCTACGGAACCCTAAAAAGCGAGTTTCGAGTTGACTGGGCGTAAATTGTTCCTGTGCGTGGCCTTAGGACGCGCGGCGCGGCGCGCGCGCACGCGCTCGCAGCCGCGCATCAGCCTCGGAGCCGGCCGGTAAGTACCTACACCACATTCTATTAAACATTTCATTTTATTGATTATTAGCGGTTCCTGTGACTCCGCCCGTGCCCACTGTGTCAATTCCCTTCAAAATATATTAATGAAGCTTAAGCTGCCAAATTTCATCACAATTGGTTAAGAAAGTCTAGGCGTGAAAAGGGGTCGATCGTGTACAGGGTCCCATACAATAAACGTGATTTTTTTGCCATTTTTATAGATAATCTGTCACCAGGCTGTATCTCAAGAACCGTGATAGCTAGAGAGTTGAAATTTTCACAGCTTATGTATTTCTAATGCCGCTATAACAACAAATACTAAAACCAAAATAAAATATTTTTTTAAGGGGGGCTCTCATACAACAAACGTGATTTTTTTGCCGTTTGTATAGATAATGGTACGGAACCCTTAGTGCGCGAGTCCAACTCGCACTTGGCCGGTTTTTTTTTATATATGTTAGCTTGACGTTGACTTTTGGGAATCCCTGTCTGTATCGTTTTTATTTTTTTTGTGAACTTTCACTACTTAGTCCTAGAAAAGTTTTCCTCCATAGAAAAGTGTGTAAAGAAATAATAGAGTCTGCTAATGAAAGATGAATCAGAAAAGAGCGGCAAAGAAAAAAAAAGCGGCCAAGTGCGAGTCAGACTCGCCCATGAAGGATTCCGTAAAATAAATTGTGGTTTACGAGATCTAGTAAGTATTTTTTTAATACGTCATAATTAAAAAAAAATACTTACTAGATCTCGTTCAAACCAATTTTCGGTAGAAGTTTGCATGGTAATGTACATCATATATTTTTTTTAGTTTTATCATTCTCTTATTTTAGACACATTTTACCACTTTGGAAGTGCCTCTCGCGCAAACAGTATTCAGTTTAGAAAATAATGATATTAGAAGCCTCAATATCATTTTTGAAGACCTCTCCATAGATACCACACACGTATGGGTTTGATGAAAAGAACATTTTTGAGTTTCAGTTCTAAGTATGGGGAACCCCCAAAAGTTATTGTTTTTTTTTCTATTTTTGTGTGAAAATCTTAATGCTAATAGAATTACCAAGTTTCAACAGTATAGTTCTTTTAGTTTCGGAAAAAAGTGGCTGTGACATACGGTCGGACAGACAGACATGACGAATCCATAAGGGTTCCGTTTTTTGCCATTTGGCTACGGAACCCTAAAAAGCGTGTTGTAATATCGTGTATAATGCGATAAAATAATAGGATAGGGGCTTGAACAATTTTTTTTATCTTAACACAATACACACTTGTTATGTGGAATTTTCATGTTCTTGGCCAAGTACTGAATTGAAATCGGTTTAAACTTTGTTTTTAAAGTCAATTATTCATTCTAATCTGACCACTTGAATTTTTTTCCCCTAAATTTTACTAATTATGAAGCTCAATTTTCATAAAAAAAATAAAATATATCATTTTTTTTATTTTTTATTTATCGTATGGCGGTTACACACTGGTACATATATGTATTCGTATTGAAGTCGCTGATAGAGTTTCAGTGTGCGCTGCGAGGTTCAGAAGGAACAGTGCAGCTGCCGAGTTTGTTGTTCTTTTAGCACCACCCAGAGGTCACGTGTAGGGTTTCTAGGGTTATTCCTACGGACGTAGAACAACAACGACCTCCATATATGATAATAAATACGATCGAGCTTTATTTTCTATACTAGTCGTGCGGCTGCGGTGTCCTATGCCTGGACATGAGGACCTTCACCACTGATATTCACACAATTATTATTGTTTACAGAAAATATAAACAACCAAAGAAAGGAAAAGCTTACAGCAAATCACAACTAAAGGAAGCAATGCAAGAAATACAACACGGCATGAGTTTGTACGCAGCTTCCAAGAAGTACAAGGTACCGCAGACAACACTACGCGACATGCGAGACGGCCGCTACAAGCACGACACGTGCGGCGTACAGCCCGTGCTCACGCTCCAAGAAGAAACAGCTCTAGTCGACTGGATCCACTACCTCGGCAAGTCAGGGTTCCAAGTCAACAAAGACAGAATAGTAAAAGAAGTAGCAAGGGTTGTGAGTAACTTGCAACGTCCAAATCCTTTTAAAAATGGCGTGCCTGGCAAATTTTGGTTTCAGAATTTTATAAAGCGACATCCGATAGTTTCCAAATGTGTAGCACAAAACCCAAGAAGCAAACTTTCTCGAGCGACTGTCCACGCGTGGTTCGGCAGACTCCAGAACTACTTCACAGCGCGCGACCTGCTGCATGTGTTTCGGGACCCGCGGCGTATTTTCAACTGTGACGAAATGACTTTCTTTCTGTGCCCGAAAGAAGAAGCTTTAGTTAGAAGAGGGAGTGACGTAGTTTTTAGTCGTATTGAAGGGGACGATAAAGAATGCCTTAATGTGCTTGTGAATGTGTCAGCTGATGGTAAAATGGCGCCACCGATGATGATATTCCCGGATAAAAGTGTACCAAGAAAAGTGGAGTCTACGATACCACAAGGGTGGGGCTGGTACGGGACAGAAACCGGCTGGATGAGCGCGGAAGCATTGTACAAATATATAACCGAGTGCTTTTATCCGTGGCTTGTGTCTAACGAAATACCATTCCCTGTGGTTTTGTTTTTAGACCATACTGCCCACATTTCACTCGCGCTATCACAGTTCTGTAGGGAAAAAGCTATAATGCTAAGAGCTCTGTTGCCTAACCACGCTCACATCTTACAGCCTCTGGACGTGGCGGTGTTCCGGCCGATCGAGGAAACGTGGCCGGATGTCGTGCGCGGGTTCCGATTTCAGAATAAGTCCGCTTCGCTCAAACGGACTAATTTTGCATCAGCTGTAAAAACTTGTTTCGAGTGTCTTATTCCTGAAACCATCCAAAGCGGATTCCGTTCGTGTGGGTTGTATCCATTTGAGCCATCCAGTGTGAACTACAACACGCTTAATGCTACAGAAGACGTCGAAGAAACTCCTTCAAGCGAAGAAGATTTCGAGATGAAACCGTTTCCTGTATCGCAGACGGTCATAGACTCGGAAGACCGGACTAACTCTGCAGAGCCGAGCGATGAAAACTTGTCAGACTCGGTGAGAGACAGCGATCCGCTCGCCGGGTCTCCTGTGCCACAACACAGTCCCTCTCCACAAGAACCTCCACCGACGGAGGCTCCGAGGCTGTGCAGAGACACACTGCACGTGCCCGAAATGGTCGCTGACACCAGCAGGGCCAACTGCCACGTCTGTCTCAGGAATGACGTAAAGAGGAAGGTGGCCCTGATGTGCTCGGCCTGCGACGAGTTCCTGTGTCCGGGCGAGTGCTGGCGACAGTGGCACTCCCTCCAGCACCTCCCCGGGAGACACGTGGAATATGGGGCGGCGTGAAATTCTGTCTCATGTGACCGAAATGATATGATGGCAAGGGCGGTAAATCCTGAGCGAAGCGAAAGACTACAATAGAATCCCGAGCGTAGCGAGGGATTCTAAGGTAGAATCTGGAGCGTAAGCGCTCAAGACGGAAATCATTTTGCTACCGATTGGCGCTATACTGCTTGTCACGCCTTTTATGAGGGAAATCGAAATCAAACAGAGTGTATCAGAGCAGAAAAGTACAAATTTGACCCCTCTTTTGAGGGCAACAATGACTCTTTTCTGAAGGGCACGTGTAGAAAACATTTTTGTTTAAATACCACGGCATTGGCAACCGACCAGGCTGATGGCAAGCATCAGGTATGGTACCTTTAGTACCACGGTATGGTACATACATGGTGATACATTAGTAAATGTTTTGATCCTGAGCATTACAACTGTCTGTACTCTGGGTACAGACATAGTTGTGATGCTCCCAACTTGACGCCAGTTATGTTTTAACGTGTATTGTATTAATAGTGTTGTTTATATGATTGTTATATTTACGCAGTAGTTGTTCTAAGCTCTTCGAAATAGGTAGCCATGAAGAGTTTAGATTGAGATATTGAATGATGAAGAGAAATGTGATGGTTAGATTTTTTAAGAAACAAATATAAGGTATAATACAATTGTTAAAAATATTTCGAACTAGGGTATCACTCAATAACATATGCAATGTATATAAAAGTATTTTATTTCATCATCGTCCTAGCGTTTTCCCTGTTCCCTAAAGGAGCCCTCGGTCCGCCGGCATTTAGCGTAGGCAGTAGCCATGCGCTAGTAACGAAAGCGACTCGAATGTCCAACCCAAAGGGAAAACTAGACCTTGATGGGATTGGAGCGGTTTCCTCGCGATGTTTTCGTTCACTTCGGTAAAGCTACGGTTCAAAATATCAAATGATATTTCGCATAACTTTATTTGTTTATAAAAGTATTGTATACTGCACGTAGGTACGCGACCCGCAGCGAGCGCGCTGGAAAATTGCCCCTTCCGCCACTCAGACTCGAAAAGTCAAAAAAACTTCCTCACGTCATGGGTCGCAAGGTGTACAATCATCTGCCAGCAGAAATAGTTGCTGCCCGAACCCCGTCGTTGTTTAGGACGAAACTTAAAAAATGGCTCGTCGAGCAGGCGTTTTACAATTATAAGGAATTGTTCTGCAACGTATTAAAATAATTTATTAGATACTTTTGTCTATGTATGATTCCATAATATGTGTATCCATATTGTAAAATTGACATGTAATTTATGACATTACCAATAAATATGATTATGATTATTTTATTCATCCTCTCAATAATGAAGTATGTTACTTAGTATGGCCCATCCGTGTTGAGTAATAAACATTGATTTTTCTATTTGCACAGTTAAATAAGCTTGCTGAAATAAACACAATCAAGTAAAACGAAACGCATGTTGCAATAGAGATTGAGATTGTCGCTCGACATGATCTCTATCATGCCCTAGAATAAGAAATTTTGCTGTCTTCGAGATTTGGGTGAGATTTTCCGTAGAGATTACGTCAACAGAGATCATCTCTATACGACATTATCTCGATCGGCCGCGCTTCGCCGGCCGCTGCCACGGCACGCCCGCTTCGCTTGCTAGGCTCGCTCACTGAGGGTCGCAGTTCTTCCTAACAGACCTCGTTACGTTCGTCGTCGTACCTACACTCACCTGGTTTAGAGCTTCGTTGAAATTAAATGCCATAGAAAAGTACACCGAATATACGATAAAAGCCAAACTGCTGACATTCATATTCATTTATTCGTAATTGTCAATATTACATGTCAGGAATTTATAAAAATTATTTACACAAAAAGTGTCTACAAATAATACATACTAGTTACGAATACAATAATAGTTCAGTCAACAGTAGGTACAGCTAACAGTACACAATGTTTATAAATTCGTCGAAGCTATAAAATGTGTGCTCAAGAAGCCATTTTCTTAGTTTTCGTTTGAAAATCATTAGTGACGGAGCCGACGTGATTGTCTTTGGCAACTTGTTGTACAGTCGCCATCACATACAACGGAGCAAACAAGCACGTCACAAACATCGGAACACGCCTCTATTTTCAAGGCATTAGGGTGCATGTGCCGATATTTTTGAACACCTATAGTGTACCGATGTATGTGATGGCGACTGTACACGGCTGGCCCCATCACGCGTGTCGCCTTCTCGGATTTGGCCAGTCGTCGCTTTACTGGGAGGATTTTATTGGGGTATCGCAGCATCCGAGATGAATTTGAGCGCTTTTTGTACTCGTCTAAGTGTGTCGATTTAACGATATATTACGTAGGTATATAGGATAAGCTTGTTATAATAAAAATAAAACAATTATAAAATTAATTGAATTGTTTCTTTGTGAAATGTGTTTCATTCAAGTAAATAGTCGTAGAAACGATAAAACTCGAAACAAATATACAAGAACTATTCATATAGTTTTGTGTTTTGTTCCCAGAGGGGCTCCTGTCCGCGCCGGCCCCGGCGGGCCCGCTCCCCCGCGGCGCGCCCGCCCGGTGCCGCGTCTGCACCAAGACGTTCGGCCGACCGAGCAAACTAAACGAACACATGCGGAGTCACACTGGGGATAAACCCTACTTGTGCAATATGTGCGAGAGGCGGTTCTTCAGGCGGAGCCATTTAAAGAGGCACGAAGTTCTTCATACAGGGCAGAAACCACACTCCTGCGCGATATGCACAAAGGAGTTTCCAGACGTCTCCCGCTTGAGGACACATGAACGGATTCACACTAGAACAGTTTCTGGCGAAATTAAGGCAGAAAAGCCAACAGTGTTACACGAACAAGTTCACTCAGCAGAAAAACACTACTCCGAGATGTGTATATTAAAGCCACCGCCCACAGATGAGCGACAGCGCGCCCCTGGCGAGAACGGAGAACAAATTCACTCAGCAGAAAAAGCCTACTCCTCCCAGATGTGTATAGTAAAGCCACTGCGCACAGGGGGTGCGGGCGCGGGCAAGCACTCGTGCGGCGTGTGTGCAAAGAAGTTCAAGACACCTAGTAAAGTAAGAGAACACATGCGAGTCCACACGAGGGAAACGCCTTATTTCTGCAAAATGTGTGGGAAGCTGTTCCAGAGATTACAGCATTTACGGAGGCACGAGTTTCTTCACACAGGGCAGAAACCACACTCGTGCGGAACATGTGAGAAGAAGTTTGCCGAGTTGCAGACCTTAAAGTCGCACGAACGAACTCACACTGGAGTCAAACCACACTCTTGCTCCGTGTGCAACAAATCGTTCGCACTGTTGACTACTCTAAGGATCCACAAATTGATTCACACTGGTGAAAAACCATTATCGTGCGAAACATGCAGCATGAAGTTCCGGCACTCAACTGCGTTGGCTAGACATGTCCGCGTCCACATCTGACACAGAACCTACGCCTGCGGCACGCGCAAACAGACGTTTGCTCAAAGAGTTTCTTTAAAGACACATGAACGAGAGCACACCGGGGAAACCCGTACGCCTGCGAGATGTGTAACAGACAGTTTTCAGACGTGAGCCACTTGAGGATATATCCACGAATCAAACTGGAGTCAAACCATATGCCTGCGAGAAATGTTGCGCGGCGTTCCAGCGCCGACAGACACACACAGGGAATTAACCGTATACTTGTGCAACGTATAAGAAAGAGTTTGCACAACTATTCTTCTTTTCGGAGACACAAACGAATGCACTCTGGAGTCAAACCCTACTCCTGCGAGATCTGTAAGAAACGTTTTTCAGACGTGAGCAACCTGAGGACACATGAACGGAGTCACGCAAGAGCCCGCTCCAACCCCCGGCTCGGAACGTTAAGGCAGAAGAGCCAATCGAATTAAAACCATCAGATTGGAAAAGACAAGAGTTTGAGGGATATTCATCACAGGGTTCGAAAGGATAATTATCACAGACGGATAATTATTGATTGATAATAACAAAATATTGCGCTCGTGAAAGTGAACTGTATTCGAAGTATTCGAACGTGTATTTTCGCAAGGTCTATCCGAACGCACGAAGTGTCAACGCGACGTGCCGCGCCGTGGGGATTCCCCTTACAAGAAAAATTCAGTTCAGATTATGCAGTTGAGTAGTATACTGGTGATAATTATCCGATAATTATATCAAGAAGCGTAATTATCTTGATAATTTCGAACCCTGATTTATCATACGTAATCTTTTCTAGAAAGAAGCCGACCCGTGCCTACAGCTAGAAATGTTACACGTTCGCTCGACGAGGCCGTGGCCTCGCAAGTCGGCTCGAGGTTGTGATGTGGTCGGGTTGGGGTGTTCATGTTTTCATCTTCAACCGGACTATGTTCAGAGCTAAGTTTCTTATAAACCTTATCAATTTGGTCAGTTCCACCACATGGCCATGGGTCAACATCTACTCCTAGAAATTGTTAAGTTAGTATTACCGACTGTAATAGTTGATAGTATATTTAAATGCTAGTGTAATTTAACAAAATGACAATAGTTGGAAGTTTATATTAAACATGTACCTATTTACCAACTTAAAAGCAGTTTTATTTATTAAAAATCATAATTATTTAATGCCACCGCAACAGCCTACAGGGCAAGTACGATTCCCATATTTAGAGATTCTTATGTCAACCGATTACCAATTCAGATTGCAGATTCCCATTCGGACAGCACAGTTAGCAAAACACCACGCCCCGATAAAGTTCATTAGTATTATTATTATCTATCTATCTAGTAGTAGTAGTTAAGTTCATTCGTATTATATTATTTATTAGTATTATCTGCGACGCTACTAAGAAAACTCGCAATATCGCTTTGTTGCTTGAATACAGGTGCGACAGAAACGGAGATATTACAAGTTTCGATATTCGTAGTGACGCTGCCATAAGTACAGGGCACAATGGTGTAGTTGAAAACTGTCAGTATCATAACTACAGGGCACAATGGTGTAGTTGACAACTGTCAGTATCATAAGTACAGGGCACAATGGTGTAGTTGACAACTGTCAGTATCATAAGTACAGGGCACAATGGTGTAGTTGACAACTGTCAGTATCATAAAAGTGCGAAGATATACGCGCTAAGAAATGTGAGTACGATCGCTTCAAAGGCTACGGAGTAAGAGGGGTTAAATGTTTGCGATTAACAATACAATTTACTACAATCAAGGAGAAAACTATGCTTAAAGATGTGGTCAGAGACATAGGGAAGAGAAAATGGAAATGGTCCGGTCACATGGCTACCACTAAAGTAGAAAATTGAAATAAACACATAACGGACTTGTTGAAGTAGTTTTGAAAATAGAACCTCAGAGTATCTGACGTATGTCTGTCTCGTTCTTAGGTTGTCGCTTCTGTATAACGTTCACACCGGGAACAACGCTCCGTATTTTATTTAAGTTATTTGGTCATAATAAAGTGTTCTAGTATCGTCCAGCTCGTTTTAAATCTCTAGCAGGACTCGTTCCAGATATACAGAAAAAGAGGAACGGGAAGACAACACAGAAAATACAATATCTTTTAACACCTAAATTGTAATTATACCATATTCTATGCAATAAATAATTTTGACTTGACTTCCTCAACAGAATCAGGTACAGCCTTCCTTCATTTTTATACAACTAGACATCCAATAAAACACTTTTTTATAATATTGAGAGGTAAAGTTTATTCGTTATACTTATGATAACAAATGTCTGTGTTTTTTGCTATAAATAAAATTAGAATATGCCCTCAATCTTGGCTTGCCTCCCTCGCATGCACTAGTTTGTGTTTCTTGAGCATGCCCGAGGCGGCGTACACCTGGTGGCAGATGTCACACGCATATGGTTTCTCCCCCGTGTGCACCCGCTCGTGCCTCTTCAACTTGCCTGACTCTGTAAACTCCTTCTTACACACCCCACAACTATAAGGCTTCTGCACCATGTGGATTCGTTCGTGTTTCTTCAAGTACTCTAACAGGGCGAACTCTTTGTCGCACGTCCCGCAGGCGTATGGTTTATCTCCCGTGTGGACGCGCTCGTGTCTCTTCAGTTCAGCCGAAGACCAGTATCGCTTGTCACACATTCCGCACCGGTGAGGCTTCTCAGGTTTCTCCCCCGAGTGACCGAGTTCGTGAGCCCTCAGCTGGTTCGGGTGCGTGAACCTTGCCTTGCACATGCCGCAGGGGTAGGGTTGCTCCCCCGAGTGAGTCCTCTCGTGCCACATCAGCGTGCGCGACTTTGCGAAGCTTTTGTAACAAAGCGCGCACTTGTATCGTTCGTCAGTTGTTCCCATTTGTAGTGAGTTCCTGATGTGTCCACTGCGACCCTCGCTGGCGGCGCCGGCGCGGGCGGCGCGGCGCGGGGGCGACGCGGGGGCGGCGCCGGCGCGGGCGGCGCGGCGCGGGGGCGGCGCGGGCGCTGCTTCTGGAACGAGACGCGACCGTGAGCAGGGAGACTGTAGCTTGGCAAGTTCATTGGTGGGCGACTAGGGCCCGAGCGGCGACATTTATTGTGGATTAGCTCCGCACGCGTATTTCAAACAACCCGGACAGAGCCGCGGGATCAAATATGTCCGTCCTGAAGTTCCATTATATAATTAATGTATTATTCAAACGGGGCAGTGAGGGAAAGCCGTAACTATAAGAGATACGGAAAATTGCTCTGGGAAGTCACGTGACCGATTTTAGAAAAAATAATAGTAACTGCATTTAAAGATTTTCAAAAAGGCCTCATACACGGCAACCCGACAACGGCAACTGCAGTCGAACGGTCAAATCTGTCCAAAAATTGGAGTTCGTTTTTTTTGCGTAACGTAATAGTGCTGGATGTATTTAACTCAGTTACATAATGTAAGGGAAAATCAAGTAATTATTTTTTCTAAAATCGGTCTCGTGACTTCCAAGAGCAATTTTCCGTATCTCTTGTAGTTTCGGATTTTCCCTCACTGCCCCGTTTGAATACACTCTGTATAATGGTAAAAGGTTATTTTAAATGGGATCTGTTGTTCCGGGGATTACCCCCTACATACAAACATATAAAACTACAATCTCACAAACATTTATCTGTAAATACTAGTAAAGAAGTAAGTACAACGTTAAGTGGAACTTTGTGAATTACCGCCCGTCACTTGTTCCACGGTCTCTCTCTCGCCCTTGTCTGCCGTCTCGCTCCCGCTCCCGGGCTCCTCCTTCACCGGCCCCGCCCCCACCGGCCCCGCCCCCACCGGCCCCGCCCCCACCGGCCCCGCCCCCACCAACTCGGCCTCCACCTTGACGGACGCTGCCAACAATGACAACAGCTGTTATTTATACTGATCGACCCAAATTGGGGTCGATTTTAATAGGTATTGCAAAATCATTATTAGGTATCCGTCTCATTATTTTTAGTTTAAATAACCGTTTAGGATTTATAACGATGTAAAGTTGGGTTAACGAGAACTCTCGCTTAAATATCCAAAACCTTACTTACAGTCTATAAACAGCTCGATTGATTTTGGCATAATTATGAGGTGTTGAATTTCTTGGAGGTAATTGTGGGAGTGACATAGGTTAAAATAAACATATTTTGATTTAACTTGTCGTAACTCAAATGAAATTGCAATGTAAACAGCACTCGAGTGGTGTTTAGAGAAACCCAGTTTTCAGCGTATTACATATCTCTGCACCCCTTGACTGTTTAGTGTTGTATTTGCACGCATTGCAATATGTTTTATTGCAAATAAACGATTTGATTTGAACGTTAATTCTTAGGTTTACAGACCCCTATGGTGACGGCCCTTGAGCTACATAATGCACCTATACATGTATACTAGTGGAGTGTAGTGAGGCTCTCACAGCTGAGACCAGCTGTCACCTATTTTCCGTATTATTATTTATATAAATTCCAAGTAATCAACACAAAGGAAATGCTTCGCATTCCTCACACTTACCTACCTTATAGCCTCGTACTTTGGACCGAATGACCTCATATGCATTGCACAATATTAATGCAACAAAGACAATGTATGACTATAAAAGGAAAGTATTTTCTTTGAATAAATCAGTTATAAACCAAGCCTCGTGTAGTCACTATCTGCCCTGAACGTCCCACACTTCATGGCGACCTTGCCTCTTTTTACTAGCACAGAATAAGTAATAGTACTACGTACAGAAGGTTCTCTGTTAACAAATTCCCTGCTTAGGTACGCCAAACGTGCCTAAATGTGGCCATCCCTTTCTATCGCATGCAACGCGCTGCGACCCGTGCGTGCGTCCCGTCCCAACGCGTGGCAGCTACTGAATAGAGCCCCTTCGGAGGGGCGACCGGCATGTACTTGTAGCGATAAACACAAATCGCGAGTGAGCCGCGCCTGGTACTAGTAGTACCTTTAAAGTTTCCTGATTATAATCACTTGTAGATATTAAATTAAAAATAAATTGTGATATTTTAGAAAAAAAAATAGGTACTATTGATACAACGGTAAAATCGCAGATAAATTAAAATGAATTAATCAACAATAATGTAGTTTTGCTATTAGTTCACTTTAACAACATTCCCATACATAGATAGCTAGCTGCCCGCGCGGCTTCGCCCGCGTATCGTAAAGATCGCAGGCAACCCCGCGGGATAAAATAGATAGATATAAAAAATATTATTCAAATAAAGCACACATTACAGAACAAAAACGTTAAGACTTAAATATAAACATGAAAACAAACAAAGATATCTTAGGAGTTCAGCAATGTGTGCTAGTTAGTTAGTTATACTGGGCGTTTTCCGCAAGTCGACATCCATTGTGCCTATTTTGCGTGAAACGGCGGTGTGGCGCTACTCTAACCACCCCAGCTCGTTTAAAAAGTTGGTGAGTGCCTTGGTGTTGCTGACTGCGTCCCGTAGTGTGTTTGGAGAACCTAGGTGCTTAATTCTGTATACTTCTACCTCCTTGCAGTCCAGTAGTATATGTTTGGTCGTTTCTTCTGCCTCCATGCACGCTCTGCACATGGGGCTGTCTGTGATACCTAAGTTATAGAGGTGTCTGTTCAAGGTGTTGTGTCCTGTTATTATACCCACTATCTTGCGCAGTTGGTTTCTATGTGTCCTTAGTAGTGTGGTTGTGAGTTTGTAGTCGCGTTTCGACAGAATCTCTTTGGTCTGTCTGCATGTGTCTGTCTCCTCCCAGTATCTTTGGTGTAGGTCTTTAGTGTGTTGGTCCAGTTGATTGTATATGTGGCTTTGTGGCAGGGGCAAGATTGGCTCCGGTCCGTATGCCGTTGTTTCTGAGCCTTTCCTGTCCAGTTAATCCGCTGCATCGTTTCCTCTTGAGCCACTGTGCCCCTTGATCCATTGTATAGTAACTTTGTTTTTATCTGCGCACACCTCTGTGAGGTTTAAGTGACATTCGTATATCAAGCTAGATGTGATGTTATCACTGCTCAGTGCTTGTAGTACCGATTTACTGTCTGAGAGTATCCATATGTTTGTGTTTTCGACTTGTCGTCTCTTTATGGCATTGCAGGCTTCAATTATCCCTACGCATTCAGCCTGTGGAATACCATGTTTTGTACACCCAGTGGTTTGGATATGTGTATGTATGTGTGCTAATAGGTCTGTCCACACTGGACGCATGCTCAGCCGAGCGGCTCCCCGAGCCGTCCACACGCTCGCCCGAGCCGCTCGCATGCTCGGCCGAGCGGCTCGCCGAGCGACAACTACACTGAGCGCGCACGCTAGGGCGAGCCGCGCTCGGCTGAGCATGCTTCCAGTGTGAACAGACCTAAAAGATAATAGTCTAGGACTCAGCATTAATGTTGCAATTACGAGTTGTACAATACCTATAGCCTACGTTCATCCAGAAAGTACATTATACACACAGTTGAAACAATTTTTGAAATCGAATGAGAGGCTCCTGAGATTATTGACTAGGCTTAAACTAGTCTTAAGTTTATTGTTGTTATTTTATTTTATTGTGGTTTTGTTTCGTATGAATAAATGACGTATAGATTAGTACACATTAATTCCCTCCAGATTCAATAATAATAGTTTATTTCAATCAATCCAAAATATATTGAAGTATTATACTCACTGTGCTCCATAAACTCCAGGTCCCTCGGATGCAGCTCCTGGGGCGGACTCGTGTCCTCCCACGCTGGCTCCAGCTTCACGCGCACAGTCGCAGGTGCTGCGCATTGTGCTGTTTCCGGACCTAGTCCTGCCAGACAACCCATCCACTTTGTTATTTTATTTTAAACTATGGTGTCTACCTAAGGTAAACTACATAGACATGTAAACTACATGACACAGATGTCTACTTGACACTGTTCGTCTATGAACAGCTGCTACACAAGTGTGCTGCTTTTTTTTTAAATTATTTAATGGTTTTTAATCCTTGCTGTTTTTATATTGACAGAACGCGATGGTGAAGCACTGTGGAAGCCCCCTGCTCCATCTAGGACATTAAGTCCTTGTTGTTTTAGCAAGGTGGATTTTCCAATATCAGTTTTAAGGCGTTGACATGTTATGAGGAGAATGTCCAATATAATTTTGACGATTTTTGGGGAAGGATTAGTCCAGTAAACTTATACAAATAAAAATTATGGACTTTATTAATTTGAGGTTTCATTGTGTTGACAGCCAGACAAGTGCAGGCCCACACTCGCAACACGGCCCACCCCGGCCCGGGAGCTCTGCTCTATTTATAAATAAAGATTAAAAGGGTGAGTGGGGGACACACCTTGTGGTATTAAAGGTCTGGGTGTATGTAACTATGCCTACGGTGAAGCATACTGTAGCACAAATAATATTTATTAAAGTTTCAGTGACTTTTTACTACTTAAATTCACTTGATGGCAGTCCTATTGCCTGTTCTAGACGCCTACTGCCATTGAATTCATAACTTTAGCAAATTTGTATAGTATGTAGTTCATCTTTGATCGTGAAGCAGTGCAGAAGTGGAAATACTTAGCAAGTACTCTGTGTAAGTTTAAAGTGAGGTTTGAAACAATATACGAGTAAGTACTTATTATACTTTGTTTCCTTTGTTAACTAAATATTCTAAACTGATGTGAGTGAGCCCCGCTAACAATTCTAAACGGCTACGTATCAATCAGTAGCTGTCTAATCATGTACCTAATCATAGTTGTTGAGGCACCACTCCCATGAGTTTTAACTATACTAACCTCAGAGCATAGAATACTAGAGAGAGGACAAGCCGCCGGCGGCCGTGTCGCAGCTGTATGCTCAATGGGCATACACTGCCATACTGTGCACAGAGAATATTACGTTTTTTCCCAAAATGCCTGATATGATGGGCGTTTATTGTCAAATAAGCGTGTAGGTATACAAGTGTGTGTGTTTTAGATGTGTACGTGCTTTGTCTTGTCAATTACTTGGGCGTTGTGTGGGTTAATGTACTTGCGACAGGCTCACTCTATACAAATCGGCCGCCATGTCTGATCTCCTTATATTCATACATCTGTGATACTACCCTAATTACAATATTGGTGGCTGGTCCATTTCAATTGAACCTTGTAAGCATTATCTGCCAAATGGATGAATATATTGTTTAAACATACATACAACAAAGTAAGAAGAATCGATTGAAAAGGGCATAGCCTTCAATACAGCAATGATATCTGACGGCAACAACCTGCATAAATTTACGTGATCATTATGACAGTGGTTAATCATTCAATAGATAATTCCTAATCTGCATGTCAGCTACAAACAGTCGGTGGAGGAGCTCAGGGAACCGATTTTTGACTTTCGAGCGCTCCTCTTACACTCGAAATGATGAAATGTTATTTTGAAATAGCGATAGAAAATTTAAGAACAAATGGTATTGAGCACTCGTATTCAATTATATCGTTAGAAAGTAAGTGCCTGCAATTTTGAGACTTTATATATTTACTCTTATTTAACTTTCGAGCGCTCGAAAGTCAAAAATCCGGCCCCAGAGCGCGCGCGACTCACCGCCCGCCTCCTCCTTCACCCACACTGACTCCATGCCACCGAAGTATATGTACCGAGTTCACCGCGGCCTGCTGTGGAACGTGAGGCCACCCAGTCGTATATTGTTTTACAGCAGTTATTTCACTCATAAAACTAGTTTGTTATGGATTAAACTATAATAGTTTATAGCTAGTAGTAGGTAGGTAGTAATTTGAGTCTATCAAGCCACTGATCACAATAATGATCACATTACTCTTCTTGGGTGCATAACGTAGTGATTATATTATACTCTTTGGGTACAATGTGCTAGAGTCAACTAGTCAATTAGTCATTCAATATAGTCTATGCAACTAGTCAATTGTAAATGTCAAGTCAAGACATGACAGTGAAAAGTGACACCGTCCGTGTGACCAGTTTAGAATTTAAAAAAACCACTATGCCGTGGACCCGTAAATAGAGGATTTATAGATAGCGTCCAAAGGGACGGATGGTAAATTAACTATACAAAATTAAGAAGTAACAGAAGACTAAGATATTCTTGACGTCTAATGTGGTTTACAATTTAGTTGTGTCATATCTCTCTTTTTAAAATTAAAATAATTAAGAGACGCCTTCTACTCCTTGGATGCCTTTTTCGAGTGCCAGACTGATCAGAGAAATATATAACATGACCTAGTATCATAGATAACCTCCTTTTTATGGTTATCTATGCCTCCTAGTATACAAACCAAACTGGTTCGCAAGCCCAATAAATATAAATAATATATCAAATGTTAATACATCGTTGTATTGTTTATGATTATGTAACTGTGTGACCTAATAGCTACATACATTGTATTACATATTATTAGTACGTTGACATGTAAAATGACATTTTATCAATAAATGATTGTATTGTATTGTATTGTATTTACATTATATCTATACTGTGTTTTTATTTTTAAATCATACTTCTTCCTTCTGTAACTTTTATTTTTACACTTTTAATTATATTTTTAGTAGGATGAGGATGATATGGGTTTTTTGCCTGAAATAAATGTAATTTATTTTTATTATATCGGTGACGTCATGGTCACGCGAGTTTCATTATTTAACAATATTTTTGACCGGTGGTGACAGACAAAAATATACGCGGTGAGGGACAGAAAATATGACCATTCCATACTAGACTTCGAATCTCGAACTTCGTATATCTCCGTCTCTATCGCACTAATGGTTCATGGTACTCGAGCGACCGAAACGGAGATATACGAAGTTCGAGATTCGAAGTTCGTGGTAGCGCCGCTGCACGGCTATCACAAGACGTCTTGTGATAGCCGTGTATTATCCCAAGTAACAAGGTGACGTCGAAGTCACGTCATTTTAACGTTAAACTCGCAACGATGACGTCTTAATTCATTATCGACGTCATATATGTCGTTATTCTGCGACGTATAATTCACGACAGTAACTAGACGTCACTGATGACGACATTAATCACGTAAAACTAGATCAATTATGTCGGATATTCGACGACAGTCACATGTCGTTACTGATGACGACATTAATCACGTCAAACTAGATCAATTCTGTCGGATATTTGACGACAGTCGAAAGACGTTACCGATGACGACATTAATCACGTAAAATTAGATCAATTCTGTCGGATATTCGACGGCAGTTGAATGACGTTACCAATGACGACATTAATCACGTAAAACTAGATCAATTCTGTCGGATATTTGACGACAGCCGAATGACGTTACCGATGACGACATTCATCACGTAAAACTAGATCAAATACTGTCGGATATTTGACGACTGTTGAATGACATTAATGATGACGACATTAATCACGTAAAACTTCTGACGGATATTCGACGACAGTCGAATGACATAAATGATGACGACATTAATCACGTAAAACTAGACCAATTCTGTCGGATATTCGACGACAGTCGAAAGACGTTACCGATGACGACATTAATCACGTAAAACTAGATCAAATTCTGTCGGATATTTGACGACCGTCGAATGAAATTAATGATGACGACATTAATCACGTAAAAGTTCTGACGGATATTCGACGACAGTCGAATGACATAAATGATGACGACATTATTCACGTAAAAGTAGATTAACTCTGTCGGATATTTGACGACAGTCGAAAGACGTTACCGATGACGACATTAATCACGTATAACTAGATCAAATTCTGCCGAATATTCGACGACAGTTGAATGACACTAATGGTGACGACATTAATCACGTAAAACTAGATCAATTCTGACGGATATTCGATTACAGTCGAATGACATTAATGATGACGACATTAATCACGTAAAACTACATAAATTCTGCCGGATATTTGACGACAGTCGAAAGACGTTACCGATGACGACATTAATCACGTATTACTAGATCAATTCTGTCGGATATTCGACGACAGTCGAATGAAGTTTCCGATGACGACATTAATCACGTAAAACTAGATCAATTCTGCCGGATATTCGACGACAGACATTTCATGCCAATTCATAAGTCAGGAAATTCTGTATTTGTCTGTCTCATTCAATCATTTTTAGTTATTATTACACCAAGTGCTCAGGATACATATTAAAAAAAAAAAAAAACCAATAAATTACCGCGGATATGACGTTCAACTATGTGACGATTTTTGCAAAATGCAACGTATTTTTAAATAACGAAAATACTATATACCTAGTAAAGGTAAATGCAATGCAATAAATTAATATGTAATATGGTAAATTGCACACAGATAAAATACTAACTTAAATTAGAATATATTACATTTTCAATGATAAAACACAGCATGTTAGGTCGGTATTTTTATGATAATGAATAAGTTACTATAATTATTCGTTTAAATAATTCAAAAAATGTTTTGCGAATTCGAAATTGTTGAAACTGAACTCGAGTTTAATAACTCTTCTCTATTCTATTGATTTGAATGTTACGTGAAAATACTTTTTTGATTGTTTTTAGATTTTTTAGTCGATAATACTTCATTTTATTTTATAACATACGGTTTTTTCTTATCTACGTCATCTAATGAGAATATTTGTGACGGTTTTTGGGGAAAACGTCCCACTTCTTCGATATGGAGTTAAGAGTAGTTCCTAATACTACAGATCATACGCTATATTTTGGTGAAAGATTCATGTCTCTAGGTGCTATAATTATTTTTTTTAAATTCTGCAAAGTTGCAGAAGTAAAAAGCGACAATTGAGAAAACGTTGGTTAAAGTTTGGGATGGCAGAAAACACACTTCTACTTTGAAGTTATGGAGTGGTTGGTATTAAATGAATAGGCATACTTTAGGGATTTTAAATAAGTTAAAATCATGTATGTTACCTTAGTATTTTGAATGTTATGGAGGCTTGAACATAAAAACAGGACGAAAATATGTAAATCCTGAATATGGGTTTATTTCTATATTCTATTATACGGCACGCAGATTTATCATTAAAGTTGTATTTATAAATGGTTTCCCATGCTAAAAAAGACTAAAATAATTCTGTGGATACTTTTATTTAGTTATTATGTCAAAAAGTTAATAACAAATGATTTGAAGAGTGCCATGCATAAAAAATAAAATACATGTGTCTCTTAATATATAACATGAGATTACTTTAAAAACATACTTATGAAGCATAGAAAGTATGTAAAATATCAAATTATAAGTACTTTTTGTGTGTATAAAGTTTAGTGATTTTATATAGGGAGCGTCCCACTTGGTCGGTTTATTAAACTTTAGTGCTTCTTCATTGAAAGTGTTTGTTTGGTATATTTTTCAGTTTTATGTATGAGATAATGGTTTGTTATTGTTAATCTAAGAGTCTTTGATACTAACGTCGTTTGTTTAAACTTTTTTAACGTAATTGAACGAAATTTCTTTTCGACTCAAATTTAGTGACCCACTTTGACGGTTTGGTGGATCATACGCTAAAAAATTACTACAAGTATAAAATCATAATTTATAAACATAGGTGTAATTTGCTGAACCAAAAACAGTATCATTACAAACCAAAAATGGTGTACGTATTGAACCTATAAGATGTAGCAAACGGATCGAACTCATCGCAACGTATTTTAAAAATGCTCTTATAACTTTCTTTCACATTTAAATGACACCGAAAATCATAGAAATCATTGAGCGAAAATTTTCTCGTGTTTAATTCATGCTGACGTGACAAAGCCAATTTTCAATTTTAAAAATATACTCAGTTATAATTACAAATTACTCATAACACCATATCGGCAAAGTAGAAATTGTTCTCTAATAACAGGTACAAATATGATATTGACGATTTTTTTCTGTATGCGACAAAGTGGGTCGCTGGGCACTGAACTTTGAGGCCCTAAAAAGGTGCTTAAAATGGAGATTTATGCGTCGTGATCAAAATCATAGGTTTATTACAGTATGTTCTATCAGTTTTCATCGAAAGTTGATTTTCGGTAAGTTTTGCCATATTTCACTAAACTGCCCGTAACTCCGTAACTAGAATCGACAAAGTGGGACGTTTTACTAAAAACCGTCACATTTACTAGTACGATCTGGGTTTTATGACAACTTTTGTTATAGTCTGCATTTGACGGTTTCGCAAAACATTATCTATTAGCCTGTTTTTTTTTTCTCCGTCTTACATATATCTACGAATCAAACAAACTTTAGACCTAGAAGTAGGTATAAAAAAGTGTCAAAAAATGCCGATTTTTTTCAATAAAAATAGTAATAGCTGTTTTTAATCGTAAACACAATAATTTTATCGTCTTTGTCGTTCTCCGTATCCGACATTTTTTTACACGTAAAACCATTAAATTAACAAATTGTATTTTGATGACACGTGCCATAAGTTGGTAGAAAAAAAAATACTAATAAGTAGTACTTTGATTTGATTCTCATAAAAATAATATTAATATAATATATTATTAATATTTTTGCGGACAATCTTACACAAATCAACCTAGTCCCAAACTAAGCAAAGCTTGTACTATGGGTACTAGACGACGATATAGATACTTATATAGAGAAATAAATACTTAAATACATATGTAACACTTCTTAGGTAGTGTACTGGGCGAATATCGGCAAGAAAGGCTTTGTTGATATACGCCGAGAATTCAACTTTTTGTCGTCATCGTATTACCTTTAAGTACGGCGAATTTCCCAGTTGTCATAGTTGTACATCATGTCTTTTGGCATCTTGATGCAGGAGAAAGACACTCAAAACACTTTCACTTCATATTGGATGATAAATAACACTTTTATTCACATATAAACATTAACATTCATGTGTAATGTTATGAAATGTCGGTCTCGTCCGAAAGCGTTTCGTTCCATTTCTCATAGCTGTCAAAGGTGACACTTGTCTTTTTATTTCTAGTAGTGGGACTATGTTTGGGTTGATAGTATAGCTATTTCTAAACCTACAGGTCGCAGGTTATTTGGTTTTCTATTAGTTCTAAATTTAAGTTATCGAAATGAGATGCAATTCCTATTTTTATTTGTCGATGGTACCTTGGTTGCATTAACGAAACGTCGCATTGCTTTGTCGATGAGCGTTTAAAGGAAGTTCCGTTTTAGGCACGTAACACTACGATTCATGTCAAAACATTGGGTTGTGTTTATTAATCTTTTCGCTCAGTGTAGCTGGAAAAAGTTAATGATGTCGTTGTTTTCTTATAAATACGGCGTAGCTTCCGTTTATATAGTTTTTGGTGAAAGACCATGAAATTATAATTGTTCATTGGTCGCTGTTCTGGTAGCTGCCCACTTCCAGTGTTTCGGTGATTCGGAACGGAGAATGAGTTTGTTTTTTTTGAGGTTTGAAGGTGCCCTTGCCTCGGTCATTCCAAATTTTGCTAACCATGTGAAGACTACGTTTTTACATTTCTCGGTTAAAGATTCATCGCTTCGGGGTAAGTGTTTATACTAGTAAAAGGTCTGAGTGCTTACTGTCGTTATGGTGCTAATTCGTGTTTCGTTTTTGTTCCAGCGAGAGCCCAGCCTTGCATAATTTAGCTTCAAATATGGACTAGGTACCCTAGTCTAGAACTTTCTAGGGAATCTTTATTCACTACTCAGGTGAGTGTCATGAATTTCACGTAAACTCTTTTACTTACTATCGTTGATCGATTTTTGTTGTTCAATGTGTGATTTACGTTCATTTCAGTTTCACATGTCGGTTCGTTGGCTTCCCACAACCGTTTACACTGTCTTTCTTTGAAAAAAACCCACCGTGCGTGGTAAGCATACTTTGATTTTAATTTCAATTTGGAACGTAGGTCCTCAAATACCAACTTTTGACTAATGGAGACAATTTATTGTCCTAGGGTTTTTTTTTTTTTTTCTTTTATCAGTAAGTTTCAACGCTTCCTCTTGAACTAAGCGCTTATACACGGGTGCCGGTGATGTGTACCAGCCCACCTGATCTGCGCTGCGGGCACAGCTCCTGGTAGGACACTGCCGCCCCTGAATGGAAACTTGCAGAGCGAGGCGCTGTCCTGGGTGTGCATGATGGAGGTTTGAGACATCTCACCGGTCCGGTAAATTTATTCATGTTATTATTAAGGTGACAGCACCCCTTAAGCAACTCGAGTAACCCGTTATTCTAAGTTTAATGCCTAAGTAGTTTTACTGGTATCAAGACTGTAACTTAACTTTAAAACTAGAACACATTGTGTGGGACTACTGTCTTAGTGATGTAGCCTGATACTACCATATACTCTATATTTAATAAACTCTCTTGTTGAAAGTATATTGGCCTTTTCAATTATTTAGCTAATCCTCAAGTTTGTTGGTGGTTCCATCTGGCGCTCATTATTTACAAATTGTTGATGAGACTCACCACTCTGGTCATAGCCAAACACACGACCCTAAATCCATTTCTCATGCCGGCCGCAGACCAACTTTAAAGGCAATAATATTCCACTGACAAATAATACAGTGGCGTTCCCAACGTTTGGCCAGATTGAGATTAGCTAAATAATATAAATAAATGTATTAATTAAATACTAGGGGAATACTCAATTCTCTAATTTAAGGGTTGCTTTAGTTATAGTTCTTATGATGCTGAGTAGTGACTATGGTATTTGTTCTGTGTTAGCTTTAAGTATACTTTACGGATTTAAACTATCAATTTAAATCAAAAAATATATATAAAAACTTTAACTGTTCAACTTGAACTTACAAACATCTCAAATATACTGATGTGCTATTGCGTCCATTATTGCGAAATGTTATGAAATTTTCTAAATAATATAAAAACTTTATTGTGCTTTGTACCAGACAAAAACTTGAAACATTGAAACTTTTCAATATACTGATAGTGTGAATTTTACTGGATTGACACAATAACACTACTGTTGTTTAACTGGTAGGGCTATTCGAAGGCCATTTATTTTGTCTGTTTTTTTTTTTAATATGAACTTATGGTGTAACATTTACAATTTCAACTGGACACTACTTTCTAGTGTTTGATGTTGCTATTATTTTAAGGGTAGGCTGTTTATACTTGTAAAGTTGGAATTTGAGGTCAAGTTTTCAAAAAAAATCTTACCGTGTAGAAATTCAACCTTTTGTTGGACAACATTTAAACGAGCCGTAAACTTTTCAAAATGGACTTCATACAAGCCGGTGGTAACATTACATGCCTGAAAAAAGACGAAATTTCACACGAACTTATTATTAGGGGTTGTAAGGTTAACCCAGAGTCTCGTCGTAGTAGCCTACAACAGGTTCTTGTGTCCACTGCCGATCTAGCTCAGAGGGGAGGTGTGAAGTTAGTATCTTTCTACAATTCGGATGTTCCTGTTGATCGACACGCCCTAGTCGTCGATAACGGTCCTTCCTTCTCTGACAATCTTAAAGAGTTAAAAACTATCTTTGAAAAGGTGCGTAACTCTCTACGTGTTTCCCACGAGCGTAACGCGCGTTATTATAATATGCGAAAACGTCCTATGGAACTCCAAGAAGGGCAAATCGTGTATAAGAAATGTTTCCGTTTATCTAACGCCGCTAAACACTTCTCGGCAAAGCTAGCTCCTAGGTACGAGAAGTGTGTCATCTATAAGAAACTTGGACCGCTGGTATACACTTTAAAATCCCTCGAAGGGAAAAAATTGGGTGATTTCCACATCAAGGACTTAGTTCGACCCGGTGATGCCGCGCCGTCTTCATGAGGTGGTTCCTTTGTAGCTTACTTACTTATATTTTTTATACTGTTCTTATAGTGCAGTTAAACTGAGCGAAGCCTAGTGTTTGTTTATCCCTCACTTGTTTTCCTCAGGTCACAAAGTATAACTAACTTAATTCAGACATGTGAGTCTGCCTCTATTTTAATTCAGACATGTGAGTCTGCCTTTTATTTCTATTCAGACATGTGAAGTCTGCCTTTATTACTACATGAGTCTAGTTGCGTACGAACTGACCGTAGTCTTGGTTGTATATGGCCTGACAAGTCATCAAACCCTTAAGTCAAAATCACTATGGTGATATCCTCACTATTTATTATAGGAGTTCAGGTTGTGTATCACGCCCTCCTTATGTCATAGTAGGTTTATTTTCCATAAAAGAATTGAACTCTTTGGAGTCAATTCTACAGGAAGCTTTGAGTAGTTCATTGAAAGGTTACTGAATAACTAAACTTTGTTTTTTTTAGTCTCCAAACAATACTCTAGGTGCTTGAGAAATCACTAATATATGGTGCATTGCCGGCCCTAATTCTCGGGTAGTCGTTAATAAAGTAAACTCCTGTTACCCGACGTAATTTTAGAAATAGTAATTATTATGTTAAGATAGTGTAAGGCTTTACCGCGAATCTTACCTTAACCATTCATAGAAATAGTAGTTAGTTGTAACAATAGTCCGTAGATGTACTCATGGAGGCTTTTAGATAAGCTTTCATGTAGTTTATTTCGTTTAAATATTAGGATTACCTTGTGTTTAAATATAGTCGTTTAAACCTTAGAGTAAAACTTCGTGTAAGGATTCGGTTAAGCTTTTGTTTAATTTTTCGGTTAAGCATACATAGGTTAGTGCGCGCATAGTTCATAAGTATAGAGGATCGATCGATAGGTATACAATATAATACTCTACTACTCTTTAAGTATTCACTGAGTTGATTAACTCGTTCTTTTTAAACTTTGTTTCTTAAGTTTCTGTTCTTGTACAGGTCCGTAGAGACTCGTCTTTAGTAAGCACTACTGTCCATTCTGGACACAACATTAATTCTTCTTATGGTGCTGACGAGCACCATTCTTTAATATTTTGTTCTTTGCATGACTTCCATATTTTGGATCCAGTATCTAAAAAAAAAAAAAATTTTTTGTATGAATTAAAAAAAAATTTTTTTTTACCCAACTCGAGATGTACTGTAACACTTCTTAGGTAGTGTACTGGGCGAATATCGGCAAGAAAGGCTTTGTTGATATACGCCGAGAATTCAACTTTTTGTCGTCATCGTATTACCTTTAAGTACGGCGAATTTCCCAGTTGTCATAGTTGTACATCATGTCTTTTGGCATCTTGATGCAGGAGAAAGACACTCAAAACACTTTCACTTCATATTGGATGATAAATAACACTTTTATTCACATATAAACATTAACATTCATGTGTAATGTTATGAAATGTCGGTCTCGTCCGAAAGCGTTTCGTTCCATTTCTCATAGCTGTCAAAGGTGACACTTGTCTTTTTATTTCTAGTAGTGGGACTATGTTTGGGTTGATAGTATAGCTATTTCTAAACCTACAGGTCGCAGGTTATTTGGTTTTCTATTAGTTCTAAATTTAAGTTATCGAAATGAGATGCAATTCCTATTTTTATTTGTCGATGGTACCTTGGTTGCATTAACGAAACGTCGCATTGCTTTGTCGATGAGCGTTTAAAGGAAGTTCCGTTTTAGGCACGTAACACTACGATTCATGTCAAAACATTGGGTTGTGTTTATTAATCTTTTCGCTCAGTGTAGCTGGAAAAAGTTAATGATGTCGTTGTTTTCTTATAAATACGGCGTAGCTTCCGTTTATATAGTTTTTGGTGAAAGACCATGAAATTATAATTGTTCATTGGTCGCTGTTCTGGTAGCTGCCCACTTCCAGTGTTTCGGTGATTCGGAACGGAGAATGAGTTTGTTTTTTTTGAGGTTTGAAGGTGCCCTTGCCTCGGTCATTCCAAATTTTGCTAACCATGTGAAGACTACGTTTTTACATTTCTCGGTTAAAGATTCATCGCTTCGGGGTAAGTGTTTATACTAGTAAAAGGTCTGAGTGCTTACTGTCGTTATGGTGCTAATTCGTGTTTCGTTTTTGTTCCAGCGAGAGCCCAGCCTTGCATAATTTAGCTTCAAATATGGACTAGGTACCCTAGTCTAGAACTTTCTAGGGAATCTTTATTCACTACTCAGGTGAGTGTCATGAATTTCACGTAAACTCTTTTACTTACTATCGTTGATCGATTTTTGTTGTTCAATGTGTGATTTACGTTCATTTCAGTTTCACATGTCGGTTCGTTGGCTTCCCACAACCGTTTACACTGTCTTTCTTTGAAAAAAACCCACCGTGCGTGGTAAGCATACTTTGATTTTAATTTCAATTTGGAACGTAGGTCCTCAAATACCAACTTTTGACTAATGGAGACAATTTATTGTCCTAGGGTTTTTTTTTTTTTTTCTTTTATCAGTAAGTTTCAACGCTTCCTCTTGAACTAAGCGCTTATACACGGGTGCCGGTGATGTGTACCAGCCCACCTGATCTGCGCTGCGGGCACAGCTCCTGGTAGGACACTGCCGCCCCTGAATGGAAACTTGCAGAGCGAGGCGCTGTCCTGGGTGTGCATGATGGAGGTTTGAGACATCTCACCGGTCCGGTAAATTTATTCATGTTATTATTAAGGTGACAGCACCCCTTAAGCAACTCGAGTAACCCGTTATTCTAAGTTTAATGCCTAAGTAGTTTTACTGGTATCAAGACTGTAACTTAACTTTAAAACTAGAACACATTGTGTGGGACTACTGTCTTAGTGATGTAGCCTGATACTACCATATACTCTATATTTAATAAACTCTCTTGTTGAAAGTATATTGGCCTTTTCAATTATTTAGCTAATCCTCAAGTTTGTTGGTGGTTCCATCTGGCGCTCATTATTTACAAATTGTTGATGAGACTCACCACTCTGGTCATAGCCAAACACACGACCCTAAATCCATTTCTCATGCCGGCCGCAGACCAACTTTAAAGGCAATAATATTCCACTGACAAATAATACACATAGAAAACATCCATGACTCAGGAACAAATATTCGTGCTCATCACACAAATAAATGCCCGTACCGGGATTCGAACCCAGGACCTCTTGCTTCGTTAAATAATTATAAATAAATACATTTACTCCAATAAAGTATCGGTAAATAAGTATATTTATAGAAAACAAGTTGTGTCTAAATTTAACTTAATAATACTTGCCGATTATTAAACTAGTACTTATGTACAGTCTTTTTTTGCGTAACTGATAAATCATGATTATATTAGTAATGACGTCGAGACTAAATACAAAAAAAAAAAGCGGCCAAGTGCGAGTCGGACTCGCACATGAAGGGTTCCGTTACATAAATTGCTTTTTACGATATATGACGTATTAAAAAAAACCACTTCATAGATCTCGTTCAAACCAATTTTCGTTGGTAGTTTGCATGGTAATGTACATCATATATTTTTTTCAGTTTTATCATTCTCTTATTTTAGAAGTTACAGGGGGGGGGGCACATTTTACCACTTTGGAAGTGTCTCTCGCGCAAACTATTCAGTTAAGAAAAAAATGATGTTACAAACCTCCATATCATTTTTGAAGACCTATCCATAAATACCCCACACGTATGGGTTTGATTAAAAATATTTTTTTGAGTTTCAGTTCTGAGTATGGGGACCCCTAAAACTTAATGTTTTTTTTCGATTTTTGTATGAAAATCTTAATGCGGTTCACATAATACATCTACTTACCAAGTTTCAACAGTATAGCTCTTATAGTTTCGGAAAAAAGTGGCTGTGACATACGGACGGACAGACAGACAGACGGACGGACATGACGAATCTATAAGGGTTCCGTTTTTTGCCATTTGGCTACGGAACCCTAAAAAATAGTGATTTAGATATTTTAAGTTCAGTTGTAGAATTAAACAGGACTATTCAAATGTAATTGGTTATTGTAATATTATTAAGCAAATGATATTTTACTCCAATTTAAACCCTTTTTTTCAGAAGCAATAACGGACTTCATAACTTTCACATCTTGTAAAGCAATCGCATTCTTAAATGGTGTAGTGATTTGGCGACACTCGATTCCGACAAAAGAAATATGATCCATAAAAAAAACAAACTTAATTTTACAGTCACATCTAGGATTACTTAAATTAAATTAGACCTTATCACTATGGAGATACGAAGGTGGTCGAATTGGAATATGTTGCATAAGACGGCAAAGAGTGCCGGGCCTTTGACGTCGCCGCGTGAGATTGTTTTATACAAATTTAATTATGGTATTGTATTGGTCATATTTGATGAAGGAATAGGGTCTAAATTAGACATATGCAACTGATTTCAGACGTGAGATTGGGGGAGAGCAGGAGAGCGTTCTTAGGCCCAGAGCCCCTCGGCCTATTTGGCCGTCGGACGTGCGCTACTTATTAACACATACATAGATTTTGCTAACGTTATTGATTAATTCTTAATTTGTAAAGATTGTATTAAATTTGTAACTGCATTATATTTTAATAAATTCTCCTTTAAAATAATAGTTTTCTCCCGGAATATATAATATTAGATGTAGGAATGTGAACTGACATTACAGCCGCATATTTTTGCCATTTTGACTTAATTTTTCACAATGTCGAGTAGAAAACGTAAAACGCGAGAGCGCACGTCTTCGCCAGCTTCTGTCCCTAATAAAGGTAGACTGGAAGTGACGATGGAAGCGATCCTGAACCGCCTCGCGACGCTGGAGCAGCGTGTCGCCACTCCTGCCAGTGTGACATCGTTCGCGACCGGTGCCTTCAGCGCGGACTTGGACAGCGCAGGCAGTGCAGCCCCGCCAGAGCCTGCTGGACTGGCCAGTACACCTCTGCCGGAGCCTGCTGGGCCAGTCAGCGGTACCCCATGCGTTGCTGGCAGCACCGAGGTCCACCTCGCCACCGAGACACCACTGACGGCGTCAACGGACATCACGGAGCGTCTCATCGACGCGTTGAGGACCATGAATCCGGTGAGATCTACCCATTATTATGTGTCTGATTTTGATCCCAGTAATCATGACGTTGATGGGTGGTGTGCGAAGTGGATCGCGCCCGCTCGCAAAACCTGCACGGCTATCACAAGACGGCCCGCGAGCTCTCTCGATTTTTCTCGCTCTATACCTCTCTTTCTAAGTGTTCTAATAAGAGGGAGACGGATAGTGCGAGAAAAATCGAGAGAGCTCGCGCGCCGTCTTGTGATAGCCGTGCAGTGGGACGATAAAGAGTGCCAGCTCGTGTGGGATTATCATTAATTAGCGTTGTGGCCGGCAGGCTGGATTGCCCGTTCCAACACCACTGGATGCAACTGCATGTGAATGGGATGCGGGCAATCTAGGCTGCGTAAGTTTTAGTACTAAGTTAATATTTTATTTATCATTGTAATTTGTGTCCACTAACATTAGTTTAATAATAAGTGTTTTTATTGCTACTAACCACAAATATGGATGTACATGTCCGAAATAAATTTTTGAATTGAATTGAATTGAATTGAATTAAAAGGTGAGGCACGCTCCTGGTTGCGCGAGTGGACGAGTGACAACCGTAATTGGTCGAATTTCAAATCAGCACTTAGATCGCTCTGTCCGCGCCGCATTGACGTTGCAAATATACTTTTTGATGTGATGTTGCAAGACTCTGATAAGTACTCCACATATGCGGAATATGCGAGAAGATCTTTGTTATAGGCGTAGGGCTTTTGATGACTCGACTTTTCATTGTATACCACTTACAGATTACACATACTACTAAGAATAAGCTTTGCTTTTTACCAAATTATACGTATCGTAAAGGGGTTGAGCAGTAAACTTACTATGTGATTTAAAAAAAAAATTTTTTTTAACTGTTTATTGCATTAATTTAATTGTTACAAGTATGTCTACTAATTGCTTAGCGCAATCTCAATTTTTTGAGATTATTTGCTAAGCTTAAACATTTTTGATATAATTGTACGTGGCATAACAGACCCTCAAGTACGAGCGGCCGCTACAAACGCTAAGTTGACACCTGAAAAAATCGTGGAGTTCTTATCGAGTTATGCGAAACCACGTCGTTCAAGTGCGGGCGCACCTAATAATAACATTGAGTTGCGTGCAAGCCGGCACGCCTATGATCCATCGTCCAAGAGAAATCATAAGCGTGCTATCCAAAATACAGACATACACGTAACTTGTTTTAAATTGTAAACAATCGGGACATAAAATGAAAAAAAATCCCCAAACGTGTTAAGGCTGAGAGTAGTAACGCGGACGCGAATAAAAACAAGTCTGTGCCTATTCCTGAGTCAACAAATAGGTTTGTATCAAAAATTGTGTGTTACGTTACGTAATAGTGACGATAAATGTTTTGCTAAAGAACGATCAGAAATGAGAAATTAAGCTAATTTTAACTTTTGTCGCGAAACAGCTTGCAACAACACAAAAACTGATATTGTGACAGCTGTAATATGTTAATGACCTTGCTAAGCATATCTCTTGTCGAACGTACCCTAGTGTTCAAATATTACGCGGTGGAGTAGAATTGCGATCAGATCGTTTTGTAACTTTGCCCGTAGAGTTCAGTGATGTAACCTTAGAGGTAGACCTTCATGTTGTGCCGCACAATTATCTTAGTGTGCCAGTTCTTATCGGTACGGATGTATTAAATGGAGAAGGTGTCACATATATTCGAACAAGCGATTCTCAACGACTAGTCCTAGAAACAGTCCTAACGTCAACAATGTGACACATTGTAAGCCGACTACGCAACTCAGCTCAATAAGTAGACCCCGCTATCGGAGGTGCAAAATGGTAGCTGTCAAGTTCTAGGGATGGGTAAAAATTATTTTGAAATACTAGCTATATGTCGATAATTATAGCTATACGTCAATAATTTTCCTTTACCATTATGAGAGTCTAAGACTTTAATTAAACGTGTTACTTTTATAAAACAGGGCTTTATAATTACAAAATTGTCTGTTCAATATTTTTCATTTTTATAAATAAAAATCTTCAATCTTTCATCATTACTAACAAATTATCGTTATTTTCAAAGTACGAACCATTCATAAATTAATTAAAAATTAAATAATTAATAAATCTCTCTTTTATTTCCACCAAAAGGGCTATCGTATTCTTAATGAACAATCAGTTTTTTTTAGATTCTCTGCAGTAATCTAGTGCAGCCACGATGAATATATTCAACAATAAACCCATTATCTCTATAAACCCTCTATTGAAAAGGTTTATCTCAAGACACTCAAGAGCGTTCATGCACTGCCCTGCAACTCGAAACATTAGAAAAGTAAAATTGCAACCATAGTATCTTTGTTGTACTGATAATGGTATATATTTCTGATGACAGTAAGGCCTAGTCAGGCATCGGTATAGTGTTTTAATTGCCGAGTAAGGCCTCATGAGGCATCGGTATAGTGTCTTAATCCCCGAGTAAGGCCTCATGAGGCATCGGTATAACGTTCATTCTCGAGTAAGGTCACGTGTGGCATCGATGTAGTTTCTTGTACGAGAGAAAAAATATTGAGTAATAATTAAGTCGTTTGTTTGACTGAAAGTGTCAGTAACAAAAGTATCACGTGAAAATATAATGAAAGCGCATAGTAGCATGTAAAAAAAAAAGAAAAAGAAAATCAGTTGCTGAACCGCGATCCTGGTGTTTACGTTGAGTGCAATATTGTATTTACATATCATTGTTTGGTCCGCAGGTGACGATACCCGCAACCAAGACCAAGAGCCAACATCCGAGCCGCAATCAGGACAACAGGAGAGCATCGAGGACGCTGCTCTGTCAGGAGAGGCCGTGTTAGCATGAAACTGCTGACCGTGCTGACTACGACGCGACGATGACATCACTACCTCACCTGCCCTGGGACCCCGCACACCCTTCCTCGGGAAGCAAGGACCTGCTGGTCGATCACGTAACGCATTGTACGAACGTCGGGTAGGTCTAAATGTCACTTTTTATATGGAAAATTGACAATTAAATTGTACCGACGCGCGTTCGGGGCGTTACGTGGTTACCCCTCGGACCTCGGCCTATTTGGCCGTCAGACGTGCGCTACTTAACACATACATAGATTTTGCCAACGTTATTGATTAATTCTTAATTTGTAAAGATTTTTTTAAATTTGTAACTGCATTGATCTATATTTTAATAAATTCTCCTTCAAAATAATAGTTTCCTCCCGGAATATATAATAATACTGTTGCTGATTCTGTTTGTATGTTAAAGGACGAGACTATTATTATTATTACAATTGTAAGTATTGTCATAGATGGCGATGATTCAATGCTGTATGGCAATGATTATGCAAATAATGAGTATTTTTATACGGATCCTTGTCCTTCTAAATATTTGGATATAGTTTTAGTTAGCGAAATATCAGACCTGGGGGCACGGCAGTGCCCCCGCCAAGTCAAGCATCATTTTATACTCATAGCCATGCAAGCATTCTCTGATGTTTTGAATAAATGTATAGTCATTCCATTTTGTGATAAATATGTAGCATTATACCGTTGCGCTAGCATGTAGAAAAAGTAGACGTTAGGGACTAGTCGTCCAACCCCACATGTACGTTTGAGGCACCGATATGGGCTTTATCTCACCGGGGTGTCGCAGGCATATAGTATAATCCGCTGTTTTACAAAACAGCGCTGTTTTGTAATACGGCGGATTGAATACCGCTGAATGACAATCCCACTAATCGTCAACCCGCCGTGTTACAAAACAACGCTGCACTGCTATCACGCAAGACGGCCCGCGAGCTCTCGATTTTTCTGGCACTAAGTACCTCTCTTTCTTAGTTTTCTAATAAGAGAGACACGAATAGTGCGAGAAAAATCGAGAGAGCTCGCGCGCCGTCTTGTGATAGCCGTGCATTTTTATTAAAACATCTAGTTGTCATGTAATTTACAAAACAGCGCTGTTTTGTAAAACAGCACGGCTATCACATTGCGCCATGGTAGCGGAACCAAGCGGACACCAGCGGGCGTAGCATGGTTGCCATTTTAACACTTATCGCTGTAGTTAAGACGTCTGTCACGTTCTGACCAGTACGCGAGTGCCAGAGTGACAGATGTCTTATCAACAACGATAAGGTGATAAAATGACAACCATGCTACGCTCGCTGGTGAGATACCCTCCATTGATAGAACTGTATAATACATTTTGTTGGTGGCCGGTGGTTGTGCCGCCATGGTGTCCCGGTGACACATAGCCATATCTGTTAAAAGTTCCAAAGACAATGGCGACTGTACTATTCGGCTAGCCGCATGGGGTTGAGGGTCAGCATTATACACTAGAGTAAGGAAATTCTCACCCGAAATCGCATATGGCTGGTCGTACACTGCATTATGGGGCCTTAGTCTGACTGAAGTAGAGCATTAATGGAAATTGTAAAGATAAAAAAAAATTGTTGTTTTTTTTTAAGTGTAAGGTAGGTACGTACACTCTAAATTCCTTTTAAAAACGCTTAGAAATGTTGATTGAAAATCGAATGGACGTGTACCTAAACGAGAATGTTGTCATTATGATGTGGAATAAATTAATATTCGTTTAATATTTTTTTTTTAATGTCTGACGATATACTTCAGTAAACACGTCCAGCGACGTTGTTTTTGGTGCAACTATTGGAAACAATATCGCCCCGACAAGCAAAGAAAAGGTTCAAGTTGGAACCCGACCGCAGACAGCAGCAGCAGACGACGTGTCGCAGCAACACTACCGGTTTCTATGTTTCAAAGACCATTCGTAGCTAGCGACACGTCCCCGGACGTCGCCTTCATATAATTACATAGAAACCGATAGTGTCACTACGACACGTCGTCTGCGGTCGGGTTCCAACTTTTACCTTTACATTGCTTGTCTGGGCGATATTGATTCCAATAGTTGCGCCAAAAACAACGTCGCTGGACGTGTTTACTGACGTATATAATACGTCAGATAGTCGACGTCACTCCTTTCCTTTAACGGACGTTAATGTAACGTTACAGTAACGTATATGAGACGCCGGTGGTCACGTCTAGTCGACGTCGCACCGTCCCCTTAACTGACGTTAATGTATCGTTACAGTAACGTCAAATAACGTATCAGATACGTCAGTGGGCACGTCTACTTGACGTCATTTCCTCTTGTAAACCAACGTTAATGTAACGTAAATTAACGTGATATATCACGTCCAATAACGTGATGTTAACGTGAATTATGACGTACTTTCCCACACAATACTCACGTGTTAATGACGTCGGATATCACGTCAGATGACGTGATATTTAACGTGAGTTATGACGTACTTTCTCACAGAATACTAACGTGATAATGACGTTGAATGTCACGTCAGATGATGTGATCTTTAACGTGAGTTATGACGTACTTTCCTACAGAATACTAGCGAAAAAAATCACGTCAATTATGACGTTGGACGACGTGATATTCAACGTGTTATTACTCGTCAAATGTTGTGACACTCTCACGTTGATTTAACGTTAAAAAATCACGTTAATTAACGTCATATTTAACGTTAGTGGGCCAAACATACTCACGTAAAATTAACGTCGCAATAACGCCAAAAATTACGTGACAGTTAACATCATTTTTGCCGTCGAATTTTGTGACATCCTCACGTGAATTCTACGTCCAATATGACTTCAAAAAGACGTGATATTTTACGTCCCTTGCTACTTGGGATAGGTCCATGCACTATGAAATGAAATGATGATGAAATAGTAAACTTGTCATTATTAGCTGTCAAATACTATTGACCGCCACCGCAGGCCGCGCCAGTGTGATTCAGGCCTTAAACGTTTTGTACATCTATCAATTTGTCACAACAACTGCCTTTTAAAGTAAATGAATTGAGTGTTTGCTCTCTCTTTCCATCTTATAGCTGCGTCTCTGGGTTGTTGTGACAAATTACTAGGTGTATGCCTTTGGCAACCAACACACAAAACAACAGTAGGTTTTGTTTTGTGGCTATTATCTGTTAGTCTTGCAATTTATCACTGCAACTGAATGATAAACAGCTACAGTTAGTATAAATGGTATTTATTGCAGTCTCGTTCTATTTATAGCTCTTTCTCTGCAAGTTGTTGTGATAAATTAAACATGTGTGAAGAACTTTAGTCCGAATGAAATCGGCGAACTGCATAGTCTCCGTCGCGTTATTTCAGCCTGCATGCTGTCCGCGCACGGCGTTGGCCAAATCAAGCTTACTCCGTACTAGTTTTCGGCGGCAGTCCCCGGCTCTCAGACATGAACAGTACGTACATTAAAAATAAACTCATTTGTAAAAAAAAACCGGCCAAGTGCGAGTCGGACTCGCACACGAAGGGTTCCGTACCATTATCTATAAAAAAACTATGCTATTCTGTGTTTTTAGTATTTGTTGTTATAGCGGCAACAGAAATACATGATCTGTGAAAATTTCAGCTGGAACTATCACAGTATCAGTGAGATACAGCCTGGTGACAGACAGACGGACAGCGGAGTCTTAGTAATAGGGTCCCGTTTTACTCTTTGAGTACAGAACCCTAAAAAACATGCTTCTCTTGGTGGATACACACCAAGCCAACGACCGGCGATGTATCCCACTCTAACAAATAGCTCTCTCATAAATGCTTCGCGTTCGTTAGTCGTTCGTTTGCTCAGTGTGTACCCACCATCAAACATCTGTCAGTTGGTTAACAGTAGTTTGTATTGGTTTCTACTACGCTTGGGTTGTTTGGTAGATTTAGATTGATTTATTTCGAGATAAAAATTACAATATAGGTTTGCATACAATGTCAAAATTATAAGAATCCTTATTAGGTACGATCGTCAATAATCAGAAATAAAAAGCCTCAAGCGCCGCAAATATGCCATCCTAGGAAATAGCTACATGTTTGCGGCGTTTGGCGTTGAAACCTTGGGGCCATGGGCAAGGGGCTTGCGGTGGGTGGAACGCGTCGCGTTAGATACCTAGCGCTCGCGAAACCTCGAGGAGCCAGTCAGTCGTAGGCCGGCGCCGCTCGAGCGAGCACATGTGAGTCGTGCCGTGATCCGCCGCCGCCGCCGATTTGAACGCGACGAACCGCGCGTACTTATTATTAATTGTTCTGTTAGTTTTTACGGAGTTCGATGGCCACGATGAAAACTAATAACAGCCGCTGGTGTTCTGTATATGGATGTTTAAATACCCAAAGGAACAATGGTTTGTCTTTTTTTTACCTGCCGACAAATTGTGAACGGTAAGTTTCGTATTTAGTATAACTTAGGTACTTAATATTATGAAGTTGCAAGATACCTACAATGTACAACAACAATTACAATACGAACCGGCTGGTTAGGTACCTACTTACTTAAGTTACTTTTAATGCTTTGCTCCCGCGGTCGTCTTCAAGGTTATTTTTTATTACAAGCTTTATATTAACATGCACTGTTCGTATGTAATGTAAGTATGTAAATATGTAAGTGTGTAAGTTGTCCGTCAAAATTTGCACTTTTATAAAAAAGTAAATGAAAGTGTAGTTGAACAAACGCCAAAATCGTCCGCATCAATTGTTTTAAAACAATACATAGATCTACCATATTTAGATCGGAAACAAGATCCCCTGCAATTTTGGGATAACCGGAAACAAGTATATCCCGGTCTGCGCCAAATGGCATACAAATATATGTGTATACCCGCGTCCTCCGTGCCTTCGGAACGGCTTTTTTCGAAAGCCGGGTTCGTGACCAATCAGCGAAGACAACTTAAGCCAAAAAAAGAATGACTTAAGCCAAAAAAAGTAGACCAAATTTTATTTTTGAACTTATATTGTAAAAAGAGGACGTAGTATTAATAAAAAAATAGTAGATTGTACCTACATCAAGCGCATAAAACGAGCCATTTAACCTAATACGGCGAGGGTGGATAGTTAAGTCAAGGGGTTAAATGGGTAGGGGTCGGGTTGCATAAAGGTTAATATTCATATTATGGATAGGCATACGTGGATTCGTCATACTCATTATTATGCATAATTGTAAATAGTCATACATTTATGCGCATAAAGTTTTGAACCATAATGTTTAAGAACATAATGTGTATTGCGCATAAATTTTTGGCGCATAAAATTTTATAAGCATACTTTTTAATGGTCATAAATTGGTAGCTCATATAACTTTTTATCCATACTGTTGAAACGCATAAACTGCAATACGCATAAGCCTATGATTTTTTAGGTCGTCAAAAGTTTTGATAACAACAAGTTTTTCCGCTCTTTTATAAAATAAGTTTCTGTCAAAAATTTCATTTTTGGTACAAGCTTTTATTGCCGACTGTACTTTTCTGCATACCATCATCAAGTACTCATTGAGACGATTCTAACGAGCCCAAACTCGATGGGATTGTTTCGTTTTATTGCGGAGTTCCTATGGCCACCTTCCAGCTCCAGCATCAGATCAGCTCCAAGTCATCATAATATTGCATTGTCATGCAATATACATATGCTTGCAAAATTTCAACTCAATTGGTTAACAGGAAGTGATTGCAAAATGGATTGCAAATTTTGACGGACAACTTACACACTTACATATTTACATACTTACATACGAACAGGCTGGTTAGGTACTTACTTAAGTTACTTTTAATGCTTTGCTCCCGCGGTCGTCTTCAAGGTTATTTTTTATTCCAAGCTTTATATTAACATGCACTGTTCGTGTAAGTTGTCCGTCAAAATTTGCAATCCATTTTGCAGTCACTTCCTGTTATCCAATTGAGTTGAAATTTTGCAAGCATATGTATATTGCATGACAATGCAATATTATGATGACTTGGAGCTGATCTGATGCTGGAGCTGGAAGGTGGCCATAGGAACTCCGCAATAAAACGAAACAACCCCATCGAGTTTGGGCTCGTTAGAATCGTCTCAATGAGTACTTGATGATGGTATGCAGAAAAGTACAGTCGGCAATAAAAGCTTGTACCAAAAATGAAATTTTTGACAGAAACTTATTTTATAAAAGAGCGGAAAAACTTGTTGTTATCAAAACTTTTGACGACCTAAAAAATCATAGGCTTATGCGTATTGCAGTTTATGCGTTTCAACAGTATGGATAAAAAGTTATATGAGCTACCAATTTATAACCATTAAAAAGTATGCTTATAAAATTTTATGCGCCAAAAATTTATGCGCAATACACATTATGTTCTTAAACATTATGGTTCAAAACTTTATGCGCATAAATGTATGACTATTTACAATTATGCATAATAATGAGTATGACGAATCCACGTATGCCTATCCATAATATGAATATTAACCTTTATGCAACCCGACCCCTACCCATTTAACCCCTTGACTTAACTATCCACCCTCGCCGTATTAGGTTAAATGGCTCGTTTTATGCGCTTGATGTAGGTACAATCTACTATTTTTTTATTAATACTACGTCCTCTTTTTACAATATAAGTTCAAAAATAAAATTTGGTCTACTTTTTTTGGCTTAAGTCATTCTTTTTTTGGCTTAAGTTGTCTTCGCTGATTGGTCACGAACCCGGCTTTCGAAAAAAGCCGTTCCGAAGGCACGGAGGACGCGGGTATACACATATATTTGTATGCCATTTGGCGCAGACCGGGATATACTTGTTTCCGGTTATCCCAAAATTGCAGGGGATCTTGTTTCCGATCTAAATATGGTAGATCTATGTATTGTTTTAAAACAATTGATGCGGACGATTTTGGCGTTTGTTCAACTACACTTTCATTTACTTTTTTATAAAAGTGCTCCCAGATGTCATCGTCATTCTTTGTAGATGCACTAGGCATCATGCGTCGTGGCTGTTGGTGGTGGCTGCTGCTGATAGTTATGTTCTTCTTGGTTTGGTTGCAGTTGCATATTAGGCATGATGACAATAATTGAAAAATGGATCTATAATGTCCAGAAATATATACTATTTACAATGAATAAGATATTTCTGCAGAAATTAAAAGTTTAGTAGGAAAAAAATGCAATTTTAAAATAATAATTTAAATTTCCCCCTAAAACGCTTGTTGTTGTGTCATGGCGTCGCTTGTGACGTCACGTTTGAGTAATCAAAACGTAAACGCGCTGCGCTCGTGCAAGAATTTAGTTATTTTGTGTTATTAAATATGAATTCGAAAGTGTATAGGTGGTGTGGGGTCCCCCAGTGTGAGAATACATCCATAAAAACTCCTAATAAGCTATTTGTGTTCGTTCCTCAAAATAAAACAATACGAAACAAGTGGCTTAAACTTGCAAGGCGAGATTCAAAAGGAATATTGCCCAGTACTCACCTTTATTTTTGTGAAGATCACTTTGACGTAAGTTTTTACATACCTACTTTTGTAAATTCTAGTATATAGTATCGTCGGGTGCCAAGCAAAACTCACTAAGTAACAAATACCTACTTAAATCAAAGGTCGTATCTCGATATCGACCACCAACCGAGATACGAGGTTTTGAAGAACAGTGACAGTTTTGGTAGTGACTTTTGCTTGTCACCCGACGGTATTTGGTAATAATATTTTGCACGAGGTCTAAATGTAAAAATATAAACAATCTATTTCGAGGTTAGGTTTCATCTCTCATTGCTTTGATATGTATTACGTATTTTATTCATAACCTAACATAAATAAATATTTTAAACATAACCTTAAAAATAACTTAATAAGAAATATATCGTCACAAGTATATTTTAGGGAATTATTTTATAACTCAAATTATAAAGTTTTTAATTATTTTTAATTATTATATACTTACAAATAAGTTTTAACATTTCTAAATTCTGCTGAACAAAAGTCTTTATTTGATGACAAAAACTCTCCCAGCATTATTATGTCGATTCTAGGCAAATTAGCGCTGTTTGCCTTAGTAAATCCTTGATCCATGATTCGTGTTATTTTATATTCGAATTAATAATATTCACACTCAAACAGTACTCGGTATTTAAAACAAAAATAATAAAAACACAAGATGTTCGTGCGTGTTGCGTATGCGTTTACTCAAGCGTGACGTCATGCGCTTTGATTGGTGTTCAAGATATCATGGCGGATTGCCTTATTTTGTAGTTTTATTTTATAAAAATAAATATTAATCACACTTATAATAAAAAAAACAATGCGTATTTTATATTCCAAGCTTCAAGTTTTATTCAATAAATATAGTATTTTAGTAGTTTTTAATTACTGTCATCATGCCTATTCTTCATGAACATTTTTTTTTTTATGTTCTTTGCTTATCGGCAATCAGTCCGACTATAAGTCGATGTGTGGATTAGTACAATCTGGCGTGTCGAGTGTGCTCTCCAGCGAGAGCATCTCCTCATTTCTGAAGTCTGAGGCTACTCTCTATTTTGTAGCTCCAGGATGTTGTGTCGTTTCAGTCGTCTTATATGGTTCTGGACGGTCAGCTGTTGTGCTAGTTTATTGGGATGGTTGATTAGACGCTGCTTGTATTTTAAGGAAATGTCTCGGAGTTCTTCCTTCACTGTGCCTATTGATAGGTGTTCATGCCTGTTAGTAATATACCATGGTACGTTCGCTATTGATCTCAGGATCTTATTCTGTAATCTTTGTATGATGTTAATTTTTGAGTCGCTAGCTGTCGTCGCTGCCCCACAATTGCACGCCATACATCCATATCGGTTTTAAATTCAAATTCAAATTCAAAATTTTATTTATTCAGATAACATGATCCATTTTGTTAGTAAAACATTACAATTACAGCTATGTGTTAGTATTGGATTAGATACATTAAAACACATTAAGTTACATTCAAAACTTAAATTCTAAATTCGATTTGACAGTTTTAATCAAACCGAATTGTATTGGGCACTCAAAACAGCCGGCTATCATTTTAAGGGAGGCATTGTTGCTGCCTCGCAGTCTGCTTAAGAGTGATGCTGCTTTCTTTCGCAGGATGGCGTGAAAACCATCCATGCGGGCTTCCGCAAACATCGCTGACGCGCTGCAGAAGCGTGGCAACCCCAATAGCGCTCTAAACCCATTCTTATATTGGACCCGCAGAGCATTGTACGATTTTTGGCTATATTTGACCCAAAGGCTGCCCGCGTACATAGAAGTACAGTACGCTTTGAAAAGTGTTATTTTGACAGCGTCCGAGCACTTGGCAAACCTACGAGTCAACATATTAGCTTTAACGGACAATGCTCTGCGTTCCCTCTCTATGTCCAAATCGTCCTTAAGTACTCGTCCTTTTAGTACAACCTTATAGATAAGTTGTTGTCCATTGACAATCTAGCATTTCTTCCCAATATCCAGTATAGGTTTGAATCCGATTTCGTCCCTTTTGTTTTTTATATGGTTTTTCCAGGTCAACATATTTGACGGCATTTTCTGCTGTGCTGTCGATGCCAAACGCATTCTTCTTGAAGCGTGGGTCTAGGATAGTTGCCTTTTCCGCAGTTCGGTTAGTCTCATACACGCTTAGCCGCTTGTCTACAACGTCCAGCAATGCATGTTGTAAGTGTATCCCTGCTTCAGTAGTTGGAGTATTTTTCATTAGAGAGCTTTGCAACCCACGGACTAACGGTATTACGGAAAAGGCTGTAGAATCACGCAGTCCTCTAATATTGGCCAATCTGCTGGGTCCAAGTTGGGTGGCGGCGAATCAAGAATGGATAATGTTGCGGACAAAGGTATTTTTACTTGCAAAAGTCTTTCAAACATGAAGAAAGTCGAATTCCGTCGTGTTTGAACATCTTGTTTTAATTTTAGAACGTCCACGTTCATCTGGCTTTGCATGTCCCTAAGTGAATTCGATGATTTTATACCCTGCTTAAAATGAGTAACTATGGCGCGACTTTTAGAAATAACCTGAAGTAGGTACTTCAGCATTTTTTAAATGTGCGTTTTGTAGTTGGTCGTTACTGATACAATCTTTCACGGCAATGTTCAATGTACAGTCGCCATCACATACATAGGTACACTATAGGTGTTCAAAAATATCGGCACATGCACCCTAATGCCTTGAAAATAGAGGCGTGTTCCGATGTTTGTGACGTGCTTGTTTGCTCCGAAGTATGTGATGGCGACTGTACATATGTGCAATACAAAAATGATTCCTTTTGCTGAGGTGATCTTGAACGGCTTTCTTCATGTTTGATGCGTTATCGGTTACTATTGTCACAACTTTATCGTATATTTCCCATTCTATCATTATAGCGCGTAAAGCATTCGCAATGTTCAATGATATGTGCCAACAGGTGGAGAATGCCATATGGCATTAAGTCCGCATTTTTTACGATAAGTTTTTGTTTTGTGCAATCAAGAATAAATAAACAGAATCAGGTAGAGCCTTTTTATAATTAGATATCCAATAAAAAGAGTTTTATATCATATTCAGAGGAAAAGGTTATTCGTTACACGATAAAAAATGTCTTTTGCTTTTTTACTACCTATAAATAAAATTATAAACTCTTTCCGGAACCACTCCCAGGTGACCTCCGACCCCCGCCCGCAAATGCCATCAATCTTGGCTCGTTTCCCTCGCATGCACTAGTTTGTGTTTCTTGAGCGTGCCCGAGGCGGCGTATACCTGGTGGCAGACGTCACACGCATATGGTTTCTCCCCCGTGTGCACCCGCTCGTGCCTCTTCAACTTGCCTGACTCTGTAAACTCCTTCTTACACACCCCGCAACTATAAGGCTTCTGCGCCATGTGGATTCGTTCGTGTTTCTTCAAGTACTCTAACCGAGCGAACTCTTTGTCGCACGTCCCGCAGGCGTATGGTTTCTCTCCCGTGTGGCTGCGCGTGTGCTCGTTCAGTTGATATAGTTGCTTGAACTCCTTTTTACATGTTTCACAAGAGAATTTCTTTTCAACCGTGCGCGTCAACACATGCCTCTTGTGCACGTTACGTTCGTGGGTGTACAACACACTCGACTGAGTGAAACTCTTGTTACATAAGTCGCAGGTGTAGGGGCGCTCGCCCGTGTGTGTCCGCTCGTGCGTCTTCAGGTGGTTGAGCACTGTAAACTTCTTGTCACACATGTTGCAGGGGAATGGTTTCTCCCCCGTGTGCCGGAGCTCGTGAGCCCTCAGCTGGCTCAGGTGCGTGAACCGCGCCTCGCAGGTCCCGCACGGGTACGGCGTCTCTCCCGTGTGAGTCCGCTGGTGCAGCTTTAGCGTCCCCTTCTGCCCGAACTTCTTGTTACAAAGCGCGCACTCGTACGGTTTCTCTCCAGTGTGGACGCGCTCGTGTTTCCTCAGATCGGCCGGACACCAGAATCGCTTGTCACACATTCCGCACCGGTGAGGCTTCTCAGGTTTCTCCCCCGAGTGACCGAGTTCGTGAGCCCTCAGCTGGTTCGGGTGCGTGAACCTTGCCTTGCACATGCCGCAGGGGTAGGGTTGCTCCCCCGAGTGAGTCCTCTCGTGCCACATCAGCGTGCGCGACTTTGCGAACGTTTTGTAACAAAGCGCGCACTTGTATCGTTCGTCAGTTGTTCCCATTTGTTGTGAGTTCCTGATGTGTCCACTGCGACCCTCGCTGGCGGCGCCGGCGCGGGCGGCGCGGCGCGGGGGCGGCGCGGGGGCGGCGCCGGCGCGGGCGGCGCGGCGCGGGGGCGACGCGGGCGCTGCTTCTGCAACGAGACGCGACCGTGAGCGGCGACTAGTGCCCGAGACGGACAGAGCCGCGGGATCAAATATGTCTGTCCTGAAGTTCCATTTTATATAATGAAAGGGATTTTTTTTCAGATGTGTAGTTCCGGGGATCACCCGCTACATACAAACCTATAAAGCTACAAACTCATAGACTTTTCCTCTTTATAATATTAGTATACATAGAAGTAAATAAAACTTTAAATGGAACGGTGTGAAATAACCTGTAACTTGGTCCGCGTCCTGCGCGGTCTCTCTCTCGCCCTTGTCTGCCGTCTCGCTCCCGCTCCCGGGCTCCTCCTTCACCGGCCCCGCCCCCACGAACTCGGCCTCCACCTTGACAGACACTGCCAACAATGACAACAGCTGTTATTTATACTGATGGACCCGAACTGATTTACTTGCGACACTTTATAACTATATAACGCGACTCCATTCATTCGCTATTTAGTTTTGACGTGAGCAGTTAAGTCACGATATGATGAAATCTCAATAAACTAAAAAGTATTTTATCTATTTATGTTGATTTGCTAATATGGTGTTTAAAGTCAAAAAAACTGTTTTTTTTTATGAAACATATATCTTGATGCAGGTTATAAGTTAACGCTATTAGCAACTACTGAAATATAGCTAGAGTTGTCATTTTGGGGCACATTTCTAGACATTTTTGTTCGGCATTGTGAGTCTATTTACTTTATGGTAGGTCGATGGTTCCGTACCATTATCATTATTTTATTTTGTTTTTAGTATTTGTTCTTATAGCAGCAACATAAATACATAATCTGTGAAAATTTCAAGTCTCTAGCTATCACGGTTCTTGAGATACAGCCTGGTGACAGACAAACGGACGGACGGACAGCCAAGTCTTAGTAATAGGGTCCCGTTTTACTCTTTGAGTACGGAACCCTAAAAATAACCAAGTTATGTATTAAATAATGGTCAGCCTGTAATGATGTTTAAAGGCGGCTTCTAAATAAAATAAAATAAAATCCAAACATTTACTTAAAATCGTTAAACCTTACTTTAACTGACAGTACTGTAAAAAATATAGGACGCTACTTTGGCAAGGCTGCAAAAGACAACGAAGAGAAACTTGTGTTTTTAAAGGTGTGTGAAGCACATTTTGAGGTTCACTTTTGGAACATCCTGTATAGTTTTCTGATCATATTCATAATGAATGAATGAATGAATGAATGATATTTATTCAGGTAACACAATAACACAAGACAAAATACATTAACATATACATCGAAGACGTAGATCGGGATGTGAACCTGAAATGGCCTCCACTCAGCAATGCAGTTGGCACGGCTAGGCGCTGGTTTTCTGTGGAGCCAGCAGGGTGTGCGGGACAGCGTACTGTACGACTAGTGTCGGATGATACAATAATGTTATTAATATAAAATATAATTATAAATATATATACATGTTACAGCGATAAAAGTATCTATATTATACATATAATTTTATTATTTAGCGGTTACCTAATTTGGGGCTAATAATTTTAGGAATTGGTACTAATAATGGTGTTATGGATATCCTACCCTCAGGCAACAATACCTTGTTGAGCCATTAAGTGCCTTTTCAGTCTAATCTCTTATAGATATTAGGTTGGGTACTAAACAAATACATATAATTTTTTTATAAAAATGTACTATATTCACAATGCCATGTACTCTCTAATAGGGAACATTACGCAAAGCTCTGCGTAGGGGGCGACACTAACACAACCCGTGAACAAACCGCCATGACGTACAATGTCATATTTATTTACCTAACAAACAATAACAAATAATTGATGAAAACGTGTTAAACTACAATAGTTTTATTATCATTCCTGTGTAAAATACCTGTACTGTGATATTAAAATGGCATCCTAAAGCCATTTAAAGGTGGATGAGGGCTTTTTTTTGCTTTACGACGTATTGCCGCTTCCCATAGTTTTCGTATCATCGTTTCCTTCGGAAATGAATGATGCCCTTCATTCTTGCATCCAATTACGCAGCACTGATGCATTTTATTTATTGAAATATTCTCTTCCCTATTTGATCCAGAGCTTTGAAGGACTTGTCAAAGTTGTCAAAAAAACTGTTTACTAATTGTGATAGTGCTGCACTCTGGCGGCAGAACATTGCAGTACTGTTCCCTATTGTCGCAAAATAAATAAATTAAAAATAAACTATTGAATTGAAAGGTAGGAAGATAAAATAGCAAAGAGAGAGTAAAATGTATTAATAAACACATAACAATTAAGATGATAGCTCACTTTTAAGACATTCCCTTATATTTATAAATAAGTAGGCATACTTCATCTTCTTGGCTTTTGTACTTTGATCTTGTGTAACATGTATATAATGCTAAAACCTGTTGTTGTGTACAATAAAGTGCTTCGCCCGCGTACCGCAATGAACGCAGGCAAACATTCATTCCGTCCAGATTCAATAATAGTTATTTATGATACAAGTGCGGAAAGTAGGTAATTCCCAATGAGTGGCGATGACCAAAAACACGACCGCCAGGGAGTGGTTTTTGATCGACACGAGTTGGGAATTACCTATCCGCACGTGTACCATACAACATTTTACAATGCATCATGCGAGGAAATAAAAAAAATATGCATAAAAGGTGAAATTTTAATTGTCACGAACTTACGAAATCTCATTCCCGCATAGTGTGCGGGAATATTGTACTGAAATCCATTCCGCACGGGTAGGTGCAGGCTCCGCGCCGCCATGCTGGCATCGACCATTTCCCGTGTTTATGTTGAACCATATAAAGGAGCACATTCAGAGCAAGTGCATTGCAATAATAATTTATTTCAATCAATCCAAATATCGAAGTACTCCTACTCACTGTGCTCCATAAACACCAGGTCCCTCGGCTGCAGCTCCCGGGGCGGACTCGTGTCCTCCCACACCGGCTCCAGCTTCACGCGCACAGTCGCAGGTGCTGCGCATTGTGCTGTTTCCAGATCAAGTCCTGCCAGCCAACCCGTCTACTTTGTTAATTTTTGTATGCTACGGTGTCTGTCTACCTAAGATGACCTACTTGATGGTAAGTAAAAACGCACCATTTGCCTATGAATTCTTGCAGAAAAATCATATGCTTGCTACTTTATTGATTTGAGGATTCATTGTGTTGACATGCAGGCCCCGCACGCGCAGCACAACACGGCCCACCCCGGGAGCTCTGTTCTATTTATAAATAAAGATTAAAAGGGTGAGTGGGGAATTGGGGACTAACATATTTTCTAATAGTTAATAGTAAGTTAGGGCTATAATTTTTGTTCAAATCCACTTGATAGCAGTCCTAATCTAAATGTATTGCCTGCTCTAGACGCCTACTGCCATTGAATTCGTTACTATAGCTAATTAGACTTTATATATGTCTCTCTCTCTTATTTATTTTTGTAAACACAAATATTTGTTCCTGAGTCATGGATGTTTTCCATGTATTTAAGTATTTATTTATCTGTTTAAGTATGTAAGATTTCGGCAGCAATACAGTCGGTTGAGGTGCTCAGAGCCCGCGCGACTCACCGCCCGCCTCCGCCTTCACCCGAGCCGACTCCATTCCACCACCGTCCCTGTACCGAGTCCGCGGCGGCTCAGCGGTCTAACGTAAGGGGGGGTCACAGAAGTTGTTCCAGTTATAAAGTAATGGATTAAACAATAACAGTTATTAGTTCAAAGTTAGCAATTTGAGCCCATAAATCCACTGTTCCCTGATCAAACTAAGCTTACGCTTATGTATGAGTACTAGAGAGTCAACAAAGAATATAATAAGTAATTACAATACAATAGAGAGGATTAGAGTCAAGTCACCAGTGTCAAGACATGACAGTGACAGACAAAAGTGACACGCTCAGTGTGACCAGTTTATAATTTAAAAAAACTACTATGCGTTCTGAATGAATGAATGTTTCTTTATTTCAGGCAAAAAATTACAATTAATTAAAATATAATAAAAGAAATAAAATTAAATCCTTAACTAATACAACTATTTGCGATTCGGGTGCCGATGCGTAGATAACCAATGCAGGAAAATTGTACTTCGGTACAAATTGTTAGTCTGACAAGCGAGTCGTGATGATACTGGAAAATGGCGAACAATTTAAAAAAGACGCATGCTGGTAACACGAAATGTATGGAGGGGTCATAAGGTACTTATGACTGACAGTTTATTTCATAAGTAAAATTGTTGCCATATAAAGTTTTTGATTTTGTCAATGTGCCCGATGCTGAGCCCGTCGTGCCCCGGAGATTTCCCACGTCTCCTGGATTTCACGACGCGAGCTACTTCCTCCGGTTGTCGTCCAGCTGCTGTGGCGCCGGCTGGGGCTCAGCATCCACCATATCCTGGCGTTGAGGAGTAGCCTTGAAGTGGCTAGCGAATAACTCTGCTGTTACCAGACTTAAGCGTTTATACATCTATCAATTTGTCACAACAACCGCTTTTCAAAAGGACACGCTACACGGGCCGATTTTGCTGGAGTAAGTCACAGAAAATCTAGTCTGGCGTTACCTTGATTTGGCCAGCCACCGTGTAATGTAAACACTCGATAAGAGTATCGAGCGTAACGAGGGCGTTACGCTCAAGATTCTAATTTAGAATACCTCGCTAAGACACTACGTTCGGAAATTTAATGTAGAATCTTTCGATTCACTCTTGATTTATTTTGGTTCTTCTAGACAATCTACTATTTATTCCACGCCGCCTGTTTTTTACGAGATGCAAGCTGTCTTCCGGGGAGGTGCTGGAGGGAGTGCCACTGTCGCCAGCACTCGCCCGGACACAGGAACTCGTCGCAGGCCGAGCACATCAGGGCCACCTTCCTCTTTACGTCATTCCTGAGACAGACGTGGCAGTTGGCCCTGCTGGTGTCGGCGACCATTTCGGGCACGTGCAGTGTGTCTCTGCACAGCCTCGGAGCCTCCGTCGGTGGAGGTCCTTGTGGAGAGGGACTGTGTTGTGGCACAGGAGACCCGGCGAGCGGATCGCTGTCACGACTTCCCGATGATTCTGACAACTTTTCATTGCTCAGCTCTCCGGAGTCAGCCCGGTCTCCCGAGTCTATGACCGTCTGCGATCCGGGAGAAGGTTTAGCCTTGAAACCATTTTTGAAGTTTTCGCTGGAAGGCCATTCATCAATGTCTTCAGTATCTTGTATGGTACTGTAGTTCACACTAGATGGGTCGAATGGATATAGCCCACAAGATCGGAATCCGCTTCGGATAGTTTCAGGAATTAGACACTCGAAACAAGTCTTCACAGCCGACGCAAAATCAACGCGTTTGAGCGCAGCCGAGTTGGTTTGAGCCCTGACGCCGCGGACGGCGGTGGCGGCGGCGGCGGCGGCGGCGGCGGCGGCCGCGGTGGCAGTGGCGGTGGCGGCCGCGGCCGGCCACGCGGCCGCGAGCGGTGCGTGCACCGCCGCGGCCAGCGGCTGTAACACGTGCGCGGAGTTAGGCAACAGAGCCCTGAGAATTATAGCGTTTTCCCTACAGAACTCTGACAGCGCGACTGAAATATGGGCAGTGTGGTCCAAAAACAACACCACAGGTAGCGGCACCTGGTTCGTCACGAGCCACGGATGGAAGCTCTCGGTCACATACTCGTAGAATGCCTCCGCGGTCATCCATCCCGTCTCCGTCCCGTGCCACCCCCAGCCTTGTGGTATAGTGGACACTACTTTTCTTGGTACAGCTTTATCCGGGAATATCGTCATAGGCGGCGCCATTTTACCATCAGCTGACACATTCACGAGGACACTCAGGCATTCTTTCTCGTCGCCTTCAACACGGTTATAAACTACGTCACTTCCTCTTCTGACTAAAGCTTCTTCCTTCGGGCACAGAAAGAAACCAATTTCGTCACAGTTGAAAATACGTGTCGGGTCTCGGAACACATGCAGCAGGTCACGGGAAGTTAAGTAGTTCTTGAGTCTGCCGAACCACGCGCGCACCGCCACTCGAGACAGTTCGTTTCGCTGACTTTGTGCTACACATTTGGAAACTATCGGATGTCGCTTCAGAAAAAAACGAAACCAATTTTTTCCGGGCACGCCATTTTTAAAGGGATTCGGGCGAGTCAAGTTACTGACGACCTTTGCCACTTCGTCCAGTATTCTGTTCTTGGTGACTTGAAGCCCCGCCTGGCCGAGGCAGTGCACCCAGCCGACTATGTCCGCCTCCTCGGCGCGCGCGAGCGCGGGCTGTGCGCCGCTCGCCGCGTGTGTGTAGCGGCCGCGGCGCACGTCGTGCAGCGTCGCCTTCGGGACCTTGTACTTCCTGGAAGCTTCGTGCAAACTCATGCCGTGTTTCATTTCTTGAATTGCTTCATTGAGTTGTGCTTTGCTGTAAGCTTTTTCTCTCTTTGGTTGTTTCGTTTTTCTGGAAACAATAATAATCGTTGAAGGGTAAATAGAAGGAGAAAGACATCGTGGCAGAAAATCTTGGACGGAAAATGTAAGAGCCTTGTTGGAGGCTGAAATTAAAATCTAATTACAAATAACGGATGCCGAGCTCCGAAATGAATATGTTCATCCCAAGGGGGCGGTTACTATTTCACGCCTGAAATACCTATTAACCGACTGTGATGGAATTTGGGAGCTTAAGCCCTAAGGGTGGATAATTAGATATAGGTTAACCTCCTTATTCATTAAACATATAATGCCTCGGCTAAATACATAAAATGTTCTTTGTCCCTTTTTTACGAACACAAATGTCACAGTAACAGATAAGGACAAACGAATTTTAACGCAATTTTAGTTAAAATAGGCTTGTAGAACGTTTATGAATACGGCCGTAAATATTTATATTTTGAAATTTGTATTCGTTCCATCGGGGAAGAACGGGGAATATGAAACAGAGCACGGGCGGAGCCACATGCTCAGCTAGTCCATATTTATTATTATAAATGAGTGAAATTTGGTACGGAGATAAGAAAGAACATGGATAGTGTAGTGTTTGTGGTAGTATCTATGCATAAATAGATACACACCGTCTCGGGCGCACGCCGCACGGGGTGCCACGTCAGTTACACGAGAGCAGACGGCGAGGTTGGACGTGTGTCATTGCTGTGCGTGCGTGTGTGAGAGAGCCAGTGTTTACATATGTAAAGGCAGGTCTTACAGATAGTTTTCATCCTCCGGGATGGGATCCGGGAGTCATCACAAGTAAGTGAAATGGGGCGGAAGTTCGTATGGAGGTACGGTATTAAGGAGGTGTACAGTCGCCTGATATACATCGGAGCAAACAAGCACGTCAACATCGGAACACACCTCTATTCTCAAGGCATTAGGGTGCATGTGCCGATATTTTTGAACACCTATAGTGTACCTATGTATGTGATGGCGACTGTACGCGGATAAAGTGGCGGGCAGAAACTAGTAATACTGAATGTTAGTAGAATTGGTGGTAGATACTCACGCGCGGTGTGGACAGCCGGCGCCGCGCGGCCGCCGGCGCGCCGCCGCCGCAGTCCGGCCTGCGCCTGCGCCTGCGCCTGCGCCTGCGCCTGCGCCTGCGCACGCGCACGCGCACGCTGCGCCAACACGACGCAAGATCAAACAGATTTAATATCTCATGACCGAAAACATTGACAAATAAACGAGTTCATAAAATATTAATAGTTACATTGATGAGACTAACAATGGCAAAAGGAAATTGGATTCCTTCCTCATGTGAAAATGTATAACGTAGTGTTGCCATATTGATAGTATACCATCAAAATATTACAATAAAATGTACATTCATCATCAATATTAAGAGGGCCTGGTCCTCTGTCGCTGCAGCATTCTCCATTCAAAAATCAAAATCAATTATTTATTCTGCATATAGGCCACAAGGGCACTTTTACATGTCAAGTGGTATTCTACAATATAATATTAATAATCTAACAAAATAATCATTTTAAAATTGCAGATTTTAACCAATTAGTACCTAAACGGTTAACAAACTAAATGTCACTAAAACAATCCAACATTGTAAAATATTATCAATTACAGTAAATTTATACTAAGCAGAAACGTCCGCTAACGAAATTCTAAGTTTCGATCAAAGAGGAAAATTGAAAAATTATTCGCCACGAGCGGGATTTGAACCCGCGACCTCTGGAACACGTCCATTGCTCTTATGCAACTGAGCTACCGTGGGTCCCGCCAGTGGCAACGAATCTTTCAATCCCTTCACTCTTCTAATTAACCTTAAGGAGGCTCGTAGCGACATCTACCGTGAAGTTGATTGGATTGAAAGATTCGTTGCCACTGGCGGGACCCACGGTAGCTCAGTTGCATAAGAGCAATGGACGTGTTCCAGAGGTCGCGGGTTCAAATCCCGCCAGTGGCAACGAATCTTTCAATCCAATCAACTTCACGGTAGATGTCGCTACGAGCCTCCTTAAGGTTAATTAGAAGAGTGAAGGGATTGAAAGATTCGTTGCCACTGGCGGGACCCACGGTAGCTCAGTTGCATAAGAGCAATGGACATTATCAATTACATTCGATATAATGTCTGTATCAGAATTAAAATAAGTTTATGATAATAATTTAGTACCCCAGAGATGTATAAGGTCTCTGAGCGTCCAAATACAATTAATAATTATTCTAATGTTCTTATAGAGATGTATACTGTCTCTAAGCGGTAAAACAGAAAAAAAGGATCATTCGAGTAAAAGTAAGTGTAAATTACGAAATATACCTAATTCAAATCACAAAAAGATTGGAGACTTGAAAGTAAAAACATATAAGTAAGTATGTTTTTGTTTTATCAGCCAAAAAAATCCTTACAATGAAGTGATTCACGACCAAATCAGCACTTTACGTGATTTGCCATACAACAGTTAGCATGAACTAAATGCTGTGACGTCATAATAATTTGACATACAATTTGTATAAGTCCTTTTGACCTTCTTTTTTGCCATTTGTCGACCTCCAAAAAATAAAATGTACACAATCTGTAATGCAGCCCCACGGCCTTATTCGTAACCCTAAACATTTGCGGGAGACCTATTGATCTAGTCTCAAAGTAAGCTAAAGTAACGACGGTATACAAACATTCAGTCAAGTCGAGGGATTAGAATTATTCATAAAACTTAAGCCTCTGTTAGTCGCGCCACTTTTTCACAAACACGGGGTCATAAGAGAGCACGCTCAATTCGACTCACCATGCAAACGTAGTTCTGTTCTTATTTTAAACTAGCTGTTGCCCGCGACTTCGTCCGCGTATAACATGTTATCATCTAAATGTTTGTTAAAGGAATGAATTAAAAAAAAAACATTGAAATTAATTTTCTACCTAGACTTTTAGAAAACAATCTAAAACCGAAGTTACAAATATCTTACTTTCAAAATCTCTTGCTCTCTATACAAACTAAGAACCCTCTCTGAATCCTCATAGTAAACAGTCTGAAACCGTAGTTACAAATTTCTTACTTTAAAAATGTCTTGCTCTCTATACAAATTTCGAACCCCCTTTTAACCTTCTTAGGCGATGAATTAAAAAAACGCTGAAATAAGTTTTGTAGTCTAAACAGGCTAAAATCGCAGTTACAAATATCATACCTTAAAATTTTCTTGCTCTCCATACAAACTTTGAACGGTTTTCAGGGAAAATCAAAAATAAAACACTCGGTTTTTTTATTGTAATAGGTAAGTATTTTTTTTACAAACTATCTAGTCTCTAGCTAAAAAAAAGTGTTTCCCATACGACCCTTGTTCCCATGCACCTTGCACCCCTTTTTAACCCCTTAAGGGGTGAAATTTTCCAAAACGCTGGCAGTAGGTATTTTTTTGTATTTTAATAAGTAGGTACTTAATCTTTCTACAGAGTTTTAAGTTTCTACCTAAAAAAAAATTTTCCTACACAAACATTGCAACTCTTTATCCCTCTCTTAGCGGGTGGAAATTTTCAAACCACTGAAAGTAATTTACCTATATATTTGTATTCTAATAAATAATTTTCCAAAGCGCTGTTTTTATTTATTTGTATTGTAATAAGTAATCTTTCTACAAACTTTTAAGCTTCTATCTCAAAAAGAAGTTTCGCTCATACAAACTTTGCAACCCTTTTTAACCCCCTAAGAGGCTGAATTTTCCAAAACGCTGGCAGTACTTTATTTGTATTCTAATAAGTAAGCTTTCTACAACGTATTGAGTCTCTTGCTAAAATAATAAAGTTTCCCCCATACAAAATTTGCACCCCTTGTTTACCCCCTTAGGGGCAGAATTTTCCTAAACGTTGAAAGCATTTTATTCGTATTCTAATAAGTAATATTTATACAAAATTTTAAGTATCTAGCTATAAAAAATAAAGTTTCCTCCATACAAACTTTGCACCCCTATTTGACCCCCTTAGGGGTAGAATTTCCAAAAATCTCTTCTTATCCGTTGCCTACGTTGTATAAGGTAGTTCTGGCGTAAATTTCAACTCTCTAGCCCCAGTAGTTTCGGCTGTGCGTTGATGAGTGAGTGGGTGAGTCAGTCAGGGCATTTATATGTAGGTATAGATAGATAGAAGATGACGAAAATCCCATTCAAATATCTCAAAACCGTTTTAATGTCGCTTGTTAGAGTGAGAAAACGATCGGGGACTGTGACGTCAAGATCCTCGAGTGTCATAGTAAAAAACAATCGTTTCATTTGAAGGTGCGTTTTGTGAAAAAGGGACAGAACATAAACCTTTGGAACTTAGTGATTACCTATTTATATACCTAACCTCTTGCGTTGATTTTTTCTCTATTATCCTTTTTTCGAGAAAATACATTATGATTATTTTATTTAGTGTCTACCTACAGCCGGGTCCGCTGCACCAATGTTTTCCATGTTTTTAAACATCTAACATGTTTTCAGTCAGGTTCGGCAAACAAATAGGGTTTTGTTTTGATTGGCAAAACATGTTTGACGTTTAAAAACCACGAAAACATGGCGCAGCGGACGCGGCTTACGGGGTGTAGTTTCGATTCCAGAGGGCCTACCGGGAAATGCATTCGAAGTTTCCCCTCTCTGTCATACTTACGAGTTCGTACTTAAGTGCGACAGAGAGGGAAAACTTCGAATGCCGTTCGCGGTAGGCCCTCTGAGCCATAACCACGAACTTCAGAATTCGAAAATGTTCGGGTATCTCTATCTCTATCGCAATAACAACACTCGATTGACAGGGATGCAGTTATACGAACTTCGAGTTTCGGTTTTCGTGGTAGCGCCGTAGGCACTTTGGCAGAATGCGCAAAGAACGCGTGCCATTGCCATTCAAAAAAAACAAATTCGTGTTAATTATATTGTTCAAATTTGTTAATACATTTTTTGAAATTACGCCATAATGCGACATTTGCGCATATAAGTTCTCATATCACAATCCAATATTTTTTTATGGTTTAACTTTTGGCATGTGTATCGTAAAGGTCTATCGTAGACTGGATTTAAATTATTAATAAGTGAAAGGCAAAGCAATTCAGCCATTTTGACGAAAATTTGACGTTTCTTATAGCTGACAGTTGGAGCAACGTTTGATTTCAATAAAAATAAATGAAAAATTAAATGAAGTCGTATATTTCGGAAAATTAATTAATTGTCGCAGTCGGATAAAAACTATCCTAAGTTGCAGCTAGAATAATAATGTACCTATATAAAATGTTTCATATTTTTCCGTACATGGGATGCTGAGAACATTCGTACCGCACAAAGCTTAGTTTCAAACTGGCTGATTCTTTTTTTAATTTAGAGATTTATTATAAGTGGAGATGACATACTGGAATAACATGAACCTTTTTATACGCAATGGGATTTGCTATATGTTAGTCGGCAAGCAGTTTCTGTTCCTATAAATTATAATCACTACATAGTATAAAACAAAGTCGCTTTCTACTGTCTGTCTGTCCCTATGTATGCTTAGATCTTTAAAACTACGCAACGGATTTTGATGCGGTTTTTTTTAAAATAGATAGAGTGATTCAAGAGGAAGATTTATATGTATAATACATGCATGCATTATTCATAAAAACCCGTGCGAAGCCGGGGCGTGTCACTAGTAAAAAATAAAATTTTCAAAAAAAGACTGTTTGAAAAATGGTCTACTCGTTTTATTTTTTTCTTTTAATTTCTAGCAACAGAGACTAATTTCCAACATATCTATGGCGGATTCCAATGTGTATACAACATTTCATGTTATTCTGGCGTGTCGTTATATAATGAGAACCGAATTACGTTTGACAAAAGAATTTCAAAAATAAAATAGAATATTTAGAGAAGTGTCGCGACTCACCTTGTTGCTCGTTCTCGCTCTCGCCCGAGCCTGCCGTCCCGCTCCCGCGCTCGCGCAGGACGCGCGCCGGTTTAGCATCTATTAATACAACAAAAATGGTTCAGTCATTATAGATTTTGACCCGTGAATAATTAGTTGTTGGATTTTTTTTTCGTAGGTCCCTCGGGGAGGGGGGGGGGGGGTCACTGGGAGTGTAAATTCAAAAATTTGACTGAATCAGGCTCCTGCGTATATTTGAAAAACGGTCTTTCTTAAATAGCTCGGCCATTTTTGATTTTACAGTAAAACCGTGAGGACAAAAATTTTAGGAAATTTTATTCTCTACAAGTTTGGTCCTTACAATTTTTCTTCTAAGATCGATATTTTGGAAATTAAATTTGAAAAAAAGCGACAAATTCTAAATATTTTCATCATCTCGTTTATTTTCAACTTGACAAGTTTACTCCTCTTCATTTATGCCGTTGTGGTGGGGAGATAACCTTCGATTCCTATCTTAATAGTTTACGCACGAGTAATCACATCATCGTTAAACTAAACCCATTATCGTAAATGTACTATTGTTAGCGTTCCTACCACGCAGCCTTACAGAGAGTGTATATAAGCCAGCGTTCACCTAAATAAAGGGTTCATTCTTATTCTGAAGCTCGTCTATTATTTACCTAGAACATACTTCAGTTCATGGCGACCTTGCCAGGATAACAACACTTCAACAAAAAACGATTAATTATAATGTTTATAAACACAGTATCCTAGGTAGAAGAAAGTAAATTAATCTTATGACTGTTCTAATAAATTAAAGATAGTTTTGTTTTCAATTAAGGAATATAAGATAGTTGTTTAGTAAATACTTCCATAGTTTCGTCATCCAAGCGTGCATTCATTGATAACTTAAAATAAAAATATTAAACGTAAACGAGATGCAATAAGATGCATATATCAAGTATAATTATTAAAATAATAACGTAATACAATTAAGTAAATGATGTTTAAAAATAAACGTAGAAATATTTTAATTAAAACAAATATAAAAAAAAAAAAAAATTTAACAAAAAACTTTGAAGAAAAAACTATTCAAGAAAATAACGACGTTAGAACGCATTTTATAACATAATATTATTATAATTTAGAGAATAATTTTACATTTATATTATTATTTTTTTGGCAAATACTCTATCAGAAGTAAATTTTCAACAAACGTCAAAATTAGAAAACACTGGAACCAGTAGATCGTGTTACCAGTAAAAATAGCAACATAATATCACAAATACATTTTTCGTAAGCATCATGCCTCCGAGAGGCTCCTCGCGCAGCCGCGGAACGCACCGTGTACCATGCATAATGCATGAAACGGAAAAGGTATAGGTGATGTTGCAGGGTATGCCAAGGTGCAAGCAGGCAGTACATCCTTGAATCACAACATGGTTTGGTTGAGCTACCAACCATGGAGGTTTTTGGACACAGTTTTTTTTTAATAAATAATAATAATAAAAGGGGAAGTGTTAAAATAACTGTCTGAAAAGTAAAGAAGAAATAAAGAAGAAGAAGTATAAGTAGTAAGTGCACACATATTTCCCCATAAATGCGTACCTAGCAGTACCCGGCCAGCTCCAACAAATAATGACGTAAACAAATAAATATAAAAATATTGTAACCAAGACAATTATGAATTATTCAAAGTCAAAGTAAATAGAAATATAAAAACGTAGAAACATACCAAAAGTCATAAAATCATAGCATAACAAACTTGCTATTATTTAGCAGCATTCAAGTAAATTTTAATTTTTCTAATCCAATGTCTTATTAGAAAAGAAAATATATATTTATATCATAGTTTAATCATGTAGCAGAAATCAAATAAAATAAAAAGTAAAACATAAAAAAAAAATATATATAAGTATACATTTTAGAATAAAAACATAACTAAGTATATTAACCTTAGGATAGGAGATTTAATTTTAATATTAACCATATTATATTTTGATTTCAAGTATTAACTCTATTAACTATACGTATACGATAGAAAATTTCTTATACTTATATAAATAAACACCGAAAACACAGAACCGTAACACAAAAACTTTAAATAGAATATCGTTAAATAGCACACAAATAGAACTAAACTCTATTACAGTTAACAATAAAACTCAAATTAAAAACTCACCGAAACGCAGCAAACTATAAAACTATTTCAAAATGCACAAAGTTATAATATTATCCATCTTTCAAAGTTTCATGAGCACTGCCTACTCCATTTGGGAGTGTAGGCGTTAATCTATTAATTAATTTACACAAAGTTTAACTGGTAGACATAGGAAACACTGTAGAACACGGCACTAAACATAAAAACTTATTTAGGACGTCAGCGACCACCAAATTTTATCATTAATTACTGTCCGGAAAAATAAAACGAAAAAGTAGTTTTGACCGACTAGGACACAGAACAAAATTAAACTAATAACTTAGAGAACGAGAGTGACATCATGAATTTTAGCCCACCCAGAATAAAGACACCAGCGATGTTCTAAGTAACACACATTCCAATCCCAATATGGAACAGTATTTCAAGTTCATAGGTATCAGTTACATAGTATTGTTAAGTGCACCTAAGTATGTATTCGTAATATAAGCATTAAGATAACATGTAAATCGATCAAGAACCCATATACAGGAGGTTTTGAATTAACATGGAAATATTGTATACTTAACTCGTAAATTTTATAATAAACTCACACAGATGACACAGTAATGTATACAAAATAGAAATAAGATAAGTTTAAACACGTACCTATATGAAACATTGTAATTGATAATGTTAAGCCAAAAATATGTCCACACATTTTTGTCTCAAAAAAAAGGGAGGTCGTGTGGTGGGGAGATAACCTTCGATTCCTATCTTAATAGTTTACGCACGAGTTATCACATCATCGTTAAACTAAACCCATTATCGTAAATGTACTATTGTTAGCGTTCCTACCACGCAGCCTTACAGAGAGTGTATATAAGCCAGCGTTCACCTAAATAAAGGGTTCATTCCTATTCTGAAGCTCGTCTATTATTTACCTAGAACATACTTCAGTTCACCGTGAAGTTGAAAATAAACGAGATGATGAAAATATTTTGAATGTGTCGGTTTTTTCAAACTTAATTTCCAAAATATCGATCCTAGAAGAAAAATTGTGAGGACCAAACTTGTAGAGAATCAAATTTCCTACAATTTTTGTCCTCGCGGTTTTACTGTAAAATCAAAAATGGCCGAGTTATTCAAGAAAAACCGTTTTTCGAATATACGCAGGAGCCTGATTCAGTCTACTTTTTGAATTTACACTCCCAGTGACCCCCCCGAGGGACCTACGAAAAAAAAATCCAACAAATAATTATTCACGGGTAGGGTCGGTTTTTTGGATATAAAGACTGAACTAAAATATAGTCAAGTAACATAATATCTGAAAATGATTATTTCTTATTTCTTCATTCTAGCAGCCTAGCAATGATGTTTGGAAAATCTCATTATTTTGCAATGCAACCTTAACCATATTATAGTAAGTAAATACAAGTTACCTTGAGGCTTCTGGTCCACACAGACGGGCCCCAGCACGAGCCCCCCCCGCACCTCGTGCCCCGCGTACAGGCCGGCGCGCGCCGCCGCCGCGCTCACACCCTCACACGGCTCCGGCTTCACACAAGCACGAGCACTGCTCTCACATGCGGGCACACTGCTCTCACATGCGGACACACTACTCTCACATGCGGGCACACTGCTCTCACATGCGGACACACTGCTCTCACATGCGGGCACACTGCTCTCACATGCGGGCACACTGCTCTCACATGCGGGCACACTGCTCTCACATGCGGGCACACTGCTCTCACATGCGGACACACTGCTCTCACATGCGGGCACACTGCTCTCACATGCGGGCACACTGCTCTCACATGCGGGCACACTGCTCTCACATGCGGGCACACTGCTCTCACTCGACGGCTCCAGCTTTACTTGCACCAACTTCCGCTTCCTGCTTACTGTGCCTTCGTTTGCAGGTTCGATCTTAACGGGCACTGCCAAAAAATTTAAATTGCATCTTATTTTACTTTAATTGCATCAAGTGCCCGGTGCCTGATCGGCTTCGCCCGCATATAACAAAGAACACAAGGGCAAAGCTACTGGATAAAATGGAGATTACCCCTACGTACTCACTCACATTTCACAGGCAGTTGCCCAACTACGGCGGAGTCAAAAGGAAGGGATATGGGCAGTGTATGTTTGTTTTTACGTGTGTTGCACCATAGTGTTTAAGGTGGGTCCACACTTGTGACAATTTGCCGAACATTATCCCGTGACCATATCAGAAACACGTGTCAGTACCGTTGATGTGGACGTATTTTGTTACGCGAACAATTTGTTACAAGCTGCAGTACCGGCACAATCCATTCCGAACACTGATGGAACTGTCTGTGTACAGAACCAAACGGCAAGACAATGTATGGAGTTACGATCTACTAACCGGGCCTAGTGTGGACGCTGGTCTGTGTACTGTCACGCATCAAAGTCACGTGTTACGAGCCGATCCGCCGAAAGTCGGTCTTTTTCAAAGCATGTTCGCTATTTTCCCCGACCTGTGAGGTGACCACGACACGTCCACACTTGCATTTATGACACGCGTACAAGTACGCCAGATGACACAGACACAGGCACAGGGTAGGAATGAATCCCCCGCCCGCACCTCAGCACAATCTCGAGCGTCCACATTTAGCGTAACATGTTCTGTTGCAATGCCACATAGTCCGGTCCGTCGTCATGTCACAAGTGTGGACCCACCTAAGATACTGAACCCATTTTGGTGACTGAGGTATCAATCAATTCGAAGTTATGCTCAGTGTGACATAGGCTACCTTTCGTATTTTTTTTTTCCTTATGTATGAAAAAAAAACTGTTTATTTATTCATTTAGGTTTCCATAGTCTGCATACAGTTTTTTAAACATTTTATTAGTTTAGATGACAACTTACACTTTACTTTGGTAAATTAAATTTGCATTGCATACCCTTAACCAGATGGTAAGCTGAGAGAACAAATGTTACCTTGCGGCATGGTCTGCTCCAGACAGACGGGCCCCAGCACCAGGGCATCCCGGACCTCGTGGCCGGTGTACAGGCCGGCCCGCGTCGCCGCCGCGCCCACGCTCTCACAGGGCTCCAGCTTCACACACGCGGTGGCACTGCTCCTAATGGGCACTGCCAAAAAATAACATCTCATTTTACTTTGCATCAAATGCCCAGTGCCTTCCCCGCATAATACGGGCACAAGAGCAAAGCCACAGGATGAAATAGAGATTACCCCCTAAATACTAACTTACATTTCACAGCAAATTTTTTTTTGTTATTAGTTTAGATGACTTCTCCCATTAAGAACACATGTTATTACTTAGACTTTGAATAATTTGTGAAGTGAAGAAATTGCATGACAAATTAACGAATTACTATCAAACTTAAGTGACCAAAAACACTACCGAGCAAAACAAATATAAACAGTAATAATGGGTGAAAACATACATGTCTTAATGTTCAAACCATGAAATACGCTAATCTACACCTTCTGGTTTTCGGCCCGTGTTAGCGGCGACCTACACAACAAATAACACCGCGCATTAACAACTCACCGCAGGCTGGGCGCACATCCTCGGGCCCCGTCGCGGCCCCGGCCGCCGGAGGCGCGCCGTGGATACTACGTTCCATATCTCCGACACGCACACTCGATCGAAGAAGCAAGCCCAGCCCGTAAGTTAAGGAATGACAAGATTAAGATTTAATGATCCGGCAGCACAGTAACAAACGCAAAACCTCACGATATGAGAATACATCAAAAATGTGATTTTAAAAATATATTGGTAAATAGTAAATACACAATACAAACGTCATCCGCGCCTCATCGCCATGACATTGACAAATGCCAATTGTGTGCCAATCACTACCACAGATAATTTATAGTGCAGTGCAGTTACAATATTTTTTTACAAAATTGCATAAGGCCCGTCCTGACGAGGTAGCGCGGTGGACTGCATGCCGAGGCGCGTATGGATAGGCCCGTTGGCAGGTCAAAATTCCTGACGCTGGTAACCCTAATTATGACATTACAGCTCCCCTAGCTACATATTAGTAATCTGTGCAGCTCCCACAGAGTACTGATTTCCCGATCCAAATTCCATTCCAAAAAAACATCGCGGTTGAATTTCTTCCGTTCCGAATACCTTTGCAACTTTTAGGAAATTGCAATGCAACTAAAATAAGACCTCGCCCATAAAAAATTGCTTAGATAATGGGAAAACAGTTTATCTACAGTAAACTGTTTTCCCTAGAGTACGGTCTCGTGTGTTTGTTTACATCAATGGAAAATGCTACTTGTTCTTTTCAAACAAATATACTTCGTTAATGTGACTGTAGAAAGGTTGTGTGTCAACTATACGTGTGTGCCGTTGTGCTGCGACGATCCTGCTCGTCTCGGACGCTGGTGGAATGGAGACAGCGTGGGTGAAAACGGAGCCAGACAGTGAGTCGTGCCGTATATATGGTATATCATGCATGACCCAACTCATATTCTCATACAACAATACTATATGCCGCAGTGTACCAATATTATATTTTGTTTGCTAAATAAATCGATCCTTATTCTTCCACAAGCATTCAAAATCATGGTAATCTGTTTGGTAGTGTCTAGAAATATAAGCAAACACTATAACAAAAACTTTTTTTAAAGACTTAAATTGTATATATGTGGCAGTCCACATCAAAAGGGACCTTATGGCAGTAGACACTTAAGCCATTAGTGCTGATGTAACTGGTGACCGAAGAGCTGGCGACTTTCTTGCGCAACGCATCAGCATTGCAATTCAAGGAGGAAATGCCGCCATTGACGTTGCTCTAATACAAACGCGAATCTGTGCGTCAGAAGTGCCTGAACATATGATTAGGTATGTCCACATTGGAAGCATGCTCAGCCGAGTGCGGCTCGCCCTAGCGTGCGCACTCAGTGTGGCCATCGCTAGGCGAGCAAATTCGATCAAGTGCATCGAGCCGCTCGGGCGAGCGTGTGTACGGCTCGGGGAGCCGCTCGACTGAGCATGCATTAAATGTGGACACGCCTAATAGATAGAAAGTAGAAGTGAGTTGCTTTATGAAAACAAAGGTCTTTAAAATGCTCGGTTCAAACTTTCTTAAATATTCAATTTTTTGTCACAAAATAATAGATACTGGAAAATATAAGATAAGATAGCCCTTATTTGCTGAGTTATTTTGTTACATTTCACTTACTACATGCATGCTTATTAAATAACTTAAACTAATTTATTTTCTTAATTAAAATATTTCATTTTTCTATATATATTTGTTTTATTTTCCTAACTTCAGCTTGCCTCTTGGACATAGGCCTCTTCCCAAGCTTTCCATTTTGTTCTGTCTTTAGCCTCCCTTCTCCATATTGTTCCTGCTTTCTTTTTAATATCGTCCTCCCATCTCATTATAGGTCTTCCTCGTTTTTTTCAGTCTTTGATACCATTCTGTGATGTCCTTTGTCCTTTTTTTTCCTCATCATGTGTCCTGTCCACCTCCATTTCAACTTTTTGATGCACCGTGTTATATCTGCCACTTTGGTTTTCTTCCTAATTTTTGTTAGGGACCCCTTGTCCTTCCTTTTTATGTTAAGCATGCTGCGCTCCATGCTTTGTTGGCATACTTTCAGCTTCTGGGTGTTTCTTTGTGTGAGGGCCCATGTTTGGCTTCCATATGTGGCACATGGGAGTATGCACATGTTATATACTTTGCTTTTTAGTGTTTGTGGGAAATACTTGTTTTTCATTACCTCTTGGAGGGACCAATATCGCTTCCATGCACTTGTTACTCTTTGGTCTATTTCTTTTTGGGGAGCGAATCTGTCCGAGATATGTGTATTTTATTTATTTATTGGTATTGAGGATACATACGCCTTGGAACTCGAAACGATAGGCCAGATAGTAATTCAGGACAATCCAAACTATTACTAATTATGTCGAAAAGTAGATTCATGTCAGCTATTTTTCGTCTATCTTCAAGTGTTAGGATATTATATTTTCGACAGTTATCAATAGGTGCGTCCACACCAAACGCACGCTCACCCGAGCGCGGCTCGCCCTAGCGTGCGCGCTAAGTGTGGACGGCGATCGGCGTGCCTGAGCCGCTCACCCTCGCGTCCGCACGCTCGGGCGAGCGGCTCACCCGAGCCGAGCCGGTGTGGACGGTTGTTTTGTGTGGCCGCACGCTCACCCGAGCGTTGTCGGCTTTTTGGGCGAAATCAAAGGGGCCGCGGCACCATGCTACTGGCAATGTACTTATTTATTTATTTATCGTTTTCAAATTAATAACGTGAAAATTATGTTCGCGGTGTGCGTCCACACTGAACGCACGCTCACCCGAGCGGCTCGCCTGAGCCCTCCGCACGCTCGCCTGAGCGGCTCGGGTGAGCGTGCGGAGGGCTCAGGTGAGCGTGCGTTTGGTGTGGATGCACCTAATGTATCCAAGGGATGATTTGTCAAATTTGTAATTTAAATGATTCACAAACTTCTTCTGAATTCTTTCAATTCGATTTTTATGAATAGCATTACAGACTGACCATATAGGAGAGGCATATTGGAGAATACATCTCACATATGCGTAATATACAATTTTTAGACTTAACAAACTTTGAAACGGTTTGCACATCCTCATTAGAATCCTATTCTTCTACATACTCGATCTCTTTATTATTTACTTCTATTCTGGTTTTTTCACTATTCCTCATGATTTTGGTTTTTCCAGCATTCAGTGACAGTCCCACTTTTGTACTCTCTGTAGCCAATTCCTGAACCATCGTCTCTAGTTCTATTGAATTATTTGAGATTATTATTAGGTTATCCGCAAACCTGAGATGGTTTAGTAATTCGCCATTTGTGTTTATTCCATAGTTGGTCCAATTTAATTCTTGGAAAAAAAAATATAAAGTATTTAATAATGATTATGGCTATAATGACTCTTCATGACCAAGAGTGATAAGACATTGCTAAAGTTATTAACTGAGTGGACGGGTGTGTTACGAGGCCTTGTTGCAGAGGCTGCGGAGAGCCCCACAGACGGAGCTCTCGGTGTGAAGGAGGAGCCCCCGGGGGAGTCGACAGGCATCGGAGTATCCCCGTCACATGATATGGTGTTTGTGGAACACAGTGAGTTAATTCTTGTGTACCATATTGCACCAACTTGACAATTCAATGTATACATTGCGGGTTCGCCAAAAGTGGTTGCTGGACAACATTTAATTTAATCTTGTGTAGTCTAGACACTTCACGGTGACAAGCCTCTTAAGGCGCGTAGGCTCTTGGTCTTCTCTCCCTCTCACTGAGCATAAGTGCGACCGAAATGGAAGTGCGTGTTCGGAAGCGCGGATATCATGTTTTTTAATTTATTTTTTTTGTGATTTTTGATAAATAAAAAAGAAATAGTTAACTTCCCTCAAACATGATATTGCCAATTTTTAGAACCAATTTTAATATGTTTAGCTGTTGTGCAAGCGTATTTTAGACCTATATTCGTGATTGTTTTCTATAGAGCGAAAGTCAAAAACTCAGGATACGAATAGCTTTTGTCCCTCGAGAAAGGCCTCAAGATTGCTAATTAAATTTAGGGCAGCCGCGTTATAATCCAAATAAGAGCTACGACTTTTTAAATATCCGTTTTCTGAGCTCACGTCGCCTTAAGGGGCTACCCGAGGTTTTCATTGATTTTTGACTAGTTTTGAATCGATACAAATACTTTTGCACTACAGATAGAATTATAAGGTAAACGGTTATCGATTCTTCAATCTTTAATCTCCATTTTGGTGTACCATATTTTGAAAGAAATGAATAGTTATTTTTTTATGATTTTTTTAAACATTGTCTAAAAAAAACACCTTTTTTGTTATAAGATTGCTGTGAAAAATCTAACATATACGAAATCTACATATTTGAGTTCGTCTCTGGTGTCTCTATAAACGTGTGTAGGGTTTTGATTTTAAACTAATTAAGACAAAAGTTATGGCCAGAAAACCTGTTTTTTGGTCTAAAATTATTCTACTTTGATGCCAAATATCTCGAAGACAGTGATGTTTGAAGTAAATATGGGATAATATATTGCTTAAAACTGTTGTTGTTAATATGATAAGCTACAAAAAACATTGCAAAACTAAGGGATTCAGATTGAAGGTCATTGGCGTATGGGATCCCCTTAAGCAGAGTACTCCAGGATTGTAAGCATCTCTCTCTGACAGAATAACTAACAGCCGTCTGGTTGTCGACAGTTTGCATCAAAGTGGAGCCCGAACTCGTCAAGGGGGACCCCGAGGAGTGCGGGAACGGGAGCGCAGACAGCGCGAGCGATACGGCGCACGAGCAAGACGATTCGCCGGGTAACTTACTATTCTTACTAAACTCCACTAAGTAGATGTTGTGTTTCAGGCACGTTCACTCGATCCCGCCTTGACGGCGTTTGATGTCCTTTTACTCACGCATCGCATTCACATTGGAGCGCCTAAATCGGTGGTATTTAAACATGTTACAGTATTATTTGACTTTCTCTTGGAAACAGTTTCGTAAGTAAGCGAAACACGCTTCGCAAATACGGAGCGCATGTAGAAGGTGATTTCCTTTCAATCAAAAATTTTGATGATGCAATACAACAACAATGACCACTGATAGATTTAATTGCAGTAAGAGTTGCGTACATTCAGCGCAATTGTTTTTAGGATCCCATACCCAAAGGGTAAAACGGGACCCTAGGTCCCGTCTGTCCGTCTGTCACCAGGCTGTATCTCATGAACCGTGATAGTTTGACAGTTGAAATTTTCACAGATAATGTATTTTCTGTTGCCGCTATAACAACAAATACTAAAAAACAGAATAAAATAAATATTTAAGGGGGCTCCCATACAACAAACCTGATTTTTTGCCGTTTTTATAGATAAAGGTAAGGAACCCTTCGTGCGGGAGTCTGACTCGCACTTGGCCGGTTTTTTCCAAGTTCAGAGAACATTCACCAAAGTTCCCACACAGCTCAAATCGTTGCCTTACGAGGAAAGACTACTGAAATTAGGCTTGGCAACACTCGAAAAAAGACGTGAACGTAAACTTAACTTAACCGCATCCAGTTCTCACCCTGTTAAGCTGGCACCATTCCCTTCTAGGTAGCGAGAAACCCATTGGGTTTGTGGTAGGATTGATGTTGACTTCCATAGGTACTCTCGGGTGGTTTAGAGTACCATTCTGTCCTCCACTTTGCATTCTTCTTGAAGTTGGTATTCATCAGGTCACCTGCCGTCTGATACGATGACTTGAGACGGTGATGTGGAGGATTTGTAAATTCTGCTGGTAATGCAGCGATACCGCCGATTTTTTGGGCCTCTTGGAGCAATATACAGGGTGTCTCATTTAGATCGGTCAGTATGGGAAAGTCTGAAACTATAAGACATACGAAGATCTGTTCTTAGGAACCATGTCATCGATTTTGATAAAAAGAAAAAATGCATTCATACATTTAAAAAAACCCTGTACTCAGCTCGGGAATCGAACCCGGTTGTTTTGAAAAAATAAACCTTACACTATTTCTATTTAGATATCGATTGTGTAGGTAATAAGCAGTAAATGGCATTATGAAACATGATGTCTAAAAGGAATTAAATGCATTGTTTTTACATACTTTAATCTATTTTAGTAGGTGTTCGAAGTGACCTCTACGAAACGTGTTGCATATTGTATTGAAAAAAACGCGGCCAAGTACGAGTCTGACTCGCGCACCCAGGGTTCCGTACAAACTTTCATACACCATACCCGTCATGTCAGAGTATGTTTGTTTATCAGCGATAGATTTTTATCACGCGTACCGATTTCGATTATTTCGTTTTTTTTTAAAGGAAGGGATTTTAAAGATAATCTGATAGGAATTTGAAGTTATACAATTACATACAAAAGTAAATAAATTACAAATTTAATTAAGAAATTATTTTCAAAACATAAAAAAAATCGCTAGTTAGAGATATCGTTTTATTTTTCCTGTATTACTTATGTCACTTTTAATCATATTTAATTATTTCAGAATTTTCGCTTGGTAAACTTCGAAGATAAGGGGGGGGGGGGGGTATTTTTTTCTACATTTTCCTTAATAAATCAAAATTTAACCACTGTAGAAAAGATCTATTTACTAGATTTTGATTTGTTAACCAGCTCATATTCGTCAATTACACAGAAAATAAAAATGTATATTTACATTTTTCATTTTCCATACACGTGTCTTAACCCGCTTAACAGTTGTTCCAAATTTCGAATGGATAGCTCAAGTAGTTCCTGATATATTTAACTTTGTGACAGACGGACGGAGTCGCACCACAAGCGTTTCTTTTCTACCTTTTTGGTACGGAACTCTAAGAACAGACTTGACAAACTATCTAAAGCAGCATGATTGTGTGCTAAGTGAACTATGATTTAGTTAGACGTATCAGCGTCAGCTGCCTGTCTTAAATAGAATATAATAATTACGCGATGTTCGGTGCGACTCTCACCTCGCGTCTTGGATCCCCGCAGCACTCCCGCCGCGCGTCACGTCACCGACCGCGGTGTCTGTAATCTGTATGCAAATTATTGACGTGCAAAATGTTGATTAGAGTCAATCAACTTTTTCTTGTTGTTATTCTGTCCCGGTAAGCCAAGAGACAACAGTAACAGACTTTCTTAGAAAAAGTACTAAAAACTGGACTCCTATCATGCTAAGGAGATGCGCCACCATGGAATGGGTTTACCAATATGACACAAACACGTGTTTAGTGGATTTAAATCCCATAATAGTTATTAAATATACAAGGGGGGAAAGTTGTATTTTACCTGCGAGTGTTTCATCACACGAGACGTAAAATAACTTTTCACCCGTGTATAACACAAATTTTTTCACCTCATTACAGCGAGGAAAATAAGAAAAAAAAGTAAAAAAAATTAAAAAAAAAAAGTTTAAAAAAAATTAAACTAGTTTAAAAAAAGTTACAAAAGATTAAAATTTAAAAAAAAGTAAAAAAAAATATGTCAAAATATACAAAAAACCAAAACTAAACATTTAACGTTCTACGTCATAGTACTTTTAACGTTCTACGTCTACTTTCTTCACATGTGAATAAAAAGCGATTTTCTCAATAGATATCAAACATACAAAAAGGCCTTTCCGAGCAAGTGAGGTGAAAAATAATAGTTTGAAAGGGTGACCCAGGAGACGTAACCATGGCAAAGAGCAATAAGAAATAGTTGATTGACCCATTAGTACCATAGAAAAGTAATTTACAGTAGACACACCAGCAGCAGTGTGTGCACTAGCTAGGTGCAGTTGGTAGTTTATGTTAGGATTTTTTTAAACCACTAATACGCTCAGCGGCATATTTAGCGGAACACAAAAAAAGTTAGCATAACGCATACTTAAAGATTGACCTAATACTTAAATTAAAAAAATATAAAAGATAGTTACACTTTTTTGTGTGTTCCGCTAAATATGCCGCTGAGTATATTTAAGTCTATGGAAATCTCAATTAGAAGTAGAGGCTCCGTTATGGTAAGCAACTAATAAAAAATAAAAAAAAAACATCTATTTCAGGCATAGTAACACAACCCCCCCCCCCCCCACATAACCTCACGTATATTTTTTTCCTTCGACCTAATGTCACCTGACAATAACTCACCTAAGTCCTACTTACTTGGGGAATATTACCGGGACATTAAATAAGTAAGATTGATTACAAGATATAATTTATTTTAATTAATCATGCAAATGTACTTAGTTTAGCTTAATATTCTAGCTTTAGGTTTCTATATTTAAGTTTAGGTTTTTATATTTTATGTTAAGATTCTAGGTTTAACATTTTAGGTTTAAGATTCTAGGTTTCAGGTTTTAGATTAAAGATTCTAGTTTTAGGTTTAAGATTATATATTTAAGATTCTAGGATTAAAACTGAATTTAATTACTTAAGCTTATAATAACCCTAAGGTCCTATGTTAAAGTAGGGCAGGGCAAATGGGTCCGAAGCCTAGATTTTGGGTCAGACGAAATACAGGAGAGTTGGGCAATCTTCCCATTATACCCAACGTCCCTCGGCGGTGCGTAAGCGTGACGCGGGCTTGGTATGCAGAGATGCCGGAGATCTGTAAGGGCAGCAGCGGCAGCAGCGTTCAGGTAGGGCCTTAGGGGGAAGTCGAAGCGCCCGCACTTAGTAGTGGGGAGGTCGTCGGGGACTCTGCCCGGTCCATGACCTATACTGTAGGCCCACAGGGTGTTCCTGGAACGCGTCCAATAATATTTATTAGGCGGGTACTCATAGTTTAGCCTGGACTGTCATCATCACGCGCTCGCACTAGGGATGGGTATTTACAATAAAGCAATCGTTGTGTGTGATGCAGTCCAGGTAGGTACATGAGAAGCGTAAGGCGGTGAGACGAGAATCAAATGCCAAGCTTATAAAAATAATAATTTTACGGCAGTGATTAAAATGCGCAAGCAAATCCGAAGGCAGCACTAGTATGGCTCGTAGCGACATTAGATTCTTTCGTCATTACATTAAACTAGCGGTACAATGATAAGCATGATTATAATGCGTTGTACTTCGCTAAACCTTTCCTTATAATTAGCGTTACAATGTAGGTACTTATGACTTAAATATGTACAGGTATCGTAAACAATAATTTAATCTTTTTAATTATAAGCAAAGATTGATGCTGCTTGAATCAGGCAAAATCAATCTGCGAAGAACCATGCATGAGAAGGAAAGTGAATTTAACACTATTTTAAAAGAAAAGCCTATATTAATATTAATATAAGTACTACTGTTACACTACTGGTAGAAAAGAAACTAGTTATAACTACTATTTACCTTAATGGGAATTCAAGTGATATTGTAAGGTGAACTATCTTTTTTTTTGCCTGGGAGACATCTAACGGTATCTTTTAATTTCTAGGAACTAAGAAGTAAGACTACGTTTACTAAGGCTACAGATACTTAATTCATATTGATTTATGCAACACTTACCCGATTTTCGGGACACAAACACTGATTTTATAAACTTAAATGTAAAAAATATGATTACGTCCGCTCGGCAGCGGGCGCCTCAAGGGCAAGATTTCTCAACGGAGCGACACGGGCTGTGCGTCAAAACGCCATCGGCTCAATGACGCGGCGGCCCAGTGGCGATCGGCGAGGAACCGCGGGACGCGAAACCAGTTATCAGCGCAGAGAAAGCCAGCTATGCAATGCAACCAAGTACGCAAATTAGGGCAACAAACAACTCACCGCACCTCAGTCCAAGGTTCACGATTTATAAACGTGACAGTACCCCTTCTCCTAGGAAAGGATTTTTCCTAATAAAAATCCGCCTAGGAGACTTCCTGACTGACTAAGAGATAGTGAGGTAAATGATCTACCTCCACACAATTTCTACACCGGCGTCGTTGTAAGACATTCCTTCAAGGGACAGAATGCCTATTACGTTGATATGGTATAGGGCTGAAGCCATCCAAAGTAACTATGAACAAAGATGACAAAATGCTGAAGGAAATTGAATCTACAACTTGTTCTAATAGGATTTGGGGTAGACCAGTTAAGTTGCGTAGGCCTTATTTGACAATTTAAAATCTTTTATATGCCAGGCTCCTAAATCATGCCCAGACATATCCTCCACTATATAAACTAATGGTGAGCGCTTAGCTTTGACACGGCATTTTTGGTACTTAGGCGCAAGTTTCTTGGTGAAGTGCGCACTTTTGTCACTTTGGAAATAGCAGCGTTTCCAGACTATATCGCCGACTTGGAACTGAACGTCTTTGCGTCTGGTATTGTAACGAGCAGCATTCTTTTGGTGGCTTCGCCATAAAGTGGACTGGACATGATCAAATATTCCTGATAAATAACCAAGGTTCTCTGCATAGGCTTCCCGGGGTTGGAAAACTATTTCGTTTGGGATGTCATTTTCAATATAATGAGACCCGCACGTGACTAGTTCACGACCATACACGAGAAACGCTGGAGTATACCCAGTTACTTCATTTATGGAGCTATTAATCGCAAATTGGATTTTCGGAAGGTTCAGGTCCCAAGTTCTCTGATCCTCTCCTACGAAAGTCGACAGAGATGTGACGATTGTCTTATTGTATCTTTCGACTGTATTTATTTGAGGGGTGTATTTAGGGGTGAAGTGAACACCTGGCACTTTATACTTCCCAAATAAGTGATTCATTTCTCGGCTAGCAAACTGGCATCCATTATCTAATATGATAGTTTGAGGGACTCCATGGACTAAAAACACATTTTCCTCAAGTATTTTAGAGGTTACAGCCGCAGTAGCACGACGTAACGGGAAAATCAAACAATATTTAGAGAAGCAACAAGTAATTACGAAGATGTAGCTATGTTGTTTTCTACTTATAGGCAAGGGTCCAACAAGGTCAACCGAAATGACCTGCCAAGGTCTGGAGCAGTCTTTAGGTCTTCCCATCTTACCAAGGATTCCATGAGTAGGGGCCTTGTGAGCGAGGCAGATTTCGCATTTTGCAACGTAATTAACTACATCACTGTACATTTTGGGCCAGTAATAAGTGAGACTTACTCGTTTATGGGTCTTGAAAGTGCCGAAATGACCAGCAGTGGGTTCACTGTGGCACTTTGATAAAATCTCTGAGCGTTGTTCTGTACAAATAACCTCCTTCCAATTGAATTCGGAGCTGAGCGCATTCTCATTTTTCATATGCCTGAATAGCTTATTACCTTCGACAATATAGTTGGGATAACTAGCTGGTGAGTGTAAACAACCGTTAAAAACTCTCAAGTACCAATTATCACCTGTCGTAGGTGGAGCGGTAGTAGAGGTCGATATAGCAGTAACTGGGACGCATCTAGATAAAGCATCGGGCACCACATTGTCCTTACCCTTCCTATGCTTAATAACCAGGTCAAAAGCCGAGAGCCTGATCCCCCATCTGGCCAGACGTCCAGTAGGATTAGTCAAGGAAAAGAACCACTTAAGGGCCGAGTGATCGGTATACACCGTAAAGGGACGGCCGTTCTCAAGGTAACACCGCCAGTGTTCGAGTGCCATTATAACCGCAAGGGCCTCCCGCTCGGTGACACTATAATTCTTTTCAGGGCCAGTGAGGGACCGACTCATGAAAGCAACTGGGTGTTCGGTCCCATCAACGATCTGTGACAGCATCGCCCCGACGCCGTAGTTGCTCGCGTCGGTGTGTACTTCGAACGGAAGACTGAAATCGGGACAAGCAAGGACCGGTGCCTGAACAAGGCAACTTTTTAGAGTTTCAAACGCCATGGCCGCTTCTGGCGTCCATTCCCAAGGGGGCGATGACTTTTTAGTGGAAGTAAGCTTGTTCAATGGCCCTGCAATAGTGCTAAAATTGGGAATAAAACGTCGATACCAGGAAGCAGTTCCCAAAAAACGTTTGACTTCCTTTCTATTAGATGGTACTGGATAGTTAACTATGGCTAAGACTTTATCTGGATCCGTCCGTAAGCCGTGTTTGTCAATGACGTATCCGAGGTATTTGAGAGATTCCCTAAAGAATTTACATTTCTCAAAGTTGACAGTTAAATTGGCCTTTTTTAGTTTATCTAGGACGCGTTTGAGAATAGAGACATGCTCTTCGAAGGTCTCACTAATGATAATGATGTCATCTAGGTAGCAAAAAACTTTTAGTTCGAAATCTGGCATGAAAAGAGAATCGACGAGTCTTTGTTGGGTAGCCGGGGCATTAGTAAGTCCAAAGGCGGTTACATTAAACATAAACGTTCCGCGTCCTCCCACGTAAAACGCGGTTTTTTCCCTGTCCTGTTCATGGATTGGTATCTGCCAGAATGCCTTGGAAAGATCTATACTGGACAGGAACTTAGCATTTTTCAAATTGTCCAATATCTCAGAAACGTATGGGAGATTATAAGCATCTTTCTTCGTTACCGCATTCAATTTTCGGCTATCCAGACAAAACCGAGGTTTCCCATCCTTCTTACCCACTACTAGAACTGGAGTAGACCAAGGACTTTCACAGGGAGATATCACACCTAATGACAGCATTTCGTCCACCTGCTCCGTAATTATACGTTTCTTTTCGGGAGACAACCGGTAGTACCTCTGCTTGATGGGCTCCGCCGTTCCAGTATCTATGCGATGAGTAATGAGCGAAGTTCTTCCTAAGCCCTTATTCTCGAAAGAAATGTCATTAAAGAGAGCAATGACGTCATCCGCAACAAGCTTTTGTGAGTGTTGTAGGTTGCTGTAGGAATATAAGTGAATGCCCTGACTGATGGAAGAGATTTCAGACAATTTTGGTTCAAGGGAGCAAAAATAATCAATATTGTCAAGGAATCTAGGACAAATCTGAAATCTTTTCCAAAAGTCGATACCGAGAATAAGTGGTGTTTCAATTTCAGGCATAACGTAGGCTTTTAAAACATGGGTCCTGTTTTCAAAAGTAACTGGTAGCGATACGTAGCCCAGAGATTGCAGCTTTTGGCCACCGGCTGCAGTGACAGTGATCATATCGTCTGTCATTAGTTGCAGGTTCAGTTCAGAAAGTCGAGTATAGGTGTCATTATTAATAATAGTTATGGCCGACCCCGAGTCTAAAAGGCCATACATTTTTAAATCAGTATTTATATTAATGCTGACAAATGGTCGAGGGTCGTTCGAGGGTTTTGAATTGAAAATTGTTGCAACCTTGTACGAGTTGAAAAAATGTCGTATAGTCGCTAGCCAACTATTCCAGTCAGAGTTGGCATGTCGGGGTGTACAACAATTTTCAGTTCTTAGTTTTTTGGAACGGAATCAACAGGACCTTCGATCGTAGCACAAGTCTCGCGATTTTTAGATGAATTACAGTGTGGGCAGTCAGGAACACGGTACCCTTTCAGGCCACACTTGAAGCAAATAATAGTACGCTCAGCAGTACAATCTTTCATCGTGTGAGTATCAACACGACAACGGAAACAATACTTATTATCTGCCTGGATTGCCGAAACGTTATAAGGTCTGTTGAAGGTAGGTTTAGCCAGGGAAGTGTTATGCGAGTGACCTGCCGCTGCCTGCACCTGGTAATTTGCGGGGGCACCTTTAAAGCTACTTTTTGTTGTTTCCCTCCTAGGTTGATAAGAATATTCTGGTGCCAGAGTGGTTGGTGTTGCCGAAGGTGGTTCCCTGAAGTCGTCTGAACGGGCTTTAATCTGTTCATAATTCTTACAAAGGGTGCGTAAGCTTGAGATCGAGTTTAAGTTTGGGCAAGTAGCGAGGACGCTCGAGTAACAAGGGCGTATATTATGAAGTATAATTTCGAGCTGCTCCAATTCACTTAACTTCCTATCCAGTCTGCTAAACATTCCATGCATGATTGCTAGGTAGATTGTTATTGATTCTGTAGGGCCCTGGCTACGATTTCTAATTTCTCCTAGCATGCGGTAGTCAAAGTCAACTACATCGAAATCTATCTTAAGCATGTCCAGCAAATCACTCCATGAATGCAACGAATCTTGAACACTGCGATACCAGTGCAAAGCATCCCCGGTGAATATTTCAGTGGCCAATGAAAGCATTTTGCCATCAGGTACGTCTTTAGCTAATCGGAACTCTTTGGCGCGTGCAAGGAAAGCGCGAACGCAAGTTTTGCCATCGTATTTAAGTTTAGTAATATCGGAACTAAGGCCCCGGTCGCATGTCACCTTGATATTATAAGTACTATCTAAGCGTTCATAGTTATGAGCAGGTTCATTAGGATCGACGACTGGAGCTGAAGCTGAGGGTGGACACTGCTGTGTTTTGTGATACTTATGAGATGTAGGTTGAGCATCTGTTAGTGAATTTGATGCAACTATTGCCTGAAGGCCTGAGCATTGCTCCTTATAGAATTGCTTAGCCTCCTCTAGCAGGTCCCATTCTCCAGAAGGAGCTTCAGGTACGCTTATTCTGTTAAGCCTATGATAGATGTGATTAAGATAGGTTTGTGTGCGTTCGAGTAGACCCCTTTGTTGAGGGTCCTGTTTTAGGCAAGCAACATTGATTGCAACCTTAGCTAGGGTGTGTTTTATACCGACTATGTCCTCGTCAAACTCGTAACAAGAATCTAGTAATTCCTCTGATGGGAACCTAAGTGCAAGCTTAGATATTTGTTGCCTTAACTCTTCCACCTTATCTTTTGGGTCCTCCGCGCGTATTTTAACTTCGTAAAGTAACTCCGGTTTCGTCAATTGCAAGTATTTGATTGGGTGTGACATTTTATACTGTTTTATCACTGATTCAAGGTAAATTAATTGAGCTGATTAATAAATCAAGCTAAAATATGAAAAAAAAATCGCGTGTTCGGTAAGTGGTGCATAAATTCGGTTAGGGCTTATAATAAACTAGGTAATTAATTACAAATAAGTCTTAATACAGAGAGTGACGACTTACGTTATATTATGATGGAGCTAATAGCTAGTGTATACTAAATCTGCGACATGCACACACCAACACCAAGAATGCTGACCCAAGGAAACTCACCAACCCTTCCGTATAAAGCAGACCCAAAATCTACTATAAAAACACGTATGGGCGCCAACTGTCACCTGACAATAACTCACCTAAGTCCTACTTACTTGGGGAATATTACCGGAACATTAAATAAGTAAGATTGATTACAAGATATAATTTATTTTAATTAATCATGCAAATGTACTTAGTTTAGCTTAATATTCTAGCTTTAGGTTTCTATATTTAAGTTTAGGTTTTTATATTTTATGTTAAGATTCTAGGTTTAACATTTTAGGTTTAAGATTCTAGGTTTCAGGTTTTAGATTAAAGATTCTAGTTTTAGGTTTAAGATTATATATTTAAGATTCTAGGATTAAAACTGAATTTAATTACTTAAGCTTATAATAACCCTAAGGTCCTATGTTAAAGTAGGGCAGGGCAAATGGGTCCGAAGCCTAGATTTTGGGTCAGACGAAATACAGGAGAGTTGGGCAATCTTCCCATTATACCCAACGTCCCTCGGCGGTGCGTAAGCGTGACGCGGGCTTGGTATGCAGAGATGCCGGAGATCTGTAAGGGCAGCAGCGGCAGCAGCGTTCAGGTAGGGCCTTAGGGGGAAGTCGAAGCGCCCGCACTTAGTAGTGGGGAGGTCGTCGGGGACTCTGCCCGGTCCATGACCTATACTGTAGGCCCACAGGGTGTTCCTGGAACGCGTCCAATAATATTTATTAGGCGGGTACTCATAGTTTAGCCTGGACTGTCATCATCACGCGCTCGCACTAGGGATGGGTATTTACAATAAAGCAATCGTTGTGTGTGATGGGCAGTCCAGGTAGGTACATGAGAAGCGTAAGGCGGTGAGACGAGAATCAAATGCCAAGCTTATAAAAATAATAATTTTACGGCAGTGATTAAAATGCGCAAGCAAATCCGAAGGCAGCACTAGTATGGCTCGTAGCGACATTAGATTCTTTCGTCATTACATTAAACTAGCGGTACAATGATAAGCATGATTATAATGCGTTGTACTTCGCTAAACCTTTCCTTATAATTAGCGTTACAATGTAGGTACTTATGACTTAAATATGTACAGGTATCGTAAACAATAATTTAATCTTTTTAATTATAAGCAAAGATTGATGCTGCTTGAATCAGGCAAAATCAATCTGCGAAGAACCATGCATGAGAAGGAAAGTGAATTTAACACTATTTTAAAAGAAAAGCCTATATTAATATTAATATAAGTACTACTGTTACACTACTGGTAGAAAAGAAACTAGTTATAACTACTATTTACCTTAATGGGAATTCAAGTGATATTGTAAGGTGAACTATCTTTTTTTTTGCCTGGGAGACATCTAACGGTATCTTTTAATTTCTAGGAACTAAGAAGTAAGACTACGTTTACTAAGGCTACAGATACTTAATTCATATTGATTTATGCAACACTTACCCGATTTTCGGGACACAAACACTGATTTTATAAACTTAAATGTAAAAAATATGATTACGTCCGCTCGGCAGCGGGCGCCTCAAGGGCAAGATTTCTCAACGGAGCGACACGGGCTGTGCGTCAAAACGCCATCGGCTCAATGACGCGGCGGCCCAGTGGCGATCGGCGAGGAACCGCGGGACGCGAAACCAGTTATCAGCGCAGAGAAAGCCAGCTATGCAATGCAACCAAGTACGCAAATTAGGGCAACAAACAACTCACCGCACCTCAGTCTAAGGTTCACGATTTATAAACGTGACACTAATTGTAAGATAAATAGTATTTTACATAGTAATTCTTGTATTTTTTTCTATCTTAATAAAATAGACTCGCTATTTTGAAGTGCTAAGTAAAGATTTATGTTTATAAAAATAAATAAATTAATAAAAATATTTTATTTCAGACCAGTTTGATCCATATGTGATTAGATTAGCGAGAAATAAACTATGTTAGAATTACAAACTTAACGAAGTTTAACGAAGCCGAGAAAAAGTATCTACTCGTGTGGTAGATATTTTTTCTTAGTTTCGTTCTCTGTAGAAAAATACACGTGAGGTATCCTTATACCCCCCCCCTCCCCCAACGTGATCTTTCGTGATTTTTTCCTGACACTCCCCCCCCACCCCTATCGAACCTCGCGTGATTTTTGCACAAGCCCTTTCTGGCGGTTTTGGGTGGTTTCTGGGTTTATTCCCAACGTCTTCAAGCCAGCTGACAGTTCTAGTCCATGTAGTGGGCGGGCGGCCTCTTCCTCTTTTGCCCCCGTCTATGGCCATTATTTTTCTGGTCATAAATGATCCTCATCTCTTCGCATGACGTGGCCGTACGTGTAACGCCTCCAGACCAACGCGGCATGTTCATTTGGGCAACGTGCAGTTTCTGTGTGTCCGCTTTTCTCGTGGGCCAACATTCAGTACTATACATCATTGCGGGTCTAACTGCTGTCTTATACACTGTACCCTTAGTTCTGATGGGCAGAAATAGAAATGTTTATTTGCAAGAATAAGTGTACAAAGGTTTTACATATTTTGAACATGGTTCCAGTATTCAGCCAAAGCAGCATGCAAATGCTTAAGAAAACAATGAATTACATACATTTTGAGTCTACCTTACATAATATTTATGTGTCATAAGTCTTGCCTCCATATATTCCTTTACAGAGTAAAAACAATGTTCTTGAAGCCATTTTGAAAGTTTCCTCTTAAATTCTAGATCATGCAACAACTTAATGTTATCGGGAAGTTTATTAAACATTTGTATACAACTGTTGCAGGCGTTCCGTTTATAAATATCCGCACGGCAAGGAGGTTGATATAGAAGATTCCTGTACTGTGCTCTTTGTGTTCCTTTAAACACATCTGAACGTAATTTAAAATATTCCCTATGAGTCCTTACAAATTTGCAAACCTTTTTAATGTACATGCATGCTAGAGGCAAAATATTTTTTGAAAATGGGCCTCCAACTATCTGTAATCCACGCATTTGTGATTGCACGTACACACTTTTTCTGTAATTTAAAGGCTCTATCAACATGCACAGAATTACCCCGGTAAGTGACCTCCACTTGAGCCAGCCAGTCCTGACTCTGTTCTGGATATCCTTTTCTACAGTTGCACCTTAAAGACTAACATACAAATAAAATAAAGGTGGTTTGTCTGTTGCCGAGCAGAGCCCTGGCTTGCACAGTCGCGTTACTTCGTGTTTTGTTGCAGAAGCAGGCGCGGAGGCGCCGGCCGCGCACGCGGGAGGGGAACCACGCTCCTGCGACATCTGTAACAAGCACTACCCGTCGTCCAGTAAACTGAAGGAACACATGCGAACACACACTGGAGATAAACCGTACGCCTGCGGGACGTGCGAGAAGCGGTTCACGAAACTAGACAGCTTAAAGAGACATGAACGTCTTCACACTGGAGAGAAACCATTCCCTTGCAAAGTATGTGGAAAACGGTACAGACTGTTAGAATCTTTGAAAGGACACGAACAAACCCACACTGGGCAGAAACGGTACTCTTGTAGAATATGTAAAAAAGAGTTCACACATACAACCAGTTTAAAGACACACGAGCGTATACACACTGGGGAAAAACCTTATCCTTGCAAAATGTGTGAAAAAGAGTTCACACAACTGAGCACTTTAAAGAGACATGAACAAATTCACAAGGGGGAGAAAAGGTTTTCCTGCGAAACTTGTAAAAAGAGATTCAGACAATTAGGTGCTTTAAATCTGCACACACGAATACACACGGGGGAGAAACCGTACTCGTGTGAGACGTGTGAAAAAGATTTCGCGCGATTGGATGCTCTGAAGAAACATGAACGAATCCACACTGGAGAGAAACGGTACAGCTGCGGAGTGTGTAAAAAAGAGTTCACAGATTCCGGCAACTTGAAGAAACATGAACGCATCCACACTGGTCTTAAACCATACGCATGTAAGACGTGTAAGAGAGAGTTTTCTGATTTGAGCCATTTGAAGAAACACGAGCGGATACACACTGGGGAGAAACCGTACTCGTGTAACATCTGTAAGAAAGCGTTCGCAGTGTCGGGCACTTTGAAGAAACATCAACAGATACATTCAAGAGATACGAGCAAAATTTGATTTCACGTTAGCCCGATGCAGGCTTGAAACAGAAGTGTGTGGCGGGCTTTGGCCGGTCCACGCACGCTATTAAGAATCCGGTACTTAAAGGCAGCTAAACGCCAATATTCACTATCGTCTTCCTCCTAAGAAGTAGTCAGACCTTAGAGTATAAATTTCTACAGAGGAACTATATGTACGGTGGCCACCATAATTAAAGGGACGGGAAGGCTCCTATGCAGCTAAATTAAGAACTGTAGATATACGTATTTTTACGTGTCTTAATTATTTGGTAGATACATGTATATTCACCCAGAGCAGCACTAACATAAGAGGAGAGAGAGAGAGAGAGAGAAATATTCAGCCTGATTGTAACAGGATTTTACATTCACGCGAGGTGCCTTAGTTAAGTATAGTCATAATTATTGTACACTTTGAAAGAGTATTTATACAAAAAGAATCAAATTTTGAATTGTTTGTCTATGTCAAATGTATTGTATCTTGGATATTGCGTTGTGTGATCAACTAATTGCGTTTATGTGTTTTTAATTTAAATATTGCAATAAAATTTCGAAATCTCGAGTACTGGAATTTATTAATGATCACCTTACCCCACATTCCATTTGTCATAAAGGCTACAGCAGCTTTATTAGTCACGTATTATTTGAATGGAATGAAGCCTAGTCCTTCCACTATAAATGTTAGTGATATGATAGCATTATTGAAAGCGGACGATTAGATTTAAAAATGACTCCCTATATACAAACAGTGGTGGATTTACTCCAAGGTCCAGGGGACCGACTTTTGACTTTCGAGGGCTCGACTTCTTCACTCGAAAACTGTCAAAATTGATGAAATACTCGTACTATTATGAAATAGCGATAGAAAATTGAATAACGAGTGGTATTGACCTGCAATGTTGACACTACAATCGTATTTAATATTATTTAATTGTCGAGCGCTCGCAAGTCAAAAATCGGCCCCCAGAAGTCCCGGGTCTAATGCGGCCAGATGTTAGGGGCATCGTGGCAGAAACCCTTAGTACTTAAATAATGGGAGCTGATAAAGGGGCGGCTGGTTCCATACGGCCTAGGACGACCAAGGCTTAACCCACAGGTACATACAACAGTACACATTACCTTTTCATAATATGAGTATAGTTCAACCAGAACTATCAGCTGCCCCGCCACTGCCGGGCATTCCACGATAATAAATATATAAAATAAATAAATATTTGCGGACAATCTTACACAAATCAACCTAGTCCCAAACTAAGCAAAGCTTGTACTATGGGTACTAGACGATGATATACATACTTACATAGATAAATAAATACATAGAAATCATCCATGACTCAGGAACAAATATTCGTGCTCATCACACAAATAAATGCCCTTACCGGGATTTGAACCCGGGACCTCTGGTTTCGTAGGGAGGGTCACTACCAACTAGGCTACAGAGGTCGTTATGTTGTCATAATGTCGCTTACGTAACGTGCTTGCACTGTGCGGCGGCTAATACCTAAAGAAAATGCAAGAATATCGAGAAAATACTGTCCAAGTTTTGAACTCGTGTCGTAAATAAAATCGTGTTCACATATTCTTGATCTCTCCGTCCATGCACATATTTTCGAGCTTTGTTGTACAGTCAGCATCAATAGTAGCGACGCAAATGAAGTGACGTCTTTTTTAAAAGAGAATAAGAACTTTTGACGTCTTCGATTGCGTAGTTACTTTTGATGCTGACTGCTGACACTATGTAGTGGTGTGTTCCTGGCGGCGAGTAAATAAGCTCGGCGGAGTTCCCGAGGATGCACAGCGCAGGCTTCACCGACGAAGGACTTGCGCATGTCCCTCGAGCTGACAATGCTGTTTGTACAGAGTTACAGGCTATATCGAGCGTAGAACAGCCTGGCTACCATTAGCGCGGTTACGTTGCGCATAACGCATTCGTCCCTTATGCCTATTTCGCACAAGGGCGGAACAGTGACGCAGTAGAGTGTGAAATGGGCAATGGGCAAAAATGAAAAATGATTTATTCAGTAACTTATACTATATAACAATATAGGCTGGTGCCTCTTTGTAAGTATTTATAATACCTGTATTAAGAGACACCGCTCTTCCACTGTGGTAACTAACGTATACATAAGAAAGGTAACTGACATATATAAAAATTAAGTATACATACATGTTGAAAAATCTAAAACTAACAAAGGATAAAAGAGATTTGATTTGTGTCTACTTGTGTGCATGTTGTGCATGCGCGTGTGTGTGTGTGTGTGCGCGTGTTAATCATATAATATTACTAAGTAACATTCTGCATTATATTCTCTGCGTCAGTATAGTTTTTTAATTTTAGCCATTTCATTACTCTGATTTTACACTCGTATAACGTGGTAGGGTATATGTCGTTATATATATTAACTATATTATACAGTCGAGCCGACTGTGATACATGTTGCCTTCTTGCATATGCACTGCGCATGAACGGAACGGGAACAACTTCAATTTTCCTTCGTCTTCTGTATGTTGTGTCTGGTATAGGTACTTATAAGTCGTGGTTTTGTGTTTCTTTGTTATTAAATTTAATAGATATAGTTTGCGTACAGACAGGAGATCGCAAGTCTTATATAGTTCAGTCGTAGGAAATCTAAATGGCTTTGAATACATAACCTTAAGCAACGACCTTTGTGATCGCTCCAGCTCCAGAAATTTAGTCTTTGCAGTCAGTGGTCCACCAGACACAGGACAGTCGAGCGAGAAAGGTGGTGGGGGAAGCCAACTGCCACCAAAAAAAACCGGCCGGCTGTTAACAGTTCTGCCCTGGTTACCGTCTAGACAATACTGTTTTGTCTCGACGCGTGCGTTCAAACATTAGCAGTACTGCGTCTACTTCTCTGCCTCACTGCCCTGCCCTCGTGTGAAATTACTAACAACATGTTCAGTGGACGTGAAAGAGACGTTTACGTTTTTCGCCATAATGAAATAAGGTGCGAAAGTGTAAACATATGTTTGACGGCCTCTGCACGTGCGAGAGGGACGAATACTTCATGTACAGTCGCCATCACATGCATCGGAACACACCTCTGTTCTCAAGGCATTAGGGTGCATGTGCCGATATTTTTGAACACCTATAGTGAACGGTACACTGTGTATGTGATGGCGACTGTACAAACGGCAATACAGTTAAAGCCTTGGTCAGACACACGGCGCGACATCTCCTTACAAACCGCTAGCGTGGTCAAACAGGCCATGTATGGAAATATCGCGACGCAGCGCCGCGCGACAGCGGCGCTGCGTCGCGCCGTGTGTCTGACCAAGGCTTAACTGTCCATTCTGTATTTATATTGAATCTTATTACGATGCACATAAGTGCACGGATGGTCAGTTAAAACACGATCATGCTAGGCAAGTCTGGACTCTGGAATTACAAGCGTCTATCGACTACGGTCCACGTTTAGGCTTGTTTACCACCAACGATGGCAAGACTAAATCAAAAAACTGCATTTTTTGAAAACATTTAATTACATACAACAGAAGTACATTATAACATAAAGTTAAAACCAGTAAGTAGGAATAAATAAACAACTTTTAAAAATACAAATTACATTAAGTACTCTTATAATATTAATTATAATCTATAAATTTTGTATACACATTACTACAACGCCATCTGCAGGATAATATTATATTAATTTATATTAAAGCCAATAAATTCTCCATAGCGAGCGTTAGCGTACAAGAGGACTCGACGCAACACCTACCGTCATGTCACCTGCATTCATATCTGACACGACTTGACTACCTTTTATGTGTGTGTGTTACGCGATATCTCGGTAATTTATGAACCGATTTGAATTTTTTTTTCTTTGTTTGTAAGCATATACTTCCAGATTGGTCCCGTTGTCACCAAAATCCAGTTCTGATGATGGGATCCTGAAGAAATCGAGAGAACTCTTCAAATTTTATAGGCAAACTTGAAGCTACGAGTATTTGGCTACTGATTTGAAGTCGGTTAAAACTTTGTTTTGAAAGTACAATTATTTCATAAATACGGTCGCGGTACCTTAAGCTACGAGCCAGTCGTACGCTGCTCCATTTTCCCATGATTTTCGACCAGATCACTGGTGAGGACTTCGCCGCAAACGGGTTTATGTGGTCAGAAACTTTCTGGTAAACTTTGCTCCCTGATCGCCTGATGCCCGACTAACCTCAAAAACACCTTATTCTGCCAGCAGACTGCAAGGGTACTTTACAAGTTTACAAGCGATGTTTCCGAAGATACCACTGACAAAAACAAACTCAGTTTACAATAATCGAATTTCAACTTTCGTGAGACGTTATAGTATGGTATGGTATTATAGTTTTATCTGTAATTTTTTGCGTCTTACAGTATGTATTTATTATTTTAATAATTTCGTAACATTTCGCAATTCCACGATACGACTTAGGGTTGTCTGATTCTTCTGTAATCGTAAGCGGTGTTCGTTACAATTTGAATGACTATAATAACGGACCATTAAAAGAAGTTTGACAAGTTTCTATAGCATTCTACAGAAATTTGTCAAACAGCTGCCGACGCCAAATTTAACGTTTAACGGCCTAATATCATAGTTGGTGCAACCCGCCCTTAGACTTTGCTTGATTTCCCGGAGTGAATTAATTGTTGATGTTTCTTCAAAGTACTCGACACTGCAAACGCTTTGTTACATATTTTACACGAGTACGGTTTTTCACCAGTATGAATCCGCTCGTGTTTCCTCAAATGGCTCAGGTCTGTGAACTCCCGCTTGCACGTTTCGCATGCGTATGGTTTTAGACCGCTGTGGATGCGTTCGTGTTTCTTCAAGTTGCCGGAATCTGTGAACTCTTTGTTACACACGCCACAGCAGTATCGCTTCTCTCCAGAGTGGATCCGCGCATGTTTCTTCAGAGCGTCATGTCGTGCAAACTCCTTTTGACACGTTTCGCAGGTGAATGGTTTCTCTCCTGTGTGGATGCGTACGTGCAGGTTTAACGCGCCCGATTGTCTGAAACGCTTTTGGCATACTTTGCATGAAAATCGTTTTTCCCCCGTATGGATTTGTTCATGTTTCCTTAAAGTATTCAACCGAGAGAAGGTTTTGTCGCACGCGTTGCAGGCATACGGTTTTTCTCCAGTGTGTATCCGCTCATGGTCCTTCAGAGTCCTCAAGTCTGCGAACGTCTTTGAACACATTCTACAGACGTGCGGTTTTTCTCCAGTGTGAATTCGTTGGTGTTGCCTCAACGTCACCATTTGTGCAAAGCCTTTGTTACATATATTGCACAGGTATGGTTTTTCTCCCGTATGAGTCCGTTCATGTCTCTTTAAGTCGCTCGGTGACTCGAACTGCTTTTCACATATCCGGCAGGGGTGGGTGAGGAGCGGAGGCGCGTCTGGGTATTCTTCCGGGTGAACACGTTCGTGTCTTCTTAAACTCACCAGCTGTATGTACTCTTTTTTACATATTTTACAGGAGTATGGTTTTTCTCCTGTGTGCAGCCGCTCGTGTTTCTTGAGAGTGTCCGCCAGCCTGAACCGCTTGTCGCACTGTCCGCATTGGAACGGCTTTTCCCCAGTGTGAATGAGTTCGTGTTTCTTCAGAGTGCTCAGTTTCCTGAACCGCTGCTCGCATATATTGCAGGCGTACGGTTTCTGTCCCGTGTGGATCAGCATGTGCGCCTTTAAATTGCTCGCTTGCGAGAACTTTTTTGAACACAGTTCACAAGAGACGGGCTCGCCGATGAGCGAGGCGCGCGGCGGGGCGCGGGGCGGAGCGCGCTCCGACAGCGGGTCCTCGTCTGCAACACACACACAAGTTACGCGAAGGACTGTCTAGTGACTCTAGTGCTCCAAGCAGCGACAGGCCGACAGGGAAACAATCACATCGCAATACTCTTAAAAGTAATCTAATATTGTTATTGATCCTGTACATCTCTGACAATATTACATTAATGATCCTTTTTTTCTGTTTTAACGCTTAGAGACAGTATACATCTCTATAAGAACATTAGAATAATTATTAATTGTATTTGGATGCTCAGAGACATTATACATCTCTGGGGTACAAAATTAATATCATAAACTTATTGTTAATTCTGATACAGACCTTATATCGAATGTATTTGATAATATTTTACAATTTTGGATTTTTTTAGTTTTCATTTAGTGACATTTAGTTTGTTAACCATTTAGGTACTAATTGGTTAAAATCTGCAATTTTAAAATGATTATTGTGTAAGATTATTAATATTATATTGTAGAATACCATTTGACATGTAAAAGTGCCCTTGTGGCCTATTTGCAGCATAAATAATTGATTGATTGATTAATGAGAAAAACTGCCTAATGTGTAATTGAGTGTACTCGTGTATTCTTAAACGCAATTCGTTTGTTAAATATACTTCCTTTCCTAGAAAAGCTACTTTGGGCGGCTTCGTTGGAGATACTCGTATACACACAGAAACTATTCACTCCTGTTCAGGCCTTTGAATGTCGATTTTGGAATATTGATTTTGGTATAGTATTTGAACACTAACGCAATGATATCGCTATTATATTGTGGGTTTTATAACGTTATTAAGGCCTGCTCCTGTTGGCGAAACTAAGTGATACTAAGTTTCTGTCAAAAATTTCATTTTTGGTACAAGCTTTTATTGCCGACTGTACTTTTCTGCAAACCATCATCAACTACTCATTGAGACGATTCTAACGAGCCCAAACTCGATGGGGTTGTGTCGTTTTATTGCGGAGTTCCTATGGCCACCTTCCAGCTCCAGCATCAGATCAGCTCCAAGTCATCATAATATTGCATTGTCATGCGATATTGCATTGTCATATGCATGCAAAATTCAGCTCAATTGGATAAGGGGAAGTGACTGAAAAATCGATTGCAAATTTTGACGGACAACTTACATACTTACATCCTTACATATTTACATACATACGAACAGTGCAAGTTAATATTAAAGCTTGTAAAAAGAGACAACGGTAGTGTTATTTATTGATCTTAATAATGTTAGACACGTACGGATTTGAGCGGCTCAGCTTTAGGCATGCTCGCACGCGGCGAGCTGCTCGCGAGACAAATAGTTGCACAAAAACATGCGCGGGAGAGGCAGCGTGCTCGCGGCGTTCAAAATGGCGTCGGAAACGATTACAGCTGATTGATTTTTGGTCCCACAAAACTTTTTCCTTTTCATGGATTCGTATCAATAAAATAGATTAGTAATATACCCACATGTTAATGAATTTACACAATATTTATCCTAAGTTTAACTACTAACAAACTTGATACGCGCGGCTCAGCCACAAACAAGTTAAATCGCGTTGTTCTGTCCGCGGTATGATCAAATACACCTCCAAATAGGGGCGTGGACACTAAATAAAATAATCAATAATGTTGCTTTTTCTCGAAAAATGTAGTCAAATGGAGAAAAAAGAAACAAGAGGTTAAAATAATCACAAAGTTATAAGCGTCCAAAGTTTTAAGGGGGGTACCTTTTCCGCAAACCTCGACGTACTCAAGGTACCTTAATTAGTGCAGTAGCAAACGCCAAGAGAAACGTTGGGAGACCGATGTTGCGTTTCAAGGATTGCGCTAAGCGAGACATGGCTGCTTTTAAAATTGACTATCGGACCTGGGCAAAGCTTGCCGAAGATAGAGATGGATGGCGCAAACGCGATGTGGACGGCAGAGCGTTGTGCGATGGAACCTGGTTCGAGACACTGGCCAATAGAAGGTTGCGCAGACATCACGCTCAAACTAGAACCCCTGGCATGAACTTCGTATGCCAGAAATGTGGAAGATCATGCCGGTTTCGTATTGGTCTCTAAAGCCACCAAAAACGTTGTCTCCATGGCAATGTTTAAATGGTCTGAAATAGACGCAAAGGCCTGTATGTATGTATGAATGGATAGCGACTAAGTATTATTCAAGTGAATTCCTTTTGGGCGGGAATCACCCAACACCACCTCAAACAAGATTATTTATTTTAATACATTATTTAAATAAATAAAGTTGAAAGTGAGTGAAGCGAAAGTGGTTTGCCAGGATAGCAAATGGAGATCCGTGATCTCTGCCTACCCCTCTGGGAAAGATTATGTACTGGAAGAAGGGGTGGCTTCGTACACTTTTTACTCATTGCCTTGTAAAAAGAAAAATAACCACTATTTCAAAACGAGATGAACGCTGCTTGATCGTCCACTTAATTGCCTATAATAATTGTGTATTGATTCAAAGCATCTTTGCCAAGGTATAATGGTTTTCCCAAAAAGTGCGAATTGTACGAAGTACGAATTCACCCCATACGTGGGGTGGCTTCGTACACTACTTGTTTTTTCCCAGGATTCATTGGATTTTCAGCTATTTCACCTGTTTTAGTCACCTTTTAGGCATATCTTACTGACCTGGTATTGTAATTATAATTACACTTGATGTACATTTTTTTAACTTACATGGGGCGCATTCGTACAGTATGAAATCTCGTATATTTTGACTGTACGAAGGTACCCCAACGAAAACGATCAGAAAAAAAAACAAAATAAAAAATAACCGTAAAAGTAATCCTAAAACCATTGTTTACATATCAGTCTCAAGCATCTAATTACAACCTGAATAAACATATTTCTTCTAATTCGAGTAAAACTTATTAGAGACAGACGCATTCAAAGGAGAACCAAAAATTACTTTCGGGTCGCGAAAACACATATTAATTATTTCTGGCGAAACTGCTGCCGCACTGGCATCACTTTATGAGGGTATACAAATATGAACGCTTCAGCATGTTGGACAGTCAAGATATGACTACTGTATGAATGCTCCCTGTGTAAGAAGCCACCCCATCTTCCCCTATAAAATAATCTCAAGTTAAAATGACGGTATTTAACATCCGTCAATAAAATAATGAAAATTAAATAAAATAGCATTACGTATAAAATAATCCGGATGTCAAGCAAAATAGACATACAAATAATGTTAAGTGTAAGTTACCGTATGGCTCATCTTCCGCAGCATGTGTCGTCTCGCTCTCACTGGGGTCTCCGCTCTCGCTCCCGCTCCCGGGCTCCTCTTTGACGCGCGCCGCCCCGCCCCCTCCCCCTCCCGCGCCACCTCCCCCGCGCCCGCCCACGAACTCGGCCTCCACCTCGATACAGACTGCAAAAATGGGCCAAATGTAATTTATACAAAGTAGAGTTCTAGAAACCACTTTAAAAAGAAGCGTCATTCAGACCTTTTTGACGTGATAACGTCTTATAATATAAATAAATATTACGGGACAATCTTACACAAATCAACCTAGGCCCACGGTAAGCTCAGTAAGGCTTGTGTTGTGGGTACTAGGCGATGATATATATAATAGATAAATACATATAGATACTCATATACACATATAACATCCATAACTCAGGAACAAATATTCGTGATAAACACACAAATAAATGCCCTGACCGGGATTCGAACCCGGGACCTCCAGCTTCGTAGGCAGAGTCACTACCCACTGGGCTACGGAGGCCGTTAAATCGATAAACGCCGGCTGCACGCAAAAAAAGTGTGACTCATTGTCCCGTTCCGAAATAACCACATATCTCGAACTATTTTATACTTCATATGTAGGACTCAGTTGTGTTTTGAGGTAACGAGTGCGTATTATTAGATTGCCCAATTAGAAAATGAAATAATTAACAAAGAACGAAAAATAACGGTTACAGTTCCCATACAAAAAATAACGGTTACAATCTCTGCTAGAGATTCCAAATTTAGCACGTAGGTTTCTTATATATAAGGTCTAGGGGTGCACCAAGAAAGGATTTTTTAAAATTCTTCCTCTAAGGGGGTTAACAAGGGGTCCAAATTTGGGGGTTTGTATGGCAGCACGATGTTGTCTTAAGACGTTATCACGTAAAATGATCGACCGTAAACCAACGGGCACATTGCACGTAGAACCGATGTCCGTTGGGGCGGAAAGGTTCTCGAGTGGCGACCACGTACCGGAAGGCGCGGCGTGGGTAGGCCCCCCACAAGGTGGACTGATGACCTGGTAAAGGTCGCGGGGGTCCGCTGGATGCGGGTGGCGCAGGACCGGCCATTGTGGCACTCTTTGGGGGAGGCCTAGTGGACGTCCTTCGGCTGATATGATGATGAAACCGACTTCATAGACTACCAATTTTTTTAAACAATGTTATGTTTAGTGATATAATGTGGAAAACACACCACACTTTTATTGCACCTTTTAATACAAAGAAAAAAAAACGTATACACCAGGGCTGTTATTGGGAACGCGCTAATGCGAGGCGCATTAGCGCGTTCCCAATAACAGCCCTGGTGTATACGTTTTTTTTTCTTTGTCCTAACCTAACCTCACCCGTAACGGCTAACAAGACTAGACCACTCTAATGAGCGTAATCGCTTAGTGACTAGGAATCGCGGCGTCGAGACATATTTGTGGGTGAACGGTGGGGTGAGTTTAAAACAAGTTACAGAATAGCGGGGCAGCGGAGCACAGCGGGGAATCGAACCCGGTATGCCTGGAATGCCGGTCCATCGCGCTGCGCATACCTAGGATGCTGTTGCTGTCGTGTTTTAACCTTGTACTTTATGTGACGGAAGCAAGCATTGCTTGCACGCGTTTTCTTTATCATCGTTCTCCCATACAAACTTCTAACTCCGATTCCACACCCTTAGATTAGGGGATTAATTCAGGAACAAAAAGTATTTGTTTGGGTAAAAATTTTGTAATTTTTTTAGGTGAGCAGCCACTTGTAAAAGTGGTAGATTGTGATAGATCTATTCAGAACAAACATATTTTGTTATGAAATGTAATACTCTAAAAGACATCGGTAAAGTTATAAACAAAACTTAAAAGTTAAATATCTCGGCTCCAATATTGTTTAACGCGTTTCATTTTATATATCTATGCGTATTAAGAGGTCCTCTAAACGATTATTAAAATAAGTTTCTGTCAAAAATTTAATTTTTGGTACAAGCTTTTATTGCCGACTGTACTTTTCTGCATACCATCATCAAGTACTCATTGAGACGATTCTAACGAGCCCAAACTCGATGGGGTTGTGTCGTTTTATTGCGGAGTTCCTATGGCCACCTTCCAGCTCTGCTGCTGCTGATGCTGGCATCAGATCAGCTCCAAGCCATCATACTATTGCATTGTTATGCGATATACATATGCTTGCAAAATTTCAGCTTAGATAACGGGAAGTGACTGAAAAATGGATTGCAAATTTTGACGGACAACTTACATATTTACATACATACGAACAGTGCAAGTTAATATAAAGCTTGTAAAAACATCCTCGGCCGCTGGAAAAAAGAATACCGACAATTTTTGTCATACAAAGTTGCCCAATGCCCTTTCATATAAATTGGTTCAGCTGTGTAAGCATGAAAAGGTAAGAAACAGAATGAGTTACTTCTGCATTTAATATTAGTATTCACTGAATGCGATTATATTAGAGCTACGGTAGCCTAGTGATTCAGGCATACGGCTGTCAAGCGGCGGTCGTGGGTTCGAATCCCGGCTCGTACCAATGAGTTTTTCGGAACTTATGTACGGAATATTTACCGTTAGCTTTTCGGTGAAGGAAAACATCGTGAGGAAACCGGTCTAACCCCAATAGGTGCATCCACACCAAACGCACGCTCACCCGAGCGCGGCTCGCCCTAGCGTGCGCGCTAAGTGTGGACGGCGATCGGCGCGCCTGAGCCGCTCACCCTCGCGTCCGCACGCTCGGGCGAGCGGCTCACCCGAGCCGAGCCGGTGTGCACGGTTGTTTTGTGTGGCCGCACGCTCACCCGAGCATTGTCGGCTTTTTGGGCAAATATTCCAGGCAATGAACTGACAACTTGTATGGAAAAAATGACAAATTTGGAAATAATTTATAATAGCAGATTTTTTCTTTGTAATGGATATATTCTCAATTAAATAGTTACCTAGCGACAAAATCCAGCAAAAATTCAGACATCAAAAAAATTATAACTTAACTAGCTTCTGAAAAGTCAAAAAAAATATAAATAAATGGTTTTATCTTTATTTTGGTTCATTTACATTTGCTCTATAATATTCACGATAAATTATTTAAAAAATACAATTCATGATTTATTTAAATCTATATATAAATACTTCCGGATTGAAAGTTTGTTGGATTCTTGAATAAAGCATCTTAGAATGATGTTTTGAAATTAAATCAACAAAAAAAACGCTATTATAAATTAATGTTTTTCAAAACCGTATTTTGCCTGGAGTAAAAATCAAAGGGGCCGCGGCGCCGTGCTACTGGCAATGTACTTATTTATTTATTTATGGTTTTCAAATAAATAACGTGAAATTTATTTTCGCGGTGTGCGTCCACACTGAACGCACGCTTACCCGAGCGGCTCGCCCGAGCCCTCCGCACGCTCGCCTGAGCGGCTCGGGTGAGCGTGCGGAGGGCTCGGGCGAGCCGCTCGGGTGAGCGTGCGTTTGGTGTGGACGCACCTAATAAGGTCCAGTTTTTACACTGGGGTGGAAGGTCAGATGGCAGTCGCTTTCGTAAAACTAGTGCTTATGCCAAATCTTGGGATTAGGTGTCAAAGTGGACCCCGGGCTCCTTTAGGGGCACAACCGGGAATAACGCTAGGATGATGATTATATGGAAGCTTAGCTAACTGTGCTCCGTGAACACCAGTTCATGTGTGTGCAGCTCGCCGGGCGCGCTCGGGCCGGCCTCCTCAGGCTCCTCTTTGAACACCACCTCCACCTTCACGGGGGCCGCAGCCTCTGGACACTGCACTGGCTCCGCAACTATTAACATCCAACATGTTCTCAGTCATTTATGTGTGTCAGGAAGAATAGAATAGTCACACACACACATACACATATGAGTGACAAAGATGATCCTCGACAGTGCGAGTCTTTATAATGTGCACATAGCAAAATGGGAAAACTAGAATATTTTTTTTTTAGCTATTTTGATTTTTTTAGATTTTTTACGCAATCCCATACTATTTATTGTAAATAAAACGTTACTGCTCTTAAACTACACTGCCTATCGACACGAAACAAAAACATTAATAACAGGCTAAGGCACTAAAATGATAATTGTTGAAAAAATAACACCAACTTATTGTTACGAGGTTTTTTATAAAATTGTGTTTATTGTTCCTATTTTTTTTTTCAAAAATGTAAAATAAGTCAATAAAATGTTCCATTTACCTACTTAACTTTTTATTTATTTCATGTTATTCTACACCGTACGAGTATTAGCTTTCTAACAGTAAAATTACCACGTTTATGACTGAGATATTTTACAAATTTATTACATTTATTATTTATTATGTGTATACAATAATTATGTGTCTTATCAATGGTCTTATGTTGTGTTGCGTTCCGTGGGTCACGTACGGTGCTGTCTGAAAATCATCGCTGTAGGTGTCTGTCTGACACCTCGGCATAATGCTGAGACAGCGACCTGTTCACTGCCGCGAAGACACACAATATGTGTTAAATTGTAATGTATGCTCCCTTTGTCTCTGTGTGTCTTTTGTGTAGTGAATAAATGTCTTCTTTCTTTCTTTAGATACAACGGGTTGTACTCCGAAGAACTATTCGAGATGATGCCTACGGCTGCCTTCTATCATCAGACCGCTCGCCGTCGGCAAGACATTCATCCTCACACTCTGGGACCTAAATGGTCGCGTACCGTACGGTTTCAGAGAAATTTCCTCCCTCGGACGCTCAGGTTGTGGAACGAGCTCCCTGCCGAGGTTTTCCCAAGGGACTACAGCATGGGGTTCTTCAAAAAGGAGTGTATAAATTCTTAAAGGGTCGGCAATGCGCATGTAACACCCCCTGGCGTTGTAAGCGTCCATAGGCTACGGTAACCACTTACCGTCAGGTGGGCCGTAAGCTTGTTTGCCACCGGTGTGGTATAAAAATATAATAATAATATTTGTTGTATAACGAAATACAACAAAAAGACAATTTTTTCCTATATTATTTATTCAACCATCAGGTTATAATTTTGAGGCTTAAAATCTTCATTGGAGACTTCACAGCAATAATGATTAGTTTTAGGAATTAGAATTTCAAATTATTAAAAATCTCGCGAGATCTCGTCTGAGAATTGTACTAGACTCAGTCTCGTTAAATATGTACGAGATCGAGATTGCATTATTTAATCATAGCCTTTTAATATTTATTCAAATTAAATTTTATTTTTGTGTATAGATTAAGTTAGTTTTCGTCATTTTACTTCAAAGTTTCATGTAAATATTTGTCTCAAAAATAAATAAATGAATTAATTAAATAATTGTTATAAAGATCTGGTCTGATCAAATATAAATCTGATTACTCATTGTTATCCCAATAAAATATGACATCATTTTATTTTATTTATCTTTCTTTGACATGTTTTTAACTATTAATATTCATTTATTTCATACCACATTGAATAAAAACAACAATATAAAACTTGAACTAAAGTTAAAAAATTTGGCCTAAATCGCCGTCAATAGGCAAGGTGCCCAGAACTCAGAAGGCTACTATTAATTAATTTTGTTGACTTGAAATTTAAAATCTAAATGATGAAAACTTATTTTGTGTAATATTCAACATTATATTAAGACATTTGTTACTAACAATATGGAACCTGGTTCAGAAATAAACTTATTCATTCATTCATTCATAGCCTAGTTAGTACCCTGTCTACAGATCTACCTTAGTCGAGAACTAGATTGATTTGTGTAAAAACCTGTCTTATTGTGGTTTTATTGTTAGTTACTGCTTCAGAACCCTGAGTTCTCTCTGCAACTTAATCCAACAACAATCTTAGGATTCACTAGATAGTGAATCTAGTTTTCGGTTGGTAGTTTAGATAAACCTATCAAACGAAAACAAGGGAATTAGATTAATTATTTATTTATTACATTACACAGGACACCAACAGAGTACATAAGATAAAGTTACAGTTGTCTTTGGCATAAAATATGTAGGCGCTTATGTATCCCAATTACAGGTGAACACATCATTTTACAGAACAAGATAGCTATAACTATGAGAGATTGATTTTAAATAGTTAGGTATACAAATTATATGATATGGCTTTTAATGTCTAAAAGCAAAGGGGAATTCTTTTCTTAAGTTTTAAATTAAACTAAAATTAATATACACCGTGGGCGTTAATAACCCGAAATATTTTAACCACACATTCCTTAGGTCATTAGGCGCAAAAAATGTTATTTGAACCCCAGTCAAATCCTGTTTAGTTTTGAAGATATTATCATTTTCATGTAAACTATTTATTGTGATTAGTAAAGTGCATTAAGCTCTTTTGATGGAGACGTTGCTACTGATGTTGCCAAGTTTCGAGTCGTTATTGACATACATCAAAGTGACAGCTACCACTCACTAAATTCATTCTTTTTTGAAGAAATAATTGTTACCATTTTATTAAAAGGGATGATTTCCATCCAGGAAGCGATACTTATCCAAATTTTATTTACAAAAACCGACAAAAATCCAAAAAAAAATTTTTTTTTTTTGCTGAATTTGGATTGGTTTCATATAACATTTTTTATTCCTAATGCCCTCCGGAATGCGTGGTTAAAATCTTTCGTGTTATTAACGCCCACGGTGTGTAGGAAATGATCAATCATGTAGACCTCATTTTGTAAAACTAAACATACTAACACTGACATCCTTGTATATTCTTGAGACGTGCAAATTCGTGCGGAAACACCCTAGCCTTTTCACCCACACTAAGGATATGATTAAAGGAATCTATAATTTGCGACCCAGAAAGAATCTGATCCAATCTGTAGCCAAACTTCGAATTATCTCACAGGGACCACATTCCATGGTGATAAAAATACATAATAACTTACCGAGACATATCAACTGAATAAAAGTATGCTTCATTTGTTACTAAACTAAAAAATTACCTGTTGTTACAAGCTTTTTATACCATCAAAGAATATATGAACATGTAACAAAATACTTATACCTATGTTAAATGCGCAATGAACACTTTTTATATTTTTAGGAAATGTTAGTATTTGATATTTTTATAGGTTAAGATAACTATAAGTTTTTGCTTTGCCCTAACAGGGTCCACTCCATGCTGTACTTTATACCCCTGTAATACCATGGTTTGCAAACAATAAATGAATTATGAATTAAACTATGATGATACTTTGCAGATTTGTAATTTACACAAATCTGCAAAGTATCATCAATCATCATAGTTTGCAACATAGTAGAATCGCCGATTGGAGGCTGTTTGGATAATGATTAGAAGTAATATGTATAAATAATAACATAGGATATTAGTGTAAAGAGACATTGAAAGATATATTACGACTTTAGACAGATTTTTATTGAATGCTGTTTAGAAAGTGATTACACTACAATTGCTAATTCAAGACCAGAAAATCTACTGTTATTATGGCCTTATGTCAACATTGAAGAAATGTTATTAGTATAATTCAGGCACTAGATTCAAAATGGTACACTGGTAGCATCTGAACACCTTTTATGGTAATTCATTAATAGATTAATTAGTCTTGATTTAGCAATCGGACTATAGGAAGTATTAGGTATATAAATAGATCCCAATCAGCATTCTTCTATAATAAGAATGTATCATATATATTCAATATACTCGACTATCAAGCACCGTGTACTATAAGGGCTCGACTCACCGCCTGCCTCGGCCTTCACCCGCGCGGTCTCCGCCCAGCCTGCGTCCATCTCTCGAGAGCTTGCTTCAACGATGTAATGTAACGCTGCCCAGTCGGGTATCACCCACAACAGTTATTAATAGTCACTAATTTAGCTTGGTAATCAATACATGAAACACTGATTCTAGATTCAGTGAGGAGAACAAATGCCGCAATTGATTTCCTGATATAGCCAACACACACCCACACCAAAGTATTCACAGTAACAGTAATGACAGCTGACGTACCTGACCTGACAGATAAAAGTGACGCTTTCAATGTGACCTGCTTAGAATTTCAAAGAATACTATGTGATGTCTACAGCCGCGTCCAAACGGTCCTACGTGGCGTTCTGCAATCCTCCTGCAAGCTATAAAATAGAGCGAGACAGTAAGTGAGATGAGACGTATTAATTGAAAGTTTATGTATAGCTTATCGGGTATTTAGGAATACGACACCTAATAACAAGCGTACAAACGGTACAGTTTTTGCACGATCTGACAATTTGACCGTAAGCTTTATGGCATTGATTATAAAAAAAATAAAAAATGTGCTTGATGAGGGCGCTGTCCCATCTCTCTGCCACGACAGCCAAGAGACCGTGGCGGCTGGTGCGCACTCTGCGGAGCGTCGCGGCGCAGCGCTTGCGCAGCGTGGCGTGGAATCCACCCACATGCGCGTCGGCGAACATGCCCGACGCGCTACAGTATCGCGGCAGCCACAACAATACCCTGAAGGCGTCGTTATATTGTACACGCATGGCATTAATAGCACACTGCGTGTACCTCGTCCACAGGCTACGTGCGTACAGCGAAGCCTACCTACAGTACGCTCGAAAGAGTGTTACTTTAACTTGCGCTGTACACCTGCTGAACCTCCGGGCTATCATGTTGGCCCTGACGGCCAATGCCCTACGCTCGCGTTCAATATCCGCATCGTCACGCAGATCAACGGTGAACAAGTGCCCAATATATTTAAATGATGAAACTCTTTTAAGTAGCTCGCCATTCAAACGAATGGACATGAGATGGGCACTTGTTCCCCGCCTTAAATACCATATACTTGCTCTTGAGCACATTGTACTTAAGGCCGTGACTTAAAGCATAGGATTCACATTTCGCAACCAGTACACGCATACCTCCAACCGATGGGCTCAGCAGCACCATGTCATCAGCATAGCTTATGTTATTAAAACAAACCATGTCTATGTGACAACCAACATGCATACTGCTAAGCCCACCGATAAGGGCATCCATGTACAGATTGCAGAGCTTGGGGGAGGTAAGCCCCCCCTGCCTAACCCCGCACTCCAAGCCATATTCGTCTTGTGTATGGCAGTCAATACACGGTGATTAAGATGATCCATCATAGCTGTCTCTTTTTATAACATGTAATAGAAAGAGACAGCAGCTGTTGATCCAACTGTTAAACTCGTTCGACAGTTGGATCAGCAGCGCGACATGCCTCCAGACAATAGCAATTAGTCAGCTTCTGATAAATTGGGGCTGTCAACTCAATACATGTATAGACCCTATCACACGCCAATAAATATGGCTGTGGCATGCTCGCGTCTATGTCAGACATAAAGTCTCTGTCGCACTTACATTACTCGAGTAACAGGGATGCAAAGCATGCATACGAGCTTCGAGTATCGATTTTCGTGGTTGCGCCGCAGGCATTTTAGCCGTTTTACGTTTGTACAAACTTTTCTATAATTGCTCAGGAACGTTCCATTTATCTGCACAGTCTGAAATCGCTACGATGTATCGTTACATACGAGTATGTAGGAGGCATCTTATCTTATCTAGGTGAGGGCCCTTTCGGATGCACTTCGACCCAGTGGGATCTTTTGTGCATTTGCCCTCTCCTTTATGCCTGCTCCCAGGCTTGCTCCATCATTTCCACAAAATGGATGATGCAGTTCACCGGGAGCACCTTGAATTCCTTTGGTTGCGGATAGCCGTTACCAAAGTAATTCATTCTCTGTCTGGCACACAATGTAGGAGGCATAACCAAAGAGAATATAAGAATAGGGCATAACAACATACCAAAGGAGAAGCTAAGTACACGAGCAAAATCAGCAGTCCTGCAGCATGATTCGGCACGTGTCCGAGTGTCGGAAGCACGGTTTCCAACCTAATCAAGGTCACACCATACTAGATTTTCTGTGACCTTCCTTGGCCGTCCGACAACATTCGTAGGTGTGGCGTTTCCTTAGATATGCAAATACACATGTTTGTTTTTTGCGAACTCACACAGTGAAACCCTACTCCAGCAAAATGTGCGGAGTGACGAGCACGGGCCGCCTAAAGAGACACGCAGTCTCCGTGTGTGAAAACACACAGAAATCACACACCTGCGAAATATGTAATAAGCCGTTTGCAGTAGAAGCTATGAAGACCCACAAAAATAAGCGTTTTTGGTATTAAAAGCGCTGAAGACCTACAAACGTATTCATCATTAGAGACACCAATAGCGGCACACTGGAAAAAAGCCACACACCTGGGAGATATGTATGAAAGCGTTTCCAGACGTGACGTAGGTAGCTGCTTGAGGAGAAGTGTACGAATTCACACTAGAACAGTTTCTCGCAAACTTAAGGCAAAAGTTTTCAAACCATCTATAGGCGATGATAGATAGATCCAAGAATCATGTTGATGGGATATAGGCCGCGAATGTCTCTCGAAGGAGCCGTAGTTGGCGACCCCTGCACTAAAGCTAGTTGTGTTTGCCGACCCCTGATGGTGTTGCTAGCTGGATAAGACGTGCGGGATTGAATCGGCCGCAACTTCTGGGAGGAGCCGCAGTTAGCCGACCCCTGCACTAAAGCTACGAGTCGTGCGCTCGACAAGTCGACTCGTGTTAGGTGCTAGTTGAGGCGTCCATCTCTTTTGGCTTGAAAACGTTTAGCGTCTACACACCATCAGTGTTAACTGTACAGTCGAACTATGTTCAGTTAAAAACGTATGTGCGTAGGCAAAACTGGGAACTGTGTAGTTGAACTGTTTTGCGTACACACATCGACTGTACAGTGAAAACTGATGGTGTGTAGCCCGCTTAACCAAAGCGTTATCACTACGCGTAGTAGTGCCATATTTATTTCATTTATTGTATTTCGGGCGCTGTTAACGGCTTTGGTAATAAGCCCTACTTATACATAGAGATGCGTTAACCCTTTTACAGGCAGAGGCGGCATATCGACCTTACACATGTACAGTCGACGCCAAAAATATGTTTACACTTTTGCACCTTATTCCATTGTAATAAGGCGAAAACTGTAAACCTATTTTTGGCGTCGACTGTACATATCTTATTGTGAGATTAGCCTAATATCTAAACGTCGGATAACAGGTAATTTTTATTTTAATACCTACATTTAATTTGTGGAGCAGTATTGTGACGGGAGAGGAAATAATACAACGGTTAATAATGAAATTTGATTTTATTAACAAGTTAAAACTAACTTACTGTAACGTTATTATTGGATACAGCTGGCACACCGAGGGCACACCAGACAACAAGGGCCCATTTCATAAAGTTACAATTTGACGAGTCTAAACTTACAACACTAAGTACTACAACTTTGCGAAGGGCCAGCGGCAGTGCCGTCTTACGTGGGAGCGAGAGATCAGAACGCAGCATCCCACTCCAACCTGATTTGTGACAAGGAGAGGGGTCCAAAAATAAAATGTTTGTGACGTCATTTGTGGACGGCCCCGTAGCGCTTTGGAAAATGACGGGGGTCCTTTTTGAGCAGTGTTGATGGTTTAGACTTGGATAATCCAAAATTGTAGTTTTATATAATGGGGCCTGTATGTCAAGTTACAATTACAAACTGCAGGAAATGACCAAATATGTCGACAAACAAATTTAACACTATTATTTCAAATATGGTCCTATTCATATTTGGGGTCAATAGACTGCCACGTATGTGTTGCCATGGTTGTCTGCTCGAAAACTCTTTGAAACAATGGTTTTACAGGGTTTTAATCCACCAAGTATGCGTTTTAGTGACAATCGTAAGTCAAATTTATAACGGGACATCTCCAAAGCATGACAAGCTCCATATTTTTTTTTTAAGAACGCTAACAATTGTCTCTGAGCAGAATAACAAAAAAGTACGACTTACACAGACACGACACAACTGTTGACATATTTAGACATTTCAATTTATCTCGACTTTACACTGGGATTATTTGACACTGATGTACAGTTGGCTGCATAATGTCTTCACTAAACCCGCTCATAAAATCACACTAACAACACCTTTATAATAATGTTAGATTTATTACAAAACAATTTCATGTTATTATTGTTTCAAAAGAGGGTCTATTCCCACTAGTCTCTATTATATGTTCTATGGATGGAACTAGTTGTTTTTTCCCCCAGTATTCCAACTGGTTTCATCAATAAATGAAACTATGAATAAAATGAAGTATTTTTTTCTGTATCTGTATGTCTGTCTGTGGTACTGTAACTCCCAAACAGAAAAAAATACTATTTGAGTGCGGTTTTTTTAAATAGTCTTGTCTTTCAAGATGGTTGTTAGATAGTAGTTATTTTTATTCACAGGAATCCAATTGTGTTTGACTAAATACAACAATAATAATATGAACATGTTTCGTAATTAAACGGTAGAATTCATGACACAAAACGTCCCCCTTTAGCGCTTGTGTGTGAGCGAGAGATTAGCATGCAGCATCACACTCCATCCTTTAGTACATGTGAAGACATTAACAGCCGACTGACCTCTGATAAGGAGAGGGGTCCTAAAATAAAATGCTTGTGACGTAATTTGTGGATGGCCCCGTGGCAGTGACACCCGAGTTACATTTAGCTACTATATGACTGATATATTCTGTAATATGAGATAGTAACAACAAATAAGTAAGTTGAGCCGGTAGTTACAGTAGTTCAGTTGTAATAACTTATAACTTACACAACTTATGATGGGTCAAACTTCCCATGCAATTAGATTTAACGAACGTAGCTTACGATTACCGACAGTTTAACTACCGGCCCTTAGGACGGGTTGCACCAACTAACGATAACAGACCGATCAATTCAATTTTTTTTTTAATTTCTTTATTCCATATCAATTTTACAATCGTGTCGGAAATATAATCAACAGGCATCGGAGTATTTGAGCTATGGAGTCGTTGTAAGCATTAAAATTGAATTTATACTCATTCATCCTCATAATTTTTATTCATAAAATAAATAGGAACTATAAAAAAATACACCACCATCTTCATTGACGAATAACAAATAATATGAAGGGTCCACGGAAAGACAATGTCTAGTCACTCTTTTTTTCAAAATGAGATTTTGATGTCAAAATGTTGCGCTCGTTATGAAAGAGTAATTATTACTTTCTGGGGTATCCTTCTGGATATAATTCTGTCCACTAGAATCACCCAGGGGATTGTGCTGGATATGGCGTACAATAGGATCACCAGGGTGATCTCATAGGCCATATTCGTCTAATACGATCACCTGGGTTATTTTAGCGGACAAAATTATATCCATTAGGATACCCCAGAAAGAGTAATTATTACTTTCTGGGGTATCCTTCTGGATATAATTCTGTCCACTTTAATCACCCGTGGGATCGTGATAGACATATGGTCCAACATGATCACCTAGGTGATCGTACTGGATAAGTTCGTCCACTAGAATCACTTGCAAAATTATATTATTTTCTGTGGTATCCTACTGGATATAATTATGTCCACTAGAATCACCCAGGTGATCGTGCTGGATATGGCGTACAATAGGATCACCTGGGTGATCTTAAAGGATATACCGTGTTTTAAATACTGTCTCTCGATGTGTACATCTAGTACATACACCTAGTTTATTCTGCGTCTCAACTGAACTACTATAACTGCGGGTATAGAACACTGTTCTGGTACAGTCGAGTCCTCCAATATCTATACAGACAACCTTTCAAAAATATCTACACATGCGTCTTATGTCACTAACAATAAAGACTCTGTATAGATATTTTTGTAAGGTTGCATGTATAGATATTTGAGAACTCGACTGTACAACCAAGGCCGAGAACACCTGTGCGGTGTTATAATGTACACATGTTTTTGCTTAACCAACGCCGGCGGCGACTCACTCAGTATGGCATCCTCAAAGTCTTTTCAAATGTTATAATACAAATAAATATTTATACTAAAACGAATAATAAGTAAAATTGTAACTAAGTTGATCACATGCAAGACATTTGAACCTCAAAATATGCAATTTCGACATGATTTAAGCTATTAGAGAATGTGTAGATACGTCATACTACACAAGTAATTCACTTTAAAAACAAAATTTTAACCGACTTCAAATCAGAAACCAAACTGCTTCAAGTTTGCCTATACAATTTGAAGAGTTCCCTCGATTTCTCCAGGATCCCATCATCAGAACCTAAACATCAAAAAAAAGTTTTTTCTGAAAAGGCCCACGCGTCTTTGAGTAATCGGGGAACATACATAAAAAAATCGGACGATTTGATAACCTCCTCCTTTTTGAAGTCGGTTAAAAGCAACTCTACCCCTCAAGGTAGAATATTCCATTTCCACACACAGTTTTATTAAAAGCCGGTGACATTAGATTATCTCAACCATTCGCGCTTTCCCTAAATATGCAAACAACAATTTATTACAATGGCATAGGGTAAATCGCCAGTCAATTATATTATAGGTTGCATACATTGCACGTAGAACCGATGGCCGCTGGGGCGGAAAGGTTCTCGAGTGGCGACCACGTACCGGAAGGCGCGGCGTGGGTAGGCCCCCCACAAGGTGGACTGATGACCTGGTAAAGGTCTTTTAAGTAAAGGCTCTTTGGGGGAGGCCTATGTCCAGCAGTGGACGTCTTTCGGCTGATATGATGATGATATTATAGGTGAATTGAGTTTATTTTTAGGGGAAGGGTGGCCAACAGGCCAATAATTAAAACCTTATACTAAAATGAATTCTATTACAGGTAAATAGAGTTAATTTTTAGTACGTGGTGGCCAGTTGGCGATTTACCCTGTATGAAATGTTGTGTTTGCATGCTCTCACATCTGTTTCTATATAGCGTGTAGGTGACGCTGTAACAAAAACTGAAATTATGTTTGTAGACAACGGGAATGGGGAATAGTTTAGAAGTGCCTGATTTTTTTTTTTGGTGTTAGTAATAACCTTCCTTAACACCAGCAAAAAATTGCAGACTTTTCAGGTGCGTTAATTATTTTTGAAAAATATAAACAGTTTCCTCACTTACGTTTTGGGTTTAGGACGGCGAATTGAGACATTGTCCTTGATTCGTCTTATACACTACCGGTCAAAAGTTTAAGTTCACTCTTTGTTTTAGGTACAAATGAGTACTTTTGAACAATACTTTTTTGCAGTTCGAAAGCCGAAATTTGTTTCCAACTGATCCGTTATTGTTCCCAGAGATTTGTTTAATTAGTCAGACACAATTCACGTACATTTCTAAACAACGCATTCCCTAAAATCTTATAGGAATGACGGCAAAGGCTGGGCCATATATGGGCTTGCCACTTAAAACGTACAATGATCAGATGCAATGTTGGTTTTTAGGGAATCAGTTGTTTAGAAATCTACGTAAATTGTGTCTGACTAATCAAACACATCTCCGTAAACAATAACGAATCAGTTGGAAACAATTTTCGACATCTGAACTGCAAAACATTATCGCACAAAAGTACAAATGTGTACCAAAAACAAAGGGTGAACTTAAACTTTTGACCGGTACTGTATATCCGTGGTAAACTAACACTGGCTATGATATGGACAACTGCAGCAGCTATATTGGTCATTGCCCGGGTCAGATATTCAATTTTTTTTTGTAATATGAAATGAATCAAGGAAAGTTTCTCATTCGCCGTCTTAAACCCAAAACGTTAAGTGAGGAAACTGTTTATATTTTTCAAAAATAATTAACGCACCTGAAAAGTCTGCAATTTTTTTCTAGTGTTAAGGAAGGTTATTCCTAACACCAAAAAAATATCAGGCACTTCTAAAATTTTCATCCATTCCCCATTGAAATCAAGAGGTAATTTTCGGAAATGGAGAAAATTAAAGTATTCGCTACGAGCGGGATTTGAACCCGCGACCTCTGGAATCCGTCCATTGCTCTAAACCCAGACTTTGCGCTAGTTCCAACTCCATCCTGAAGACCATAGCCGGGCGGGTTGACTCGTGCATTAATGTGCCACCTTATACAGATGCACCTCAGCAAAAGGTGACGCCGTTTCGTAATTGTATTTTAATTTCTTTTTAATTTAATTTATTTGTAATTTAATTTATTTTTTTCATTTCAATTCAAATTATTATTATTATCCTCTCCCCTCCCCTTCCATTAATCGCGATCTTGAGCAATAACTGGCCAGTCTTTTAAAAAGGAGTCGAAGTTATCCCACCATCGCCGACGAGGTCTACCGCGTCTCCGTATTGAGTGTTGGGGCTTCCACTCCGTGGTCCCTTTGGCCCGCAGCTCATACGGCATGCGGCAGACGTGACCAGCCCAGTCCCACTTTAACTTGGCTGCCTTCCGAGCTACATCTTCTATTTGGGTCTTGGAGCGCAGCGTGGTGTTCCGGACGTGGTCCATTAGCTTTACACCTAATATGCTGCGCTCCATAGCTCGCTGGCAAACCCCGAGTTTGGACTTCTGCGCTTCCGTCAAAGACCAAGTCTGTGCACCGTAGGTGAGAACTGGAAGTATGCACATGTCCACGAGCCTACGTTTAAGTGACAGAGGTAGGTCGCCCTTCATTAGGTGTTTCATGGACCAATAGCTCCTCCAGGCGTTTTCGGTCCGTCTATCGACCTCTTTCTCTTGTCGCGCCTGGAAAGAGACTAATTGGCCCAAATAAAGATACTCATGGACATATGCTATATGTTCTCCGTTTATCTCTACCCTACGTTCTGTGCTATTGGTCATGACTTTGGTCTTTGACATGTTCAATTCAAATTATTTCAATCAAATCTAATCATTGCAACGTAATGTAATGTAATTTAATAAAATCTTATTCAATCCCACACTAACATAGCCCCTTGAGCTGATTGTTACTAACAAAATACTATGGACCAACAAGTAGTCTGAAATAAATGTTTTTTTTTTTATACCAACTGAGCTACCGTGGGCTCCACTCGTGGTGACGAATCTTTCACTCTTTTAACTACACCTTAGGAAGGCAGACTTTACTTTTTTTGCAGTCATCAACTAGTCACCGTTGAGAGGGTCTCAACGACCCCAAACACGACGTACTCACGACTTGGGTAGATTACGAGTATTTAAGGCCTCCTTATTAAAGATTTGCCCGACTACGGCACAGCCGAAATGATGGGTTATGAGTTTACCAGTCTGTTTGTATTTATGTGTGAGCCATCGTACTTTGATGATTGTGTCAGTACTAGTAGATACTCCAGGGATCCCAAGATACAGGCATTGCCTAGTTTGGGGTCTATAGGCTTATGAATGGAATTCCTTTTTTTTTTGCCTAATAAAGAATTTATTTTTTATTTATTAAACAAAATTATGCTGCGAGTGACATAGGCTATCTTTTGCATGAAAAATTAAGTTTTTTTTTTCAGTTAGTTTTCCATAGTCAGGTTAGTGTTTTTTGAACTTTCTTGCTTTTGATTTCTCCGAGGAACATATTTACTATATTTAAATTTAGTAATGGTCTGAAACTAACGTATCAGTTTTGTTTACGCCATCACTTCCACACTGCACAGACGTGAACACACTGACATATAATTTTAAAATTTGTTTAAAACCCAAATAAATCGTTGACTAAAACTTTTAGAGCTAATAAAATATCACAGAACAAGAAACGCCTCGCCGCCGCCGGGACAATACATAATAATATTACATTTATGTATAGTACACGCTTAACTATTATTTACAATATATAGTGTTTATATATTTACGTTTTGGTTCGCAGCCCACGCGACGAGTATTTAACATTTACATACAATTATTTCATATAAATGCGTCCCATATCTTATAAATTTACCTCTTAATTCATAAAAATAATATATCTCTGTTAGCTAAATGTGTCTTGTCTCTTTCTCGCAAACACATATGTTGACATGCGACACAAACGAATTTTAACACTTTCACTGCCAGGCACCTAGGACGTAGGCGCCATCCGCTACATGCGGGGAAAACTACAGGATCAAAAGTGTTAACGGCATTTTAGGTAAAATAGGTTTGATAAAAGTTTATGATCATGACTAAGGCCAAATACATTAAAGTGACAAATTAAGATTGTTTTAAATAGGTTCGGATATCGCTCTTCAATGAGTGACTTTTACATATATACAGGTACTGTAATTTTGAGCGCTGGATCCTGAAATATGTTTTAAAATTACAGATTTCTTAATTTACCAGATAATCTCTAGATCAGACAAAATTAATCCCATTTCATTATTTTGAGCACATAACATTTCGTAATAACTGGTATTAAAATTAATATGTTATTTTGCGAATATGGCCATTGGATAGCGAGGAGATTTGTTATACTTGTAGTTATTCTGACGTGTAAGTATAATGTCACGATTGCTTGCGACGGCAATATAATAGGGAACATTACTGCACTGTTCTGCCGCCAGAGGCAGCACTAACACTAATAGTAAACCAGTATAGAAATATAGGGATTCACACACACATGCAAAATTGATTGTCAAATGAGTGACAAGGATGCTTGCATATACAATACCGCAAGTGCGAACGAGATACAATGTCAACGCTGCTAGTGTCGCCACCTACGAAGAGTTTTGCGTAATGTTCCCTATTGAGCGCGGCCCGAGGAAGTTAGTGATACGCTAATTTTTTTTTTTCACTCGGCGATCGTACTCTAGCAGAGTATTATACAAATATTGTGTAACCATGAAACGTAAACTACAAACAATACCAACGTAATGAATGTTAAACTGTCACGCTGCGAGTGACGCGGCGTGGGCTGCCCGCCCACCGGTGGGCAGTCTAGTCGGCTGTGGGCACTAGTGGGCAGTCACTAGTGGGCAGTCACTAGTGGGCAGTCACTAGTGGGCTGTCACTAGTGGGCTGTCACTAGTGGGCAGTCACTAGTGGGCTGTCACTAGTGGGCTGTCACTAGTGGGCAGTCACTAGTGGGCTGTCACTAGTGGGCTGTGACTAGTGGGCAGTCACTAGTGGGCTGTCACTAGTGGGCTGTCACTAGTGGGCAGTCACTAGTGGGCTGTCACTAGTGGGCTGTCACTAGTGGGCAGTGGGCAGCAGGTGAGATCAGGGGTCACCGCTCCGACCACGAGGAGTGTCTGTCAATCAAATACATAGTTCAATATTTATCCGTAATTAGGAATTTGCATGCGCAATGTAGTTACAGTCAAGTGTAAATAAATATTTGAATTTAAAAATATGTGTTCATACAACTTACTCATAAATATGTCCGATTGCGCTCATGGCAGCGGATTAAGGTGTCGGTATATCTGTATATACAGGACTCTATTGTCAATTTCATAAAGGTATGTACAGGTATTTATGTCCTTATTTATGTAAGTATATTAATACCCCTGACTAAGAGGATTAAATCGATACATATTTTTGCACGTGAACCAGTAACAAGATGTCACTATAGGGAGGTAATTCCTCAAATAATCCCAAGAAACAAAAATTACAGAAAAAAAGATTCGACAGAATATGTATAAGTGGCTTATGCTCAGCAGTGGGCGATTAAAGGCTGAAAATGATGATGATGATGATGTATAATTAACAGCTAGGCAAGTAGCCAAATGGATAGGAGTGGCTAGCTTGCTTCGCTGGATCTCAACGAGACTAAAGTACTAGAGCTCCGCGCTGAAGTGGGTTATAATTTGATTAATCCAGGTCACTGCACCAAATTGTAACGCACCCCACCAATAAAAGTAAGTAACAATGAAACCTTTTTGTGCGTAAAAATAGCATGATTCTAATATTTTATGACCCTGCTCGCCAGTTAATTCTGCGGATAGTATAGTTCTAGTTACAGTACGAATGAATCTAGTGTGTACCTGCGGCAGCGCGCGGCGCGGCCTCACGCGAAGCCGCCGGGACTCGGGCCGCCGCCGCGCCCGTAGCCGTCCCTGCAATATCATACCTTTTAGTGAACTATATCTAGTGTGTACCTGCGGCAGCGCGCGGCGCGGCCTCACGCGAAGCCGCCGGGACTCGGGCCGCCGCCGCGCCCGTAGCCGTCCCTGCAATATCATACCTTTTAGTGAACTATATCTAGTGTGTACCTGCGGCAGCGCGCGGCGCGGCCTCACGCGAAGCCGCCGGGACTCGGGCCGCCGCCGCGCCCGTAGCCGTCCCTGCAATATCATACCTTTTAGTGAACTATATCTAGTGTGTACCTGCGGCAGCGCGCGGCGCGGCCTCACGCGAAGCCGCCGGGACTCGGGCCGCCGCCGCGCCCGTAGCCGTCCCTGCAATATCATACCTTTTAGTGAACTATATCTAGTGTGTACCTGCGGCAGCGCGCGGCGCGGCCTCACGCGAAGCCGCCGGGACTCGGGCCGCCGCCGCGCCCGTAGCCGTCCCTGCAATATCATACCTTTTAGTGAACTATATCTAGTGTGTACCTGCGGCAGCGCGCGGCGCGGCCTCACGCGAAGCCGCCGGGACTCGGGCCGCCGCCGCGCCCGTAGCCGTCCCTGCAATATCATACCTTTTAGTGAACTATATCTAGTGTGTACCTGCGGCAGCGCGCGGCGCGGCCTCACGCGAAGCCGCCGGGACTCGGGCCGCCGCCGCGCCCGTAGCCGTCCCTGCAATATCATACCTTTTAGTGAACTATATCTAGTGTGTACCTGCGGCAGCGCGCGGCGCGGCCTCACGCGAAGCCGCCGGGACTCGGGCCGCCGCCGCGCCCGTAGCCGTCCCTGCAATATCATACCTTTTAGTGAACTATATCTAGTGTGTACCTGCGGCAGCGCGCGGCGCGGCCTCACGCGAAGCCGCCGGGACTCGGGCCGCCGCCGCGCCCGTAGCCGTCCCTGCAATATCATACCTTTTAGTGAACTATATCTAGTGTGTACCTGCGGCAGCGCGCGGCGCGGCCTCACGCGAAGCCGCCGGGACTCGGGCCGCCGCCGCGCCCGTAGCCGTCCCTGCAATATCATACCTTTTAGTGAACTATATCTAGTGTGTACCTGCGGCAGCGCGCGGCGCGGCCTCACGCGAAGCCGCCGGGACTCGGGCCGCCGCCGCGCCCGTAGCCGTCCCTGCAATATCATACCTTTTAGTGAACTATATCTAGTGTGTACCTGCGGCAGCGCGCGGCGCGGCCTCACGCGAAGCCGCCGGGACTCGGGCCGCCGCCGCGCCCGTAGCCGTCCCTGCAATATCATACCTTTTAGTGAACTATATCTAGTGTGTACCTGCGGCAGCGCGCGGCGCGGCCTCACGCGAAGCCGCCGGGACTCGGGCCGCCGCCGCGCCCGTAGCCGTCCCTGCAATATCATACCTTTTAGTGAACTATATCTAGTGTGTACCTGCGGCAGCGCGCGGCGCGGCCTCACGCGAAGCCGCCGGGACTCGGGCCGCCGCCGCGCCCGTAGCCGTCCCTGCAATATCATACCTTTTAGTGAACTATATCTAGTGTGTACCTGCGGCAGCGCGCGGCGCGGCCTCACGCGAAGCCGCCGGGACTCGGGCCGCCGCCGCGCCCGTAGCCGTCCCTGCAATATCATACCTTTTAGTGAACTATATCTAGTGTGTACCTGCGGCAGCGCGCGGCGCGGCCTCACGCGAAGCCGCCGGGACTCGGGCCGCCGCCGCGCCCGTAGCCGTCCCTGCAATATCATACCTTTTAGTGAACTATATCTAGTGTGTACCTGCGGCAGCGCGCGGCGCGGCCTCACGCGAAGCCGCCGGGACTCGGGCCGCCGCCGCGCCCGTAGCCGTCCCTGCAATATCATACCTTTTAGTGAACTATATCTAGTGTGTACCTGCGGCAGCGCGCGGCGCGGCCTCACGCGAAGCCGCCGGGACTCGGGCCGCCGCCGCGCCCGTAGCCGTCCCTGCAATATCATACCTTTTAGTGAACTATATCTAGTGTGTACCTGCGGCAGCGCGCGGCGCGGCCTCACGCGAAGCCGCCGGGACTCGGGCCGCCGCCGCGCCCGTAGCCGTCCCTGCAATATCATACCTTTTAGTGAACTATATCTAGTGTGTACCTGCGGCAGCGCGCGGCGCGGCCTCACGCGAAGCCGCCGGGACTCGGGCCGCCGCCGCGCCCGTAGCCGTCCCTGCAATATCATACCTTTTAGTGAACTATATCTAGTGTGTACCTGCGGCAGCGCGCGGCGCGGCCTCACGCGAAGCCGCCGGGACTCGGGCCGCCGCCGCGCCCGTAGCCGTCCCTGCAATATCATACCTTTTAGTGAACTATATCTAGTGTGTACCTGCGGCAGCGCGCGGCGCGGCCTCACGCGAAGCCGCCGGGACTCGGGCCGCCGCCGCGCCCGTAGCCGTCCCTGCAATATCATACCTTTTAGTCAACTATATCTAGTGTGTACCTGCGGCAGCGCGCGGCGCGGCCTCACGCGAAGCCGCCGGGACTCGGGCCGCCGCCGCGCCCGTAGCCGTCCCTGCAATATCATACCTTTTAGTGAACTATATCTAGTGTGTACCTGCGGCAGCGCGCGGCGCGGCCTCACGCGAAGCCGCCGGGACTCGGGCCGCCGCCGCGCCCGTAGCCGTCCCTGCAATATCATACCTTTTAGTGAACTATATCTAGTGTGTACCTGCGGCAGCGCGCGGCGCGGCCTCACGCGAAGCCGCCGGGACTCGGGCCGCCGCCGCGCCCGTAGCCGTCCCTGCAATATCATACCTTTTAGTGAACTATATCTAGTGTGTACCTGCGGCAGCGCGCGGCGCGGCCTCACGCGAAGCCGCCGGGACTCGGGCCGCCGCCGCGCCCGTAGCCGTCCCTGCAATATCATACCTTTTAGTGAACTATATCTAGTGTGTACCTGCGGCAGCGCGCGGCGCGGCCTCACGCGAAGCCGCCGGGACTCGGGCCGCCGCCGCGCCCGTAGCCGTCCCTGCAATATCATACCTTTTAGTGAACTATATCTAGTGTGTACCTGCGGCAGCGCGCGGCGCGGCCTCACGCGAAGCCGCCGGGACTCGGGCCGCCGCCGCGCCCGTAGCCGTCCCTGCAATATCATACCTTTTAGTGAACTATATCTAGTGTGTACCTGCGGCAGCGCGCGGCGCGGCCTCACGCGAAGCCGCCGGGACTCGGGCCGCCGCCGCGCCCGTAGCCGTCCCTGCAATATCATACCTTTTAGTCAACTATATCTAGTGTGTACCTGCGGCAGCGCGCGGCGCGGCCTCACGCGAAGCCGCCGGGACTCGGGCCGCCGCCGCGCCCGTAGCCGTCCCTGCAATATCATACCTTTTAGTGAACTATATCTAGTGTGTACCTGCGGCAGCGCGCGGCGCGGCCTCACGCGAAGCCGCCGGGACTCGGGCCGCCGCCGCGCCCGTAGCCGTCCCTGCAATATCATACCTTTTAGTGAACTATATCTAGTGTGTACCTGCGGCAGCGCGCGGCGCGGCCTCACGCGAAGCCGCCGGGACTCGGGCCGCCGCCGCGCCCGTAGCCGTCCCTGCAATATCATACCTTTTAGTCAACTATATCTAAACATCACTAGCTAGGTTCCACACCAGCTAGGAAGCACTTGATTAAAATAATATACGCCACAATGTACTTTAACCTTTGGTTTTATAAAGATCCGTTAGACCTTCCGGTCAGTAATGTAATAAAACATACTGAGTAACTAAATTTCGTTCTGACATTTGGTATAACGCATCTTTATATTGCATAATGTACATATACTGTGACATTGTATTTGATTTAGTATTTTTGACATCCTAAGTATTTAAATTAAATATTATAGCTCATCTCGTGTTGTCGACACTGTAATTGAGATATTATTAAATACCTACCTTAATATGATGACGATCCTTTTCGGTGACATTTTTGACATGCTATTTTTATGTATTTTTTGATTTTGCCTCATTTGTCTTGTTTTTATAATTCTGTTGTATTTTATTTATCAAATGTATAGACGACCACAATAGGGATTATTTTAGATTGACATGAATGTAATTTATAATGAAGCCTGTATTGTGTAATAATAGTACATTATGATACAAGTGTGCTAAGTTGGTCATTACACTCGAGTCGGTTTTTAAGCCTGAGCCGAAGGCGAAGGCTTAATGGAGACGAGAAGTGTAATGACCAATGCTCACGTGTTTCATACGACGTTTTTCAACACATTTGCGAGGAAAAAAAAAAAAAAATTAAAATGTTAAAAGATATGTAATGAAAAGGCACTAGTGCGATAATGTAATGTAAAAGTCACGGCATGGGTAATATTCTGCATTATTTTGCTAATATTTAAAAAGATATGTAATGAAAAGGCACTAGTGCGATAATGTAATGTAAAAGGCACGGCATGGGTAATATTCTGCATTATCAGTGTAAATACGCTGTAATAAGACCTACTTTACGAGCAGGTGTGTTGAAAATAAATGTACTTAATCTAATCTATAAAACCAGAGCTAAGAGTATCAGATTAATTGAGTACCTGTAATCGTGCTGGTGCTGCGAATGCGCGGCGTGCGCCGAGTGCGACGCGTGCGACGCGTGCGGCCCGTGTGGGGCGTGCGCGGCGTGCGTGCCGTGTGTCGCATGCGCAGTGTGCGCGGCGTGCGGCGCGTGCGCGGCGCGGTACAGCGGGCGCGCGCGCCGCGGCGACGGCGTGCGCGCGCCCAGCGGCGCCGAGTGGGCGCGGTGCGCTGCGGGGACGAACAAATACATAGTGAGTTAGTTAGTTAGTTAGTTAGTACGTTCCACAAATTAACACATTCACTGCCAACGAAGTAAGGAGAGAAAAGCGCTAACGAACAGAGCGCGATTTGTTATATTATTTTCACAAAAGCATTTTCTCACAGAAGCATTTTGTCATAGTAGCGAATTTAATTTAATCGTATGGCATATATTATTTTGGCCTTTGGGTTTGTCACTCTTTAGTACCACCCAGGGGACACGTGCAGGGTTGTGGTAGGTAGCTCCTGCGGACGCAAGTGACAGTTGTCCATCCTTTGTCAAGTGAGTGGGCAACTCGACTGTTAGAGGTTCTTAAGCCGCCCGAAGGCTTCTGACTCGGCTTAACGACTACTGTCATAGACAGCATCCGGGATCACTGCTTAGCGTGCCTTCCAAAGCACGGAAGCGTTCATTTATACTAACCACTCAAACAAATAGTAGCGAATCTTCAAATCGCGTTTTTCACGATGCCATGCAAAATGGAAAATACGGTTTCGAAAAACATTAATTTATAATAGCGTTTTATTTGTTTATTTCACTTTAAAACGTTATTGTAAGATGCTTTATTCAAGAATCGAACAAACTTTCCATCCGGAAGTAATTATATAGATTTACATGAAGCATGAATTGTCTTTTTTTGTATTATTTATCTTGAATATTATAGAGCAAATTATAAAAATGACAAATAATATTTAAATATAAGTTTCCAAAATTGTTGCATGACCAAAAATGTTGGCGAGATGTGCTGATCATGACTAAAACACTGTTCCATCTATTGTTGTACCATGTCTCTAGCAAATACATTTCTTTCTTTCTTTCTTAGTTATAAATTATCTATCCATTATAAATAAATGAGTATGAGTATAATTTTCATGATGTCTGAAATTTTGTCGGATTTTGTCGCTAAGTAACTAAGTATTCAATTGATTAGAAAAAATCTCCTATTATAATATAGTTTCCGAATTCGTAATTTTTCCATACAAGTTGTCAATTCATTGCCTGGACTATATGATCAAGATGAAATTCTGCTGCAACCTTGCAGTTAATCTTTCACAGAACTTGGTATGGATATAGGTATAGACTCACGGTCGCGGTGTGCGGTGACGTCAGCAACGAGCGCGGGGTGTGCGGAGTGTGCGGAGTGTGCGGAGAGCGCAGAGTGTGCGGAGTCGGCGCGCGGCGCGGACAGGTGCGCGCTGTTGGACGGCGACGGCGACCCGCGCGACCGGGACCCTGGGGGGGGACAACACAATTTATTATTGTTCAAATTTATTTCTTTTTCAATTAAATTAAAAATAATTACATAATTCATATTCCACCATATGTGTGTTTAAACAAGTTAGGAAGCGTATAGATAGGTCCAAATCAGACGGTAAAACGCAACTGCAACTAAAAAGTTACTTTTGAGAGACTTCTTTGCGGTCTACATGACGCGACCGGTTTGAAAGCGGGTTATTGCGTTTCAAAACGCACATGCGGTTTCTCAACATAAACTCAAAAGTAACTGGAAGTTTTAGTTTTGTTGCGTTTAACCATCTTTTTAGGGTTCCGTATCCAAATAGCAAAAAACGGAACCCTTATAGATTCGTCATGTCTGTCTGTCTGTCCGTCCGTATGTCACAGCCACTTTTTTCCGAAACTATAAGAGCTATACAGTTGAAACTTGGTAAGTAGATGTATTCTGTAAACCGCATTAAGGTTTTCACACAAAAATAGAAAAAAAAAACAATACATTTTGGGGTTCCCCATACTTAGAAATGAAACTCGAAAATTTTTTTTTCATCAAACCCATACGTGTGCGGTATCTATGGATAGGTCTTCAAAAATGATATTGAGGTTTCTAACATCATTTTATTCTTAATAGTTTGCGCGAGAGACACTTATAAAGTGGTAAAATGTGTGTCCCTCCCCCCCCCCCCTGTAACTTCTAAAATAAGAGAATTATAAAACTAAAAAAAATATATGATGTACATTACCATGCAAACTTCCAACAAGAATTGGTTTGAACGAGATCTAGTATGTAGTTTTTTTTAATACGTCATAAATCGTAAAAAAGCAATTTATTTAACGGAACCCTTCATGTGCGAGTACGACTCGCACGTGGCTGCTTTTATTATTTTAAAAAAGCCATTACATTTAACAAGTTTCATTAAACTCGCCAAACTGTGACGTTTGATGGCGAGAAACCCTCACGTTTTATTCTATAATAAACTATTTAAATAATCCTGACGAGCGAATGCCGAACGAAAAATCTAACCAGGCTGTTTGGGATTCTTTAAAAATTAAAAACACCTTCCAGTCCCTACTCGACGATTCCGTCAATAACTACGAACGAGCCAGACTAATGGCTGTTTCAGAAAAAGAATCGGGGCACTGGTTGCACGCGCTTCCGTCACGTAACCTTGGTTCTGTTCTGCACTGCGAATAGCAGTGTGCCTTCGCCTGGGCCTCAAATTATGTGAGCCTCACGCTTGCAGCCGCTGTTCCCAACCCGTAGACTCACTGGGTCGCCATGGCTTGCACTGCTCTAAGAGCGCCGGTCGTTTATTCAGGCACGCCACCATAAACAACCTCATTCGCCGTTCACTCAGCACCGCAGCTCTCCCTGCAACTCTGGAACCAACACGGGCCTTTCTGCTACTGACGGGAAGAGACCCGATGGTTGCACTCTCGTACCCTGGAGCCTAGGCCGCCCTTTAGCGTGGGACGCTACCTGTGTCGACACGCTGGCTCCGTCCCACGTCGAAGGGTCGGCTCGGAAGCCTGGAACTGCCGCAGACCAAGCCCAAATGTCCAAACGCCGCAAGTACGCATTTCTCACCAATGAATATGAATTCGCGGCACTTGCGGTGGAGACTCTGGGCCCTTGGTCGTCCGACACCAAAAAAATTATGAAAGAGGTGTCGGTCCGACTCATTGGCGTTTCAGGCGACCACAAGGCTGGTTCTTTCTTTGCCCAGCGTCTAAGCCTAGCGGTGCAAAGGGGCAATTCAGCCAGCGTCCTAGGGACCATGCCTCAAGCGGGTGAACTGGGTGGGGTATTTTATATTTATTTTTTATATGAATATGAAGATAATAACTGTTATCATTTTGTAAAAAAAAAAAAAAAAAATTTAATCTAACAATTTTTTATAAGATTTACATTCTAATTTAGTAACATTTCCCTTATAGGGATAAGTTTGCCTCTTATACAATTATACCCTGATAAAATTACGGTTTTTTTTTTAAATAATTTAATATCAGGCTAATTATTTGTATACGGCTTTTATATTTTATATTAAAAAACTTTTACTATTGAAGTCTTCTATGGATCGGAACTTAGCAAAAAAAAATAACCCGCAAGCAAAAATGCTATCAGTATTTTTACAATGAAAACATGTTTGAGTACACAAATTTGGAGACTTACTACCTGAATCCAAAAATATATGCATCAGGAAATAACAGCATTTTAATTAAATATTTACGACCTTGAGATAATATTGCATTTCATCTGGCCTATAGAAAGGTTTATTCGTTAACAAAAATAAGTGGATTATGCGCGTATCCCAAAGAACGTATATAGACGTACGTCAATTATAAAGCAAAGAAAGTTTATACAATTTTCGCCTGATTTTTGGGGTCAATCAAGTTTTTCTTGTTGTTATTCTGTCCCGGTAACCCAAGAGACAACAGTTACAGACTTTCTTAGAAATGTACTAAAAACTGGACTCCTATCATGCTAAGGAGATGCGCCACCATGGAATGGGTTTACCAATATAACAAAAACACGTGTTTAGTGGATTTAAACCCCATAAAATAATTGTTTTAAAGGGTGACCCAGGAGACGTAACCATGGCAACGAGCAACAAGAAATTGTTGATTGACCCTTTTACGGAATTTATAAAGATTACTTTTCATTATTTTTTACCGTATCGGTACTAAATTTAGGTGGATTATTAATGAATATATAGTCAAATTACCCAACCTATTTTATGGTGTAAAAATATGGCTGATATCGATATATTGTTGTGTTTTCATAGAGCAAAACCGTAAAGTTCTCAGGGTATTAGGTGCTTACTCTGTTTTGGGCCTTACAGTACCTCCTAACACCACGTGTATCCAAACGATGTATTGGGGTGTGTGTGTGTATGTGTGTGTGTGACTGACCTGAGGGCTGCGGCGCGGGGTCCGCGTGCGGCGCGGCGGGCGCCGAGGGCGCCACGCTGGCGGCGCCCGTCCCCACCCCCACCCCCACCCCCACCCCCGGGCGCGCGCGGCACCCGAACGAAGAGTACGCTGAACAAACAATACTCATCAATTACTATATTTGACTTAAAAAAAAAAAAACAAAGTTTTAACCGACTTCAAATCAGTAGCCAAATAGCTTCAAGTTTGCCTATACAATTTGAAGAGTTCTCTCGATTTCTCCAGGATCCCATCATCACAACTGGATGTTGGTGACAACGGCACCAATTTGGAAGTATACGCTTTCAAACAAAGAAATATTTTTTCAAATCGGTTCATAAATTACGGAGTTATCGTGTAACATACACACATAAAAAAGAAACATACAGACGAATTGAGAACCTCCTCCTACTCTCTCTCTCCAGCTAATTTTCTCCATTCGCCTCCAACACCACATCTCAAACGCTTCTAATATCTCCGCATCTTTCTGGGTCAAGGTCCAAGTTTCACTTCCGTACAATGCCATGCTCCATATGTATGATTTAATAAATTTTATTTTCGTTTCTTTCGATATTTTTGAAGGTAATATATGTTTTTTGGTGTGGAAAGCTAGTTTTGCCATTGCTATTCTGGACGCTATATCTGGTGTGCATCTAGAGTCTGCGGTGATAGGGCTTCCTAAATGTCTGAATGAGTTTACATTTTCGAGTGTGGATCCGTTTAATGAGATTGGTGTGAACGATGGACGTTCTGTTTTAGATGCGATACACTATAGGTGTTCAGAAATATCGTCACATGCACCCTAATGCCTGAGCCGCTTGTTTGGTCCGATGTATGTGATGGCGACTGTACTGTACTCGGTACTGTACATCACTCACCGCGCATGACGGACAGCTCGATGGCGGCGCGCAGCTCGTCCTCGTCGGGGCGCGCGCGCGAGCACGACTGTACACGCAAACAAACAAACAAACATATTGTACATACACACACACAAACATATCACATTATTCCATTTCAGAGTCTTTGACCAGTGTGTGTTGCCAGTGATGACATATGGCACGGAAACGTAGTCGCTTACTATGGGCCTCATAAGAAGGCTCAAAGTCACTCAAAGGGCAATGGAGAGGGCTATGTTGGGGGTTTCTCTGCGCGATCGCATCAGAAATGAGGCTATCCGCCGCAGAACCAAGGTAACCGATATAGCCCTCCGAATTGCTAAACTTAAGTGGCAGTGGGCGGGGGCACCTTGCACGTAGAACCGATGGCCGTTGGGGCGGAAAGGTTCTCGAGTGGCGACCACGTACCGGAAGGCGCGGCGTGTGGACTGATGACCTGGTAAGGGTCGCGGGAGTCCGCTGGATGCGGGTGGCGCGGGACCGGTCATTTTGGCACTCTTTGGGGGAGGCCTATGTTCAGCAGTGGACGTCTTTCGGCTGATATGATGATGATGACACACACAAACATATCACATTACTCATTCTATTTCATCTTTGTATAAATCTGTTCTAAACTTTATAGGGTCTCGCTAGCGAGGCGTGTCACAAAAACTGTGTCAAGGTTGAAGTAACATGCCGGTAACATTCAATGCATAGCGTAATGAGTACTTTAAAGTATAACTGACTGATTATCACTGCAAATCATCACATTTGGAGAAAGTACAAATAGTTTACGAGAATAAGACTGGTCTTTTGACACATCGCGACCATAGACTGCATAACCGAAAAATACCGGTATTCTATTTTAACGGTATGACGTCATATCGGTTGTCAAATAGCGGTTTCGGTAGCGGAACCTTTATATTTCGCTACCGAAATATAACGGTACCTTTATTTATTCCGGTACCGTAACCGCTATTTAAAGGTACCGATATATCGCTATGTATTTTTGTCTTTAAATGTTTAGTAGCCAATGCTTCCTCTGTAGAGTGCCAGCTTGCTTACTTTTCTCGGTAACCTTTATAATACCGGTATTATAAAGGTTACGCTATCGTTCAAAACTGATACCGCTAACCGTTATTACAAAACGGTTACGGTACCGTTATGTTCGCGCGGCGCGCACAACCTTTATGACATAACGGTACCGTAATGGAATACCGGTTTCATACCGGTATAACCGTAACCGAAATCAGTCCCTGATCGCGACACCCATATAACGTAAATTGGCACTGTTCATCGAAATAATAATAAAAAGTTTCAATAGCTTACGAGTTACGAAACAAAGTTCAATCTCCATACACGGTCTTTTTGGCACTTATAAAATGATTGTAATATTTTTTTACAGCTTATTTGTGCAGAAATTAGCATTGAAAACTCGGTATGCGAACAATTATCAAATTATTAATCGACGACCGCTTTAGCCTAGTTGGTAGTGACCCTGCCTACGAAGCTAGAGGTCCTGGGTTCGAATCCCGGTAAGGGCATTTATTTGTGTGATGAGCACGAATATTTGTTCCTGAGTCATGGATGTTTTCTATGTATTTAAGTATTTATTTCTCTATATAAGTATCTATATCGTCGTCTAGTACCCATAGTACAAGCTTTGCTTAGTTTGGGACTAGGTTGATTTGTGTAAGATTGTCCGCAAAAAAAAAAAAAAAACTCCTACGACTTTTTTTTACATTTTAGTGTTACACTGCTTCAATCGATTGGAGTCTGTCAATTTAGTAATAAATCGGTATGCATTAAATATGTAAATGAGAATAAGTTAATAACAATGTATTATTTAATTACTTTCACGATAACACGAAATCACGTCGATCCACGAATCGATCGAAAGCGACATATTAGATTGTAATCATTCGATTCCTTTTATTAGCCACCATCAATCGTAATCGGATATTATGACAATCGATTTGCTCTAGCCACATCACTCTTTACGTCATATTGGAACTGTCAAAAGTCCAATCGCATTTCTCGTAAACTGTGTCAAAGCTTAGTAGCCACATACCTGCGAGACGTCGCGCGGCGGCGGGCGGCCGGCGCGCGCGGCGCGGGACCCTGCCGCAAGGAACACTATATTATTATACACACAGTCCCCTCATGGCCCACCAACAATATGGCCATTTATTTATTTATCTACACCCATATCATAAATCCTCTACAATGTGTTCGGAAACTATATATAACGACCACCATTATTGCAATCAGTAACGTAACATCAGCGTTTTATCTGTGCCAGTGTTATTATAATGTATGAAAAATCATAATAACATCGAAATCTAGTTGATCATGATTTGAAATCTAGTCAGCCATGGCGGTGCAATGGGGCGGTTATTCTAATGGTTCCCGAACACATCATTGAGAATTTATAATATGTGGGTAGATAAAGTAGTGTATGGAACAGTACATAATTAGGCATTAAAATACTTATATGATCCTATTATGAATTTGATGCCGTTCATTATGCACCAGTCACATAAACTACTATTATATTTGGAGAACCAACAGCTACACACATTGATTATATAACATTTTTGGGCTGTTACCGCACACTGTCTTTAAACACTTGTCTGGACCATTATTTAGTTAGACTTAAAAATAATAATTTACTTGATGTACAATTTTTGTTAATAAATAAACTTATATGTATAAGCATGCTACTTCGCTCGATCCTACGCAATGCAAGTGGCATGCTCCTCCAAGACTCATTTTGGGTTGTCGTGCCAGCCTAGTTAGTTAGTTATATGTATAACATACAAAAAGTCATTTCATAGAAAACTGTCAAAATTACCAAGCTAAACTAACTTGTCCCAAAAAACTTCAATTTATAGTCGAACAAACTATAATTCTGTTTTGTGAATAGTTTGTCTTTAAGTTATGAATCTTTCTGTGCACACACACTGCTAGAATTATAGTCCAGATCTAGACACTAAGCTTTTTATGTTACTGAAAACTTGTCTGTAATTTGTTGTGAGCCTAATAAAAAAAAATAAAAAAACTTGTATGCTCATGTATTTTTCACATTTCGAAACATGAGAGGTGTTTACACATACATGAAATAGTAACAAAATCCAGAATATAATCATAATCATAATCATATTTATTCATAATATTTCATATTACATGTCAATATTTTAATCATAATTGTAAAAATAATAAATAATCATAAAAGTCAAAAAATAAAATTAAAGCATAGGTACAACGAATTGTATATACATAATTGTACACATTACACAAATAAAAAGTGCGACCTATTGCGTACTAAAGTCGCTAAATCTATAGAAAGTGTGCTCGATAAGCTATAATTTGAGTCGTGATTTGAAGCTGGCCAGTGATGGTGCATCTGTGATATGTGCCGGTAATTGGTTGTACACCATTGGTCCCATGACATGTGTTAGTTTGCCAGACTTCGCTAGTCTATGTTTAACACCAACAAGTTTGTTAGCGTTACGCAGGTTACGACCGTGTATCGAGTATTCGTCTAAATGACACCGCACGTATGTAGCCACCTGAAATATAACGATGGAAGGTAGCGTGAGTATCCCGAGGGACTGGAAGTAAGGTCTTGCAGAGACTCTTTGGCCTACCTGTGCAATCGCTCGTACGGCTCTCTTTTGCATGCGAAATACGCGCTCCCAGTCGGCGGCGCGGCCCCACAACTCTGTACCATATTGTAGAAGCGAGTGCACAGTGGCGAAATAGCACGAGCGTACTACATCTCTGGGCATTATCCTCGCCAAGCGTCGCAGGGCAAAGCAGGCACTCCCCAGCTTTTTACTTAGTTTAGTGATGTGCGATTCCCACTTAAGCCCTGTGTCCAGCTCGAATCCCAGAAATGTAGTATTTTGCACTTGCTCTAATTTGGTGCCATCGATAAGAATCTCAAGGCTTCTCGGAACCTTACCTCCCAGATGGAAGTGGATGAAATGGGTCTTTTTTAAGTTAAGTACCAAGCCATTGCTCCGGAAGTATTGTGACACCTGATCTGCGACTTCATTCAAACGTTGCTCGAGCGTGTCGATGTCAGGTGCGCACACTACAGCAGCAACGTCGTCAGCGTACATATACACCTCTCCCGCCGGTGTCGCTTCTGGAAGGTCGTTGAGAAGCAGCGAGAAAAGTATATTCGACACTGACGATCCTTGTGCCACGCCCATTGCGGTTGACGTTGGAACTGACTTCACACTTCCTCTGGCGCCCACGACTACCTGTGATCTCCCATGCATCATATCCGATACGAGTGCGTGCGCTCCACCGTTGATGCCATAGTGACGAAGTTTGATAGCAAGCACGTCATGGTCGGCGACATCGAATGCCTTCGACAGGTCGCAGCATAACACCGCGACGTGCTGGCCCCGCTCGCGCCCGTCCAACACCCGTCGCACCACCTCGCGCGCTATCGCGGTCGTCGAGCGTCCCGCCCGGTAAGCATACTGCCGCGCGGACAGGGCGTCGGTTGCCGTCCAACACCCGTCGCACCACCTCGCGCGCTATCGCGGTCGTCGAGCGTCCCGCCCGGTAAGCATACTGCCGCGCGGACAGGGCGTCGGTTGCCGTCCAACACCCGTCGCACCACCTCGCGCGCTATCGCGGTCGTCGAGCGTCCCGCCCGGTAAGCATACTGCCGCGCGGACAGGGCGTCGGTTGCCGTCCAACACCCGTCGCACCACCTCGCGCGCTATCGCGGTCGTCGAGCGTCCCGCCCGGTAAGCATACTGCCGCGCGGACAGGGCGTCGGTTGCCGTCCAACACCCGTCGCACCACCTCGCGCGCTATCGCGGTCGTCGAGCGTCCCGCCCGGTAAGCATACTGCCGCGCGGACAGGGCGTCGGTTGCCGTCCAACACCCGTCGCACCACCTCGCGCGCTATCGCGGTCGTCGAGCGTCCCGCCCGGTAAGCATACTGCCGCGCGGACAGGGCGTCGGTTGCCGTCCAACACCCGGCGCACCACCTCGCGCGCTATCGCGGTCGTCTTGGTCGGCGGATACTCACCGGGGCGCGGCGTGTGCGTCGCGCCGTCTCCCAAGTCCAGCTGCAGCACGCCGTACTCTGCAACAATACGGCAGACCAAGTCTTGGTCGACGGATACTCACCGGGGCGCGGCGTGTGCGTCGCGCCGTCTCCCAAGTCCAGCTGCAGCACGCCGTACTCTGCAACAATACGGCAGACCAAGTCTTGGTCGGCGGATACTCACCGGGGCGCGGCGTGTGCGTCGCGCCGTCTCCCAAGTCCAGCTGCAGCACGCCGTACTCTGCAACAATACGGCAGACCAAGTCTTGGTCGGCGGATACTCACCGGGGCGCGGCGTGTGCGTGGCGCCGTCTCCCAAGTCCAGCTGCAGCACGCCGTACTCTGCAACAATACGGCAGACCAAGTCTTGGTCGGCGGATACTCACCGGGGCGCGGCGTGTGCGTGGCGCCGTCTCCCAAGTCCAGCTGCAGCACGCCGTACTCTGCAACAATACGGCAGACCAAGTCTTGGTCGGCGGATACTCACCGGGGCGCGGCGTGTGCGTGGCGCCGTCTCCCAAGTCCAGCTGCAGCACGCCGTACTCTGCAACAATACGGCAGACCAAGTCTTGGTCGGCGGATACTCACCGGGGCGCGGCGTGTGCGTCGCGCCGTCTCCCAAGTCCAGCTGCAGCACGCCGTACTCTGCAACAATACGGCAGACCAAGTCTTGGTCGGCGGATACTCACCGGGGCGCGGCGTGTGCGTCGCGCCGTCTCCCAAGTCCAGCTGCAGCACGCCGTACTCTGCAACAATACGGCAGACCAAGTCTTGGTCGGCGGATACTCACCGGGGCGCGGCGTGTGCGTGGCGCCGTCTCCCAAGTCCAGCTGCAGCACGCCGTACTCTGCAACAATACGGCAGACCAAGTCTTGGTCGGCGGATACTCACCGGGGCGCGGCGTGTGCGTGGCGCCGTCTCCCAAGTCCAGCTGCAGCACGCCGTACTCTGCAACAATACGGCAGACCAAGTCTTGGTCGGCGGATACTCACCGGGGCGCGGCGTGTGCGTGGCGCCGTCTCCCAAGTCCAGCTGCAGCACGCCGTACTCTGCAACAATACGGCAGACCAAGTCTTGGTCGGCGGATACTCACCGGGGCGCGGCGTGTGCGTGGCGCCGTCTCCCAAGTCCAGCTGCAGCACGCCGTACTCTGCAACAATACGGCAGACCAAGTCTTGGTCGGCGGATACTCACCGGGGCGCGGCGTGTGCGTGGCGCCGTCTCCCAAGTCCAGCTGCAGCACGCCGTACTCTGCAACAATACGGCAGACCAAGTCTTGGTCGGCGGATACTCACCGGGGCGCGGCGTGTGCGTGGCGCCGTCTCCCAAGTCCAGCTGCAGCACGCCGTACTCTGCAACAATACGGCAGACCAAGTCTTGGTCGGCGGATACTCACCGGGGCGCGGCGTGTGCGTGGCGCCGTCTCCCAAGTCCAGCTGCAGCACGCCGTACTCTGCAACAATACGGCAGACCAAGTCTTGGTCGGCGGATACTCACCGGGGCGCGGCGTGTGCGTGGCGCCGTCTCCCAAGTCCAGCTGCAGCACGCCGTACTCTGCAACAATACGGCAGACCAAGTCTTGGTCGGCGGATACTCACCGGGGCGCGGCGTGTGCGTGGCGCCGTCTCCCAAGTCCAGCTGCAGCACGCCGTACTCTGCAACAATACGGCAGACCAAGTCTTGGTCGGCGGATACTCACCGGGGCGCGGCGTGTGCGTGGCGCCGTCTCCCAAGTCCAGCTGCAGCACGCCGTACTCTGCAACAATACGGCAGACCAAGTCTTGGTCGGCGGATACTCACCGGGGCGCGGCGTGTGCGTGGCGCCGTCTCCCAAGTCCAGCTGCAGCACGCCGTACTCTGCAACAATACGGCAGACCAAGTCTTGGTCGGCGGATACTCACCGGGGCGCGGCGTGTGCGTGGCGCCGTCTCCCAAGTCCAGCTGCAGCACGCCGTACTCTGCAACAATACGGCAGACCAAGTCTTGGTCGGCGGATACTCACCGGGGCGCGGCGTGTGCGTGGCGCCGTCTCCCAAGTCCAGCTGCAGCACGCCGTACTCTGCAACAATACGGCAGACCAAGTCTTGGTCGGCGGATACTCACCGGGGCGCGGCGTGTGCGTGGCGCCGTCTCCCAAGTCCAGCTGCAGCACGCCGTACTCTGCAACAATACGGCAGACCAAGTCTTGGTCGGCGGATACTCACCGGGGCGCGGCGTGTGCGTGGCGCCGTCTCCCAAGTCCAGCTGCAGCACGCCGTACTCTGCAACAATACGGCAGACCAAGTCTTGGTCGGCGGATACTCACCGGGGCGCGGCGTGTGCGTGGCGCCGTCTCCCAAGTCCAGCTGCAGCACGCCGTACTCTGCAACAATACGGCAGACCAAGTCTTGGTCGGCGGATACTCACCGGGGCGCGGCGTGTGCGTCGCGCCGTCTCCCAAGTCCAGCTGCAGCACGCCGTACTCTGCAACAATACGGCAGACCAAGTCTTGGTCGGCGGATACTCACCGGGGCGCGGCGTGTGCGTGGCGCCGTCTCCCAAGTCCAGCTGCAGCACGCCGTACTCTGCAACAATACGGCAGACCAAGTCTTGGTCGGCGGATACTCACCGGGGCGCGGCGTGTGCGTGGCGCCGTCTCCCAAGTCCAGCTGCAGCACGCCGTACTCTGCAACAATACGGCAGACCAAGTCTTGGTCGGCGGATACTCACCGGGGCGCGGCGTGTGCGTGGCGCCGTCTCCCAAGTCCAGCTGCAGCACGCCGTACTCTGCAACAATACGGCAGACCAAGTCTTGGTCGGCGGATACTCACCGGGGCGCGGCGTGTGCGTCGCGCCGTCTCCCAAGTCCAGCTGCAGCACGCCGTACTCTGCAACAATACGGCAGACCAAGTCTTGGTCGGCGGATACTCACCGGGGCGCGGCGTGTGCGTGGCGCCGTCTCCCAAGTCCAGCTGCAGCACGCCGTACTCTGCAACAATACGGCAGACCAAGTCTTGGTCGGCGGATACTCACCGGGGCGCGGCGTGTGCGTGGCGCCGTCTCCCAAGTCCAGCTGCAGCACGCCGTACTCTGCAACAATACGGCAGACCAAGTCTTGGTCGGCGGATACTCACCGGGGCGCGGCGTGTGCGTGGCGCCGTCTCCCAAGTCCAGCTGCAGCACGCCGTACTCTGCAACAATACGGTAGAGTAAGTCTAACTACACTCCGCATCATAGTATAACTTTTATCGATACATTACGTTATCGAACAAGTTTGCGTTTAGTTTCAATTTGTATGGCAACGCGAACAGCGCCTCTAATGGTAACTATTGGGAACTTCTCGTTGCTATACAAATTGACGATAAACATACTTAATATAAATATATACTTAAATACATAGAGAACATCCATGACTCAGGAACAAATATTCGTGCTCATCACACAACTAAATGCCCTTACCGGGATTCGAACCCGGGACCTCTTGCTTCGTAGGCAGGGTCACTACCGACTAGGTTAAAGCGGTCGTCAAATATATGTGTTGTATATGTCACCGTTAGATTGTAAACACCGTCAGTTTATAATCTTACCCGTTATATTATAAACTGATGGAATATTGTGAACTGCCAAACCCAACAATTTAACGCAATATTTTTCGTTAGTTTATAAACTATCAATGTCGAATCGTCAAATTGTGAACTGAGATCAAATCGGCTTGCTACGGAATGTACACAAAAACTAGGTAGGTTAGGTTAGTCAAGTATTTTCAGTTGCCCGAAGGGTAAAGCGCCCAGAAATAGGAGCCCCGCCGTCGACACTGCTGGATGCCGAAATAAATGGAATAAAATGTCTGAATAACAAAAAAAAAACGATCATGTTCTGACGTAAGTGGAAACTGATGCAAGTGGAATATTTCGCTCAACCAAACAGCGCACAGGTTGCGTTCCGAATCTGGCAAATTTGATTCAGTTCACAATTTGACGATATGACATCATGTTAGTTTATAAACTAACGAAAATTAATGCGTAAAATTATGAATTATTTAGGCAGTTCACAATATTCCGTCAGGGTAAGATCGGTTTTCACAATCTAATGGTGACATATATACCCTTGTGTGGCAGACGCAGATCTCTGGCCGTGAGGAGATGCGTGTTGCCATTCGGCGCCATGGCCACGTCGGGCACCGCCGCCGACAGCCCGTCCGCGCCCTCCCAGCGTCTATAATACAATTATCGTATGCAATATATTAAGAGAAATATATTGCAAACGAGAGTCTATCAGAAGCCCGACACCGGGGGCGGAGGGCTTTTGATGACTCGAGTTTGCAATATTCTTACGGCCGTGTTATAGGGTCATTTCGCCGGTTGGCGACCACCTAATTTCATATGCCGGTTAGCGACCACTTAGCTGACTTGGTGAACTGAAAGCATATTTAGTCGTTTTTTTTGTAAATTCCTATTCCATAAATACAAACAAATGCGGCTGACTGTTTCAATAGGCTCTGTAGAATTGATGTTATCTTCAATTGAAAAAACCATGTTCTTCAAGTGGTCGCTAACCGAAGGTAGTCGCGTAACCGGCGAAATGACCCTACACAATGTTTTTCATCACATTTGCGAGGAAATAAATAACTACAAAAGACAGAAAAACCTATGTTTTATACAAATGTTTTGACGAAATTGACAACTTCACTTCTAGATCAGTGCGAGTGGAGGGCGAAGCTTCAATATTTCAACCAATCACAGAGCATGGAGCATGTGGTTCTTGCAGGACGGGGCCTGAACGTTTTTATTTTCCAACCAATCACAGAGCAGAATTCGTGCCGTGCAGATTTGCTTAACCAATCAGATCACACACAAGCTCATTACTCCCATGGGGCCATTATATCCCGCGGGAACAATTTAGGCCATTGTCCTTCTGTATACAGGCAAGGAATAACGCTATTTATGAGCAAGTGTGATGAAAAAAATAATAAGTAGTCAATCTGGTTTATTCGTAGGTACAACTAAATAATACGTTTCTGAACAAAACATTAGCAATGACAACAAGTATCAATCAAGCAGGGAATGACAGCTGTCATTGAATTCCAAGACGTTGTGTCACAATTTGACGTAAATAAAAATAAAATAAATAAATAAATTCAAATATTTATTCGTGACACACAATTTACACATACAAAAGAAATAATATAATACATATTTTGTCACGAAATGGACCCTGCTCAGCACATTGCTAGCTTTGCAGCCAGCGCTGATCTTCCGCAGGGTCCATTCGGTGAGAGCACGGTGGGCAACAACAACAGATACACATGCAATATCTTATATATATAAAAGAAGTTTGCTTTACAGGCCTAGGTGTGTAAGGCTGTATGAAATTCCTTTATATATCATCTTCACTCATCGCACTGGATACGTTGTATTTCCGGACCTAATTTGAAGTAAGTCATGTCAACATTTCAAGATTGAGAAAACAAATTTTGAACGCCGTGAGGCTGTGCCACAAATTCTAGAATGAAAATTAAAAAAAAATTACTTCCGGCCTAGGCTTTTTCAATTTCGTATGAAATTCCTTTACAGTTCTCTCGAGTTGTTCCGCCCGAAAAAAGATACTTCGAAGCCAGATATAACCCACGTAATGCCTTGGCCACGACTTTGGTCTTAAGCGACCTGCGACCAGCGTTTTAACAGTTCACTGCGCGGTCGAGACGCGCAACGCACTGTGGTTAGTGGGGATCACGCGCAATGAACAGATAAAACGCTCGTCGCAAGTCGCTTAGCACCAAAGTCGTGGCCAAGGGGTTATGACGACATTTCATAGCATGTTTGAGAAAAAGAAGATAATAGAGTGTGTTACCTGTGCGGAGCGCCGTCCAGCCGCGACGGGTCCCGCCGACACGTGCCGGCGCGCTCTGCGGGAACATTCACACATTGTTGTTAACTTATGGATTTACTAATTAACCGCCATCATAATGTCATGCTATTAACGAATTCATCATCATCATATAAGCCGAAAGACGTCCACTGCTGGACATATGCCCCCCCAAAGCGTGCCACAATGACCGGTCCTGCGCCCGCATCCAGCGGACTCCCGCGACCTTTACCAGGTCATCAGTCCATCATGTGGGGACTTAAGTGGCAGTGAGTGGGTTTCATTGCACTTAGAAACGATGATTCAAATTCAGATTCAAATTCATTTCTTCACAATAAAAGATTACATTATAAATTACATCTCAATTTACAAGAATCCCTATTGTGATCGTCAAGAACATTCAATAAGATAAAAATTTAAGAATAATAACAACTTTAATATAACTATGTCCACTTAAATAATTTAAATTTATAATGTCATAGATATCAGAGTTCAGCTAGAAGGATCGTCATTACATATAACCACAATTTAATAATAACAAAAACAATAAATCAGAATTATGCGGTTATGTCAAAAAATTCACTTATAGAATACAATGGATTTTCTAATAGAAAGTTTCTTAATCGACGCTTGAATATTGTTACTGATGTTTCCATTCGTACTTCGGCGGGTAAACGTTCAAATAAGTTGGACCTATGACGCGCGGGTTTTTTTCTGCTAGTGCCATGCGACGTGGGACTGTCCTTAGTCGCCCTGTTGAACGAATAGTCATACCTGGTACCTCGACGCGACTAAACATGGGTAAGTTACGTTTCACAAACATCAGAATTTCAAACAAGTATGTGGAGTAGTGCGTCATAATTTTGTGCGTTACGAAGAGTTCCCTGCATGAATGTCGAGGTTTCACACCGGCCAGCGTTCGTAATGCCCGTTTTTGCATTAAGAAGACTCTATTGGCATCCGTTGAGTTTCCCCAAATGAGTACTCCATATGTCATTAACGAATGAAAATGAGCATAGTACACCGATTTTAATGAAACATTCGAAATTAGGGGTTTTAATTTTCTGAGTGCAAAGACCGCACTACTCAACCCAGAACACAGCTTGTCGACATGGCACTTCCAGTTTAGATTTGAATCTAACATAAAGCCAAGGAACCTAGTTTCGTTGCATAGTGGCATTGGACAATTGGATACACAGGGCGGTACAGTTAAATTTCGTCCCGAAAAAATCATGACGTTCGATTTAGTGACGTTTAAAAGTAACCCATTTGTATAAAACCACTGCTGCAACTGCCTACATGCGTCATTTATCTTCGCACAAAGCTGTTCGTGCGTTTGCGCACTAACTATGACCGTAGTGTCATCTGCAAACAGTACGGACAAGCCGGTGGTGACAGCAGACGGGAGATCATTTACATAGGCCAAGAACAAGGTGTTTCCGAGGGCTGATCCTTGAGGGATGCCTTGGCTGATGTAGCCATAGTCAGACTCAAGAGTGGTTCCGTTTATGGATAGTTTGACCTTCTGCATGCGATTAGACAAAAAAGAACTAAATAAATCGTGGGCCTTATCTCCAACACCATAACACTTTAATTTATTTAATAGGGGCTTATGACTGATTACGTCAAAAGCCTTTGACAGGTCACCGTCAGATGGCCGTTGGGGCAATTATTATTTTTATTTGTTTTCATAAATGGGTCATTGTCAGATTTAGGTTCGCGTCTTTTCGGTGGACATTGCCAAAGTTAAGGGCTATAAAGCCTAATTTTTGGTTGAACTCTGAATCCGCATAAACGGCGTTGCCCCTTCTATAATTCTATGTGATAAAAACATATTATATATAAACACAAGCCCTTAACTATTGACCACCGGAAAGATGATTTTTGTTTTTGTGACTGACAATGACCCAAATACAGAGATCAAAGAAAAATTTATACCTATGTTCTATTGAAATCTACTGCTGTTATATTTGAAGTTTGATTACTCAAAATTTGTGTGATATGCCTACAGGTTAACTAGTAGAGAATGCCCACGGCATTAAGTCCGCTTTTCGTACGATAAGTTCTTCTTTAACCCATTCAGGGCCCATGACGATACATGTGCGTTAGAGCGCTATGAGCGCTTTTCTCTACATACGAGGTTTATGCTGCTACGGACTACGGCGTAGCGCTACGAGATTAGCGTGGCCGTGAATGGGTTAATACAATAAAGATTAGAGTATACGAACCCGCGGTGCCGGCGTGTGCGCCCGCGTGCGCGCGCATGCTGCCGGCCGACGCGCAGCGCAGCGAACCGCCCGCCCGGCTACGTACACACACACACACATATAGTTTTTTTTAAACATAGGTACATTGCAATACTATTATATGGTAGTGTATGTAACACCTTTTCATGCACCCGCAATCACAATAAAGATATTTGGCTTTGCCGACTGTACAGTCACTACGAATATCAGATATGTCGGAGCGGCCAAAGTGCTCACAAATATCCGAACACGTCTCCAATGCCTGGACAATAGAGGCGTGTTCAGATATATGTGAGCACTTAGGCCGTCATCATCCTCCTAGCGTTATTCCCGGTTGTGCCCTTAAAGGAGCCCGGGGTCCGCTTTGACACCTAATCCCAAGATTTGGCATAGGCACTAGTTTTACGAAAGCGACTGACATCTGACCTTCCAACCCAGTGGGAAAACTAGACCTTACTGGGATTAGAGCGGTTTCCTCACGATGTTTTCCTTCACCGAAAAGCTAACGGTAAATATTCCGTACATAAGTTCCGAAAAACTGATTGGTACGAGCCGGGGTTCGAACCACGGAATAAAGAATCCATTGGAAGTGGTGAGTGGGCGTTCCCGTGTCGCCGAACATGAGCGTAAATTCGCATACTTCTTGCACAGATTATTGTCAGTCACCTGGCAACCGCACACGGCGTATGACATGAGTAAATTATGTGTTTATTGTAGGAAAATGCCGTATTGCTCTGTTAGAAGCTGCTCAAATAGAACACATTAAAAAACTTGTCTCATGGAGGTATTTCCTATCATCGGTAAGTATTGTTTTAGAATTCCTACATAAAAATATTAAATTTTCAATTTCTCAGACACAATTTGCATCTGTAGTCAAGGAAATATCAATTCTATTTCTCTAACAATGAAGTTCATAATCCTGTGCATAATTTCGCTACTCGGAACGAGGAACGCACGTCAAATGTCCAGAAGGTTCGCTACTCAAATGCTGTGGCTAAGGTCTATAATTATTATCGATAAAACGATAACTCAAAATCAAAAGGATTAAATTTATTATTTATGTATATAATATCTGACTGACGACATAACTCATATAAAATAAAATAACTATTATAATCTTATAGTTTTCCTAAAGAAACAAATGCAAAGGAAAAATGGACTAATGCCACGGGGAGAAAGGATTGGTTTCCGCAACGACTGAACACCATTTGTTCGGAACATTTTGTTGAAACTGATTTTTGGGTTTCGCCAAAAGGAAAACGCTTCATTCATGAAGGTTCAATTCCCACGCAGAATATCGTATGTAGCGTAAGTACGAATAATTGATAATGGTTAATTATTGTTTCTCTATTATGTTATTAATTATGTTGTATATTAGTACATAGCTAGGCCAAGATATCGGGCGGTGGCGGCAACAGCAGCGGTGCAGTAGGCAACACGTAGAGCGAGAGCAGCGCTCCGCTTTTTCGCTCGCACACATGACGCACTGCTTTCAATTCTATATATTTGACGACTGGTTTAGCCTACCATACTCGCACACAGTCGACAGTCTAGATTGCTGGGAAAATAATTCTAAGTAGTTTTTAGGATGTGCTTGTATAATATTAAACTAATTATACTTTTTGTTTATTAGAAATCTGTGTTTAATTGCAACTACATTTATAACAAAAATAATTACCTAACTTGTGTATATGGTCATCAGACCGAGCAATTACCTGCAGCAGTCGGGGTCGGGCCACTCGCGGTCGGCGCGCGGCGACTCCCAGCCGCGCTCCCTACGACAGTAGTACAGTAATGTACATTTTCTCAAACATGCAATCAAATGTCGTCATTCATCATCATCATTATCATATCAGCCGAAAGACGTGCACTGCTGGACATATACCTCCCTCAAAGAGTGCCAAAATGGCCGGTCCTGCGCCACCCGCATCCAGCACTAGTTATGCACCCGCATTAGCTATGAATATCACAGTCAAATAATTCTGTCATTTCTTGCGGGGGGGACTGGTGTAATGATGACACTAATACATCAAAAAACCGGCCAAGTGCGAGTCGGACTCGCGTACGAAGGGTTCCGTACCATTATCTATAAAAGACCATTTCATTCTGTGTTTTTAGTATTTGCTGTTATAGCGGCAACAGAAATACATCATCTGTGAAAATTTCAGCTGGAATTATCACGGTATCAGTGAGATACAGCCTGGTGACAGACGGACGGACGGACAGCGGAGTCTTAGTAATAGGGTCCCGTTTTACTCTTTGAGTACAGGAGTAATAATCGCTTGATACGAATTTTAAGAAAGGTTCGATACTTTTGATGCTATGTAGTACTTTTGAAAAAAAAAAAAAAGCTGACCTATCGCTGTGTTCCGGCTCGTTGTCCGGCTCGGCGAGCAACAGTTCGGCGCACGAGTCCGGCAACGACATCTCGCGGAGCGCGCGCAGGGCGATCTGGAAAGTTAAAGCTGACCTATCGCTGTGTTCCGGCTCGTTGTCCGGCTCGGCGAGCAACAGTTCGGCGCACGAGTCCGGCAACGACATCTCGCGGAGCGCGCGCAGGGCGATCTGGAAAGTTAAAGCTGACCTATCGCTGTGTTCCGGCTCGTTGTCCGGCTCGGCGAGCAACAGTTCGGCGCACGAGTCCGGCAACGACATCTCGCGGAGCGCGCGCAGGGCGATCTGGAAAGTTAAAGCTGACCTATCGCTGTGTTCCGGCTCGTTGTCCGGCTCGGCGAGCAACAGTTCGGCGCACGAGTCCGGCAACGACATCTCGCGGAGCGCGCGCAGGGCGATCTGGAAAGTTAAAGCTGACCTATCGCTGTGTTCCGGCTCGTTGTCCGGCTCGGCGAGCAACAGTTCGGCGCACGAGTCCGGCAACGACATCTCGCGGAGCGCGCGCAGGGCGATCTGGAAAGTTAAAGCTGACCTATCGCTGTGTTCCGGCTCGTTGTCCGGCTCGGCGAGCAACAGTTCGGCGCACGAGTCCGGCAACGACATCTCGCGGAGCGCGCGCAGGGCGATCTGGAAAGTTAAAGCTGACCTATCGCTGTGTTCCGGCTCGTTGTCCGGCTCGGCGAGCAACAGTTCGGCGCACGAGTCCGGCAACGACATCTCGCGGAGCGCGCGCAGGGCGATCTGGAAAGTTAAAGCTGACCTATCGCTGTGTTCCGGCTCGTTGTCCGGCTCGGCGAGCAACAGTTCGGCGCACGAGTCCGGCAACGACATCTCGCGGAGCGCGCGCAGGGCGATCTGGAAAGTTAAAGCTGACCTATCGCTGTGTTCCGGCTCGTTGTCCGGCTCGGCGAGCAACAGTTCGGCGCACGAGTCCGGCAACGACATCTCGCGGAGCGCGCGCAGGGCGATCTGGAAAGTTAAAGCTGACCTATCGCTGTGTTCCGGCTCGTTGTCCGGCTCGGCGAGCAACAGTTCGGCGCACGAGTCCGGCAACGACATCTCGCGGAGCGCGCGCAGGGCGATCTGGAAAGTTAAAGCTGACCTATCGCTGTGTTCCGGCTCGTTGTCCGGCTCGGCGAGCAACAGTTCGGCGCACGAGTCCGGCAACGACATCTCGCGGAGCGCGCGCAGGGCGATCTGGAAAGTTAAAGCTGACCTATCGCTGTGTTCCGGCTCGTTGTCCGGCTCGGCGAGCAACAGTTCGGCGCACGAGTCCGGCAACGACATCTCGCGGAGCGCGCGCAGGGCGATCTGGAAAGTTAAAGCTGACCTATCGCTGTGTTCCGGCTCGTTGTCCGGCTCGGCGAGCAACAGTTCGGCGCACGAGTCCGGCAACGACATCTCGCGGAGCGCGCGCAGGGCGATCTGGAAAGTTAAAGCTGACCTATCGCTGTGTTCCGGCTCGTTGTCCGGCTCGGCGAGCAACAGTTCGGCGCACGAGTCCGGCAACGACATCTCGCGGAGCGCGCGCAGGGCGATCTGGAAAGTTAAAGCTGACCTATCGCTGTGTTCCGGCTCGTTGTCCGGCTCGGCGAGCAACAGTTCGGCGCACGAGTCCGGCAACGACATCTCGCGGAGCGCGCGCAGGGCGATCTGGAAAGTTAAAGCTGACCTATCGCTGTGTTCCGGCTCGTTGTCCGGCTCGGCGAGCAACAGTTCGGCGCACGAGTCCGGCAACGACATCTCGCGGAGCGCGCGCAGGGCGATCTGGAAAGTTAAAGCTGACCTATCGCTGTGTTCCGGCTCGTTGTCCGGCTCGGCGAGCAACAGTTCGGCGCACGAGTCCGGCAACGACATCTCGCGGAGCGCGCGCAGGGCGATCTGGAAAGTTAAAGCTGACCTATCGCTGTGTTCCGGCTCGTTGTCCGGCTCGGCGAGCAACAGTTCGGCGCACGAGTCCGGCAACGACATCTCGCGGAGCGCGCGCAGGGCGATCTGGAAAGTTAAAGCTGACCTATCGCTGTGTTCCGGCTCGTTGTCCGGCTCGGCGAGCAACAGTTCGGCGCACGAGTCCGGCAACGACATCTCGCGGAGCGCGCGCAGGGCGATCTGGAAAGTTAAAGCTGACCTATCGCTGTGTTCCGGCTCGTTGTCCGGCTCGGCGAGCAACAGTTCGGCGCACGAGTCCGGCAACGACATCTCGCGGAGCGCGCGCAGGGCGATCTGGAAAGTTAAAGCTGACCTATCGCTGTGTTCCGGCTCGTTGTCCGGCTCGGCGAGCAACAGTTCGGCGCACGAGTCCGGCAACGAAATCTCGCGGAGCGCGCGCAGGGCGATCTGGAAAGTTAAAGCTGACCTATCGCTGTGTTCCGGCTCGTTGTCCGGCTCGGCGAGCAACAGTTCGGCGCACGAGTCCGGCAACGACATCTCGCGGAGCGCGCGCAGGGCGATCTGGAAAGTTAAAGCTGACCTATCGCTGTGTTCCGGCTCGTTGTCCGGCTCGGCGAGCAACAGTTCGGCGCACGAGTCCGGCAACGACATCTCGCGGAGCGCGCGCAGGGCGATCTGGAAAGTTAAAGCTGACCTATCGCTGTGTTCCGGCTCGTTGTCCGGCTCGGCGAGCAACAGTTCGGCGCACGAGTCCGGCAACGACATCTCGCGGAGCGCGCGCAGGGCGATCTGGAAAGTTAAAGCTGACCTATCGCTGTGTTCCGGCTCGTTGTCCGGCTCGGCGAGCAACAGTTCGGCGCACGAGTCCGGCAACGACATCTCGCGGAGCGCGCGCAGGGCGATCTGGAAAGTTAAAGCTGACCTATCGCTGTGTTCCGGCTCGTTGTCCGGCTCGGCGAGCAACAGTTCGGCGCACGAGTCCGGCAACGACATCTCGCGGAGCGCGCGCAGGGCGATCTGGAAAGTTAAAGCTGACCTATCGCTGTGTTCCGGCTCGTTGTCCGGCTCGGCGAGCAACAGTTCGGCGCACGAGTCCGGCAACGACATCTCGCGGAGCGCGCGCAGGGCGATCTGGAAAGTTAAAGCTGACCTATCGCTGTGTTCCGGCTCGTTGTCCGGCTCGGCGAGCAACAGTTCGGCGCACGAGTCCGGCAACGACATCTCGCGGAGCGCGCGCAGGGCGATCTGGAAAGTTAAAGCTGACCTATCGCTGTGTTCCGGCTCGTTGTCCGGCTCGGCGAGCAACAGTTCGGCGCACGAGTCCGGCAACGACATCTCGCGGAGCGCGCGCAGGGCGATCTGGAAAGTTAAAGCTGACCTATCGCTGTGTTCCGGCTCGTTGTCCGGCTCGGCGAGCAACAGTTCGGCGCACGAGTCCGGCAACGACATCTCGCGGAGCGCGCGCAGGGCGATCTGGAAAGTTAAAGCTGACCTATCGCTGTGTTCCGGCTCGTTGTCCGGCTCGGCGAGCAACAGTTCGGCGCACGAGTCCGGCAACGACATCTCGCGGAGCGCGCGCAGGGCGATCTGGAAAGTTAAAGCTGACCTATCGCTGTGTTCCGGCTCGTTGTCCGGCTCGGCGAGCAACAGTTCGGCGCACGAGTCCGGCAACGACATCTCGCGGAGCGCGCGCAGGGCGATCTGGAAAGTTAAAGCTGACCTATCGCTGTGTTCCGGCTCGTTGTCCGGCTCGGCGAGCAACAGTTCGGCGCACGAGTCCGGCAACGACATCTCGCGGAGCGCGCGCAGGGCGATCTGGAAAGTTAAAGCTGACCTATCGCTGTGTTCCGGCTCGTTGTCCGGCTCGGCGAGCAACAGTTCGGCGCACGAGTCCGGCAACGACATCTCGCGGAGCGCGCGCAGGGCGATCTGGAAAGTTAAAGCTGACCTATCGCTGTGTTCCGGCTCGTTGTCCGGCTCGGCGAGCAACAGTTCGGCGCACGAGTCCGGCAACGACATCTCGCGGAGCGCGCGCAGGGCGATCTGGAAAGTTAAAGCTGACCTATCGCTGTGTTCCGGCTCGTTGTCCGGCTCGGCGAGCAACAGTTCGGCGCACGAGTCCGGCAACGACATCTCGCGGAGCGCGCGCAGGGCGATCTGGAAAGTTAAAGCTGACCTATCGCTGTGTTCCGGCTCGTTGTCCGGCTCGGCGAGCAACAGTTCGGCGCACGAGTCCGGCAACGACATCTCGCGGAGCGCGCGCAGGGCGATCTGGAAAGTTAAAGCTGACCTATCGCTGTGTTCCGGCTCGTTGTCCGGCTCGGCGAGCAACAGTTCGGCGCACGAGTCCGGCAACGACATCTCGCGGAGCGCGCGCAGGGCGATCTGGAAAGTTAAAGCTGACCTATCGCTGTGTTCCGGCTCGTTGTCCGGCTCGGCGAGCAACAGTTCGGCGCACGAGTCCGGCAACGACATCTCGCGGAGCGCGCGCAGGGCGATCTGGAAAGTTAAAGCTGACCTATCGCTGTGTTCCGGCTCGTTGTCCGGCTCGGCGAGCAACAGTTCGGCGCACGAGTCCGGCAACGACATCTCGCGGAGCGCGCGCAGGGCGATCTGGAAAGTTAAAGCTGACCTATCGCTGTGTTCCGGCTCGTTGTCCGGCTCGGCGAGCAACAGTTCGGCGCACGAGTCCGGCAACGACATCTCGCGGAGCGCGCGCAGGGCGATCTGGAAAGTTAAAGCTGACCTATCGCTGTGTTCCGGCTCGTTGTCCGGCTCGGCGAGCAACAGTTCGGCGCACGAGTCCGGCAACGACATCTCGCGGAGCGCGCGCAGGGCGATCTGGAAAGTTAAAGCTGACCTATCGCTGTGTTCCGGCTCGTTGTCCGGCTCGGCGAGCAACAGTTCGGCGCACGAGTCCGGCAACGACATCTCGCGGAGCGCGCGCAGGGCGATCTGGAAAGTTAAAGCTGACCTATCGCTGTGTTCCGGCTCGTTGTCCGGCTCGGCGAGCAACAGTTCGGCGCACGAGTCCGGCAACGAAATCTCGCGGAGCGCGCGCAGGGCGATCTGGAAAGTTAAAGCTGACCTATCGCTGTGTTCCGGCTCGTTGTCCGGCTCGGCGAGCAACAGTTCGGCGCACGAGTCCGGCAACGACATCTCGCGGAGCGCGCGCAGGGCGATCTGGAAAGTTAAAGCTGACCTATCGCTGTGTTCCGGCTCGTTGTCCGGCTCGGCGAGCAACAGTTCGGCGCACGAGTCCGGCAACGACATCTCGCGGAGCGCGCGCAGGGCGATCTGGAAAGTTAAAGCTGACCTATCGCTGTGTTCCGGCTCGTTGTCCGGCTCGGCGAGCAACAGTTCGGCGCACGAGTCCGGCAACGACATCTCGCGGAGCGCGCGCAGGGCGATCTGGAAAGTTAAAGCTGACCTATCGCTGTGTTCCGGCTCGTTGTCCGGCTCGGCGAGCAACAGTTCGGCGCACGAGTCCGGCAACGACATCTCGCGGAGCGCGCGCAGGGCGATCTGGAAAGTTAAAGCTGACCTATCGCTGTGTTCCGGCTCGTTGTCCGGCTCGGCGAGCAACAGTTCGGCGCACGAGTCCGGCAACGACATCTCGCGGAGCGCGCGCAGGGCGATCTGGAAAGTTAAAGCTGACCTATCGCTGTGTTCCGGCTCGTTGTCCGGCTCGGCGAGCAACAGTTCGGCGCACGAGTCCGGCAACGACATCTCGCGGAGCGCGCGCAGGGCGATCTGGAAAGTTAAAGCTGACCTATCGCTGTGTTCCGGCTCGTTGTCCGGCTCGGCGAGCAACAGTTCGGCGCACGAGTCCGGCAACGACATCTCGCGGAGCGCGCGCAGGGCGATCTGGAAAGTTAAAGCTGACCTATCGCTGTGTTCCGGCTCGTTGTCCGGCTCGGCGAGCAACAGTTCGGCGCACGAGTCCGGCAACGACATCTCGCGGAGCGCGCGCAGGGCGATCTGGAAAGTTAAAGCTGACCTATCGCTGTGTTCCGGCTCGTTGTCCGGCTCGGCGAGCAACAGTTCGGCGCACGAGTCCGGCAACGACATCTCGCGGAGCGCGCGCAGGGCGATCTGGAAAGTTAAAGCTGACCTATCGCTGTGTTCCGGCTCGTTGTCCGGCTCGGCGAGCAACAGTTCGGCGCACGAGTCCGGCAACGACATCTCGCGGAGCGCGCGCAGGGCGATCTGGAAAGTTAAAGCTGACCTATCGCTGTGTTCCGGCTCGTTGTCCGGCTCGGCGAGCAACAGTTCGGCGCACGAGTCCGGCAACGACATCTCGCGGAGCGCGCGCAGGGCGATCTGGAAAGTTAAAGCTGACCTATCGCTGTGTTCCGGCTCGTTGTCCGGCTCGGCGAGCAACAGTTCGGCGCACGAGTCCGGCAACGACATCTCGCGGAGCGCGCGCAGGGCGATCTGGAAAGTTAAAGCTGACCTATCGCTGTGTTCCGGCTCGTTGTCCGGCTCGGCGAGCAACAGTTCGGCGCACGAGTCCGGCAACGACATCTCGCGGAGCGCGCGCAGGGCGATCTGGAAAGTTAAAGCTGACCTATCGCTGTGTTCCGGCTCGTTGTCCGGCTCGGCGAGCAACAGTTCGGCGCACGAGTCCGGCAACGACATCTCGCGGAGCGCGCGCAGGGCGATCTGGAAAGTTAAAGCTGACCTATCGCTGTGTTCCGGCTCGTTGTCCGGCTCGGCGAGCAACAGTTCGGCGCACGAGTCCGGCAACGACATCTCGCGGAGCGCGCGCAGGGCGATCTGGAAAGTTAAAGCTGACCTATCGCTGTGTTCCGGCTCGTTGTCCGGCTCGGCGAGCAACAGTTCGGCGCACGAGTCCGGCAACGACATCTCGCGGAGCGCGCGCAGGGCGATCTGGAAAGTTAAAGCTGACCTATCGCTGTGTTCCGGCTCGTTGTCCGGCTCGGCGAGCAACAGTTCGGCGCACGAGTCCGGCAACGACATCTCGCGGAGCGCGCGCAGGGCGATCTGGAAAGTTAAAGCTGACCTATCGCTGTGTTCCGGCTCGTTGTCCGGCTCGGCGAGCAACAGTTCGGCGCACGAGTCCGGCAACGACATCTCGCGGAGCGCGCGCAGGGCGATCTGGAAAGTTAAAGCTGACCTATCGCTGTGTTCCGGCTCGTTGTCCGGCTCGGCGAGCAACAGTTCGGCGCACGAGTCCGGCAACGACATCTCGCGGAGCGCGCGCAGGGCGATCTGGAAAGTTAAAGCTGACCTATCGCTGTGTTCCGGCTCGTTGTCCGGCTCGGCGAGCAACAGTTCGGCGCACGAGTCCGGCAACGACATCTCGCGGAGCGCGCGCAGGGCGATCTGGAAAGTTAAAGCTGACCTATCGCTGTGTTCCGGCTCGTTGTCCGGCTCGGCGAGCAACAGTTCGGCGCACGAGTCCGGCAACGACATCTCGCGGAGCGCGCGCAGGGCGATCTGGAAAGTTAAAGCTGACCTATCGCTGTGTTCCGGCTCGTTGTCCGGCTCGGCGAGCAACAGTTCGGCGCACGAGTCCGGCAACGACATCTCGCGGAGCGCGCGCAGGGCGATCTGGAAAGTTAAAGCTGACCTATCGCTGTGTTCCGGCTCGTTGTCCGGCTCGGCGAGCAACAGTTCGGCGCACGAGTCCGGCAACGACATCTCGCGGAGCGCGCGCAGGGCGATCTGGAAAGTTAAAGCTGACCTATCGCTGTGTTCCGGCTCGTTGTCCGGCTCGGCGAGCAACAGTTCGGCGCACGAGTCCGGCAACGACATCTCGCGGAGCGCGCGCAGGGCGATCTGGAAAGTTAAAGCTGACCTATCGCTGTGTTCCGGCTCGTTGTCCGGCTCGGCGAGCAACAGTTCGGCGCACGAGTCCGGCAACGACATCTCGCGGAGCGCGCGCAGGGCGATCTGGAAAGTTAAAGCTGACCTATCGCTGTGTTCCGGCTCGTTGTCCGGCTCGGCGAGCAACAGTTCGGCGCACGAGTCCGGCAACGACATCTCGCGGAGCGCGCGCAGGGCGATCTGGAAAGTTAAAGCTGACCTATCGCTGTGTTCCGGCTCGTTGTCCGGCTCGGCGAGCAACAGTTCGGCGCACGAGTCCGGCAACGACATCTCGCGGAGCGCGCGCAGGGCGATCTGGAAAGTTAAAGCTGACCTATCGCTGTGTTCCGGCTCGTTGTCCGGCTCGGCGAGCAACAGTTCGGCGCACGAGTCCGGCAACGACATCTCGCGGAGCGCGCGCAGGGCGATCTGGAAAGTTAAAGCTGACCTATCGCTGTGTTCCGGCTCGTTGTCCGGCTCGGCGAGCAACAGTTCGGCGCACGAGTCCGGCAACGACATCTCGCGGAGCGCGCGCAGGGCGATCTGGAAAGTTAAAGCTGACCTATCGCTGTGTTCCGGCTCGTTGTCCGGCTCGGCGAGCAACAGTTCGGCGCACGAGTCCGGCAACGACATCTCGCGGAGCGCGCGCAGGGCGATCTGGAAAGTTAAAGCTGACCTATCGCTGTGTTCCGGCTCGTTGTCCGGCTCGGCGAGCAACAGTTCGGCGCACGAGTCCGGCAACGACATCTCGCGGAGCGCGCGCAGGGCGATCTGGAAAGTTAAAGCTGACCTATCGCTGTGTTCCGGCTCGTTGTCCGGCTCGGCGAGCAACAGTTCGGCGCACGAGTCCGGCAACGACATCTCGCGGAGCGCGCGCAGGGCGATCTGGAAAGTTAAAACTAGCTTTAAGTACACACATTCAATTATACTGACATATTCACATTATTGTTCACCTTTCTAGCGTTTTACCAGGTTGTATCTTAACCCTAGGGTGTTAGCTAATCGGCTGGAGCAGGGCCTACAATCCCGCGCTGACCTATACATATATGGGTCAGTTGCATACTAAATTCCCATAAGGAGTGGAGGGCTGGGACAATCCTTTTATAGGTCGCTGGGAGACGAAGAGGGTGGTTCGACGACCATACAAAACGTTTATTGACATACGCAGGCTAAGCAACATACGCAGGAGACAGGGCTTCCGTCTGAACTAACTTCCCTTATCAGGTCTTGGTACTTGAATCAGGAGAATCTTGTAAAATGGGCAGATGAGGTTTCGGATCCCTGGAGGTTGGAATGCGGAGTGAGGCAGGGAGGATTGAGCTCACCGTTGCTTTTCAACTTATACGTTAATGCGCTGATTGAGGAACTCAGGAGCACGCATGTCGGCTGCTTTATTGACGATGTGTGTGTCAATAACATCAGTTACGCGGACGACATGGCTCTCCTGGCTCCCTCAATCGGCGCACTTAGAAAACTAGTTGCAGTCTGTGAGTCATATGCGACATCTCATGGTTTGACTTACAATGTGTCTAAAACAGAATATATGGTCTTTAAGGCGGGAACCAAGTGCCCAAGTTTTGTTCCACCTTTAATACTTAATAATATCACTCTTAAACGTGTCTTCTTCTTTAAGTATCTTGGGCATTTGGTAACTGATGACCTTAAGGACGATTTAGATATGGAGAGGGAGCGCAGGGCGTTGTCAGTCCGGGCGAACATGTTGGCCCGCAGATTTGCTCGATGTACAGATACCGTGAAAATAACGCTGTTCAAAGCGTATTGCACATCATTGTACTCGGCAAGTATGTGGTTCAAGTATACCCAAAAGGCATACAATGCTCTGCGCATCCAATTTAATAATGCCTTCAGGGCGCTGTTGCGGCTGCCGCGCTTCTGCAGTGCGTCTTTTATGTTTGCCGAGGCGCGTACAGACGGTTTTGACGCCGTTTGGCGCAAAAAGTCTGCCTCTCTCCTGAATAGAGTGCGCGGGAGCAGCAACAGCATCCTGAAAATGATAGCTGGTAAGTTTGATTGTCTCTTGACAAAAATACTTACTGACCGTACCAAATCCCTTTTTACCATTAAGTACTAACCTAGACTAAGAATAAATAACACCAGTGGACCTCATAGTTGTCTTGTAATTAATAATTAGATAAAAAAAAAAAAAATAAGGGCGTGATATTTTAAGAAACTTATGATTTTTTTTTTTTATTTAGAAACAAACGGCACACACTACACTACTAGTATGTTACACACTTTCATAAATTGGTTTTCCATTTGCGCGAAATTTTCCCTTTTTCTAGAATAAACATGTATAAACTAGAATAATTTGAGAAATTAGTTTGTCACGTGATACTTTGGGAAAACGGTTATTCTCAAATTATACAAATTTATTCTAAGAAATGGGAAATTTCACGCAAATGGAAAGCCAATTTATGAAAGATTGTTACAAAATTTTGTTAAAATATCACGCCATTAGCCTGCGCATGTAAATAAAAGACTTTGTATGGTCGTCGAACCTCCTTAAAGAAGCCTGGGGTTCACTTTTGTCCACTAATGGAGGGTTCACTAATTCCAAGATTTGGCGTAAATACTAAAGCGACTGCCATCTGACTTTACAACCCTTGGAATACTAGATATTGGATTAAACCCGATTTCCACACGATGTTTTCTATCACCGAAAAGCTACATTTAATTTTCATTATTATGAAAAATTATTTACTGTCATATATAATTAAAATGATTATAAATAAGACAGCCTATTCAATTCCTGTGATGGTCTACAGTATGACGGCGCTGAAGGGCTGAATGAACATTAGCTTCTTGGAGTGACACTTATGGCCATAAACGCTGTGACGTATGTAGGGTATACTACGGGCCAGGTACCCAGCTTTCAGGGCAATCCATGTTAAGTGGTATCTCTACCCATACCCACTAAAAACCCCACATCGATCACCACCTTCGCTATGTAATTCGGAAGAGTCAGAATCTCATGGCTCCTCTACACTATCGGCGATTACAGACAATTACGGGCGAGCACGATCGTGTAGAGGGCATACTCGGCAGTACTCGCCGATCATAGTCTATGATCGACTGCGACCCGTGATTTGTCGGTCTTCGGGCACGCATCGAAGGGAATCGCCTACTAAAGACATCCGTGTGGATGCTTCCACGATGATCGTGCCGATTATATACGATCACACGATGATCGCGGATAGTGTAGAAGGGCGATCAGGTGGAACGCGCGCCGTGTTGCCGCCGCGGGCTCGTCCCGGGCATCCTTGTCGCCTTCTCTGGGTGCTCGCGCCCCTGCTGTGACGTCACACGATGATCGCGGATAGTGTAGAAGGGCGATCAGGTGGAACGCGCGCCGTGTTGCCGCCGCGGGCTCGTCCCGGGCATCCTTGTCGCCTTCTCTGGGTGCTCGCGCCCCTGCTGTGACGTCACACGATGATCGCGGATAGTGTAGAAGGGCGATCAGGTGGAACGCGCGCCGTGTTGCCGCCGCGGGCTCGTCCCGGGCATCCTTGTCGCCTTCTCTGGGTGCTCGCGCCCCTGCTGTGACGTCACACGATGATCGCGGATAGTGTAGAAGGGCGATCAGGTGGAACGCGCGCCGTGTTGCCGCCGCGGGCTCGTCCCGGGCATCCTTGTCGCCTTCTCTGGGTGCTCGCGCCCCTGCTGTGACGTCACACGATGATCGCGGATAGTGTAGAAGGGCGATCAGGTGGAACGCGCGCCGTGTTGCCGCCGCGGGCTCGTCCCGGGCATCCTTGTCGCCTTCTCTGGGTGCTCGCGCCCCTGCTGTGACGTCACACGATGATCGCGGATAGTGTAGAAGGGCGATCAGGTGGAACGCGCGCCGTGTTGCCGCCGCGGGCTCGTCCCGGGCATCCTTGTCGCCTTCTCTGGGTGCTCGCGCCCCTGCTGTGACGTCACACGAGCGAGCGAGGACCCCCCGCCGCGCGCTGCGAGGTCTACTCGCCAAGTGCTGTGACCCCCGCCAAGTGTTGTCGCCCCCGCCGAGTGCTGTGCCCCCCGCCAAGTGTTGTCGCCCCCGCCGAGTGCTGTGCCCCCCGCCAAGTGTTGTCGCCCCCGCCGAGTGCTGTGCCCCCCGCCAAGTGTTGTCGCCCCCGCCGAGTGCTGTGACCCCCGCCAAGTGTTGTCGCCCCCGCCGAGTGCTGTGCCCCCCGCCAAGTGTTGTCGCCCCCGCCGAGTGCTGTGGCCCCCGCCAAGTGTTGTCGCCCCCGCCGAGTGTTGTGGCCCCCGCCAAGTGTTGTCGCCCCCGCTGAGTGTTGTGGCCCCCGCCAAGTGTTGGCGCCCCCGCCGAGTGTTGTGGCCCCCGCCAAGTGTTGTCGCCCCCGCCGAGTGCTGTGACCCCCGCCAAGTGTTGTCGCCCCCGCCGAGTGCTGTGGCCCCGCCAAGTGTTGTCGCCCCCGCCGAGTGTTGTGCCCCCCGCCAAGTGTTGTCGCCCCCGCCGAGTGTTGTGGCCTCCGCCAAGTGTTGTCGCCCCCGCCGAGTGTTGTGCCCCCCGCCAAGTGTTGTCGCCCCCGCCGAGTGATGTGGCCCCCGCCAAGTGCTGTGGCCCCCGCCAAGTGCTGTAGCCCCCGCCGAGTGCTGTAGCCCCCGCCGAGTGCTGTGCCCCCCGCCGAGTGCTGTCGCCCCCGCCGAATGCTGTGCCCCCCGCCAAGTGTTGTCGCCCCCGCCGAGTGATGTGGCCCCCGCCAAGTGTTGTCGCCCCCGCCGAGTGCTGTGGCCCCCGCCAAGTGTTGTCGCCCCCGCCGAGTGCTGTGCCCCCCGCCGAGTGCTGTCGCCCCCGCCGAATGCTGTGGCCCCCGCCAAGTGTTGTCGCCCCCGCCGAGTGCTGTGGCCCCTGCCAAGTGTTGTCGCCCCCGCCGAGTGCTGTGGCCCCCGCCAAGTGTTGTCGCCCCCGCCGAGTGCTGTGGCCCCCGCCGAGTGTTGTCGCCCCCGCCGAGTGCTGTGGCCCCCACCGAGTGATGTGCCCCCCGCCGAGTGCTGTGGCCTCCGCCGAGTGCTGTGGCCCCCCGCCAAGTGTTGTCGCCCCCGCCGAGTGCTGTGGCCCCCGCCGAGTGTTGTCGCCCCCGCCGAGTGCTGTGGCCCCCACCGAGTGATGTGCCCCCCGCCGAGTGCTGTGGCCTCCGCCGAGTGCTGTGGCCCCCCGCCAAGTGTTGTCGCCCCCGCCGAGTGCTGTGGCCCCCGCCGAGTGTTGTCGCCCCCGCCGAGTGCTGTGGCCCCCACCGAGTGATGTGCCCCCCGCCGAGTGCTGTGGCCTCCGCCGAGTGCTGTGGCCCCCCGCCAAGTGTTGTCGCCCTCGCCGAGTGCTGTGGCCCCCGCCAAGTGTTGTCGCCCCCGCCGAGTGCTGTGGCCCCCGCCGAGTGCTGTGGCCCCCGCCACAAAGAGCACTGGCGACTCTGATGACTCCCCTCGGAGACCTTTAACGACTGGAGAGAGCGTAGTATTCTTGCCCGAGTGTACAGATGTACGAGTAGTATGTATACCTGCAGATGGCAGGCCTTCCTGTCGCTGGCCTGCAGCGCGAGCGCGCGAGCCGCAGGCGGGGCGGCACGCAGCTCGCGCACGCGCGCGCGCAAGTTGGCGAGCACGCGCGGCGACACGCACGCGCTCTCCGCCGCGCACAGAGCCGGCGCGGCGCTCGTAGACGCGCCCGTGCTGCGTTCTGCTGCCACCTAAACACAAACCACCACTCATATACAGACACAACAACTTATTTGTGTTTGTTACAACCCATTTTGGCTGCAAAGGGTGCTAAAAAATAGACAGTCAAATAAAATTATAGTCTTATTTTATTAGGAAGTAGTTTAATTTACGAAATCGGTAAATAGTCACCATGTAGAGGGTGTCGGGTATCCGGTGCAGGAACCGCGAGCGCCGGATGCGCGCCACCTCGGCCTCCGGGACCGCCTGGGCTTCCAACAACGCCTGCCAACATAATCACTATCAGAAATTGATTGGTAAAACACATAACTTTAGGCACCGTGGCCCAGCCACCCCGGCGCACACGCCGAAGCCTAAAAGATCTTCTACACGATAGGGACCAACCGCCACCCATCGTGTCCTTGGTCGGGTTGATATAAAAATGGACCGTGTAGAAAGTGGTTAACCCGACCGTTATTGGTTGATGTCAACGGCCTTGGTCGCGAGCGCATCCCTCGCGACAGGCTGCGTCCGTGGTCGGTCCCAACCGTCTGGAACGCTGTCGGCCGACAACCGATCCGACCAAGGACACATTGGTTAGCGGTTGGTCCTGATTGTATAGAAAGCCTTTAAGGGCAATATCTCACCGGGACACCATGGCAGCGCAACCAGTCCCAGTCACCAGCAAATTGTATGCAACTGGTTGCGCCCCCATGGTGTCCCAGTGAGATATTGCCGTAAGGGCTCGTGTATGAGATTGTTCGTACCTTGAGTTCGTCCAGATAGGGCAGGAAGTACCTGGGCGGGCGGTAGGCGCCGCGGCCCAGCCACGCGTCGGCCGCGCGCGCGCCCTCGGCCGCCGGCGCCGGCGCGGGCACTATACCTGCGGAACAACACATATCAGGATACTTTCGTAGAGCGTCCGCAAATTGCCGCACATTAACAGTAGTGTTTGCCTAGCGCTAGACGCGGCTAAGACTAGTGGCTTAGGTGGAGGCTACACGGACGGTTCTCCGGCCGCTGGAGTCCGCTCCAAAACCGCACTAGACACAATTGAATATGGAAGTTGTATGCAGTATACTACACTGCGCGGTCGACCGTCGCATGCGGCGTCAAATCGCCGCGGATAACCGCTCTTTCAAATACACGATAGCAGTTTCCCGCTATTACGTCATTCTGGCGGCGGAGAACTGCACAGTGTAGTATCACATTCTAACTACATACAATCTGCAATCTCGAAGCTGCGCGGGCCAACGATGGAGGGGTAAGCGGGGAAGCGGGAGACGAGGAAATTCGCAATGAGTTTGCGCTAACTATTCTGATGGGGTGTGTCAAGGTTGACTTCATAAAACCGACTTTAAATGTCGGTAAGGTTTGGGTTTTTTTTTTAAATAATGTCACTTAAAGGCCGAGCTACACCGCTGCGTTGCAAAGTATGAATCCCCATACGACATGTCACACCGGATGCGTCTGCGTTGCGTGTGCGTGCACGACCCGCCGCCGCTCCACATACCTCTCCGTATAGCCTGATGCAGCGGCGGCGCGAGAGGCGCGGCGCCCAGATGCTCGGTGCGAACATGCGCGGCGAGCGAGCCGAGCGCGCCGCACAGGGCCGCGTCGGGCAGCGAGCGGCGCCGCCGCGACCCGCCGCCGCTCCACACTAACGCCGGCTCTGCGAAACACAATACACCATCATGTTTAAGGTTCCGTACCCAAAGGATAAAACGGGACCCTAGCACTACGCTGAAGGGCGAGGCTAGGGCCGCAGCTAGCGCGGTGCGAGGCAGCCTCGTCACATCGAGTGTACTCACCGTTCTGCTTGGCTCGTTCGGCCAGCCTCAGCAAGGCGCGCAAGGCTTGCGCCTCGCTGCACTGCGTAAAGGGCGAGGCTAGGGCCGCAGCTAGCGCGGTGCGAGGCAGCCTCGTCACATCGAGTGTACTCACCGTTCTGCTTGGCTCGTTCGGCCAGCCTCAGCAAGGCGCGCAAGGCTTGCGCCTCGCTGCACTGCGTAAAGGGCGAGGCTAGGGCCGCAGCTAGCGCGGTGCGAGGCAGCCTCGTCACATCGAGTGTACTCACCGTTCTGCTTGGCTCGTTCGGCCAGCCTCAGCAAGGCGCGCAAGGCTTGCGCCTCGCTGCACTGCGTAAAGGGCGAGGCTAGGGCCGCAGCTAGCGCGGTGCGAGGCAGCCTCGTCACATCGAGTGTACTCACCGTTCTGCTTGGCTCGTTCGGCCAGCCTCAGCAAGGCGCGCAAGGCTTGCGCCTCGCTGCACTGCGTAAAGGGCGAGGCTAGGGCCGCAGCTAGCGCGGTGCGAGGCAGCCTCGTCACATCGAGTGTACTCACCGTTCTGCTTGGCTCGTTCGGCCAGCCTCAGCAAGGCGCGCAAGGCTTGCGCCTCGCTGCACTGCGTAAAGGGCGAGGCTAGGGCCGCAGCTAGCGCGGTGCGAGGCAGCCTCGTCACATCGAGTGTACTCACCGTTCTGCTTGGCTCGTTCGGCCAGCCTCAGCAAGGCGCGCAAGGCTTGCGCCTCGCTGCACTGCGTAAAGGGCGAGGCTAGGGCCGCAGCTAGCGCGGTGCGAGGCAGCCTCGTCACATCGAGTGTACTCACCGTTCTGCTTGGCTCGTTCGGCCAGCCTCAGCAAGGCGCGCAAGGCTTGCGCCTCGCTGCACTGCGTAAAGGGCGAGGCTAGGGCCGCAGCTAGCGCGGTGCGAGGCAGCCTCGTCACATCGAGTGTACTCACCGTTCTGCTTGGCTCGTTCGGCCAGCCTCAGCAAGGCGCGCAAGGCTTGCGCCTCGCTGCACTGCGTAAAGGGCGAGGCTAGGGCCGCAGCTAGCGCGGTGCGAGGCAGCCTCGTCACATCGAGTGTACTCACCGTTCTGCTTGGCTCGTTCGGCCAGCCTCAGCAAGGCGCGCAAGGCTTGCGCCTCGCTGCACTGCGTAAAGGGCGAGGCTAGGGCCGCAGCTAGCGCGGTGCGAGGCAGCCTCGTCACATCGAGTGTACTCACCGTTCTGCTTGGCTCGTTCGGCCAGCCTCAGCAAGGCGCGCAAGGCTTGCGCCTCGCTGCACTGCGTAAAGGGCGAGGCTAGGGCCGCAGCTAGCGCGGTGCGAGGCAGCCTCGTCACATCGAGTGTACTCACCGTTCTGCTTGGCTCGTTCGGCCAGCCTCAGCAAGGCGCGCAAGGCTTGCGCCTCGCTGCACTGCGTAAAGGGCGAGGCTAGGGCCGCAGCTAGCGCGGTGCGAGGCAGCCTCGTCACATCGAGTGTACTCACCGTTCTGCTTGGCTCGTTCGGCCAGCCTCAGCAAGGCGCGCAAGGCTTGCGCCTCGCTGCACTGTGTAAAGGGCGAGGCTAGGGCCGCAGCTAGCGCGGTGCGAGGCAGCCTCGTCACATCGAGTGTACTCACCGTTCTGCTTGGCTCGTTCGGCCAGCCTCAGCAAGGCGCGCAAGGCTTGCGCCTCGCTGCACTGCGTAAAGGGCGAGGCTAGGGCCGCAGCTAGCGCGGTGCGAGGCAGCCTCGTCACATCGAGTGTACTCACCGTTCTGCTTGGCTCGTTCGGCCAGCCTCAGCAAGGCGCGCAAGGCTTGCGCCTCGCTGCACTGCGTAAAGGGCGAGGCTAGGGCCGCAGCTAGCGCGGTGCGAGGCAGCCTCGTCACATCGAGTGTACTCACCGTTCTGCTTGGCTCGTTCGGCCAGCCTCAGCAAGGCGCGCAAGGCTTGCGCCTCGCTGCACTGCGTAAAGGGCGAGGCTAGGGCCGCAGCTAGCGCGGTGCGAGGCAGCCTCGTCACATCGAGTGTACTCACCGTTCTGCTTGGCTCGTTCGGCCAGCCTCAGCAAGGCGCGCAAGGCTTGCGCCTCGCTGCACTGCGTAAAGGGCGAGGCTAGGGCCGCAGCTAGCGCGGTGCGAGGCAGCCTCGTCACATCGAGTGTACTCACCGTTCTGCTTGGCTCGTTCGGCCAGCCTCAGCAAGGCGCGCAAGGCTTGCGCCTCGCTGCACTGCGTAAAGGGCGAGGCTAGGGCCGCAGCTAGCGCGGTGCGAGGCAGCCTCGTCACATCGAGTGTACTCACCGTTCTGCTTGGCTCGTTCGGCCAGCCTCAGCAAGGCGCGCAAGGCTTGCGCCTCGCTGCACTGCGTAAAGGGCGAGGCTAGGGCCGCAGCTAGCGCGGTGCGAGGCAGCCTCGTCACATCGAGTGTACTCACCGTTCTGCTTGGCTCGTTCGGCCAGCCTCAGCAAGGCGCGCAAGGCTTGCGCCTCGCTGCACTGCGTAAAGGGCGAGGCTAGGGCCGCAGCTAGCGCGGTGCGAGGCAGCCTCGTCACATCGAGTGTACTCACCGTTCTGCTTGGCTCGTTCGGCCAGCCTCAGCAAGGCGCGCAAGGCTTGCGCCTCGCTGCACTGCGTAAAGGGCGAGGCTAGGGCCGCAGCTAGCGCGGTGCGAGGCAGCCTCGTCACATCGAGTGTACTCACCGTTCTGCTTGGCTCGTTCGGCCAGCCTCAGCAAGGCGCGCAAGGCTTGCGCCTCGCTGCACTGCGTAAAGGGCGAGGCTAGGGCCGCAGCTAGCGCGGTGCGAGGCAGCCTCGTCACATCGAGTGTACTCACCGTTCTGCTTGGCTCGTTCGGCCAGCCTCAGCAAGGCGCGCAAGGCTTGCGCCTCGCTGCACTGCGTAAAGGGCGAGGCTAGGGCCGCAGCTAGCGCGGTGCGAGGCAGCCTCGTCACATCGAGTGTACTCACCGTTCTGCTTGGCTCGTTCGGCCAGCCTCAGCAAGGCGCGCAAGGCTTGCGCCTCGCTGCACTGCGTAAAGGGCGAGGCTAGGGCCGCAGCTAGCGCGGTGCGAGGCAGCCTCGTCACATCGAGTGTACTCACCGTTCTGCTTGGCTCGTTCGGCCAGCCTCAGCAAGGCACGCAAGGCTTGCGCCTCGCTGCACTGCGTAAAGGGCGAGGCTAGGGCCGCAGCTAGCGCGGTGCGAGGCAGCCTCGTCACATCGAGTGTACTCACCGTTCTGCTTGGCTCGTTCGGCCAGCCTCAGCAAGGCGCGCAAGGCTTGCGCCTCGCTGCACTGCGTAAAGGGCGAGGCTAGGGCCGCAGCTAGCGCGGTGCGAGGCAGCCTCGTCACATCGAGTGTACTCACCGTTCTGCTTGGCTCGTTCGGCCAGCCTCAGCAAGGCGCGCAAGGCTTGCGCCTCGCTGCACTGCGTAAAGGGCGAGGCTAGGGCCGCAGCTAGCGCGGTGCGAGGCAGCCTCGTCACATCGAGTGTACTCACCGTTCTGCTTGGCTCGTTCGGCCAGCCTCAGCAAGGCGCGCAAGGCTTGCGCCTCGCTGCACTGCGTAAAGGGCGAGGCTAGGGCCGCAGCTAGCGCGGTGCGAGGCAGCCTCGTCACATCGAGTGTACTCACCGTTCTGCTTGGCTCGTTCGGCCAGCCTCAGCAAGGCGCGCAAGGCTTGCGCCTCGCTGCAATGCGTAAAGGGCGAGGCTAGGGCCGCAGCTAGCGCGGTGCGAGGCAGCCTCGTCACATCGAGTGTACTCACCGTTCTGCTTGGCTCGTTCGGCCAGCCTCAGCAAGGCGCGCAAGGCTTGCGCCTCGCTGCACTGCGTAAAGGGCGAGGCTAGGGCCGCAGCTAGCGCGGTGCGAGGCAGCCTCGTCACATCGAGTGTACTCACCGTTCTGCTTGGCTCGTTCGGCCAGCCTCAGCAAGGCGCGCAAGGCTTGCGCCTCGCTGCACTGCGTAAAGGGCGAGGCTAGGGCCGCAGCTAGCGCGGTGCGAGGCAGCCTCGTCACATCGAGTGTACTCACCGTTCTGCTTGGCTCGTTCGGCCAGCCTCAGCAAGGCGCGCAAGGCTTGCGCCTCGCTGCACTGCGTAAAGGGCGAGGCTAGGGCCGCAGCTAGCGCGGTGCGAGGCAGCCTCGTCACATCGAGTGTACTCACCGTTCTGCTTGGCTCGTTCGGCCAGCCTCAGCAAGGCGCGCAAGGCTTGCGCCTCGCTGCACTGCGTAAAGGGCGAGGCTAGGGCCGCAGCTAGCGCGGTGCGAGGCAGCCTCGTCACATCGAGTGTACTCACCGTTCTGCTTGGCTCGTTCGGCCAGCCTCAGCAAGGCGCGCAAGGCTTGCGCCTCGCTGCACTGCGTAAAGGGCGAGGCTAGGGCCGCAGCTAGCGCGGTGCGAGGCAGCCTCGTCACATCGAGTGTACTCACCGTTCTGCTTGGCTCGTTCGGCCAGCCTCAGCAAGGCGCGCAAGGCTTGCGCCTCGCTGCACTGCGTAAAGGGCGAGGCTAGGGCCGCAGCTAGCGCGGTGCGAGGCAGCCTCGTCACATCGAGTGTACTCACCGTTCTGCTTGGCTCGTTCGGCCAGCCTCAGCAAGGCGCGCAAGGCTTGCGCCTCGCTGCACTGCGTAAAGGGCGAGGCTAGGGCCGCAGCTAGCGCGGTGCGAGGCAGCCTCGTCACATCGAGTGTACTCACCGTTCTGCTTGGCTCGTTCGGCCAGCCTCAGCAAGGCGCGCAAGGCTTGCGCCTCGCTGCACTGTGTAAAGGGCGAGGCTAGGGCCGCAGCTAGCGCGGTGCGAGGCAGCCTCGTCGCCGCCGCGTGCGCCATGATAGTTGGGAACTCGTCGCGAAGGTAGCGCATCGCTTGTCTGCGGAGTTAATACATGAATGAGTTAGTGTAACATTACATTATTGCAACAGCAGAGAATAGGATGTAGGGGTTAGCGCTGTTAGTCTAGGCGCACAAGGCCGAAAACCCTGACCACTATACACGTCACTCACCGGTGCACCCACTGGCTCGCCACGGGGGCTCCGGTCCAGCGCAGCACGTGCGGCAGGCTGTCCGCGCATAAGGCCGACAGGATGGCGTCCTCGCAGCCCTGCGCCACTATCGGCATCTCCAGGAACCTGGAACAACACAACCATTTATAATTCTATGCGACGGTCCAACCTCGCATAACGGCGCCCGGCTACACCACCGCCGCACCGAAGTGGACCGCAAGAGGAGGGTCCGGCTACACCGCGTGTGTAATGTTTGTTACCTGGCGATCTCGTACAGCTGGAAGGCGTCGTCCAGCATGGCGGTGGAGGGCGCGCGCGTGCCGCCGCGCGTCACGCCCGCCCACGCCTGCACACAACACAATGGTTTTAGGAAGAAAGCATTCTAGGAAACGTATTTAAGGAAGTGAATATTGTGGAAACACAGTGTTTTTGTAAATTATAATTGCGCAAAAAGCCAAAAAATGCGTTAGTCTCACCGCCGCGCTGCTGATGGTGTTGCTGGGCGAGCTGGAGGCGCGCCCGATCAGCGTCAAGTCCACCTGGATACAGCACAATAATAATTACAACTAGGCGAAAACATTTCCTACAAAAATCATGCCAGGCAGCCGTTTGGTTAGAACATGTTTTTTTTTAATAGTGTAAACAATAGTATTAGAGTCATGTGTAAGTGTCTCGGATATCTGGTGGAACAGACCTGGTCGGTGTACGCGGCGTGTAAGAGCGCGCGCGCGAACCGCCGCGGCAGCACCATCTCGTCCACGCACACCGCGCCGCCGCCGCCGCGCCGCGACAGCACGCTCCTGCGACACGACACGTACATTGTGTCTCGGATATCTGGTGGAACAGACCTGGTCGGTGTACGCGGCGTGTAAGAGCGCGCGCGCGAACCGCCGCGGCAGCACCATCTCGTCCACGCACACCGCGCCGCCGCCGCCGCGCCGCGACAGCACGCTCCTGCGACACGACACGTACATTGTGTCTCGGATATCTGGTGGAACAGACCTGGTCGGTGTACGCGGCGTGTAAGAGCGCGCGCGCGAACCGCCGCGGCAGCACCATCTCGTCCACGCACACCGCGCCGCCGCCGCCGCGCCGCGACAGCACGCTCCTGCGACACGACACGTACATTGTGTCTCGGATATCTGGTGGAACAGACCTGGTCGGTGTACGCGGCGTGTAAGAGCGCGCGCGCGAACCGCCGCGGCAGCACCATCTCGTCCACGCACACCGCGCCGCCGCCGCCGCGCCGCGACAGCACGCTCCTGCGACACGACACGTACATTGTGTCTCGGATATCTGGTGGAACAGACCTGGTCGGTGTACGCGGCGTGTAAGAGCGCGCGCGCGAACCGCCGCGGCAGCACCATCTCGTCCACGCACACCGCGCCGCCGCCGCCGCGCCGCGACAGCACGCTCCTGCGACACGACACGTACATTGTGTCTCGGATATCTGGTGGAACAGACCTGGTCGGTGTACGCGGCGTGTAAGAGCGCGCGCGCGAACCGCCGCGGCAGCACCATCTCGTCCACGCACACCGCGCCGCCGCCGCCGCGCCGCGACAGCACGCTCCTGCGACACGACACGTACATTGTGTCTCGGATATCTGGTGGAACAGACCTGGTCGGTGTACGCGGCGTGTAAGAGCGCGCGCGCGAACCGCCGCGGCAGCACCATCTCGTCCACGCACACCGCGCCGCCGCCGCCGCGCCGCGACAGCACGCTCCTGCGACACGACACGTACATTGTGTCTCGGATATCTGGTGGAACAGACCTGGTCGGTGTACGCGGCGTGTAAGAGCGCGCGCGCGAACCGCCGCGGCAGCACCATCTCGTCCACGCACACCGCGCCGCCGCCGCCGCGCCGCGACAGCACGCTCCTGCGACACGACACGTACATTGTGTCTCGGATATCTGGTGGAACAGACCTGGTCGGTGTACGCGGCGTGTAAGAGCGCGCGCGCGAACCGCCGCGGCAGCACCATCTCGTCCACGCACACCGCGCCGCCGCCGCCGCGCCGCGACAGCACGCTCCTGCGACACGACACGTACATTGTGTCTCGGATATCTGGTGGAACAGACCTGGTCGGTGTACGCGGCGTGTAAGAGCGCGCGCGCGAACCGCCGCGGCAGCACCATCTCGTCCACGCACACCGCGCCGCCGCCGCCGCGCCGCGACAGCACGCTCCTGCGACACGACACGTACATTGTGTCTCGGATATCTGGTGGAACAGACCTGGTCGGTGTACGCGGCGTGTAAGAGCGCGCGCGCGAACCGCCGCGGCAGCACCATCTCGTCCACGCACACCGCGCCGCCGCCGCCGCGCCGCGACAGCACGCTCCTGCGACACGACACGTACATTACAACACGACACAATAACCGCAGCCATAATAACGCAACTACTCGCTCCGTAGATGCCTCACCTGAAGAACCGGCTCCGGGCAGCCAGCACCACGCGGTGCACGGGCAGCTCGAGCGCGCAGCGGAACCCGAACGCGGCGCCGCCCTCCGCCGCGAACACCAGGCGCGCGTCCGCGTACTCGCCTGGAACCACACATTCCTTATTACAAGGGAGGCGTGGACATTTTGCATTAACTCATTCAAATAACTTTTCCAATAGAAGACCAAAAGAAAACCAACTTCAAAAAAGGCCTGAGATCCGAGGATCCGAGAGGTCTTTTTATACGAATAAAAGGACAAATTAGAAAAAAATGGACGCCTTTTTGATGGAGTACTTACCAGAGTCGAGCAAATACCGCATGTCACGGTGGAGCTCGTCGAGCCGCGCGCCGAGCCGCTCGGCGAGCCGGCGCACAGTGGTGGCCGAGCCCAGCGTGCACGAGCATGCTGGAAGAGACAGATTAGCGTTCAAACATGGATTTTTTCTTCACACACCACCCCCGCTACCTCACGTAACTCCAGTAGTGGTCACCCCAAATGAACTGCATGATCAATACAATAGTACTCACATCCACTGCTTTCCACGTTGATGATGTCCAGGTTACCGTCCGAGTTGAACCCGCGCTCGCAGTCTGACAGACAGACAAACATACACTTGTCAAGCGGATACGATAAAATTATGAATACGGCTGGCTCTTTCTAGCTGATTGATGATTCATGCATGAGAGATGCCGATTGGGTCTGGGTGATGTTTGTCGCGTCAGAAGTCTCGCGCGGTAGTATTGTTGTTAATTCAATAAATATCTGTATAAAACGGGCCAGTCGCGAGGGTCAACGTAGAATGCGTCAGGCGCACCCTTGACCCTCTGTAAGCCACATGGTTGGACAATGGTTGGGTAGCCTGGGCCTTCTGCTCGGGTAGGGAGTCCTTCTAGAGCCGTACTCACGGGTATCATGTCTCGTGCTGTCCGTGTGCAGCGCGTGCGGGCCGGCGTACAGCGCCCCCACGAGAGCCTCCACGTCGCCCCGCGGGAGTTCCGCCATCGCGCCCTCTAGCGGAACGCGGCACGGACCACTGAAAAACGCAAACATGTTAAAACTGGGTTAGTGTGTAGAAAAAAGTATGCGGGTAGTGATTCTGCCGGTCCTAGGTCCGCGCGCTGATGGTCCCTATGCGCGCCCGAGTGCCAAAGCCCCGAAGGGCGAGCCCACGCCGTCTCTCACTATTCCCAAGAGTTACAAGCAGAAGCGGCGCGGCATGCGAGGCCAACCGCCTGAAGCGTCTCTTAAAATGTGGGCCTCACTATTCGCGAGTCTTACAGTCTCAGCTCACCTGGGGTAGTGGCGCAGCAGGTCCCGGAAGTAGCTGCACCGCGCGGCCAGCAGCGCGCGGTGCGCCGGCAGCACCCAGCCCGCACCCGCCAGCTCCACGTCACACCAGCGCCTGCACACCATACACAATTCAACTTCACGTTCAACACGAACAAAATACTAATGCGAGTCGGTGACAACTCCAATAACGCTTTGGAAGGGACATCTGAAGAGAATAAAGCTACCATATTTGTTGAACATCTCATGAGAGTCGGTCGTAGATCTTCAAACAATTGGGGTCAGATTGGCAACTCGTCATTTAAGGATATCTCATAGATTATCTTGCAGGAAGCGTTAAATACCACTATCACTTTGGTGGGTTCTTGTTCCATCTTTATGACTCCATGATGTGGAAGGTAAACGTCTGCATTTGTGTATTTGTTTCCTACCTACTACATGAGCTTCGCGCAGCGCGCAGCTCCTCACACAGAAACATCACCTCCGCGAGCCGCCACGAGCTCACCACGGAGCGGCGGCACATGAAGCACCGCGTGCTCGCAACCTGACACACTCACCTGTCCTGCGCCTGCGCGTGCAGCGCGGCGTGGAGCGCGGGCGCGGGCTCGCGCGCCAGCTCGGCCTGTGTGACGAGGTCGCGCAGCGCGCAGCCGGCCTCCAGCTCCTCACACAGCAGGAACACCTCCGCGAGCCGCCACGGAGCGGCGGCACATGAAGCACCGCGTGCTCGCAACCTGACACACTCACCTATCCTGCGCCTGCGCGTGCAGCGCGGCGTGGAGCGCGGGCGCGGGCTCGCGCGCCAGCTCGGCCTGTGTGACGAGGTCGCGCAGCGCGCAGCCGGCCTCCAGCTCCTCACACAGCAGGAACACCTCCGCGAGCCGCCACGGAGCGGCGGCACATGAAGCACCGCGTGCTCGCAACCTGACACACTCACCTGTCCTGCGCCTGCCCGTGCAGCGCGGCGTGGAGCGCGGGCGCGGGCTCGCGCGCCAGCTCGGCCTGTGTGACGAGGTCGCGCAGCGCGCAGCCGGCCTCCAGCTCCTCACACAGCAGGAACACCTCCGCGAGCCGCCACGAGCTCACCACGGAGCGGCGGCACATGAAGCACCGCGTGCTCGCAACCTGACACACTCACCTGTCCTGCGCCTGCGCGTGCAGCGCGGCGTGGAGCGCGGGCGCGGGCTCGCGCGCCAGCTCGGCCTGTGTGACGAGGTCGCGCAGCGCGCAGCCGGCCTCCAGCTCCTCACACAGCAGGAACACCTCCGCGAGCCGCCACGGAGCGGCGGCACATGAAGCACCGCGTGCTCGCAACCTGACACACTCACCTATCCTGCGCCTGCGCGTGCAGCGCGGCGTGGAGCGCGGGCGCGGGCTCGCGCGCCAGCTCGGCCTGTGTGACGAGGTCGCGCAGCGCGCAGCCGGCCTCCAGCTCCTCACACAGCAGGAACACCTCCGCGAGCCGCCACGGAGCGGCGGCACATGAAGCACCGCGTGCTCGCAACCTGACACACTCACCTGTCCTGCGCCTGCCCGTGCAGCGCGGCGTGGAGCGCGGGCGCGGGCTCGCGCGCCAGCTCGGCCTGTGTGACGAGGTCGCGCAGCGCGCAGCCGGCCTCCAGCTCCTCACACAGCAGGAACACCTCCGCGAGCCGCCACGAGCTCACCACGGAGCGGCGGCACATGAAGCACCGCGTGCTCGCAACCTGACACACTCACCTGTCCTGTGCCTGCGCGTGCAGCGCGGCGTGGAGCGCGGGCGCGGGCTCGCGCGCCAGCTCGGCCTGTGTGACGAGGTCGCGCAGCGCGCAGCCGGCCTCCAGCTCCTCACACAGCAGGAACACCTCCGCGAGCCGCCACGAGCTCACCACGGAGCGGATGAAGCGCGCGTGCTCGCAACCTGACACACAATTAGGTATATCCAGTAGGATACCCCAGAAAAAGTAATATTACTTTCTGGGGTATCCTTCTGGATATAATTCTGTCCACTATAAACACCGGGCGGATCGTGATAGACATATGGTCCAGCACGATCACCTGGGTAATCTTACTGGATAAGTTCGTCCACTAGAATCACTTGCAAAGTAATATTACTTTCTGGGGTATCCTACTGGAAATAATTCTGTCCACTAAAATCACCCACGGGATCGTGCTGGATATGGCGTACAATAGGATCACCTGCGTGATCTTATTACCTCGGAAGTCCCCGCGTACTTGTGTACAAGTACAAATTCAAAACGAGTTTCGAACTCCAATAGAAATAACGATGGTTCCAAATTCAAAATCGTAAATATCAATCTGGGGCTTACGAGGATAGGACATATTCGTCCAATAGGATCACCTGGGTGATCGGGTCAGATGATCTTAGTGGACGCCGCTGATGTTTCCTAGAAGGCACAGTGGCAAAAGAGTGATAACGAGTGATAGCGCGTACCTCTGTCGGGACGGTCGCGCGGGCGGCGCGCGGCGGCGGCGAGGCGGCGCCGCAGCGTGCCGAGCCCCGCGCCGCCCGCCTTTTTCTTCCTCTCCCTGCAACACAACATGCACTCCCTGCATCATTACTGGAGCCGACATTCGATATTTGGCCGAGTAAACTGAGCTATAACCACGAACTTCGAAAGTCGAACTTCGGGTATCTCCATCTCTATCGTACTTACAATACTCGAGTGACAGTGCACGTCCTAGACATGACTATTCTAAACAAAATGAAAGCTGAATAAATTTGCTACAAGTTTTATTCGATCAAGTTTTTCGATATCTTGTATAGTTTTCGAGATATCTGCTCTTGAAAGTCTGTAATTTTGGAAAACAACAACTACCTTCTACGGCTATTCCTCATCAACCTCAAGCACGAAAGTAGCCTGCTTCAAAGGCGCTATCGACTCAGCAAGTCTGTTGATATACATTTCACCGAAGAAGCAGTTTCCGAGATATAAGGTCGAAACGCACAGGCAGCGTATTCTGTGCGGACCTTTTCATATTAGCTCGAACATTACAACCGGTACCGCCTCCGCACCGCACCGCCACCGCTTTCAGTGCGTTTCAGCCTTTAAGCGTAAAACCGAAAAATGGAACCTTCAAACGCCCCCACTCCTCCGGCTCAAGGGCTACAGGCAAGGACATTTGATATGTTGATCTCCTATTTAGTCCAAACAAAATTACGAAGTCAAAAATTGTGTTCCATTCCATGCATTTCCCTCTATACCTTTTCGTTGCCTGACCTAATAGTGCTTTTTAAATTTATTGCGTTGCGCGGGAATTACAATAGGGAACATTACTGCAATGTTCTGCCGCCAGAGTGCAGCACTATCACAATTAGTGAACAGTTTTTTTGACAACTTTGACAAGTCCTTCAAAGCTCTGGATCAAATAGGGAAGATAATATTTCAATGCAATAAAATGCATCAGTGCTGCGTAATTGGATGCAAGAATGAAGGGCATCATTCACTTCCGAAGGAAACGATGATACGAAAACTATGGGAAGCGGCAATACGTCGTAAAGCAAAAAAGCCCTCATCCACCTTTAAATGGCTATATGATGACAGTACAGGTATTTTACACTTGAATGATAATAAAACTATTGTAGTTTAACGCGTTTTCATCAATTATTTGTTATTGTTTGTTAGGTAAATAAATATGACATTGTACGTCATGGCGGTTTGTTTACGGTTTGTGTTAGTGTCGCCCGCAGAGCTTTGCGTGATGTTCCCTATAATAAATAATGTAATTTTAGTCGGAAACTAGTGAGTAGGTACTGTTAGTGAGTATGTTATGTACTGACCGTATGACGTCAGCCATGGTGGGCGGGGCGGTCGGCGCGCCCGCGCCGTCGCAGCCGTCGCCCTCCTGCAACACGGACACCACACCAATGTTAACAACGTGCATAGCGGACAATGGCCGTACATGATTCAGGAGACGTGAGCAGGATCAACACTACGGATTTAGTAGATAGATTATCAACCAATCAATCATTTATTACAGATATTATATTTATTACAGATAACAAAGATCCATACATTACAAAAAAAAACATTAATGTGTTAGTTAAAGTAACTTAAAAACTTATGTTAGTAGGTATAGAATCTACATAACATGGAGTTGGTCCCAGTGCTTAATTATGGGACAGTCCAGCCTATTTGCTATAATTGCTAGGCGGCTGTTGGGGCTGTCCCTTACACGGCGCTTCATGCCGGCGACCCGTTTTCGTAAGATTGCGTGGAAACCGTCTATTTTTATAAGCTTCTCATTAGTATGTACCATCAGCATTCGTAAGATTAACGATAACTTTTTTTTTAGTTTTATATGGTGACCATGATTTTAGTATGAACATTTTATTAACAAAAAAATAAAGGCGTTTGACTTAGTTACGATGGCTTACGATCCATTAACATTTACTGTATGTGTAGGGTTGGTCCTGCTCATGTCTCATGAATCACGCTGTATAGAGGTCAGCCGGGTGGGCCGTGCCTTCCCCGGCAGGTACAGGTGCCCCCCAGGATCCAGGATGTTGGTCACAGACTTCACTGACTCAAAATTCCATGCCAGGCATTTAAAAAACCTGCCGGCGCGAGCCAGCGGCGCTACCACGAACTTCGAATCTCGAACTTCGTATATCTCCGTTTCGGTCGCTCGAGTACCATAAACCATAAGTGCGATAGAGACGGAGATATACGAAGTTCGAGGTTCGAAGTTCGTGGTAGCGCCGCAGGCCTCCCCTGGCAACGCCAATGTAGATGAAAAACTATATGATGACATCAAACAATAACTACAACTCAGAAAAGTTAAAAAACCCCCGACATTTTCATTTCAAAGTTCAATATCACAAAAACGGCTGAACCGATTTTGATAAAATGTAGCTAAGAACCATCTCAAACACGTCAGCTTTCGGATAAAAATTTGTTTAGGCGCTACGATGCCACAGACAGAAACACAGCCAGACAGACAGACACGTTACACTTATATCACCCCTCTTATTGCGTCGGGGGTTAAAGAAAGGACTTCGGCAATGGTTACCCTGAACCAAAAGGAGCTGATAGACTTATAAATGCATTCACATGTAAAGGAATTTAAATTTTTCTAACTGAACGACGAACAGTGCCAAGAAAAAGAAAGAAATAAAATAATGTATCAGTGCTTAATAATGACAGCTGCCTCAGCGAGAAATCATAGCCGTTTTAAGAGTCCGCAGTAAGCTCGGCCGAATTTCACCTTCCCATACAAACGGAGTTTCGTTCTCGTTTTAAAACTTGTTGGATTATAACGAAACTTTACATATGCAATGACATGAGGTATATCTAGGACTGTAATTAGTTTATATGGCTCCAGTTTATAAAACAAACGAAATACAGCAAAAACAAGTTTTGTACGAAAAACTTAACTTTGCTGTACTTTTTTAATATGTTATCTGAAGCTACATAAACTAATTACCGACCTGGATATACTAAATTTAAAGGCCTTACAGCTCCCAATGACCTTCGATCTGTTACTGTCCGTTTTTTCGTGTTTTTTGTGGCTTACCGTATTAACAACAACGAGGTTTACCGAAATAGTGTCCCATGTTTATTTCAAAACTCACCGTTTTCGAGATATATGGCACCAAACTTTAGCAGTTTTAGGCCAAAAAACCTTTTTTGGACGTAACTTTTGTGAAAATGAGTTAAAATAAAAATCTCTCTTGGGTTGTTAGAGACGTCAATAAGGAACAGTGACATGTAAATTTCATATATAAAAGTGCATAAACAACATACTAATATCGAAAACAGAGCTTTTTTGGACCATGTTTGAATAAATCATAAAAAAATATGTATACATTTTTTTCTAAAAAACTTGCAAAAGTAGATAAAGGATTGAAGAACCGATTAATGTCTGTACCATAAATATATCTATTGTTATGACGGAGGAATATCAACTCAAAACACATCAAAACTAGTCAAGGGCTATATCTGTTACCTTGGTTCTGCCGCGGATAGCCTCATTTCTGAGAGAAACTCCCAGCATAATAGCCCTCTCCATTGCCCTTTGAGTGACTTTGAGCCTTCTTATGAGGCCCATAGTAAGCGACCACGTTTCCGTGCCATACGTCATCACTGCCGTGGAAGTGAGCCGAATGTAAACGGGGTATAAGATGTAGATTACCTGCGCGTGCGGGAGCGAGAGCGCGGCGCCCATGTCGCCGCGGTGCCGACGGCAGCAGAGCAGCCGGCTCATGGGCCCGGCATCACCGCGCCGGGCCGCCCCGCGCCGCTTCTGGAACAAACAATCAAACGTCATCAATTGAATCACCATCATCATCATGGGACTCTTAGCGCCCGCACATGACGACCGCTTTAGCCTAGTTGGTAGTGACCCTGCCTACGAAGCTAGAGGTCCTGGGTTCGAATCCCGGTAAGGGCATTTATTTGTGTGATGAGCACGAATATTTGTTCCTGAGTCATGGATGTTTTCTATGTATTTATTAAGTATTTATTTCTCTATTTAAGTATGTATATCGTCGCCTAGTACCCATAGTACAAGCTTTGCTTAGTTTGGGACTAGGTCGATATGTGTAAGATTGTCCGCAAATATTTATTTTATTTTATTTTATTACAGCCTCTAGGGGCCGCAATAGATCAGCGATGGTCGCAGTGATATAAGGGCTTTGACATCATGAAAGCCATCACCAGAATAATAATAGGGGCCGCCACTAAGCGCGACCACTTCTGTCCTTCTGTTCTGCAGGAAAACGAGCAGAATGGAAGAATCTGATGTGGGAACGCTGCCGGGACAGCAACCTTGAATTGGGCTGAATGAGCGCAACGAGCGATCGACTGCCCGCCTGTTTGTTGCCAGCTAAATTAAAAACCGGCCAAGTGCGAGTCGGGCTCGCGCACGAAGGGTTCCGTACCATTATCTATAAAAATATTTATTTTATTCTGTTTTTAGTATTTGTTATAGCGGCAACAGAAATACATCATCTGTGAAAATTTCAACTGTAACTATCATGGTATCAGTGAGATACAGCCTGGTGACAGACAGGCAAGCAGACAGACAGACAGACAGCGGAGTCTTAATAATAGGGTTCCGTTTTACTCTTTGAGTACAGAACCCTAAAAAGCACATGAGAGGCTCTGCGTATAATATATATTGTAATATTAGATTTAGGTACCTGACTAACTTAGGATAAGCAATTGTATACTAACACTATGGACATGGTCTGAATTAAAATTTTTGAATTTGAATTAAAAACTGGTCTTAAGTGGCTGATGGCTTACCATAGACTACCTACTTAATTTGGACAGGTAATGGTTTCTTTGGCACAACTTCATACTAAATCAGTTGTGCCCAACAAAAAAAAGCGGAACTATGACAAGAACAACGAATGGTATTTCTCTTTCTGTCACACTTATCGAGATTTGTATGCTACCACCTCTTTCGCATGTGGTATTATTATCACTATAGCATGTCCTGAGTATTATACGTCCATGGAGCACAACAAATCTTCATATAAATAAAGGGTTGGCAACACACTAGTGATCTTTCTGGAATCTGCTTCCCACCACATCAGGCAGCCCATTGTTTGTTTACCATTGTAGTACCTAGTGTAAACCACTCTGTTCACCATTGTTGAGGTTTCTGTATGACATGCAAGTGGACAGCCTTGTCTAGTCCTTGAAGGCCGAAACGCACTGAAAGCGGTGGCGGCGCGGCGCGGTGCGGTGCGGAGGCGGTACAGGTTGTAATGTTCGAGCTAATATGAAAGGGTCCGCACAGAATACCGCGGCGGGACGCAGCGCGGCGCGGTATTCTGTGCGGACTTTTAAGCAGTAGCTTCATTCAGATCCCTGCTAGCCTTCTATATCATATAGGTAGGGTTACACCCCTACCAGTGTTATTGTTATATTTAAATATTTTGTGGAAAAATTGGAGATCATAAGCAGAGATAGGCGAGGGTGAGCTTTTTTTTAGTTGTTGCATAACATGGACATGCCTTGTCATTCAATGGTAAATTATTTTATTTGTGCTACGAGAAAACAAATGAATTTTATTAGAAACTACGGAATGTGATTAATCTATCTTGCACAACTTTTCCCTTATGTGGGAGAACAGTTTCAACTTGTATTAAAGCAAACTTCCAAACTCATTTTTTAATACATTTCCATTTTATGATTAATCATTTCAATTTTGTCTTCTTTTAATATTTCTTTATGGACACACCTTGTCCATATTAATATCTACAAGACACAACTAATGACATTAATGACGTAAAAATAGCTCACCCCCGCCGCCGACCTCTGATCATAAGTCATCCCAAATGTTCACTGAGGCGATTTTTAGCCATTAGGCGAAAAAGAGTAGGGTCACTGCTTAGGCGGGTGCGCGGCAGCAGCAACGGCCTTCTAAGGGCGTTAGTTGAGTGCCTGGAGGTGGCTATTGGCAGGGCCAAGTAGGGAACTTTGGACTCCCTGCTTGGCACTGTGAAAGGCTAGCCTAAGCAATGTAGTGTTTTTATAAGGCCGGTTCTCATGTATGGCAGCGAGACGTGGGCGTTGACTCAAAAGCATGTCCATACCATCCAAGTTGCCGAAATGAAGATGTTACGGTGGATGTGCGGCGTTACCAGGCTCGATAAAATCCGCAACGAGTACGTACGAGGAAGCCTGGGCGTCCGTGACATCGCTGATAAGATCCAAGAAAGCCGGCTGCGATGGTATGGTCATGTGAAGAGGAGGCCACCAAACTATGTTGGTAATTTGGCACTACAACTTTCCGTCTCTGGTCGAAGATCCAGGGGCAGACCCAGAACAAGATGGAAGGATGTAGTGCTAAGAGATATAAGAGAGAGCAAGTTATCCGAAATTGATGTCGAGGACAGAGCGAAGTGGAGAAGTAAGACAAGGAAAGCTGACCCCACCACCATGTGGGATATATAGCTGGGAAGAGAGAGAGAGAGAGAGTGCTGGTCTTCAATTAGTTTTTATTTATCTCACACAATGTGACAACCAGTTTAGTCATTTTAATGGGTAGTGAACCTGCCTACAAAGTGATGGTTCTGTTAGGATTATTCTATATGGAAAGTTTGACTAGGCTGTAATCGTAAGTTGGTGCAACCTGTCTTATTGAGCTTCCTGCGGGGCTAGATCAATTTGTGTAAGGTTGTCCTTTATTTATTTATCTAATTCTATATGTAGTGTTTCTATTTGTTCCCACACTTGTTTTGTTTATCCTATACTATTAAATGAGCAATATTTGTATATATGGAAGGCCCAAGACAGAGTGAAGTGGAGGATTCTGGAAGAGGCCTTTACCTCCTATGGGTCCTGGTGTGATTTACTACAAAAATTTATATTTAAATCCTAGATTAAGTTATTGTACAATTTGTTGTCATACCCAGAAATAAAAAGGTTTAGTATTTTATTTTTATTTTATTTGTATATTTATTATTATATAAATCATATCAATATCAACCTGGCATGATGTTTTTGAATTTGCACAGCAAGGGATGGCACTATGTGCAAACTGGCTGAATAACAACCTGCTAATAGTGTTGTGTACAACGCTCATTTCGAGGCTTATAGACTCGAGCCTTAAAGACTCCAAAGGCTTAAAGACTCGATGCTGTTTAAGAACCGTGTTGCCTTATTTTACGCATATGAATGCAAAATATTGACTTTTCGTCACTCGAGTCTTTTAAGCCTCGGGAGTCTTTAAGGTTCGAGTCTTTAAGCCTCAAAATGAGCGTTATCCACAACACTACCGGCTAAGCTTGAATCATTCAAAAACTAATTACGTATGCTTTTTTAAGACAAACGCATCCTGTCCCCCCAATGAAACTCAAATAATTTTACATAATTGCAAGAATCCTACTAATGCAGCTGGGTGCCGCGACTGTTCTCAATGTCACACTATTTCGAGGGTAGAATCAATAAAATATCTAGGAGTGTTGATTGATGAAAAGCTAAGTTTTAAGCAACATACATCCACTACGGCAAAAAGAGTGCGTAAGTTAATATATATTATGAAAATTTTAACCTAATAAGCGATGTACATGTGCTAAGCAACACTGAATTTCCTAGTGACCACAGATTAGTACGAGCAAAATTCAAGCTTCCAACCAAGAAAAAAAGCAGAAAAAACTTCAAGTGCACACCAAAAATCCCTGAAACTGATGATGAAATAAAACACTACCTTAGCAACTTGGATACAAATATAGACTACGAAATGGAACCCAATGATGTTCAAAGCTACTACAACATGCTGGAAACAGCTCTCACAACAAGCCTCAAAACCGAAACTACAAACACAACAAAAAAGATCAAGATATTTAGCGACCATACCCAAGAACTAATAAGAAAACGAAAAGAACTAATTCTCACAAAACATAAGAATAGACAAACAAAAATTGAAATAGGCAAACTATTTAAAGAAGTTAGCAAGTCGATAATGAAAGACTACAACAACCACAGGAAAAGTGTAATAAGCTATAACCTGAAAAAGTATAGAAGCACCAAAAGAGGACTAAAAGCCTTAACAATACATAAAACATGGATACAAAAATTAAACAACAACTCAGCAGAAACCAAATCAAGGAAAGACGTCATAGATGCAGCCACGAATTTTTACAAAAACCTCTACAAAAAACAAAATAGAGACAAGGAAGAAGAACCATCTAACTATAACAACACTACTACTACTGCAGGTGAAGTCTATATAGAAGAAAGGGAAGTATATAACCAATTAAAACGACTGAAAAACGATAAAAGCCCAGGCCCTGACGGAATTACTAACGAAGCTCTTAAACTAGGAACTCCCGCACTTCTTAGCCCCCTCACAAAACTGTTTAATACTATACTGACTACTGGTGACATACCAATTCAGTGGGGAAACTCCGACATTACACTCATATACAAAAAAGGAGACCCTATGGACATAGGCAATTATAGACCAATTAGCCTCTTAGCGAGTGCCTACAAGCTCTTCACATCAATTATACTAAATAAAATAACACAGATAATTGACAACAACCAAACTACAGAACAAGCAGGCTTCCGAACAAGCTTTAGCACTATAGACCATATACACACGCTTGAACAAGTACTGGAAAAATATAAAGAGTTCAACAAGACACTATACCTAGCGTTCATTGACTACAGCAAAGCCTTCGACACCATTAGCCACAACTCAATCTGGGAAGCACTGGAATCCTTTAAAGTTCACCATAAATACACCGAGGTCCTGAAAAATATCTATAAAAACAGCACCAGCAGAGTGAGACTCGAGCAAAGAGGAGAAGAGATCAAAATAGAGAGAGGCGTGAGACAGGGGGATCCCCTCTCTCCCAAACTCTTTATAGCCGTGCTGGAGGGAGTATTCCGGAACCTTAACTGGGTAAAAACAGGAATAAAAGTAAATAATCGTTATTTGAGCCACTTACGATTCGCTGATGACATTGTGCTCTTTGCTGAGAACCAAAGCAACCTAGAAGGCATGATAAGTACACTGAACGAACATAGCTCTAAGATAGGACTGGAGATGAACATAAGCAAGACCAAAGTGATGACTAATAGCTACAAAAAACCCATAAACGTTAATGGCACAACAATAGACTATGTGGATAACTATATATACCTAGGGAAACAGGTGTCATTCTCAAAAACTAACAATGAAGAAGAGGTCACAAGGCGATCAAATATAACTTGGAAAAAGTACTGGTCCATGAAAGATATTGTTAAGGGAGACTACAACCTTTCATTAAAAAAAGTAGTGTGTGACACCTGTCTTCTACCATGCTTAACTTACGGCTCACAAACATGGGTCTACACAAACAAAGTAAGAGAAAAAATAAAATGCACACAAAGAGCTATGGAGAGAAGCATGATGAGACTGCGGAAAATAAATAAAATAAGGCATATAAAAATCAGGGAAAAAACGAAAATAACCGACGCTCTCACTTATGCCCTCAAACAAAAGTGGCAGTGGGCCGGCCACATCACACGAATGACAGATGGAAGATGGACTCAAGAAACCACCACATGGCAAGGGCCATCTGGTAAACGAAATGTTGGCAGACCTTACAAGCAATGGGTTGATGATATCATCCAGACAGTTGGCAAACATTGGACAGAGATAGGAAGACAAAGAGAGGAGTGGAAGAGTTTGGAGGAGGCCTTCACCCAAAGAGGGATCCATATTCAACAGATATAAAACTATAACTTCAACTACAAATGTAATATGGAATATAAAGGCTTAATAATAATAATAATAATAATGAAAATTTTAAGAGACGTAGCTGACGCTGATTTATTAAAAACGGTATACTTAAGTCTATGCCAGTCTGTCCTGTCTTACTGTATTCTGTCGTGGGGCGGAGCGGGGACTTCGTCGCTAATTGTCCTAGAGCGCGCTCAGAGGTCCGTTCTTAAAGTGATGTTAAAAAAGGCAACTCGCTTTTCAACAGTCCAAACTTTCAAAGAGGCCAAAATGCTAAATGTCAGAAAGCATTTTCTGCTCAAACTAGTCTTCAAGGCTCACCGGGAAGCTTTTTCTGTGCCAGAAGTGGTCGGACTTGGTCGGCTGCGGAAACGTAGCTTCAGGTTGCCAATACCGCCTACAAAAACTCACTTCTCTAGACGTTTTAGTACTTACCTGAAACCTTTCATGTATAATAAATTCTGCAAAACACTAGATATAAGTAAATTGTCCTCAAGAGAAGTTAAAATTTATGTGACAAAGGTGTGCTGTGATTGGAGTTACGAGGACAAGGAACGTTTTCTGCGGAACCAATATAATTAACACCCATACATGCACACACGCACTCACACACATCCACACACACACTTACAAACACAAACACCACATACACACAAATTCCCCCATTTAGATCTTACCTTTTATGTCTAACATTATTATAATTATTTTTTTACTTAAATTCACTGTTCTTTCTTTTATTATTTCGATGTTTCTTTATAAGTTAAGTTATAGCAGTCATATGTAAAAAAAAATATAATAAAAAAAACAATCAGGTCAACTGCACTCCTGGGCCCCAAGATACAGGCTTTGCCTAGTTTGGGGTCCACCAGATACTGTTTTTGGTCGAAAAATTTATTTCTTATCAAATAAACGAATTTATTTATTATTTATTTATTTATTTAGTAATATATATTTGCAATCACGTTCTCGGAAATGGCTCAACGATTTCGATTAAATTTGAAATATAGGGCTTTACGGGGGCGAGAAATCGATCTAGATAGGTCTCATGTCCGGGAAAAATCGTTTTCTCCGTATTCTCTCCATTTTCCGAGCAGAGCTCGGTCGCCCAGGGGCTTTGGGAGGTGCTTCACACTCCCTCACTCCAATAAACGAAATAGGTTTCAGAACTACAATATTTTTGCCAAATTTTCCATACATTGCAATCTAGGTCGCCTCCACTACTAAGCAGCCATCAGTGCTGGGTTCAGATCTCAGATAGGGCATTTATTTGTGTGATCAGCACACTTGTTCCTGGGTAATGGAAGTTGTCTATGTATTTGTTTATCTATATAAATAAGTGTGTAATATTGTTGTAAATCACCCATATTACAAGCTTTGCTTGACTAGGTCAATTTACGTAAATTTTACCCCCAATATTTATTTATTCATTCACTGAAAAGGATTTCCAGTTAAAAGCCACCATAACACTATCTTATGATGTACATTATTATGGATTATTGTATTATATATTGAATCAATCAGATATTTAATTATGAAACAAGGTTATACCTTGGCCTTCATATTTGTTTTACATTCATTGGTAATGTAAAAGCTATATTGCCATTAAATATTAAGAATATGGAGAAAGGATTGATATACAAGGATTCTTTCCATTTTTAGTATTCATATGTTAATTTAGTAAATTAAAGTTTTTTATGTAAAATCTGTCTATAACACTCATTATTATTTGGCTAAAACAACCAATTTTTGTTCTTGTTGCCATGGTTATGTCCTCTGGGTCACTTTTAAAAACTTTATAGTGTTTATATAGTTGTGTGTATTATGTTGGTTAACCCGTTCCATGGAGGGGCATCTCCTAAGCATGAAACTGTTAACATTGTCTCCTAGCTTACCGGGACACAATAACCACAAGAAAAACTAGTTTGACCTATTTACCCACACAATTTAAACTATACAGCAGAAAGGTTAAATGTATAACTCCTTTGTACTTGCCCTTTGTTGTATTTTTTTTGTTTTTTTGTTACAACAAACAATTTTATTACTACAAATTATCTACTTCCAGGTTCAAAATGTACTTCCTTATCATGAAACTTGATAGTTTTACTACATGCTAATTTCAGCATAAAAACCACTTCTTTCATGACTTGTAAACTGAAATTTTAATTTATGAGCTCTGCCCACCTCTTTTCATAAATCATACATAATACAGGTGTATATGCACCAAGCTTTTCAGGTCATCAAGAGTTGATTGAAAGGGTATAAATAACTTTCTAGGCGCTAACTGACCTATGTTTTAGGTGGCCCAAATAGATATAGGTCACATACACTGCTTCGAAAGTGATAGTAGCGCCCCCTCCCTCGTGACGTAGGCCTGCGCGCGCCGAGCCCCGCGCTGACCCACTTACGACATCACCAAATGTCAACAGCCCTGGCCTCCAGCTATACGCCAGCTATTGACCAACGCCGCCCCACAAACCACCAGACTATGCAAAATTTGAACCAAACATGACCTTTTGTTGCGATTTTATCGCAGTTTTTCATATTTTGAATGTTTTTAAAAGCGGAGCAGGGGTGGATTGTGTTGGATGTAAAATTTTGGGAATCCTTACCGTTTAACAGAGTCATCACGGACGAAAACACGATGGATTTATTATCCTAAACAAACATTTCCTTATGAGACCGCCATTACGGCCCAACACGTCAACTTGTAAACCGATTTCACTCACTACGACACACGCGCGGCGCCGAAACCGCGACGCTGAACACTTATTATATTTACTGATTACGTTTTTACACAAACAGATCGCGATAATAAGCTCGTCGAGTTGTAAATTGATAAAAAAAGCAGGAGGAACGAGACCCGTTATGTTTCTCCGTCTTCTGCTATTTCGACACTGCTGCCAACTGCACAAAAATATAAATAAATACCATAGATAATGGCTAGACGACGTTTGATCGATTAGGAAAGTTTCTTGAAATATGTTTATATACATATAAATATAATATGAGTCATAGTTTTATTTCAAATTGTTATGCAATTGGTACAATTTTGCGTATTTTTCTATTACAAAAAATGCAACATTAAAAAACGGTGCCAAATTCGAACTAGTCAATGTTTTTTTCTTAACGAACAAATGAACAAGAATACTCGCCGTTGGCTGATTAAAATTGACACTTGTTTCTGATTGGGCAAATTGAGTTTGGTATGTTTTTAAGCCAATAGCAAGGCAGATAAAGTACCCTTAATCGTGCCATCAAAGAGCCTCAACAGCTGCAAGACCGATTGTCAAATCAAATCAAACAAAAGTGTTATACGCGTTTTCATTATTGTTTTCGACTGAATTTATTTAGATTACTTGTATTGTGAAGTTTTACGCGATTTATTAAGTGAAAGGTTTAATTAGTGGTTGTGATATTCGTTCTACTGTAAATTAGTGAAGGATTGCTGTTATTTGGATGGAGCCCAGCGCCCGGTAGCGTCCGACGTTGAAGCATAAAAAACATCGTTTTTTAAACACTAACAAAAAGTAAGTTTCACTTAACACTGCTTGCATAGGCTATCCTATTGCTTTTCAGTACCATGGTGACTTAGTTTTTCTATAATAATAATCAGAAAGAAGTACTATTACTTTCATGTTTTCTGTCAGAACAGGTTTCTGGTTTAGGCCATATCTGCCCTGATTATATGGGTGAGGGTGTACTTGATTTCTCCTATAGTTACTCTACTACGCTACAGTGTGTCACATGTGTACATGTCCTTCAGATTCAATAGCACTTTCAAAGAGAGAAATCAATAGAAATTCACCTGCACCAGAAGAAAATATCAACAACACACATGCTGTACTTTAGCTACTCAAGTGGTTGCTCAGAGATATGTGTGTGGGAATGGTACCATTTAGCTGAGTTTATAATGCTGGCTTTTAGATGATTCATCATCATATATTTTTGAGCCTAGCCTAGCTCTTTTCGGTGGATTAATCACCATTCCTGTTTGCATCTTTGTCAATGTGTACTACTCCATCCTTAATTATTGGAGAATGTTCGTGTGGGGGTTTTGTACAGTCACCAGCATAAATATATGATGAAATAAAGGCCGCAAAAATATCTGATGACAACTCTATTCCTAGAGCCATAAGAGTGTGTCTGCAGCCTTTGATTCATCATATATTGATGCCGATGACTGTGCAGTTGTACATATAGTAAATAAATTTTAAAATATGACTAATATATTATGCATAATTCTCAAAAATAAGTTGAAGAAGGGTCTAGAATATTGCTCGGCAGATTATTTTACATTTTCATTGTTTGGTTGAAATGAAAGTCCTACAGAAACCTGCTTCCTCGATCTTCTGCCAATATGGATACAGCTAGTGCTCTCTAACAAGGGATTTATTTATAATTATTTATTTGTATGACATGGGTACAGTTCTTTACAAACTTACCCTTAAGAGCAAAAGTTGATGAAGGATTACTACTATATTTTATTTTGGTTTATTTGGCACATCAACAGCAATACATACAAAAATTCAAAACTTAAAAATACTCAAGCAGCCAATAACAGATGTCCACAAATATGCAATAATTTTTTAATGCACAAAAGAAGAACTTATAGTACAAAAGGCAGACATAATGCAATCAAGTATTTTCTACCTTAAAGCAAAGCAGATAAATTGTTATTCAGATGATTAATAGAACGAACTGAATTTACAGTGCCAAAGACAAACAAGTCAAAAGGCATTCCTATACCCATCAGAGGTCCTTAAAAATATATTAATAATATATTTAGGGTAAAGTTAAGGTTAGGCAACAGAAGGAAGGCATAAATAAATGAAAATAAAATAAAATAAATAAAAATAGCATTTATTGTTGAGGTTTACAATTTTTAAGAAAACTTATACTACTTTACTTATTATTTACTTCTTTTACTTCTAACTATTTCCATTGACAACCTCAATTTGTCTTCCGAGATAGGCCTCCTTCAAAGCTTTCCACTCTTCGCGATCCCTTGCGTCCCGCAGCCACACTCCTCCACCAATCCTTTTAAGGTCATCTGACCATCTAAGAATCGGTCTTCCTCTGTTTCTTTTATTTCCTCTTATGGGGCTTCTAAGTGGGCCATATATTCACTGCAAAGGGCCGGCAACAATTGGTGTCTTTCTCTAACATGTGAGTAAGAGAGGGACACCAATAGTTTCCGGCCACATATTGCATTGAAAATATAGCCCGTTTAGAAGCCCCATTAGATACCACTCAACTATTTCTTTTGTCCATGTACACTAAGTTTTGTCTAATCATGTGGTCCTTAAAAATATATTTAGTGGGAAAGTTAAGGTTAGGCAATAGAACAAAGGCATAAATAAAATATAGGATCTGGTCTCTCTCACTGCATCATATGGTGACTCATTCAACATTCCAAAACAATTTAATCTAATGCAAACAAAATTAGGTAATTCCTTATTTTTTAAATATATCAATCCCACATGCATGTACAGTATAGGGCACCAATATGTATACACCACAAAGTCTCAAAAATATGTACACAGACCTTATTTCTGCAACAATAAGGTTGTAGTATACATATTTATGAAACATTGAGTGAATACATATGGGGGCCCTTGACTGTACAGTTGGTCTGATAAGTTGCTGAACACCTTGTTGTTTTCACTCATTTGACAACTTCATATAGCAGTTTAACATGACAATTAATGAGACACAGTACACAGTATAAAATCAAAATCAATTATTTATTCTGCAAATAGGCCACAAGGGCACTTTTACATGTCAAATGGTATTCTACAATATAATATTAATAATCTTACACAATAATCATTTTAAAATTGCAGATTTTAACCAATTAGTACCTAAACGGTTAACAAACTAAGTGTCACTAAATGAAAAGTAAATAAATCCAAAATTGTAAAATATTATCAATTACAAAATATAAGGTCTGTATCAGAATTAACAATAAGTTTATGATATGAATTTAGTACCCCAGAGATGTATAAGGTCTCTGAGCATCCAAATACAATTAATAATTATTCTAATGTTCTTATAGAGATGTATACTGTCTCTAAGCGTTAAAACAGAAAAAAAGGATCATTAATGTAATATTGTCAGAAAAATGTTAAGCTCCTTTTAGGCACACCATACATTCATTCATTCATCAATGATGTTGTACATTTTGTAAATAACCTATGTTGTAAATTTTAATATGAAGAAACCGCAACCCACCCAATTATTAAGTACGTTAATAGCTTGTACTTACTTAGGTGTGCGCAGATAAAAACAAAGTTACAATACAATGAATCAAGGGGCACAGTGGCTCAAGAGGAAACGATGCAGCGGATGAACTGGCCAGGAAAGGCTCAGAAACAACGGCATACGGACCGGAGCCAATCTTGCCCCTGCCACAAAGCTACATATACCATCAACTGGACCAACACACCAAAGACCTACACCAAAGATACTGGGAGGAGATAGACACATGCAGACAGACCAAAGAGATTCTGTCGAAAAGCGACCACAAACACACAACCACACTACTAAGGACACATAGAAACCAACTGCGCAAGATAGTGTGTATAATAACAGGACACAACACCTTGAACAAACACCTCTATAACTTAGGTATCACAGACAGCCCCATGTGCAGAGCGTGCATGGAGGCAGAAGAAACGACTAAACATATACTACTGGACTGCAAGGAGGTAGAAGTATACAGAATTAAGCACCTAGGTTCTCCAAACACACTACGGGACGCAGTCAGCAACACCAAGGCACTCACCAACTTTTTAGACGAGCTGGGGTGGTTAGAGTAGCGCCACACCGCCGTTTCACGCAAAATAGGCACAATGGATGTCGACTTGCGGAAAACGCCCAGTATAACTAACTAACTAGCTTGTACTTATAAATTCAAATCATCGTCATACATTTAAGAGTTAGGCTCTTCTCGGTGTAGCTCTCTTGTAAGCTACAATATTGGGGATTGTGCAGTAGGCCCCCATTACTTAACTTATTGTTTTTAACAAACAGATGTTTTTAAAACTTAAAGGAATACTTTAATGGCGCCTAAATGTTAAAAATCTTGCTGTGTGTTTTTCTTATCAGGCTTTTTTATGTATAAAATTACTATTAATAATTGTAATTAGTTAGCCCTCTGATATTGCTGTGCCCTTGCAGGGTGTCACATGTATACCTACTTATTAATACCATCCACGTATGTAATGTGATATGCAATAAACAATTCTATTTCTATTTACTTTCTGCTCCACAGTTTGAGAATCAGTGGCTTGCTCCTCAATGTTTTGTCAAAACCACTCCTAAAACTTTCTTTGTCAACCTTTTCATCATCAGGGTATCTTATTTACTGGCAGCATTTATTCATCATTTCAGGTCATCTTTGGATCTACTTACTTCATGTTTTTTGTCCCCTTTATTGCACACCTAATCAGAGTAGAACAAAACAGTATAGAACACAGTGAATATAAGCAGAGGGCCTACCGCGAAAAGCATTCGAAGTTTCCCCTCTCTGTCATACTTAGGAGTTCGTACATAAGTGTGACAGAGAGGGAAAACTTCGAATGCCGTTCGCGGTAGGCCCTCAGGTTTAGTGTAGTGGTACTAAAGAGCGATTTTTTTCCAGAGGCTCTAGTATAAGTTTTATCGATACAATACGTTTTCGAACGAGTTTGCATTTAGTTTGAATTTGTATGGCAACACGAACGCCTCTGGTGGTAACTATTAGGAACTACGCTTCGCCATACAAATTGAAACTAAACGCAAACGTTCGAAAACGTATATGTATCGATTAAACTTATACTAGAGCTACCGAAAACCATATTTTGTCCACTTCACATGTGTATAACATAGTAAATTTTCTATTGCAGATCTCTATGAGTGAGCATGGGCTCGTCGCCGCCGTACTTCCCGGCGCGGGACAGCCCCAGCATCCTGGAGCCGCCCTCGTCCCCACCGAGCGCGTCCCCCGCGCGCTCCCTGTCCCCCGTCCTGCGCGCGCCGTCCCCCATGCGCCTGCAGCACTCCGAGACCTTCACGCCCAGAGAAAACAGCAACGGCAGCTTCCCACCTGAAGACAACAACTCCAACTCCATAGACGGAGTGTTCCCTTCTCCGTCGACGTACACCTTCGATCCTGAGGAGAGTGACAGCAGTTTAGCGCAATGGCCGCGCCGAGACAACATACAGCCTCCAAGCCCCTTTGTCTCCAACGATAACAGCGTGTTCAGCACCGCCATGTCGAATGAGGAGTCGAATTCTCTCCCTGAGGTCAATGTGCGGGGCGACGAGGCTCGCGAGGACGACGAACCTCCTGCGAAGATCAGGAAGGTCAGTTCCCCCAAACCCAAGTCACCGGTAAACGCGGACGACGGCGATGGTGAAACATGCCCCATCTGTTTAGATTCCTGGTGTACTTCAGGTGACCACAGACTAGTGGCATTGAAGTGCGGGCATCTCTTCGGTTCGCGCTGCGTGCAGCGCTGGCTGCGAGCGCAGACTCAGAAGGAGCGCTGCTGCCCCACCTGCAAGAGCAAAGCCACCATGAAAGAGTTGAGAAATATATACGCTAGGCGAATAGTAGCCGTCGACACTTCGGAGATAACCACAATGCAGAAGCAGGTGGAACACGTGTCGGCAGAAAAGAGCAGAGTCGAACTCGAGCTGCAGAAATCCAAGATAGCTCACCGCGCCTGTCTCCAGCAGTTGGAAACTCTTAGAAACACGCTCATGAAGGCCCAGGTCAGACCTCAAGTGAAGCGGTCGTGGCGGTTCGCTTTAGAAAAGAACCTAGAGATATGCAAAGACGGTGGCTGTAGGGTATTGACGTATAACTGTCGGACTTACGAGCTCTACGTATCACAGAAGAGCACGAACAATCTATTCCCTGGTTATGGAATTCGGAAAGTGAGTTGTGTGGACTTTAAGCAAGGACAGTTCGTGCATTTGCACCCGAAACCTATTAGGGATATCTCGTATTCGCAGCCTAGAGACTTGCTGCTAAGTGTAGGCCTGGACAGCTGCGCTAGGATAGTGGAACGCGGGATCCCGAGCACTACTGTCCACGCTGGGGTGCAGCTCTGGTCCTGCGCTTGGGATACCCTCCGAACCAACGAGTTCTATGTGGGTGGTGTTGGAGGCTTCATCCAACAGTACGACGTTAGGAACACCAGTACGTATATCCAGAGATTATCGGCGCCCGGCGATATGTCGCCGGTAGTGTCTTTATGTTCAACGGAATTCGGTCTGCTCTCCTGCCATCTCAACTCCTGCTGGTTGTGGAGTGGGACCGGGCAATGGGAGCCGAGGAGTTTGCCCGTCGAGGGGCCGTTCATGTCGCTCTGCTATGACGGTGAGTCTCATCGGGCGTTAGTGTCCTGTCGGCCGGCGAACGGAGAGAGAGCGAGATTGTCTTTATGTCAGTTTAGGAGTGATGGGGGGGTGACGTGCCAAGTGGAGCAGACATTTCAAGGATCTGCTCGGAGTTCGCTCATGTCTCGGTCTGCGTGGGTGCGTGCGGAAGGGGCGACGTGGGTCGCGTCGCACTCCGAGTCCGCGGGAGCCCTGATGCTTCACGGGCTGGATGGGGCGCGCGGGGCGTCGCTGCCGGCGGCGGAGCCCGCGCTAGACGTGTGCTCTGTGCAGTTGAACGGTGACACGTTGCTGGCTGCCTTGTCGGAGGCGCGGCTGCGTTTGTATAAAGCTGTGCCGACTAGCTCGTAATCTAATAGGTATGTACATTCGTTCCTACGAACCACTTGGTCTAGTCTGAGAATCTTTCGGACAAAACTTCATTGTTGCAAGTTTTACTGCCGAATGTTCTTTCAATTTTACGAAACTTAACTGACTGGCCATATATTGGCTGCATCATCAGACCAACTCTGTGACACCATAATGTTGCACTGTCATCTGAGTTGCATTGTGTAAAATTTCAACTCAATTGGACTTCGAGAATTTGGAAAAATGCTCGCACGGCTCTAGCTAGAGATGTGAAGGAAAAAGACAAGTAGGAAGGAATTAATGCTCTTTCAACACTCGTATATTGTGACCTTGTGAAATGTGATTTAAAAAAGAGTAATGTCAGCGTCAAACGTCACATTAACTGCGTAGGTTTTTGAGGCAGCGTAGCGGGCTAACGGCAGAGACGCCGCCATCTGTAAGAATGAGTCAGTTGCGTCCCACCCTTTAGGCTGCGACCCATTGCTAGACAGAGACGGATATTGTGTATCGCAGCTATAATGTCTTCAATAACGTTAGTTAGGTAAAAAGTCTGAGTAAATTAATGTTTGTTGTTTTATCATTTCTGATGTCATTTTGGATGTATTTTTCGTTCAGGTGCAATGCAGCTAACTATAGACATAACTTTTAACTAAGGCGGTTCCTGCGGTAGCTGTCCGTCCGGTGGCAGTGCCAGCGAATCAGGTACTATATTGAACTCTAAAGCAAACTATGTACTTACAAATGATGCAATTTGTCACACCAACATTTCGTATGAAAGCTATTGTATTACTGTCTCATTCCAACTGTAGCAAGTTGTTGTGGCAAAGTGCTAGGTGTGTAATCGCCTTATTACGTTAGGTATACTATACATACTTACCCCTCCCTCACCGCGCATGTACCCCAGGAGCCGACTCAGTTAATCACTAGTCCTACAGCTGGCACGATTGTGTTTATGTGCGACCTAAAACATTCGTCCCTTTCTAGCGATTATTGCTTGCAATTTGTTACAGCAACCGATAGAAACGCAGGTGAGAAGACAAATACCTTTCATTAAAATAATAGCTTTGTCTCTGTCGGTTGCTGTGATTAATTAGAACGTTCGTAAAGCCCCTTTGTATGTACTAAAGGGACGAAGTACTTTAAGCACACTACAAACGATGCAATTTGTCACAACAATCAACAGACACAGCTATAGTTACAATGAAACAAAGACCAGCTGTTGTTTGCCTCTGCTTATATTTGTTGTTCTGGACTGTTTTGTAATGCTATTGAGGTGTGGAATAATAGTACATTACTATCTAGGGCGTTAAAACAAAGACTTGTCTCAGATCAGTCAGATCCCAGGCAAGGGCGATAAATATGCGATCTGAGGTTTTCTTTAGCACTTTGTTAATCACTTTTGGACTCTATGTAATGGCATTAAGGTCCAAAAGTGCTAAACATTAAATTTCCTCGACTGTACAACATTTAACGTCAGGAAACCCACACCCGTCAGGTCCCTGGTCAGAGAGTGGGATTTTCCAAACGCTTAGCGTGCGGTAATTTCTACTTTATGGCCATGACGTAAAGACTATTTGTATTGTATCGTATGTACTGCTGTCTCATACCAACTAGAGCTGCGTCTCTGTTTGTTGTAGTGACAAATTGCAAGGTGCGTATGGTCTTTATGTCAAACATTCGTGCTTGCAAGATATGAAGAATACTAACAAGGAATGCGAGCGACGATATATTTTTTTAATTTCGTCCTTTTGTAATGTAAAGAAATATCACGCCAAACTATCATTTGAGAAATTCAAAATTGTGACAATTAATGAATGTAAAAATATATTTGCTCATGACTGTAATAATTATCTTTTATTGAGCCGTGGTGCGTTGCGCGGTTTTACCCTCGGAAATCGCAATTTTGGTGAAGTGGAACTGATGATGAAGTCCTCAGATGACTTATGGAACTCATCTGCGGACTTCATCATCAGTTCCACTTCACCAAAATTGCTATTTCCGAGGGTAAATACACAAGTTATATTATAATAGAAAAGTCTATCAAAAATTCCATTTCTAGTACAAGCTTTTATTGCTGACTGTACTTTTCTGTATACCGTCATCAACTACTCATTGAGACGTTTCTAACGAGCCCAAATTTAAAAGGGTTAAGTCGGTTAAGTACTGAACTGAATTCCCATGGCCACCTTCTGTCTCCGTCATCAGATCAGCTCGGTGGTACCATAATATTGAATTGTCATCCAAACTATACCCTTACCCAAAATTTCAGCTCAATCGGTAGAAGATATTGTAGATATTAGAAGAATAAGATTGTCTTTATTCCCATCACCTTAAAATATGAAACAATACCCGAGAAAAAATAAGAAAGTAAAAAATAAAATAAAAAGGTCAATACATAACTTAAATGTAGTAAGTTAAACTTTCAGATGGGTCCCTCAGAAGAGGAGGACGGTTGCATCTGAAATTCAGTTACTGTATACAGTACAATATTTTGCGGTTACTGCTACTTTTTATAATCATTATTTTTGGTTGCATGCCACAGGAACCTAAACAAATTAGACAAAATAAAAAAGTAAACAGGACTAATCAAAATATAAAATAGAATGGAATAAATATAATAAGAATAAAAGTAAAAATAGGTGCAGTTATGTAGGTATTGGTCCGACATATACTTGGATCGATTTTTCGCCCCCATAAACCCCCATATTCCAAGTGTCAACTCATTAAAATCGTTAGAGCCGTTTACGAGAACGTGATTTCAAATAAATACGTATACATATAACCTCATATTTATATACAAATATTGCTTGTTGAATAGTGTATAATAACAGGGTTTAGAAGCGTTCACTGTTACATAGAGCGCAACGCGCCGCACACTAACCCGCATCGATAAGGACAGATTAAAATGGATTTTGCTCGAATATTTGGTTGATATAGGTATGTTGAAATGTAATTAAGACTATATTGAGAATTTGAAACGTGTAAGTATGTTTTTTTGTAAATCTGTTACCTCATTTAGTTTATTGTGTATGAGATATGTGACTTGTGATTAAATGATTTTAATGCGTAGTTGGTTTTTACTTTTTCAACTAACCATAATAGGTGGTAACTACTATGTGAGCTGAAGAAGTCACGAGCCTGAATTAAAAAAAATATGTATCGAAAAAGAAGATCGACAAAAAAAACTATATAATTATTAAAACTGCTCACAAAATTTCACGAGAATCGGTTGAGAAATGCGACCTGTAGAGGAGAACAGCCGAACATACGAAATAATTTTTGCCCAAGCTGAAACGGAGAACTTCGTTCGCTTCGCTCTCTCGTTCAATAACGCCAATACTTGCTCTGTAGGTGGTGAGTAAGGTCGCCAGAGCTTCCGAGGGTGGAGGTTGTTGTGTTGAGTGAGGGACCCGCGTTCGTCTATCTACACAAATCAATAAAAGGTCGGCAACGCGCTTGTGATTCTTCTGGAATCGCAATCTGCCAGTTTCATTCAAACACCTGCGGCGCTACCACGAATCTCGAACTTCGTATATCCGTCTCTGTCGCTTGAGTACCATAAACCATAAGTGCGATAGAGATGGAGATATACGAAGTTCGTGGTTATAGCTCTGTCGTATAATCTAGCGATCAATCGTGTCAGTAATAACGTGCTGAAAACACACACCTTTACTATTAAAAACAGTTAGCGTAAAACATAGAACCTCCTCCTTCTTTGAAGTCGGTTAATGATAGGATGACTCTCTGAGCTACCGTTTCTAACACGGTTGGTCAAAATAATGATATCGACGTTACAATGAAACTACTAAATCTACCAGTGGGTTTACTGGCAGCCCAGAACAAAATATCATGGCCGTCTTTGACATACGTCAGTTTCAAACGACTTTCATTTTACTTACCATGCTATGAGAACTTAGAACTTAATGCAAATCCAGTTTCTTATTGAAAACAGTGCCACCTTCTTGATAGTTGGCGAACTCTCTGAAGCTCTAGCGATTGCTAGGCTAGGCTGTCAAGGTATTTCAAAATTCGCCGTAATGTCACAAGGCATCAGTAGTCTAAGGGTACAGACGGTGGTATTTGGAGTCGATGATCCGGGGTTCAATCCCTACGACCGACGCACTTTTTGTATGTTTTGTACATTCAAAGAAAAGTTGTAACTACCGCAGAAGAGATGGCGCCTGTATACGCAAGCATTAAATGCCTTCTCAATTTCTTCCGAGTTGCCTGTCTGTCTCAGTATCAGTATGTATATTGTAGTCTTTGTTACTTACTTTACTTCGTGGCGTCGCTTTGTGTTGAAGTTCCTATATTTGATTCTGAAAATAAATCCGTTTTTAAGTAAATTCCAGTGGGAAAAGGTGGGTAATCGTTTATTTTCTATCTAATTACCTGATTGGTATATGCGGTTTTCGCGTGTAACCGGCGGTTTTAGAGATATTTAGTAAAAAAGCAACATGCGTCGCTTCGGCCCAGGTGAGGTCACCGTCCCGTAAATGGTCGTTTTGGTTAACTATTGCTTTTATTTATGTTTTATTTACTGTTCCCAAAGACTGGAGAGTATTTTTCAATGCCTATTTCGCATTTTTCTTGCCAAATCAGCTAATTATCACTCGGCCATTTTTCCGTTTAGCCGATTTTTTTGAAAACGTCGAATGTAAATGGATTGCCGGTGGAAATACAACCTTCTGCACTCTGTTTTGTCGATTGCAAATGCTACCCATATTTTAACTCCTACCTGGCCAACATGTTTGCGTTTATATAGGTACTAGGTACGGTACGACACAGCATTCCTCTACGTAATCACTTGCTACTGAAAAAGGAGTGCTTTACGGCTGGCGGCGTTAACACGAACGTTTTCAAACAAGCCTATGTTCTGTTCATCGTTTTAAAGAAGAGTTTAATGACATTTATAATTATATAATAAGTTAATAACAGTTGCTAGGAAACATATAAATTGTACAAGGTGTTGCAACACAATGCAATTGTAACAATGAACTCTTAATTTTATTGAAGGTTAGCTGAGCTGGAATTGATTGCATATTGCAATTATATAGTTAATACAAGCCTATCTCAGGTATTGATCTTAGCTATGGTATAGTTCTTAGCCTATCTCAGGTGTCTAGCTCAATTTGGATGTGTGGGTGGGAAGTGAGTTAGTGTGTGTTATGTGGGTGTGAAAGGAGAGGTGCAACAGAGTTCTACATACTGAATGTCTATACATTTATCAAAGTAAAGCCAGGTATTCATTAGGCAACATTTGTTAATATACACTGTTTTTTAAACAGTTTATAAACCATGTTGCACATTGTTTCATCATTTCTGTAAACAGTTTATAAACAAAGGTGATGACACATTGTTTATTAAGCATGATGCCATGTTCCCCACTTCGAGTGGAGAACAAGTATTTATAAACTACTCTAGGCAAAATACGGTTTTGAAAAACATTAATTTATAATAGCGTTTTTTTTCTTAATATCATTTTAAAACATTGATCTAAGATGCTTTATTCAAGAATCCAACAAACTTTCCACCTGGAAGTATTTATATAGATTTAAAAAAAGAATGAATTGTTTTTTTTTTAGTATTTATCTTGAATATTATAGAGCAAATGTAAATGAACCAAAATAAAGATAAAACCATTTATTAATATTTTTTCTGACTTTTAAGTTAAGAAGAAGCTAGTTAAGTTATCATTTTATTGATGTCTGAAATTTTGTTGGATTTTGTCACTAAGTAACTATTTAATTGATAATATATCCATTACATAAAAAAAATCTGCTATTATAAATTATTTCTAAATTTGACATATTTTCCATACAAGCTGTCAGTTCATTGCCTGGACTAAACTGTTTTTTAGGAAAAAACAACAGGTGTGGACGTGTGTTGCGCGAGTTTAAAAACAGGATTTGAGTTTATAAACATGATTTTGAGTTTATAAACAATTGACAAGTGTAGACTGCGAAGTTTCAGAAACAGTCTTTACTTAAACTTGTCGCGAAATATTGTGATCAAATTCGTAAACAGTTTATAGACAAATGTTGCCTAATGAATACCCGGCTTTAAAGTTATTTATTCTTTAATGTACATGCACCTATGAATGTTGATAAACTTCCACCAGTTCCGAAAGAAAACCTCTGCCTCCAGAGTAGTAAAACTTTTTATTGTACACTTTAGCTAAAAGTAAAAACAAAAGGAAATGGAAAGTATAAGTAGTGATTTTGGTATTTTAGATTTTTTTATTTATGTTATGTTATTGAACTTATGACCAAAAATAATGTCATTAAAAATTTATACTAATCTTCTTTTTACTGGAGCAGAGCTCGGTCGTACATATATGCAATATTAAGGCTTAATGAGGCTTGTGTACTAGACAACAACATTTGTAATAGTTTTTAATTATAATTTTTTTTTTATAAGCCTATTGTGTGTCCCACTGCTGGGCAGAGGCCTCTCTCCATGATCTCGTAATAGATATAAATACTTAAATACATAGAAACGCAGGGTTTTACTCATAGAGAGGTCCTTAAATAAATTTCGAGTACAAGAGAACTTATACCCAACTTTGTAATGATATAGGTACTTATTTAAGGAAATAAATGACTTATACTCAGAAACAAATATTCATGCTCATCACACAAAGTTCTACTCTTACCCAGACTCGAAACCCAGGACCTTCAGCTTTATATGCAGTGTCACTACCCACTTGGCTAACCGGTCGTCTAAATGAATGAAGAATGGTTGTAAAGAACTGCCTTCTAGATGGCCATGACCCTCAGCCTTGAGGAAATAAAGAAAAAAACAAGTTCAATAGGGAACATTACTGCAATGTTCTGCCGCCAGAGTGCAGCACTAACACAATTAGTAAACAGTTTTTTTGACAACTTTGACAAGTCCTTCAAAGCTCTGGATCAAATAGGGAAGAAAATATTTCAATGAATAAAATGCATCAGTGCCGCGTAATTGGATGCAAGAATGAAGGGCATCATTCATTTCCGAAGGAAACGATGATATGAAAACTATGGGAAGCGGCAATACGTCGTAAAGCAAAAAAAAGCCCTCATCCACCTTTAAATGGCTATAGGATGCCATTTTAATATCACAGTACAGGTATTTTACACACGAATGATATTAAAACGATTGTAGTTTAACGCGTTTTCGTCAATTATTCGTTATTGTTTGTTAGGTAAATAAATATGACATTGTACGTCATGGCGGTTTGTTGGTGCCGGTTAATGTACGGCCCGATAATACGCATCCATCTATCATTATCTCTCTCTTTTTGTATAAGTTAAAAAGAGACATAGATATAGAGAATGCCAATTATTGGGCCGTACATTAACCGGCACCGGTTTGTTTACGGGTTGTGTTAGTGTCGCCCCCTAAGCAGAGCTTTGCGTAATGTTCCCTATTAAAAAATTTTTTTTTTTTACTTATTTCATAACAAACATGTTTATTGTTGTAGATGGAGCAGGTGCTGTACAATGTGGCGCAGACCGTTGAGAAGCAGCTTGACGGCGAGCTGGAGAGGTACGAGTGCTTGTTTATAACATGTTGATGTTGTGAAGGGACGCCTGGCCGGAAACAGGCAGGCTGTAGATCGTTTCTTGCGGCCATTGAGCCATGCTGCCTAGGGTTGGAGCCTCAGGTTACTGTGCCGGCAGCGTCGTCAAACTATTCCATTCTTCTAATATTCTATAACAGAACGTCTTTAAGGTTGGCATCCCAGTTCCCTCTCCTCTAACACATTGTTTATAACATACTAGCTGCTCGCGCGGCTTCGCCCACGTATTGGGAAGAACACAGGTCAAACCAGGGGATAAAATATAGCCTAATAACCACCCAGGAAACCCATTCTACGTGCAGGTGAAAGAATTTTTGAAATCCGATAAGCGGTTCCAAAAATTACACATTACATACAAACCTACAATCTCGCAGACTTTTCCTCTATAATATTAGTATATAGGTGCCCGCGCAGCCCACCCTCGTATAGTCCGTAAGCCCACTCCAAATACGCGTACGTCTCATGACAACACGATAAATGGATGGCAGCAGGTCGAGAAAGTTGTGCTGAGCAAGAATCGGAAGATTATCGCACCGCATACAATAATTCCCAGTTGTTACCACTGGTAAAAATTGGTGGTTACAGGTGGGAATGACCCTAGAGGGCGCTAGAGTAATGATTGAACACGGCTGCTACATGGGCTAGATATGCCTCTGGCGACCGTTTATTGATTTGAGCTCTGGCGATCTTACCACCAACCACGTACCGGAAGGCGCAGCGTGCCGCATCTTTAACAGGTCATCAGTCCACCTTGTGGGGGGCCTACCCACGCCGCGCCTTTTAGTATGTGGCCGCCACTCGAGTATCTTTCCGCCCCAACGGCCATCGGTTCTACGTGCAATGTGCACCGCCCACTGCCACTTAAGTTTAGCGATTCGAAAGGCTATATCGGTTACCTTGGTTCTGCTGCGGATAACCTCATTTCTGATGCGGTCACGCAGAGAAAATCCCAACATAGCCCTAACCATGGCCTTGTGAGTGTTCTTGTTCTGACATAACTAACACTAGTAATTAAGTATACTTTAAGATTTATGGACTCCTGGTTGTTTGAAATACTTGAACGTTTTCTTAAGTCCACCAATGGGCATCTTTCGCCTGATGCGATGATGATGTGATAATGTTTATTCGTCCTACACAGACTGGATGCGCTGGACAACAGCGACCTGGAATCAATCTGGCAGCAGCGGCTGAACGAGTTGAAGCAGCGGGCGACGAAGAAGCAGGAGTGGCTTGCCAACGTGAGACGCATCTCTTATTATTTGTATAGACCTAGCTATATCTCCCATTCATATATCCCCAAATCGAATTCTATGGCGTAACATGGTGGAGGCCTAAGTTCAGCAGTGGACGGACTACGACTGATGATCAGGCCGCTATTATCCTCTAAGGCCCACCATACGACTAATTTGAATCTTAATGTAAGAAATAGAGTTAAATTTCGTTTGTATCAAAAGACCAAAACAAAACAAATGCAACTCTATTCCTACCCAAAATTGTTTAAATTCCTTTAAGAGAATAAGTCCTTCCAGCAGTCCCATGGGCGCTAGGAGGAATGGGTTTGCAGTTGACCGTTTTGCCATGTACTTACGTCGAAGTGTATATGACATGACAGCTATTCGATTCCCATAAACGAATCCGGGTAGAATAATAAAAGTTGTGAAGAATGTTTCATTCTATAAAGTCATAACATAAAAGCAGTGACGTAAACAACCTATTTATATTGCTTACTAGTTGACACCGCGAACTTCGTATAGCCATATTTGCCATATTTTTTTTATGAGAAAATAAATTAGTAATTTTTTCTGCACTTTTTCAGTTTTTTTGTAGTTATTATGTCCAGAGACAAATCCAAAAAATCATACAAAACGGTCCATCCGTTTTTGAGTTATAAATGGTGTTTCTATCCGCAGGGCCACGGAGAGTACTCTGAACTGGATGGCGAGAAGGAGTTCTTCACTGTCTGCAACAAGTCTGACAACGTGGTGTGTCACTTCTACAAGTCTGACTCGCCACGCTGTCGCATCGTGGACATGCACCTGAAGATCCTCGCCAAGAAGCACGTGGAGACCAGATTTGTGAAGATGGACGCAGAGCGGGCCCCCTTCCTGGCCGGTGAGTTACTGCACCCATCTATACTAAACTTTAATAAAACCTGTTTCCGTAGAAGAGTTTCGAGACTTGGCCTGTATGTGTGTACACTACCGGTCAAAAGTTTAAGTTCACTCTTTGTTTTAGGTACAAATGAGTACTGTTGGACAATATTTTTTTGCAGTTCGGAAGCCGAAATTTGTTTCCAACTGATCCGTTATTGTTTCCAGAGATTTGTTTAATTAGTCAGACACAATTCACGTACATTTTCTAAACAACGCATTCCCTAAAATCTTATAGGAATGACGGCAAAGGCTGGGCCATATATGGGCTTGCCACTTAAAACGTACAATGATCAGATACAATGTTGGTTTTTAGGGAATCAGTTGTTTAGAAATCTACGTAAATTGTGTCTGACTAATCAAACACATCTCCGTAAACAATAACGAATCAGTTGGAAACAATTTTCGACATCTGAACTGCAAAACATTATCGCACAAAAGTACAAATTTGTACCAAAAACAAAGGGTGAACTTAAACTTTTGACCGGTACTGTATGTCTTATTCTTTGACACGCCCTGCAGCCTAAACCGTTTGACGGATTTCGACGTATGAGGTGTCGTTGGATTCCTTTTAATCGTAGGAGTGACATAGGCTATAATATTTGTAAAAAAGCGGCCAAGGGACTCGCACTATGAAGGGTTCCGTTAAATAAATTGCTTTCTACGATTTATGACGTATTCAAAAAAAACTATTTACTAGATCTCGTTCAAACCAATTTTCGTTGGAAGTTTGCATGGTAATGTACATTATATATTTTTTTTAGTTTTATCATTCTCTTATTTTAGAGGTTACAGGGGGGGGGGGACACACATTTTACCACTTTGGAAGTGTCTCTCGCGCAAACTATTCAATTTAGAAAAAAATTCCTCAATATCATTTTTGAAGATTTATCCATAGATACACCCCACACGTATGGGTTTGATGAAAAAAAAAATATTGAGTTTCAGTTCTTAGTATGGGGAACCCCAAAATTTATTGTATTTTTTTATATTTTTGTGTGAAAATCTTAATGTGGTTCACATAATACATCTACTTACCAAGTTTCAACAGTATAGCTCTTATAGTTTCGGAAAAAAGTGACTGTGACATACGGACGGACAGACAGACAGACATGACGAATCTATGCGGGTTCCGTTTTTGCCATTTGGCTACGGAACCCTAAAAAGCAGTTAGGTTTTTCGAAAAATCTTTTGATTACACTTGTTACATGGAATGTTTTTTTATGAAATATCATTTATTTCTGTAGGTTATTGTGTTATCAATAGATACAAATTTATGAATAACTGTTGCTAATATTTTTACATAGGCTTCGAAAGAAAGAAAGAAAGAAAGAATAAATATATATTCATGACATGGACATTTTATTTTATCAACCGCATAGAACGTTTTATACTTTTTAGGGTTCCGTACCCAAAGGGTAAAACGGGACCCTATTACTAAGACTTTGCTGTCCGTCCGTCCGTCCGTCCGTCTGTCTGTCACCAGGCTGTATCTCAAGAACCGTGATAACTAGAAAGTTGAAATTTTAACAGATTATGTATTTCTGTTGCTGCTATAACAACAAATACTAAAAACAAAATAAAATATTATTTAAGGGGGGCTCCCATACAACAAACGTGACTTTTTTGCCGTTTTTATAGATAATGGTACGGAACCCTTCGTGCGCGAGTCCGACTCGCACTTGGCCGGTTTTTTTAAATACATCGTACGAGTATAGAGCACTGTACAGTCACTGTCATCAATATACACTCGCAGTCAATGAATACGGGTCGGTAAAATTCATATTTCCTAAAAGGGTCAGGCTCATAATGCACACTTTCCCGCTATGTACACTTTCTCTATAGGTGCACTTTCCCGCAATGTGCATTCCCGATATGTACACTTTCCCAGTTTGTGCACTGTCTTACAAAGTGCACTTTTCCGAAACATACACTTTCTCTATAGGTGCACTTTCCCGCAATGTGCATTCCCGATATGTACACTTTCCCAGTTTGTGCACTGTCTTACAAAGTGCACTTTTCCGAAACATACACTTTCCCAAAATGTACACTTTCTCTATAGGTGCACTTTCCCGCAATGTGCATTCCCGATATGTACACCCAAACATTAAACCTTAAACAAATAAATGAAGGTAGATTTTGGTCCCGGTCAGTCCTTGGCGTTAAACCTGCGGTGCTGATGTAATTATGTGTCGTTGGCGTGGAAAAGATTAGCACTACCAGAAATAAGCCATACATAAAGAAAGTGCACCTTGTGAGAAAATGTGTTTTCTGAGAAAGTGTTCTATGTGAGAAGGTGTATTTAGTGGGAAATGCACTTTTAGAAAAAGTGTACCTTCCGGGAAAGTGTTCCTTCTAAAGAAGTGCACCTATAGAGAAAATGTACATAGCGGGAAAGTGTGCATTACGAGCCTGACCCTCCTAAAATAGTGCAGGGTTGTACAGTTCTTTTAATCCCGTCAAGATCTTTATTTAATTATACATGTAAACTGCAAAAATAACATTAACAAAAGAAAGCTACCAGGTTTAAATCGGACTCGTAAAAACCCATGAAAAAAAAACAACGTTAACGGAGCGAGATATCGCATAAATCGTCATTTTTGGACGTTGATATTTTTATAACAGGATCCCGGATATTGCTAATACAGTTGGGTATTAAAAACAATACTATACTAAGTTAATAACTAGTGTTAAATATTAAAAAAAAACCTATTGCGGTTATTTAATTTAGGGTGACCCGTATTCATTGACCGCGAGTGTATGATGGAACAAAGACCGCAAAAATATCTGACACGCTCTTACGGTTCTAGGAATAGAGTTGTCATCAGATATTTTTGCGGCCTTTGTTCCATCATATGTTTATGCCGGTGACTGTACCTACCTTGTTTTTACTATTTGCAGGAACTACAAAAGTAACTTTGTAATCGCATGTATTTTGACGGGCAATAGTTCTTAAATAAACTAAACGTTCAAATTGAATGTTATTGAGAATATATTATTGAGAATGTTTTAAGCCATATTTATTATGCCGTACATGTTACTGAAAATTCAGGGTTCTGGTTTTAGCCAGCACAAAATTACAGGATGTTGAAAATGGCCTGAATGGCTTCGAGAAAAGGATGGTACGGCCGTGCCTCTTTGTTTTGCTCGACTTGGTATTACAAAATAATATTGAAACCATAAAAAGATATGAGACTTGAAAGTTTACAAAAAAATCGTATTTTTAACATATAATAACTTTAGTAAAAAAAATGTATGACAGCTAAAACGCAGTATTTCACGACCAAAATAGCAATTTACGTAAGTTGCCATACAGCGGTTAGTACAATTATAGTTACTAGCTACCCGCGCGGCTCCGCCGCGTATACAAAGAATCTAGGCGGAGCGACGGTATAAAATATAGCACATACTTAATCCTGTAGGGACATTCTACATATACTTTAATCGTCCATATCATGTTTATGTTTAAACCTGTTTTGTGTACAATAAAGTGCTTACATACATACATATAACCTACCTACTGAACAAAGGGCTTTTAGAATAGGATGGGTATAGTTTCTGAGATTACCCCCAACATACAAACTTACATTTCACAGACATTACACCTGTTTATTATTAGGTACCGCTAAATAGTTTAATATCTACTTATTCATGTTTGATGTCATATCGTTTTGACAAATTACAATTTAAGCCCTGGACGACAAAATGGAGAAAACACGGAGAAAACGAATTTTCCCGGACATGGGACCTATCTAGATCGATATCTCGCCCCCGTAAACCCCTATATTCCAAATATAATCGAAATCGTTAGAGCCGTTTCCGAGAACGTGATTGCAAATATATACAGGGTGGAAAGATAAGCCGGGCCCCGGAGGGAAACTACCTTAAATCCTTAAGCTGGCTCATTTTACTTCAAGGAGACATTCCTCTATTTTTAAAAAGAAACAAAACTGCATTCAAAGATTTTCAAAAAAGCCTCACGCACGGCCGGGAATCGAACCCGGTCGAATCTGTCTAAAAATCTGAGTTCGTTTTTTTGCGTAAATAAATAGTTCTGGAAATATGGAACACTTATTGCTAAAGAACCCTTATCTACAATCACAGGAAATTGCTGAATTTCACAGTTTAAATACGGAAATGGATCTCCTCGTACAAACAGTACCTACTATGGGTACCTAAGTATGGGAATGCTATTTTAAAATAAATAAAAAATAAAATAAAAATCATTTATTTCAGACTAGAGTCCATATATGGTTAGTAAACAATGAAATCTTATTGCTAGTGTTAGTATGACATAAAAAGAGGGACATAACATAATTAAACAATGACTGCATGCAGTCTCTGCCAGCGGGTGAGCATGGGGCCATTTTCACGCTCCGTAAACACGCTCAGAATGCTGTTGGGGCTGCCGCGCTGCCGGGGCAGGATTTTAGTACAGTTTTGAAAAGTTTGGTGTAAATGATGAAAATAAATAAATAAAACTACGAATTTACCAATTTCGTCTAGTTTCAGATGTCACATCTCCCCATACTTACATACAGACATACTAAACGGGTTAGTAGGGGGAAGTCCATTTCCGTACATTAAACTATGAAATTCAGCATTTTCCTGTGATTTCAGATACAGAGTTCCTTAGCAACAATAGTTCCTTACACCTAGAACTATTAATTTACGCAAAAAAGCTAACTCAGATTTTTAGACAGATTCGACCGGGTTCGATTCCCGGCCGTGTGTAAGGCTTTTTAAAAAAACTTTGAATGCAGTTTTGTTTCTTTTTAAAAATAAAGGAATGTCTCCTTTAAGTAAAATTAGCCAGCATAAGGATTTAAGGTAGTTTTCCTCCAGGGCCCGACGTATCTTTCCACCCTGTATATGTACAAATATTGCTCGTTTAATTACAAAATTTATATAACCATACCTACCTGCAATCAAAATATAATTATCTGAACCTGAAATAATTTAAGGTATTCAAGTCAGGTCAACAAAGTCGCCAATAGGAGTCCCCGGCCATCCGAAAAGAAAATTTAGTAATCAAGTTTCGTTTTCTACATCTTTCTTTATACTGGAAATTAGGCGGAGCCTAGAGGCGCCTGCGGCATTTTACTAAGTAAGGTTAAAAAAGCCGTCTATGGGGTCCACGACAATTATTGGATTTAATTAAACCTCCTTCTTCTCCCAACATCTCGAATTCATATGGGAAAATAAGTTTGTATATAAACTTTTCTGAAGTAAAAAAGAACATGGCAAGTAATACTGACGGCTCTGTCAATAAAAAAAAAACCACATTTGATATAATACGTCTGTCAGTTTATGTAACTAAACAATATTTACAAAAGGCCGTTTAATTTCTATTTTTCTTACTTTTCTTAGTGTTGTATCCATATGTGGCCGACTCAACATTTATAATTTCTCATGCTGAAGAACATAGTACAGGTTTGAGTTTAATTCTTGTTTATTATTTAACATTGTTATCTCTCGAGTGAAAACAGAAGTTACGCCACGTGACGTCACGCAGCCAAAGTCACGTGGTCAGCGCACAGTAGTTTCTTTAAATATATATTTTAGTAACTTACCGATAAAAAATGAAAGAACGAAGACCTTATTGCAAATCTGCAGCATGAGACGAATCCAGTGACATATCATTTATCAAAATCGGACTATAACTGTAGATCTGATGGCATGTACAAAAATCGGACTCGCGTAATAATAATATAGATTAGGTGCGTCCACACCAAACGCACGCTCACCCGAGCGCGGCTCGCCCTAGCGTGCGCGCTAAGTGTGGACGGCGATCGGCGCGCCTGAGTCGCTCGCCCTCGCGTCCGCACGCTCGGGCGAGCGGCTCACCCGAGCCGAGCCGGTGTGGACGGTTGTTTTGTGTGGCCGCACGCTCACCCGAGCGTTGTCGGCTTTTTGGGCGAAATCAAAGGGGCCGCGGCGCCATGCTACTGGCAATGTACTTATTTATTTATTTATTTATCGTTTTCAAATGAATAACGTGAAAATTATTTTCGCGGTGTGCGTCCACACTGAACCCACGCTCACCCGATCGGCTCGCCCGAGCCCTCCGCACGCTCACCCGATCGGCTCGCCCGAGCCCTCCGCACGCTCGCCTGAGCGGCTCGGGTGAGCGTGCGGAGGGCTCGGGCGAGCCGCTCGGGTGAGCGTGCGTTTGGTGTGGACGCACCTATTCCCATACCAACATTTGGTCCCCTCAGAAAACTGTTACAAATGTCACCGTAAATAAATTGCCAATTAGAAAGTGTCTAATATATTTATGCAAACATATCTAGCCTATGTAGCTTGTTAAAATTTTAAGTTGCAATTACAGTCGCCATCAGATATATATCGGAGCGTCCAAAGTGCTCACAAATATCTGAACACGCTCTAATGCCTCGACAATAGAGACATATTCAGATATTTGTGAGCACTTTGGACGCTCCCATAGATCTGATTGCGACTGTTCACCAGCATCGAAACATAATGTGTTTTTCTGTAACTCCGCTCCCTCACACAAAATTGAGCTTTAATCGAAGAAGCATATGGACCTAAATCGAACCGGACTAATTAAGGGACCGATGCAAATGGCGGCCGGCCGCAGCACAATGGCAACCGCATTCCTTAGCAGATAAGCGTTGTTGCTTACATCGTTTAGTGCAGGTTTTAAGCGACTTTAAGTAGTTATGAGTTTATAACGAAGATTGAAGTGAATAGGCTTGTTGCGTGGTGTTAAAATGGATAACGTCGTGTTGCTAAATGGATAGTAAACCATCAAATGATTGTAATAAAGTATAAATTACAAAATATAATTCAGATCATAAAAAGATATGAACCTTGAAAGTTTAGAAAAAAAAAGTTTTTTTATTTATTGTCTAAGAGTAAATTTAAAGGTACCAATAGAATCCTTACGCTTTTATAGAAACAAATTTGTATGACAACTATGGACCTAAACGCAGTATTTCGCGACCGAAACAGCAATTTACTTCATTTTCCATGCAACGGTTAGTACAAATTGCACGGTGTGACGTCATACTTTAAAGCCAATTAGTATGAAGCGTTTCGGCTGCTGTCAGCGAGGTCCGTCTTTAACTCGATTTTTTGGGTATTAATGTCCTTTAAATGTAGTTGCTTCCATACAAACATTTGTTCATCTACAAAAACTGGTTCGAATGGCATCGTAAACAAATTTAAGGTCACAAGCCCATTGAATTGCATAGTTTAAGCTGTTTTAAACCACAATAACTTTATATGGCGTGACTATTGACTGTTATATGAAGTGATAATTGTGAATTAACTTTGAAGTGATTAATTGAGAGTGAAATATATTACAATGCCGCAACCAACTCCCGAACAGAATCAATTAAGGCATCTCTAAATTTGGTAAAAATGAGTTGTTTAGTAACCAGTTTATACCTTATAACGTAAAAATTTTCGTGTCGGAAGATAGAAATCATAATCTGCAAGATATGAGAAGAGGCATAGTTTTCGTAGAAATCCATTTTAACATAAGAAAGTAGAGAAAAATAAATCTAAAGTCAACCCTATTTTTTCACTTGTAACCAGTTTACTGCTCCATTTTTTAATAGAAAGAGATGAAATTTTATAATCTTCTTTATAAAGTAATGAACAATGCTTCATTTTCTTACTTTCATAAATTTCGTCTCGTTTTCTGAAATATTCCGAAAAACATGATATCCGCGCTTTCGAACACGCACTTCCATTTCGCTCACGCTTATGCTCAGTGAGAGGGAGAGAAGACCATGAACGTGCGGGGCCTTAATTAAAAAGCTAGAAGATGTGGCCGGCATGGTACAAAAGATGCAAACAAGCATAAAAAAAAGTGTCCAAAACAAAGGCTTACACACAAGGTTATGTTTACACAACGGATGAAAATACTTGAATATTATGTTTAAACAAGCACACAACAACCTCCTGCTCTGCACGCCGCGCGAACAACGACGGGCTGATATACAATATTTTCTAAATGAAGATTACTACACAGTCGAGGACCTTTTTTTGTGTTTACAAAGCCGACATAACAGATTTATTGAACGAATGGGAGTCTGAAAAAAGGTCTTTAGAATTATCGAATATGTCTACTTCGTCAAACGAGGGGCATCTAGCGTTTGTGAATCTTCCAACAATCCAATTGCCAACGTTTTCAGGCAGATACGAAGATTGGACAACGTATCAAGATTTGTTCACAACCCAAGACTAATTCTCTTAAATCTTGCTCGGCGCCGATGTCTTCCATCAGATTATTGAAGAATGGTTGGTAAAAATGGATGACGGGTAGTTGCTCAGATAACAAGTTTGGGTTGGATACTCTCAGGCGTGGGTAGGCCCCCCACAAGGTGGACTGATGTCCTGGTAAAGGTCGCGGGAGTCCGCTGGATGCGGGTGCGCAGGACCGGCCATTGTGGCACTCTTTGGGGGAGGCCTATGTCCAGCAGTGGACGTCTTTCGGCTGATATGATGACTTTCAGGTCAGAAACAATAAGACAAACACAGCGACCAGCACAACGTAATCACACGTTACACATAACAATGTAGCATGGAAATATGTTTAGACTCGAGTAAGATAAGCATGTATTGTTAGTTAATCACGTATTGTTCACCCTCTATATAAGCTTGTCTTGTGCACTCTTGGATATAAAGTCAGTTCATAACCGAACCTCACATGGCGACTTTGCCAGTTCGGCGACGCTATGGTCGAGTCGAGTCTCATAGTCAAGTTTTACTGAGAAGTGAGCAGTGTTACTTTGGGCCTATACTCCTATAATAATTTGTGCCCTAGTAATGTTTTAATCATAACATTATTGTGTGTACGCAATTAAAAGTTTTTCAGTAAATATTTTTCAAAATGGGAGTAGGGAATTCAAAAGAGACGGTAATTGCCCAAAATGCGGTTGGCGCGACAAACATTGAAGAGTTGAAGCACTATACGCGAGCATAACCTATTATTTAACGGCGGGAATATGCGTGTTTATCGTCATCGCTGGAGTATGTCTATTTAATAACTAATACGAGAAATGTCACGGGAACTGGATAGAGCAGGAGGTAGCGATACAACCTATCCAGAAAACGTTGTACAAAACATGGCAGCATAAAAGAGGGACATCGTGGAGAACACGAGTGAGTGAAGTGTTTTCAAGTGAGTTAACAATATGCAATTTTTAGGGTTCCGTAGCCAAGTGGCAAAAAACGGAACCCTTATATATTCGTCATGTCTGTCTGTCTGTCCGTATGTCCGTCCGTATGTCACAGCCACTTTTTTCTGAAACTATAAGAGCTATACTGTTGAAACTTGGTAAGTAGATGTATTCTGTGAACCGCATTAAGATTTTCACACAAAAATAGAAAAAAAACATTAAGTTTTAGGGGTCCGAACTGAAACTCAAAAAAACATTTTTCATCAAACCCATACGTCTATGGATAGGTCTTCAAAAATTATATTGAGGTTTCTAATATCATTTTTTTCTAAACTGAAGAGTTTGCGCAAGAGACACTTCCAAAGTGGTAAAATGTGTCCCCCCCCCCCCCCCTGTAACTTCTAAAATAAGAGAATGATAAAACTAAAAAAAATATATGATGTACATTACCATGTAAACTTCCACCGAAAATTGATTTGAACGAGATCTAGTAAGTAGTTTTTTTTTAATACGTCATAAATCGTAAACCGCAATTTATTTCACGGAACCCTTCATGTGCGAGTCCGAGTCGCACTTGGCCGCTTTTATTTTAATACGTCATAAATCGTAAACCGCAATTCATTTTACGGAACCTTTCATGTGCGAGTCCGACTCGCACTTGGCCGCTTTTTATTTATTAGACCTGTGCAGGATGTGTGATTGTCGAAAATTAGGACATATTTAAAAAAAAAGTTAAATTATACGTGACAAAGAGAAGGAAGATGCTGATTAGTACCATTCATTTAGAGAAAAATAAGTAATAGTACCTAAACATACTTGTAAACACAAATGCATGCTTTATTTATTAGTGAATTTATTGAAAACTGTTAGTTTTGGCGGCTGGTATGTCAAATACATTTATGCAAACATATCTAGCCTATGTAGCTTGTTAAAGTTTTTAGTTGCAATTACACCTGTAACTCCGCTCTCTCTTATTTTATCTTACCTTATCTAGGTGAGGGCCCATTCGGATGCACTTCGACCCAGTGGGATCTTTTGTGCATTTGCCCTCTCCTTTATACCTGCTCCCGGGCTTGCTCCATCATTTCCACAAAGCGGATGATGCAGTTCGCCGGGAGCACCTTGAATTCCTTTGGTTGCGTGTAACTGTTACCAAAGTAGTTCATTCTTTGTCTGGCAAGGGTCTGGCTCGCCACACATTCTACAGTCTAAGCTATCCGATAGTCCCATCATGGCCAAGAGATCCTTGACCCCGAAGTGACCTGTGAACACCCCAGATATAACTCCTCCGCTCCCTTGCACAAAATTGAGCTTTAATCGAAGGAACAGAAAGAGAGCACTACTGATAATCTACCCTAGATCGAGCACCTCAACCGGTACCTCTAATTTTTTTTCAATTTTAGTTTTAATGTTGACTTGTATTGATAATTTCAGGCCGTCTAAAGATCCGGGTGATCCCGACCATCGCGCTAGTGAAGCAGAACAAGACGAAGGACTTCATCGTCGGGTTCACTGACCTCGGCAACCGGGACGACTTCTCCACGGAGACGCTCGAGTGGCGAATCGCCAGGTCAGTCCATAGAGGTGCAGCCTGCAAGTAACAGTTAGACAGCCGTACTGTTGACGGCAATAATTGACAACATTTCATAATTCTAAGTCCATGATTTTACTAGCTCCTTGTATTCTATTTGAAAAGAGGAACACGCTGGTAGTTTTATATTTCCAGTATTATTTATGTTCAATTTTTAACGAATTTTTTAGAAAGCATTCATAGCTAATCCAATTCTACTTCAGAATGGGCACCTTGCTTTATTTGCTGACGTCACTCACAGAAGACAAAATGGCGGTCGGCGTTTTCGATCACGTAACATATAACAAAACTATGATTTTAATTTTCAAATTCAAAATAAATCTTATGTTTTTATTACAAAATAGTGTCATAATCGTATTTCTTATGGTAAAAATGATATGAAAAGAATACTTTGGTAACTTAATTTAGATAGATGACGATACCCTATTAAGAGAGGTAGGGCTCAGCGGAACGTCATCTCGCTCATATACGCGCGCAGCCCGACTGGGGAAATACCCTCGTACAAAAGTCCGTCACAAAGACACCACTAGTTGTTTATTCTGAGCCATTACTTGGTGTATCACTACATAGTATCAAACAAAGTCGCTTCCCGCTGTCTGTCTGTCCCTATGTATGCTTAGATCTTTCAAACTACGCAACGGATTTTGATGCGGTTTTTTTTAATAGATAGAGTGATTCAAGAGGAAGGTTTATATGTATAATACATGCATGATATTATTATTTGCATACATATAAATCCGTGCGAAGCCGGGGCGGGTCGCTAGTAATAAATAATATATACACTCAAGCAAGAGCAAAAGTTTCGGGTCGGTGAAATACCGTCATATTTCCTAAAATAGCGCAAGGTTGTACGGTTTTTTTAATCCTGTCATGATCTTTATTTAATTTTACACATAAACTGCAAAATAACATTACCAGGCTTAAGGCGCTCTTATTAGACGATATTTAGGTATTTGCGGAGGTGAGGCAGACGGAGCGGGAGACGCGCGTCCCGCGCACCCCGCTAACGGCCTTATTCTGTTGGCATCCGTATTCGGCTCGTTTTTGCGGATCATACGATCAAATGTTTGTCTTCTTGAATAATTGTTTTATTTTTCAAATCTTGGTTGATTTGTGTAAGATTGTCCCCAAATATTTATTGTTTATTTATTTATTTAAATCTATTTTTTTAAAGAAAATAAGGAATAATAGGTAGTTACAGTTCTTAAGTACATCGTAGTATGATGACATCAATTATGGACACTTACTTTCCAAAGATATGTTAGTACAGATTTCTTCATCATCAATCCACCTATCGTTTTCCGAGTTCCTATGTGGGTGCTTCCGTTTTCCAAATACGTAGAACTGATAAAATAATAGTACATCTTCACTTCCTAAGGGTGAACGTCACCAATTATGGATTGTACTAATATATTACAGGTTTTTTAAACCGAAATAAAATCGATTACTTTAAACGGCCTCCGTAGTCCAGTGGGTAGTGACTCTGCCTACGAAGCTGGAGGTCCCGGGTTCGAATCCCGGTCAGGGCATTTATTTGTGTGTTTATCACGAATATTTGTTCCTGAGTTATGGATGTTATATATGTATATAAGTATCTATATGTATGTATCTATTATATATATCATCGCCTAGTACCCACAACACAAGCCTTATTGAGCTTACCGTGGGCCTGGGTTGATTTGTGTAAGATTGTCCCGTAATATTTATTTATTTATTTATTTATTACTTCTAGGTAAAGTTATAGCGCCGGTTAACACCCGCTTAAGAAACCATCAAAAATAATAAACAAATAGCTATGTTCATCTATTTATCTCCTGGCAAATTATATTATTACCATGTATGTCTTTCCCGCTCACGGGACAATGATGTCCTGGACCTTTGGGAGGCATGCGTGGGGCTAGGTACCTACAAAGTACCAACGGCGCCAACACGTAGAGGCCCTTTTGACAATTTAATGAAATGCAAGGAGTATTATTACCATAATTATTACCTTTGTTACATAAGTATGACTGACTGATCAAAAACTGGATAATTAGACCACTGTTAGTCAGAAGAGCATTTTATTATACAGGGTGGTTATTTTAAGACCAGCAAGTTCTTCAGTACATGACTATGTCTATTAAAAAATGTAATTTGACCAAACATCATATAAAAATAACAAATTCAATTTGTCTCTTAAATACCTAAAAGTGTTATGTCACTGCGCTCGCGCGGCGCGTGCTGCCTACCATGCTACCTCGACCAGCGGCCACACCGCGATGGAACTTGATACTCTCAACAAGCCAACAAGATTGGACTTATACTTGGCTCTATACTCCAGGCAAAATACGGTTTCGAAAATCATTAATTTATAATAGCGTTTTTTTTGTATATTTCATTTTTAATCGTTATTCTAAGATGCTTTACACAAGAATCCAACAAACTTTCCAACCGGAAGTAATTATATAAATATAAATTAAGCTTTAATTGTCTTTTTTTGTTTGATTTATATTGAATTTTTTAAAGCAAATGTAAATTTAGGTAAAAGCCTCCTCGATCTCATGCCATTTTTTTCGGTCTTTAGCCAACTGCATCCAGCTAGGTCCGGCGACCTCAGTTATGTCATTGGTCCAACGTCTTCGTCGTCTACCTTTCCTTCTTTTGCCTTTCGGCCCTGACCAGTTTGTTGCTTCCAGTGCCCTTCTTTTCTCCTAATATCTGGCGATATATGGCTTTTACCCGAATGGGGTCCATATAAGAAAGAAAAAATGGCATAAATCTTTTAGATTTAGTAAATATGTACTAACACAAACAATATGGAATAAATAAAGCTTAAATAAATATATATATATATATAAACTAGCTGTTGCCCGCGACTTCGTCCACGTATAACATGTTATCGTCTAAATGTTTGTTTAAGAAATTTAAATGTTTGTTTAATAAAAAAAAACATTGAAATTAGTTTTGTACAGTCAGCATCAGATAGTTAGTAGCAGCCTAGGTAACCAAATATATCGCAACACGTCTTTGTTAATATAGGTGTAAGGATGTGTTACGATATATTTGGCTACTTTGGCTGCTACTAACTATATGACGATGACTGTACATAGTCTTTAAGTAAACAGTCTAAAACCGAAGAAACAAATCTCTCTTTATTTCAAAATGTCTTGCTCTCTATACAAACTTAGAACCCTCTTTGAACTCTCATAGTAAATAGTCTGAAACCGAAGTTACAAATTTACAACTTTAAAAATGTCTTGCTCTCTATACATAATTCGAACCCCCTTTTAACCTTCTTAAGTGATTAATAATTAAAAAACCGAAGTAACAAATCCCTTACTTTAAAAATGTCTTGCTCTCCATACAAACTAGAAGAACTGTATATCCTAGAAGTAGGTATTTTTGTCAAGACCAATCCAAGCATGTTCAGTAACGTTTCAGAAGGCCGCAGTATTCCGACACGTAAACAATACAAACAAAAATTGAAAACTTTGCAGGGTAGCAACAACACAGCGCTAATCAGAGGCGAAATTTTGGGAATGGCACCAAACATTTTCAATAAAATTCCAGACTGAATTAAACACTGGATATTAATAAATTTAAAAGACAATTGACTTCAGATTCAGATTTGTTTATTATCATAATTTTACAATTGAAATCATAGTACAATGAATATACAGATAAAAATGTGTTAAAATTATAACTTGTCAGTTACAATAAAATACAATAGATGTGTACAGTTGTGTACAGAATTGTTATTATTTGTAAATAGTTTAATAATACTTATACTCATAGCATAATGCTATTACATAAAATAGAGAAAGAAAACATAATACAAATATTAACGTCAAGCTTTTAAGATCTTGTTATTTAGTCATTTGAAAGAAATTCTTGTAAACTATACAGTGTTTTTTCAAGCAATAGTTGTTTTACATGGAAGCGAAAAGAGTTGTCGTTCGTTATGGTTTTAAGGTTTGAAGGTAGCCGGTTAAAAAGTATTTGTCCTATTAACTTCGGAAGTTTTGTGCCTATTCTAAGTCTGGGCGAGGTTGTTTTGAAGTGGATACTTCTTTGCTCGCGTTCTTGTATAGGGGTACAGTTCAAAATGTATCACGTAACTTCCGGATTAACTTTTTGTAGAGAAGCCTAATCTGATTTCAAATAATTGTTTGTTACATGTTTTAATCCTTCTTTATTTGCTATTAGTTGTTAATCACAAAATGTTATTTAGTTTATGTGACGGGCATGAAAACTATGCTGAAATGACCGCCATTTTCAATGCCTCGCGAGTCAAACGAGCTACGTCAGTCAATGTTGCTATATATACCGATTTATCTGTGCTTATACAGATTTTAGTGAATTAATGCAGATATATTATATTTTACGGGGACAACCAACAAATAAGTATCCACTTAAACTTAATTAACGGTTGTATCTCGGACACAACCCGCTTCTTTTTAAGTTATTTGCATTTCTCATTGATCTTGAACTATTTTCACCTCTAATTTGAAATTCATTTGGATAACGTTTAACATACATCAAAACTTCCAATATATAAGTTGAAACTGATGTTAAGATAATAAGTTTTCTTAAATGTTCGCGACACGTGTATCTGTCCTTTGCATAGGGAAGTACTCTAATTGCACGTTTCTGGATCTTTAGGATGCGCTCATAATCCGTACTGTTGCCCCAAAGCATTATCCCGTATGAAAGTTGAGAGTATATGTACGCATAATACAGCTCTTTTAAGCAACTTTCTGACACAAGTGGTCTTAACTGTCTTAGAGCATAGATCCCTCTTGCTAACTTACTGTATAATGTATCTATGTGATCTTTCCATGACATTATTGGATCAATCATTTCAATCAATAGATCAATATTTGATTGAAAAGTGTTATTATACCATTAAATATTACTTAAACGACCCTACGACATAACATGATTCCATTCAAGACATTCCTCAGTTATAATATTCTTTAGTTATAGTAATTTTTGAGCGTTTTTGACATGTATTTGAAGTATTTAACACCAATCACTGTATTGATATTTATTTTTTTATTTTTATAAATATATTAGCTGGCTGAAATATTTTGTAAACCTACATTGTGGGTAATGCACAGAAGTCTTATATTTTGTATACCAACAATACTTGTAAAAGTTGTTACCTATGTTTAACAAAATAAATTTAATTGAATTGAAAGTACTTAATTTGTATTCTAATAAGTAATCTTTATGCAAAAATGTAAGTCTCTAGCTCTAAAAATAAAGTTTCCCCCATACAAACTTTGCACCCCTATTTACCCCCTTTAGCGGTGGAATTTCCAAAAATCCTTCTTAGCGTTGCCTACGTTGTAAAAGGTAGTTCTGGTGTAAATTTCAACTCTCTAGTCTTAGTAGTTTCGGCTGTGCGTTGATGAGTGAGTGAGTGAGTGAGTCATATCAATAACTCCATACCGACAAAAGGTATGTTCACTTAGATAACGTCACATTTATTTGCTTTAGTGGGCTTATTTTTAAAGGGGCGTGGCGGGGGAGGCTTTCTTGGTTGTTATTTGGAGAAACAGCGGTGGCAGAGTGAGTGCGAGATGTGAAACAAATACAAATACAACAAATACAAATTATAAACGGCATACTTTAGTGTTTTGTGATGGGTATCATGTGCACAAACAGCTGGCAAAGTTTTGCAGCTGTATAGGGGAACACCCTGTAGTACTTTGTACCAGACTGCCTCAGAAGGAAGTTTATGTTTTTCGAGCGTATGTATCATCATATCAGCCGAAAGACGTCCACTGCTGGACATAGGCCTCCCCAAAGAGTGCCACAATAGCCGGTCCTGCGCCACCCGCATCCAGCGGACTCCCGCGACCTTTACCAGGTCATTAGTCCACCTTGTGGGGGGTCTAACCACGCCGCGCCTTCCGGTACGTGGTTGCCACTCGAGAACCTTTCCGCCCCAACGGCCATCGGTTCTACGTGCAATGTACCCCGCCCACTGATACTTAAGTTTAGCGATTCGGAGGGCTATATCGGTTACCGTGGTTATGCTGCGGATAGCCTCATTTCTGATGCGATCGCACAGAGAAACTCCCAGCATAGCCATCTCCATCGCCCTTTGAGTGACTTTGAGCCTTCTTATGAGGCCTATAGTAAACGACCACGTTTCCGTTCCATATGTCATCACTGGCAACACACACTGGTCAAAGACTCTCGTCTTGAGACACTGCGGAATATTGGACGAAAAGATGTGTCGTAGCGTATGTATGCATGTATGTCTATAACGAAGATGAGGAAGGGCCGTGGCCTGCTGCTGGTGGAGTGGCAGGGTCTTTTTCCGCACTCGTTTTTAATAGAATCTACTAAACAGCAAGTAAATATACTTCAGTTCACCAACTCGTTTAGGACTTTAGTCTAGGTAGTCGCTATCCGGCGCAATAGCCCTAAATGCTTTTGATATATTTCTGTATGAATAAATAAATCTATTATTCGTACAGTCCATAATTGGTACCATTACCCCCCCAACCATGTGCTCGTGTCCGAATCCGATTTACACCCGACTACTTACTACCTAACAGTTCTAAATACGTATTCAGGATAACTGAAGATTTTTATTGACATCTTGTCAATATGCTCCAGCTACCTATTAATACGTTTTAGGTGCGGATGTAGAAACGCTTTAATGTAGTAAATATCGCATACCTTATATTTGTTATTCTATCATTTCGAATGTGTTCTCCAGCATGTATTAGCGTTTCCTATTCCTTTATATATTTTTATTTACCTTGATAACTCGAAATAATTGCTGCAAAAAGGCGTATTTGCGTGCCAGGTAAACATTCACAGGTCCGTCGTCGGCAGTGGCCACGGGCGTACTAAATTGTACTCGCCACCGCGCATGCATGACGCGGACACCCGGTTTTTCAGACAAATGACCAAATGTATTGAATTATCAAACATATTGAAATTCTAAGAAGCCGGTAGATAGATCTACCAAAAAACTACCTATCACAACAAATTTCATTGTAATATTCCAAATAACTTTTGAGATATTTCGAGTTTGGTGGTAAAAAAGCACTGTTTTGAAAGGCAAAATCTATCGAGGTTTTTGTAAGCAATCGTGATTTTACGAAGTACGAACATAGCCTATGAACTGAAGATATACATATCAAAAATTTGGATCTCTAGCAATAGTACAAGTATACTAATAATCGGTTTGGAAAAGGCACTTTTTCGATGCGCAGCTGCATACAGCGCCTTAAATAGGACTCGTAAAACCCATGAAAAAAACAGCGTTAACGGAGCGAGATATCGCAAAAATCGTCATTTTTGGATGTTGATATTTTTATGATAGGATCCCGGAAATAGGGAACATTACTGCAATGTTCTGCCGCCAGAGGCAGCACTACCACTAATAGTATACCAGTATAGGAATATAGGGATTCACACACACATGCACAATTGATTGTCAAATGATTGACACACATGCACAATTGATTGACAAAACCGCAAGTGGGAACGAGATAATAATCATAATCATAATAATAATCAATTTATTGGTAATATAAATTACATGTCAAAGGTTCATTTACATTAATATACAAAATTACACTACGAGGATTGTTTCTCAATGTTACATGTCAGTCAATATTTTAATTAATTGTAATGTATGTATAGGGTACATTTACATTATTTTGTATTATTTTTTAATGAACAACACTAGGACAAAATAATTCCTTATGGTCATAGAACATGATACAATGTCAACGCTGCTAGTGTCGACGCTCAACGCCTACGAAGAGTTTTGCGTAATGTTCCCTATTGCTAATACATTTGGGTATGACGAAAAATAGTCATCATCATTTCCTTGCCCTTATCCCATTTACTTGGGGTCGGCGCAGCATGTCTTTTTCTTCCATACTTCTCTGTCAGCCGTCATATCATCATTCACTTCTTTTCTCTTCATATCGTCTCTCACACAGTCCATCCACCTTTTCCTTGGCCTACCTCGTCTTTTACATCCATCCACATTCATACCTAATACTCTTTTGGTCACATGACATTCATCCCTCCGCATTACGTGCCCATACCACGCAAGGCGATTGGCCCTCAATTTATCCGCGATAGGTGCTACTTTTAGGCTTCCCCTTACATACACATTTCTTATTCGGTCCATCCTCGTCACACCACACATCCATCTTAACATCCTCATCTCCGTTACATGCAATCTCTTTTCATCCGTCACCTTTAAGGCCCAACATTCCGATCCATACATGACGACAGGTCTCACAATGGTCTTATAGATTTTGCCCTTTAACCTAGGAGGCATTCTGCCATCGCATATTGTTCCGGAGACCTGTCGCCATTTCATCCACCCAGCGCTAATTCGGTTTTTGACATCACGGTCGATATCACCATCACACTGTACAAGCGAACCGAGGTACTTAAAATCGGAGCAGACTGGGAGCATAACGCCGTCTAGCTTTATGCCTGTAAAACTGGAGAGACCGCCGAAATCACAAAACATATGCTCTGTTTTGGACCTACTGATCCTCAGGCCAACATTCTCCAGTTTTTGTCGCCACTTCTCCAATCTGCTCTGTACCTCGGATGCGTCTTCACCGACAAGAACAATATCATCCGCGAAGAGCATACACCAGGGTGCTTCTTCCTGTATGTCCGACGACAGAGCGTCCATAATCAGTACAAAGAGGTATGGACTTAAAGCTGATCCCTGGTGCAAGCCTACCGTTACACTGAACCTGTCTGTAGTGCCAGCCGCTGACCGGACGCGTGTACAACATCTGTCATACATAGACCGAATTAGCTCCACATACTTCCCAGGCACACTTTGCTCTTTCAAGGCCCACCACAAAACCTCACGAGGTACTCGATCATATGCCTTTTCGAGGTCAACAAACACCATATGCAGGTTTTTCTGTGCATTTCTGTATTTTTCGCACAATTGGCGAAGTGAGAAAATGGCGTCTGCTGTACCCCGACCCGGCATAAAACCGAATTGGTTTTGCGTTATAACACTCTCATCTCTCATTCGTCTCTCTATCACTTTCTCCCATACCTTCATACTATGTGACATGAGCTTTATTCCTCTATAATTGTTGCAATCCTGTATATCTCCTTTATTTTTAAAAATGGGCACTAATAAACTGTCGCACCATTCGTCAGGGATAGTCTCTTCACGCAACATTTTATTGAAGAATAAAGTCAGCCACTTACATCCATCCTCACTCAAAACCTTCCAAACTTCTGCTGGTATTTCATCCGGTCCTACAGCCTTGCTCCCTTTCATACTTCTCACAGCTTATGACGAAAAATAGTATATTATGTTAATACGACTAGTGTAAAATATTAAAAAAACCTATTGCGGTTATTTAATTTAGGGTGACCTGAAACTTTTGCTCTTGAGTGTACGAGTACTTAGTAAATAATGCACTTACATACTAATATAATTTAAATTTTCTTGTTAGGGTTCCGTACTCAAAGAGTAAAACGGGACCCTATTACTAAGTCTCCGCCGTCCGTCTGTCACCAGGCTGTATCTCATGAACCGTGATAGTTAGACAGTTAAAATTTTCAGATGATGTATTTCTGTTGCCGCTATAACACTATAAAAACGGCAAAATAATCACGTCTGTTGTATGGGAGCCCCCCTTAAAAAAATATTTTATTTTGTTTTTAGTATTTGATGTTACAGTGGCAACAGAAATACATAATTTGTGAAAATTTCAACTCTCTAACTATTACGGTTCTTGAGGTACAGCCTGGTGACAGACAGATGGACGGACGGACAGCGAAGTCTTAGTAATAGGGTCCCGTTTTACTCTTTGAGTACGGAACTTTAAAAACAGAATAAAGTAAATATTTCCCCCAACTACAGCTACCATATAACAGTCGTGATTTTTTTGCCGTTTTTACAAGTTTTTATCTAGCTCACCCCATTTGTTATATTCTTTATTCTTTCTTGGGTCAAATTTAGTAATTGAAAATTGACCCACTTCCCGGTTACCGATTGAGCTAAAATTTTGCATGCATATTTATATCGCATGACAATGCAATATTATGATGACGTGGAGCTGATCTGATCCTGGAGCTGGAAGGTGGCCATAGGAATTCCGCAATAAAACAACACAACCCCATCGAGGTTGGGCTCTTTAGAATCGTTTCAATGAGTAGTTGATGATGGTATGCAGATAATGGTACCGTGTGTATGCGTGAGTCTGACTCGCACTTGGCCAGCTTTTTTTGTTACTAATCTTCTATGGATCGCATCTGGTCTGAAATGAAGATCATCATCATCATCATATCAGCCGTAAGACGTCCACTGCTGGGCATATGCCTCCTCCAAAGAGGGCCAAAATGGCCGGTCCTGCGCCACTCGCATCCAGCGGACTCCCGCGACCTTTACCAGGTCATCAGTCCACCTTGTGGGGCCCACGCCTCGCCTTCCGGTACGTACTGAAATGAACGATTTTCATTAATTATTGACGAATGACTTCCAGGTCGGACCTAATCGAGTACTCTGGTGACCTGACTGTGCCGCCCTCGCAGGCGCGCGCGCAGCGCCGGCTGCACGTGCACGGCAAGCGCACGGTGCGCGGCCGCGCCGACGATGACGACTCCGACGGACTCAGCGACTGAGCACAATGCTCACTCACGACCACGCTTCAATTCTAATCTTTAATACCGGGAGGAGAAGAAGATGGTGCGAGCTCTCGCAGGTTTGGATTCAGCAACTCTGTGTATGTCTACATCTCAATCTCACTCTGCTTAAATTCTATTGTCAAATACCAAGGGAGAGGCGCGCGCATCTCTAACCTCCTAGCGCCCATAGCCCTACTGGAAGGACATATTCCCAGGAATTTGAACAATTTTGGGTTGGAATAGAGTTGCATTTGTTTTGTTTTGGTCTTCTCTTGAAACAAAAGAAACTCAACTTTATTTCTTTTAAAATTTCAATGTCATTTTGTGTTGTATGGTGGGCGCCACGAGGCTAGACCAAGAGGACTCCTCGATTCGAATCCCTCAGACGGACTCAGCGACTTAACCCTTTTCCAGGCAGAAACGTTATATCGACCACATACTGCCTGTCAAACATGTTTCTTAATGTCAATGAGTAAGACGTGACACTTGATTGTCATTTCTCAACTGCCAGCCTGGAAAAGGGTTAGCTCTGTCTATAATGTCTGCTTAAATTCTAATGTTAACTACCAAGGGAGAGGCGCGCACAGCGCTACTTACACGCCTTCAGACTTAAGAGGGCGGGCAGATTCGGATTCCTCAGATGCACTAAGCTCTGGTCCCGTAGCATGGATGGCCTTATCACGCGATAAGTGACAAGATAACAGCGTCGTCTCGTTCTATCGGACGGTGTCAGCCAGGGACAGATGCTCTTATTACGACTGTAGCAAAGTTAACGCGTGTTACTTCTGCACGTACGGAAAATTAGATCACCACACTAAAACACGATTTATTTATTTGATAGAATATATTATGACAACGAGTGACACTGACAACAAATTGTCCTCCCTTGAAATCCATAGACTATTGAGTTTGAATACTAAGGTATCAAAACTATTGTAACAGCTTTATCATGTCACTTATCGCGTGATAAGGCCATCCATGCTACGGGGCCTGCTTAAATTCTATTGTTAAATACCGCCGCCCCCGGAGAGGAGTTCACTCTAGTTTGTATTCTATTGTGAAATGCCAACTGCAATCGGGCATTACGTTGCGGAATTCTATGATAAGTTTCTAGAACATCCTTTTGTCTATTTAAATGATTACTTTACAGTTAAACGGGTCGAACACGAAATTCAGTTACCTTTATTTCTGACGTTTCGATACGGGTTCCACCGGCCGTCTCAGATGACTCATAAATTTCGCGGTAAGACCGTGTAAAGTAATCATTTAAATATATATAATACAGGAATGAACAGGTTCGCCACTCCAGAACCTTTTCATTCCGCGACTCTAATAATCGCGAGAGTTAAATATTATGATATTCTTTTGCTATTAGAACGCTAAAAGAACGTGCAGATTCTACATGTAACTTTACTACGCTCCTTAAGTCTCGGTCGCTGTAACTTTGCTGTTTAGACCTTTTCATTCCATATTTGGCCGGGGAAAGTGTTTTCGTATTTTATACCGTCAAACAGGGATATCCTGAGATTCTTGCACATGTTATGTTGGCTCACAGCTCTGGGATACTTTGAGAGATTTGATGTTGACCTGGTTCATGAGCCAGACGGTATGGCCACGTTTTAAAGTAATTGATGGAATCAGGCGTTACGTTGTGGAGTACCGTGATACGTTTCTAGAACAATATATTCCTTTGCTATTCCGTAAAGCCACATTATAATAATTTATTAGGTTGTGTAACTGTTCAATCTGCCCAAGTGTTCCGAACCCGCGGACGGGCCATTATTAATGTTGAATTTGGTCAAATTAGTTGTATTTTTTACTTAAAATTAGGTAATATTGTTTGAAATTCATTAAATTGTATATTTAAACCGCCATTTTTTTTGTAGCTAGCGAAACTATTTTGTACAATTATAAATTACACAAACTTTACAAAATGTCACAAAAGCCATTTTATTTAATTATCTAGTTTTGTTAGTTTCTGAACTTTCCATACAAGGTAAACATAGCTGCTCCATTACTTTTTACTGGAGATTTCTTTAAGTTAACAGTATGAACATATGAAAATACTTTATTTATCCCTGGCCTAATTACAAAAATAGGGAGGGAACAACATTCATTGACTTCTAGACAACTTACCAGGTTTCAAATAAAATAGTTTGAGACAAATCACAATTTGAAATAAATGAAGATTAAATCAGTTTACTCCATGATATACATATATTGTACACCAAATTGAATGCTATACACATACTTATAAATTATAAGTTATAATATACTATGTAATATCTGCCGAAAGACGTCCACTGCTGGACATATGCCTCCCCCAAAGAGTGCCACAATGGCCGGTCCTGCGCCACCCGCATCCAGCGGACTCCCGCGACCTTTACCAGGTCATCAGTCCACCTTGTGGGGCCCACGCCGCGCCTTCCGGCACGTGGTCGCCACTCGAGAACCTTTCCGCCCCAACGGCCATCGGTACGGTAATGTACGAGTCCCAGTTCAGAAAATAGGTATAACATTAATTCTGTATCAATTAAACGCAATAATTCAGAATTCCTAAACTGAACATTGAATGCAGTTAAACTGACTTATAGACTCCATGCAACGATAATATATCAAAATACTAATAAGTTTCTGTCAAATATTACATTTTTGGTTCAAGCTCTTATTGCCGACTGTACTATTCTGTATACCGTCAAATTGCAGAATGCCAATTATTTTTTCTTAAAACCGGAATCTTAATATGGCCGAATTTCAAAACAGCTTAGTCTCATAATGCCTAAACTCAAAACACTTTCATGGCATAACAACATATGCTTAAAACAACCAAAGCTCAACATAACTAAATTTGTATTACACGGAGATTGACAATTTTTACATAAGATGAATGTTCCTTTTTCTGCCGCGACGGTTATCTTTTGTGGCACAAACTCTATAGTTAACCATTTTGATACCTATCCCACTTAAATGCTGGCCACTTGAAATTGAAGTACTAATGGAAAGATTATAAACTCATAATATCAATATCAATCATTCTCTCGAAATAGAAATAGAAATAGAAATGTTTATTGCATATCACATTACAGACGTAGATGGTATTAATAAGTAGGTATACATGTGACACCCTGCAAGGGCACAGCAATATCAGAGGGCTAACTAATTACAATTATTAATAGTAAAGTTATACATTAAAAAGCCTGATAAGAAAAAAGAAAAACACACAGCAAGATTTTTAACTTTTAGGCATCATTAAAGTATTCCTTCAAGTTATAAAAACATCTGTTTGTTAAAAACATTCTCAATTGTTTGTTAAACAGTTTTGGACTTTCCAGATTCTTTATAGCATTAGGAAGGTGATTATAAATTTTGATAGTCATATAATGAGGGCTACTGCAGACTAGTTTTAATTTCGAGAATGGCAGGTTAAGTTGGTTATGGTTACGATCATTTCTTTTAATTTGAGTTGTGTCTTTCGGTGAAAATAAATTTATCTGATTCCTAACAAATTTACATGATTCTAATATATACAACGTGTCCCAAAACTCAACGATAAGCCGGCACCAGAGGATGGAGCTACTTATGATTAGTCGAGAAAAAATAAGGAAAAAAATATATCTCAATTATTTTAGAAATTACAGAAAAAAAATGAAATTCATCGAAAATCGACATCCCTAATGGTATTTTTAACGACCATGTCTACAAATATTCAAATATTACTGTTTTTTTTTTGTTTTTGGAAACTTAAGTAGCCCTGCTATCTAACACAGTTCTTAAAAATACCATAATACATGTAGTTTTTACACAAAAAATAATCAAAATCGATTTTGTCCCTACAATTTTGAAAGATTTTTTCTTACAGTCCACTTTCAATCATCATGGTGTAAAAAAATTGTATTGACACCACAATGGCAATTATTTTCAAAAGTTGACGCAACTTACCAAGATTCCAAAATGGTATAATACTTTAGGAAACCTAGTCACAAAAAAAAACAACGAATTTTTAAACAAGAATCGACATTATTTAATGTTGGCGGTAATCACTTTTACTGTACCCAAAAAAGGATTTTTGTTGTTGAAAAATGTTGAATAAATGCAAAGAAATGGTACAATTTTTTTTAATTTTTTTAAATTCATTTACTACATTATTAATACTACAGTAAATGTTCAAATTGCCTGCCACCGGCATTAATACAGACATGACATCGCCTTAGAAATGATCGTTTTATCCGTCGTGCATATCTTCTACCATTGATATGATCCGCAGCTTGTGTGATTTTTTGGCGAAGCTCGTCCAATGTTGCTATGGGTTTTGAGTAGACTTTGTCTTTAAGACAGCCCCAGTAGAAGAAGTCCAGGGGGTTCAGGTCGGGCGAACGGGGTGGCCACAAGATAGGACCAAGTCGCCCGATCCAACGCCCTGGATACTCTTGGTTTAAGTATTCTCGCACTGCACGGGCATAGTGAGCTGGGCAACCATCATTTTGAAACCACATGTTTTGTAAATCACGTAAAAGCACGTCTTCTAATAATTCAGGCAAGTCGTAGTTACAAGGAAACCTTAATGGTGATGGCTATTTGAACTTTTTACAAAACGACTTGCCTGAATTATTAGAAGACGTGCCTTTACGTGATTTACAAAACATGTGTACAAAACATTGCTATTTCCCCAAAGGACTAGGCCATATGATATTCGCGAGTAAGCATATGAATAGTATGCCGTAAGAGCTGTCTTTAGGTCAGTTACTCGCTTTAAATGTTGGAGGGCATAGATAAAAGACGACAATTTTTTTGTTAATTTTTGTATATGATATTTCCAGCTCATATTTGAGTCTAATTCTATACCTAATAAGGTGGCAGAACTCACAGTCTCTATTTTTGAATTTTTATATATATAATCTATTGGTAATGCTACTTTTTGATATGGTTTAAATTGGATTATTTTTGTTTTTTTCAAGTTGAGCTCCAGATTGTGAGATTGCAACCAGTTTGTAATTTTATTTAACGTTGAGTTTAACTTATTTTGAATTTCTAGCGTGCTAGAGCAAGGAAGCAATGCAGATATGTCATCTGCGAAAAGCGTACTATGTTCATCTAATATGTTAGGAAGATCGTTTATATAAATGAGGAACAGAACACACCCTAAGACGCTACCTTGGGGGATAGAGCCCTTCACGGGGACTCTATCGGATCTAATGTGTTGTATTATAGCTGTATCAAAGTCTGTGTGTTCTATTTCTACATATTGAAAGCGATCATTTAGATAAGACTTAAACCACTCCAGGGCAACACCTCTAACACCCGTATTATATAATTTGTCTAAAAGGGTTTCGTAACGGACTCTATCATAGGCCTTACTCATGTCGAGTAAGAGACCTACAGCATATTTTTTTTTGTTAATAACGTTGAAGATTTCCTGGACATATTTATAAATTGCTAGGGTAGTAGAATAATTCTTCCTAAATCCATTTTGGTTTTTATGAAAAATATTGTTTTTTTCGCAAAAACCATAGAGGCGCTTTACCATCGCGGTCGAGTAGAATAACCACTCGTGAAAAAAAAATAGGCATTTTGCCATTTAGGCGTTTTCAGTTTGAGTTATTTTAATATTTTGTCATTTCTATCATTCGGTATTTGCAGGCATTGTGCATTTCAGTCTTTAGGTATTTAGAGAATATGATGTTTTAGGTCAAAGTCATAACGAATTTCGTTCATTTTAAGAATGAGACAATTTGAAATTTTAGGTATTATGAGCCCATGGTAATTTGAAAATTAGGGTTATAAGTTACTAAGGTATTATGAAATTTGGTGGTTTTAAGCCCAAAGCAGCTCAGCGATAGACTGATTTGCGGAAGATGGCCGCCGCGCGAATGTGAACCTTATGGCTCTAGGACGCGAAGTTTGAATAACGGCCGGATGGTGCGCTTGGATCGGAGTGTAGGAGAAGTATTTACGATACTGTTCAATATCGTATAATAGGGAATATCCTTTTGCTTTTAAAATGTGAGAACGTGCCTTAAAGTCATCAACTTTGTAACACAACGAACGGAAACGTCGTTGTTGTGTTAGACGTTTGTACGTGTACCGTGCCGTGGAACGCGTGCCTTCCGGTTCTAAGTTTGTACGTCCGCGTATTAAATATACACTGAAACGAATAAACATGGCGACTGATCTTTCTATGTATGCGACTATAGAGGATAGCGTAGTCGTATGTTGACCATTCTGACCGAACGCTATCCTAATACTATTTACTATCGTGTAGTGACTGATACAGAGCTTTGACTGCAAGCGCAACCGACACGGTCCCGATCTCCATTTCGGATCGAATAACAGAAAGTTTACTTTCTACTATTATTCGTAACACGTTACGTACAAGTAAGGCGGTTTGTACCGAGTCTAAAGTCTTATTGTTGATGGCAGTTTTCTACATAACAATGGAAACTTACCCCAACTGTGGGTCTTAAATGCAATATCCAAAATGTTTGCCTCAGATTACGGTCTCGTTATTGGCGTGGGCGGTTCGTGCGTGCTCTCTTAAAACGAATAACTTCTCCAATTTATTGTGTCCATTCAGAATGACTGGACGTTTCTCCAAGCTCTGTACTGGGGCCGCATCCGTAGTAGCCCGTCGTCGCTCAGCACGGGGGCCAGCCGGAAAGGCTTGCTCTTCTTTGTTAGAGTTTCTTTACGGGTGACCTTCAGCCCACTACCACACAGTTCAGCTGCGGCTCGATATTTTGTCTGGAATTCGATACACGTTTTATGTTTTAATCGTTCTATAAATTGAATGAGATGACCCTTCCCGTTGCGTTGATTAATCGTTCGTAGTTAGAAAAACGTTATAGCTCACGCGCGTAATAAATTGCTTCACCCCGGAATTTCTTAACAAAAGTTAAACTCTGGCACGAGGGGTGAACAAAATACGTGATTACAATCTGATACATTGGTTAACTAACAATGCATACTCATCTTACTCTAGTATAAACATATTTCCATGCTACACCTCACTCCTCTACCATAGATTTACAAAAAAAAAAACCGTTCCCCGCTGCATAAATATGAATGCATCATATGGGCGCTGGTTCACTCCGGCTTAAACATTCGTAGCGGACGCTCTACGTAAGAAATGTCACATTTACGAGCTGTTTTACAGGAATGTGGTTATGGTTACAATGAAATGAATATTACTTACGAATATTACGAACGAAACGAAAAACGTAAGAATATTAATACAGGAGTCGATTCTACACAATAAGGGCAAGATTTGGTCATCTCCCTTGAATGGGGTCAGGGCCGAGGTATGGTAGGTTCCGACTGTATTTTCAGGTTCACTAGGCTTGGCCAGTTTGTAAGTGATCTTCCTTACTTGGATTAATCAAGTGTAGACGGACTCCCGGCTCACTAGATTGACTCCTACCTATTACTGTGTGGTGCGTACCGTTCCCGGACCATCACACCAGTAAGGGACGACGCGAGGTTTCACTTACGCCTCCTTTACCCCGCTGTAACGTTTGTTGCGGAATAAATATTATTCTCCAGCGAATCGAGGTTTCACTTTGCGCGCTACCTCTCCCCCCGCTCCTACGGCTCTTACATCCAAGTTGATGTCCAGCGCGCAAAACCCAGTTCTCTCCATCTTAGTCGGTTGGGCGTCTTTACACTTAGGGCATTTGCTTCTCGTGTAACCGGGCATCCCACATCCATAGCAGTAAAGAGTCGGCGTACTTGGTGAAGGCGCCTGGGTAGACTCGGTTTTAATTTCTTTAGGAGGATGGTACACTCCACCCACTTGCTTCAGCTTTTTACGGCATTCATTCAAGGTATGGCCCGTGGCACGACAGTAGTCACAGCGTTGTTTCTTCTTAAATTGACCAGCTTTTTTTCCAGAGTTGTTGGTAGATAGCACTGATGAAGACTTCTCACGTAGCATCTGTTCAACATTCCTGGCAGCTGTTAGCAACTGGTCGAATGTCGTCACCGAATCACGTGGTATTCTCTCGCGTATGTCAATGTGCAATTGGCCATGAATCGCATCTATCTGCAACTCCTCGGTCATACCCGGTGAACGTAACTGGGATAGCAAGGCTCTGTTCTTCGCGATAAATGTTTCCGTCAGCATGTCTTGTGGTTGCTTGCATGCGAATACTTCCTGGAACACTTGGACGCCAGAAATCCTTGGTGCAAAGGCGTGGCGCACTCTTGCCTCGAAGTCGGTCCAAAGGGTTATACTATTCTTCACGCCTTGCCACCATGTCGAAGCTTCACCTTTCAGCACCAAAGGCAGGCTCATGATAGCAGCTTCATCCGTCATGCCATTAACTTTCTTGCAAACTGATGCGGCTGATAGAAACTCTTCCAGTCGTATAGATTCTCTAGTGCCATCATAGGAAAATGACACGTTAGCAAATGATGCGGTTGAACATATTGTCATATAAATTAAACCCGATTTCGGCACTATTTTTCACTCTCACTGTATTGCCCGGGTTCACACACTATTGCACTTTCACGTATTCGTGGTATCTCGTCGACCCTGGTGATTGCTGTCCGCAACACTGCTGATGTACTCGTTGTAGACCCTCTGCAAATTTGCTACCGCAACTGATCGGTCCATAAAGAACATCCAGCGTACTTCTATTAATGATACTGTGGCTGTTGCAAAATGAGACTCCCCTGGACAGGGAGGGGAGTCATCGTTGCCGCAAAAGTTGGGCAACACGCCGTAACAGCTGACGTCAGCCAGTGCGCCTGCGCCGGTGAGCGCCAGGGCACCTGTCGGCGTTGTTCGGCTCATCAAACGCACTACACGCCATATTGGTGCACATTATCCGTGCGCCGTATTGATGCACATTTTCCGCGCGCGCCGTATTGGTGCACATTTTCCGTACGCCGTATTGGTGCACATTTTCCGTGCGCCGTATTGGTGCAAATTTTCCGTGCGCCGTATGGGGCACATTTTTCGTGCGCGCCGTATTGGTGCACATTTTCCGTGCGCCGTATTGGTGCAAATTTTCCGTGCGCCATATGGGGCACATTTTCCGTACGCGCCGTATTGGTGCACATTTTCCGTGCGCCGTATTGGTGCACATTTTCCGTGCGCCGTATTGGTGCAAATTTTCCGTGCGCCGTATGGGGCACATTTTCCGTGCGCGCCGTATTGTTGCACATTTTCCGTGCATCATGTAGGTTTATATTATCAATCGGCCGTTGTAATGGTTTCCGATAATTTACCCACGTGTGATACCACGATATGAATTTTTCAAATTTATTTGTCACGTTTAATTATTATCTTTCTTTGAAAATATTTTAAATTTGCACTTTATTGCATTGCATTGTATGGATTGTACCTACTGGTATCGTGGTATCGTTACTGTATATCTTATTTAACAATACGTCGTCGCGTATATGAACTTCCGTCGGAGTGTTTTGCTCCTAATAATAGGCCGCACCTTCCGTGCGCCTCTATTTAGAGTCACTTTAGTGCCCTTTCAATAACAATATTTATAGTACCTATACATTTATACCGTGCCCGAATATTTAATCTTTGTCTTCCTTGAAAGACAATTTATTATATAAGCAATTAAACTCTCGCTAATTTTGCTAATTCAATTATAGTGACACTAGATTTACAATTTTATACGTTAAAATTACGTTACGTTGTACACATTAAAAAAAAAGGTAATATAGAGTTAATTTAAAATAATACGATACGATTTCGACGTTCTCGTGATGTTGTCTCGTCTCTCGTCCTCGAAGCTGTGGTGGCTGCAGTCTGCTCCTTCGGCACGGCTGCGTTGGTTGCTGTTGCGGGCCGGGGTAACCCTGGACTCCTCTTCTATCTTCTCACTTAGCGCGGCGTGGCTCATGGACTGGACCGTTGCTGCTGATGAGTGCCACGATGAATTGGTCGGGTTGTTTCTTATGAGTGCCATGAAGAATTTCTCGTTGCTGAAGAGTTGCCATGTTGCATGAACCGTGGTTCGTCAGAGTTGGTTGATGCGCTGCGTTGGTTGCTTGGCTAGCGTAGGCTACGGCTAGGGTAGGGACTGCCTCGAGCAGCCCTACTTGCGAGATCGCTATGAAGGGATCTGCTGTTAGCGGCAAGGCAGGTCGCCACATTGAACAGGTGTACGATACGAGGTTAATAATAGTCTCAGGAATAGAATGAACCCTTTATTATGGAATACATGGGTATTTATACAGTATCTATGTCTCTGTGTGAGTACACACTTAGACGTACTTTACCTATCAAGTTTTACTGATAATTGGATTTGATAATGTTAGACATAGTATCGGGTTTTAGCTGAATAAAATAGGATCGTTATGTCGTACATAAGAATGACGCATATTATGATGAGCACAGCTGTGGTTACATATGCTGTGACTGTGTTGCTGTCTGCCTGTTAAGCGCTGACGTTGTTTGAAGCTCCGTTGTGCAATTATTACTTCTTCTTTACGGTCTTCTTTAGTGCACTTTCCTCCCATGGTTTTGTACGCTCACATAACAGCTGGTGCTGGCTGGCTGTGGCTGGCGCGGTGGAGCTGGTTGGCTAGGCGGCGTCTATGGGCTGGCGCGGATCTAGGCTGCCTGACTGGCAATGGTCGCCATGAATGGACGACAGGATAGACAAAGATTCGACATTCGCCGTAATTAACATTCAAAAGTAGGACAACATGTCGTAGCAACTGACGTCAGCCAGTGCGCCTGCGCCGGTGAGCGCCAGGCACCTCTCGGAGTTGTCGGTGTTGTTCGGCTTATCAAACACGCTACACGCCATATTGGTGCACATTATCCGTGCGCCGTATTGTTGCACATTTTCCGTGCGCCATATTGGTGCATATTAACCGTGCGCCGTGTTGCACATTTTCCGTGCACCATACAGGTTCATATTATCCGTGGGCTGTATCGGTGCACATTGGTGCCATAAGGCCCGAGCACAGCTCATATTCACCTCGTAGTCGGCATAACGAGGCCTGACCAGTATGCGCCCAATGTGCATGTAAGTTCAGAAATCTCATTGGTCTGAGTAATTGTACGTATGTGTGAAATTAATATATGATCATGCCATACCAGAAAATCGGGAACTCTTGCAAAAGTTTGGGGACCCCCAAAATTGTCCCCCATAATCATCATAACTTTCTCTTCAGTAGAAGTTATGTTTGACCCAGCTGCCGGGCCACCACATGTACCAGTGTGGTCCCGGTTCCGTTTTGCATTTTTTTTTGTTAGGTGCTTTCTGTCGGCCCACACCTATTTCAAGGGAAGAAGAAATAAAGCTTAAGCAGTTCCAAACTCACTCATGCAGTTAGTTCAAAACACATTCAATACGGTGTCTTACCGCCATTGGGCAGCAGTTTTGATGGCCCCTCCGAGGCTGTTTAGAGTCGTGGATATTTCGTCCCACAAGCTCTTGGCCCTAATGTGGGCGTCGGGTCCTGGTTGGGAGCCCCTGGCTATATCCTTGTGAGCTTACAGGAAGTCTAGTAGCTGGGCTATTCTTGAAGCTTTATGTCGCTCTAAATCTGGTTTGCCAGAATTGGTTATAGATATGTCGCATTTGCACCATTTGCAATAAGCAAATTGTATGCTTTTTGAGCTAGACGAAAGCCAGCCTTTAAAAGGCTCCATTTGAAGCCATGCGCCGTATTGGTGCACATTTTCCTTGCGCCGTATTGGTGCACATTTTCCGTGCGCCGTATTGGTGCACATTATCCGTGCGCAATATTGGTGCACATTTTCCGTGCGCCATATTGGTACACATTTTCTGTACGCCGTATTGGTGCACATTTTCCGTGCGCCGTATTGGTGCACATTTTCCGTGCGCCGTATTGGTGCACATTTTCCGTGCGCCGTATTGGTGCACATTTTCCGTGCGCCTGAGGTGTATGGCGTTCAGGGTATATAATGACAACTCGAGTGTCGAGACTGTCTTTATTCAGAGTAAAAGGCTGGGCTGGGGAGGGCTGGTCTGGTACCGGGCTGGGGTGGTGACGCGCTGAAGTTGTACTTTCTGGACGCTCTGCTATGCCTTGTTGGTGCGGCGCATCATCTCCGTAACCCATGCTCTCGGGTTTCCTCTTCCTGTTGTGGCCCTCTGCGTGCTCCAGGGTTGCCATCCACTACGGCAAGCAGTCTCTGGGTCTCGTGGTATGCTACTGCTAGCGGTGTTTTTGCTGACGAGCCTGTATCGGGTAGCTGCAGTGGAGCTGTTACCGTAAGGTGAGCGTTGCCTTTCACCTTGACTGTCCGCTGGTTTGCTGTTACCGTCATTCAAAGACTCTGAAACAGCTTGATAGGGCCCACTAGCGTGATGTCGGCGCCCTCTACGGTGATCTGGATCTTGTCGGTCATTGTAGTTCGACTTTTCTTTGCTTAACACTCTTTTTTCGTAGTTTGCTGGCTGATTGGCTCTGGCTGGCGTATTAAAGCTGGCTGGCTAGGCGGCGTCTATTGGCTGGTGCGGATCGAGGCTGCCTGGTGCAGCCCGACTGGCAATGGTCGCCATGAAGTGTACGGCGCACTGTGGGCTGAGAATTGGCTCTCCATAGAAATAGACAATTAAAAAATTTAGATTACTTTTTTTTCGAGAAATGGCTTCCTCTAGCCATGAAGTGTACGGCAACTCGATTGTCGGGTAATTACTTCAGAGAAAATTCATGGCTTTTATAGTAACAGTTCTCTTTGTTCTCACGGATGGGAAATGCCGGCAAGGTCTTTGCGAATACAAAGTACAAGGTCGTTCCAGTATCAAGTTACATGAATGTCAAGCATTTATTTTGTCTTGATTTATGTTAATAATACTAAAGAATATAGGTATCTATTTTCCATCAGCTGTTATCAGCTGTGACCATCACTACACGCTGTATTGTTGCACATTTTCCGTGCGCCGTATCGGTGCGCATTTTCAGTGCGCCGTATTCGTGCATATTATCCGTGCGCCGTGTTGCACATTTTCCGTGCACCATAAAGGTTCATATTATCCGTGGGCCGTATCGGTGCACATAGGTGCCATAAGGCCCGAGCACAGCTCATATTCACCTCGTGGTCGGCATACCGAGGCCTGACCAGTATGCGCCCAATGTGTATGTAATTTCTGATCCAGAAAAAAAGCAGCAGCAGGCAGGCATTATCCGTGTGCCGTATTGGTGCACATTTTCCGTGCGCCAGGTTCATATTTTTATTTACATTTTATATTGAGTCGAGCTACGAACCAGATATTAAATATGCAAATGTTCACACCATAAATAAAATTTGTGTTCAACGCGGTTGCGTTGAAGTACCTGTAGTGTGTTGCGGTCGCTATTGGGCCTCCGTGGTGGAGTAGCGGCGGCGTGGCTGGAGGTGGTGACGCACTTGCTGGTGACGCGCTGCCGGTGATCTTGTTATAGATGCTCTGTTTGTGTTGTGCATGATCGCTGTTACGGCTTGTCGTTCAATCTTACGTGTCAGACACTTGTGCATCTTTTTCCATATGGCTTTCATATGAATGTCGCATATTATGAGCGCTTCTCCCGATAAACTGCTCTTTAAATAATGCAATTTTTGAACCGCCGTTATATTCTTATTTTTATCAATTAACGAAGTAAACATATCATAAAACATTTTCTAATCTTCATATTTTCCTCCAAAGGTAGGTAAAATAATTCGAGGCAACTGTACATCGCAGGTACCATCCTTGGTAACAAAAGTTGCCTGAACGGGCGGCAATGGGTGCGTGGCTGGTTGCAAAAACGGTTCCAAAGTTTCTCGTAAAAAGGTCTTGTATTGAACATAAAATTCCTCGAACTCTTCGTGCCTCTTTAGAATAAAATATGTCTCCGTTCAGTCTATCGATGCTTTGGAAATAACTTCTTTATGTCCGTTTTGAAAGTTACTAAACTGTTTCTCAAGTATAATATTATACTTCTAGTCTCGTTTCTAAATAAGGTCGTTTAATCAACAAAAACAGAATGGGGATTTTTTTTGGTGATAGGAATAACCTTCCGTAGCACCAGAAAAAAGTCGCAGACTTCAGCTGCGTCAATAATTTTTCAAAAATATAAACAGTTTCCTCACTTACGTTTTGGGTTTAGGACGGCAAATGAGACACTTTCCTTGATCCGACTCGTGTTACAAAAAATATTTTAAAAATCTGACCCTGGCAATGACAAATATAGCTGTTCCAGCTGTCAATATCATTGCCAGTATCAGTTTACCACGGATTTTTGATATATTATTTTGTAATATGAGTCGGATCAAGGAAAATGTGTCATTCGCCGTCCTAAACCCAAAACGTTAGTAAGGAAACTGTATACATTTTTCAAAAATTATTGACGCAGCTGTAAAGTCTGCAACTTTTTTCTGGTGCTAAGGAAGTTTATTCATATCACAAAAAAATATATCAGGCACTTCTAAAAGTTTTCATCCATTCCCAATTCTTCAAATTGCTCAACAACTCTTGATAGGTAATTAGTTCCTGTAACGTCAACATAATGACTCACTCGATAATCTAAGTCCCAACAAACAGTACGCGTGCAAAGATAATTGAACACTATGATGAAATGTCTCGTAAACTCGCTTAATATTGCTCAGTTCGTTATAATAACTCACTCACAGTATGTCACGTAATAAAAGTTAGTGAAAATGTCCCGTAAATCATTCTTCTTCTTCTCGTGTCGATGGTTCCCCATTTCCTGGGTTTAGATTGTGCGGGATCAGAAACTAGCGACTGCTAAAGCCCTATCTGACGCGTCCCGGAGATCTTGTGTGGAGCATGTGTACGGGCACGCCGGACAAGACAGGATATGTGCCATGTAGTCCAGGCAATGAACTGACAACTTGTATGGGAAAAATGTCAAATTTGGAAATAATTTATAATAGCAGATTTTTTCTTTGTAATGGATATATTATCAATTAAATAGTTACCTAGCAACAAAATCCAACAAAATTTCAGACTTCAAAAAAATTATAACTTAACTAGCTTTTGAAAAGTCAGAAAAATATTAATAAATGGTTTTATGTTTATTTTGGTTCATTTACATTTGCTCTATATCCAGATAAATAGTAAAAAAAAAACAAGGCATGCTTTATTTAAATCTATTTAAATACTTACGGATGGAAAGTTTGTTGGATTCTTGAATAAAGCATCTTAGAATAATGTTTTAAAATGATATAAAGAAAAAAAACGCTATTATAAATTAATGTTTTTCAAAACCGTATTTTGCCTGGAGTAATGGTTTGAGGGGTCGTCCCGCACATACACCGGGCGTCTGAGCCGCTCAGGATACCCCATTTCAATAAGTTGTCCCTACTGCGGCCGTAAATCATTGATATTTAGTAATGTCCACGCGAAGTTATTACGCGTTATTATATTTGCACTTAAAACTGGCAGTTAGCGCTCGCCCGATTCGATCGTCCTTATCTATTTCGCCGCTAGCCGCTATTGTTCTCACCGGCCGGCCGGCAGTCTCCAGGTGCAAACTTATCCGATTCGTTATGGACCATATATTCGGGCAGATAAGGATGATTTTGGTTTGCTGGGATTTTGGAATTAAATAGACGTGCGCGTATGATCTTTTATTCTTAACTAACATTTTAAATAGATGTGGACTGTATATCTAGGTATGCACTCGCATGCATCGCAACGATGCGTAAATATCTATACTATAATTTGGACAGAGGATGTCCTGATTTTTTCTGGCTAATAAAGAAAATATTTTATTTCTAAAATTGCCTCTTCATTTTGCACAATACCTAAAAAATAACCTATAGTTAGTGACACATCACATGGACAGTCGCCATCACATACATAGGTACACTATAGGTGTTCAAAAATATCGACACATGCACCCTAATGCCTTGAAAATAGAGGTGTGTTCCGATGTTTGTGACGTGCTTGTTTGCTCCGATGTATGTGATGGCGACTGGACTATTCGGCAACCAAAACAGTAATAAGTACATAATTATATGGTCATTGCTTATACATACATACATACATATAATCACGCCTCTTTCCCATAGGGGTAGGCAGAGATCACGGATCTCCATTTGCTACGATCCTGCTTATAGTGCTTATTATCCTACCATCAGGACTGGCGCCCAGAAAACCAAATTCTGCATCAATGTATAGTCCAGCTTGACGGACCGTCTTTTTATAGTAGTAGAAGTAGTAGTAGAAGTAGAAAAGCTTTATTCAACATCACATTACACGAAATTATAATTAAACATACATGTGAACCTTAAGATTAGAATTAAAATATAAATTTAAAATTAATGTTACAGTTATGATGTGTGTGTGTGTGATGTTAAAAAGGAGCTTGCCTTCACATAATGTTACAGCGAGGTCACTGCAACGCTGGTTTTCAGGCAGACCCTGGTAACTATGTACATCCATTTTGAATTGCTCGCTGTTTGTCGGGAACGAAATGTCTCAGTTATTGTGTGTGCGTGTGTATGTGTGTGTGTATGTATATGTATGCGTGTGTTTGACTTGACTTGGAATACGAAGTTTGTGATGATATTGTTCAATAGGGATGAAATTTGAGTAATAATATTGTAAGTAGATATGTTTGGATGTTCATACATAATAAACATATTTGGCCAATGGCATAATTGAAAGCAAATAATTTAATGTACAAGGTACTCTGATGGTAGGTCATATGGTCATTAATTACATATATGAAGGCACAGGCGACTACCAGGAGGAAGTGCCTGCTGTATTTGCATAAGGTGTCGTTGCAGATGCAATTTGAAAGTGCCAATGGGCTTTTTATAATTCTCTATAAAATACGTTCTTGCCACCGATTCGTTTGTTGTCCATAAAGCATGTCTTTTGTCAAAATGTTGCTTTTGTTCAGCACTTGTTTGACATTGTTGTGAGACGGCGTAGTTTTTCTTCGCTTACATATCTAAAACAAAACAAATATGACGCAAGGGTCTGGGAGGTCATCAAGTTTTTGTTCCAGGTTTGTTTCTTTGACTGTCATCTTTTTGTAATTTATGTTTTTATGGTTCAGCCATGCCGGGCCTTCCTTCCAGATCAGCTCATGTACAGACTGGTAAGTACTTCTTGAGGCGCAATCAGCGGGATACTCTATTGAAATCACATCGGACCACTGGTGAGGTTCCATCGAAGTTTAGATTTCAGAAACGCGGTTTGGCACGAATGTCTTCCACCTATTCGGGCGACTGTTAAGCTAGGACAGCACTATGGACGAATCTGTCCAGGCGTGTATATTCTGGTATCAACTCATTATTGCTCTCCACCGCACAATGTAAGAAAAACTGCGAATACGACTTTTCATCCAATTGTTGTAATATTGTGAACTTAATTGCTAGCCAATTAGACTCGGATGGATCCCAACAGTCGCGAAAATCACAGTTTGTTTAGGTAGATCAAATTCTCCTAGGTCCATATCATCATCTTGAATATCTATCTCAGTGAGATATTGTCCCCAGTCTCTATCCACATGCTTAAAATGATATTTTACCAATATCTGTTTTAATGGATCTTTCCACTGAGGGATACATGTTTTCAGATTTAGATACAGTTGTAGAACTGTTTCAAGATGGAGTTCTACATACCCCAGATGCAAAACCCTCATTATCTGAGTGACGAGCTCGGTCAGATCGAAATTCCCATACATATCAACTAGAGGAGTCAGCTAGTTAAATTCCATATCAGAGAAATCCCCAATGGTCAGAACAAATGGAAGATTATTGCTCACACTTGCGTGTAGGTGAGGGAGTACTTGCAGATACAGTTTGATATTTCATCCTGTCTGCTAATACAGAGACTTTCTGCTCAAGTTGGGCAACACGCCGTAACAGCTGACGTCAGCCAGTGCGCCTGCGCCGGTCAAACACACTTCACGCCATATTGGTGCACATTATCCGTGCGCTGTATTGGTTGCACATTATCCGTGCGCCGTATTGGTGCACATTATCCGTGCGCCGCATTGGTGCACATTATCCGTGCGCCGTATTGGTGTACATTTTCCGTGTGCCGTATTGGTGCACATTTTCCGTGCGCCATTTTGGTGCACATTATCCGTGCGCCGTATTGGTGCACATTTTCCGTGTGCCGTATTGGTGCACATTTTCCGTACGCCATTTTGGTGCACATTATCCGTGCGCCGTATTGGTGCACATTTTCCGTGCGCTGTATTGGTGCACATTATCGGTGCGCCGTATGGATGCATATTTTCCGTGCGCCATATTGGTTCATAATTATCCGTGGGCCGTTGTAATACTTGTAGAAGTTAGAGGTTAGGAAGGGTAAGGAAGGTTTGGTATTAATAGTCCAAGATTATATAAGTGAATTCCATCTGTATTCATTATAACGTCTATTTTATACATTAGAGGTTATCTCTGATACAAGCAATATGTGTTTATGTTACAGTAACCTATTGTGTTACTGCTAAACACTAAATAGGTTTATCACCGTATTACATCATTGATACTTCCTCATCTTAAGCACCTTTAGCGATTGCGAGTACCCTCCTGTACCGGGCTGGAGGGTTGGAAAGGGGAGTCATCCTTGCGGCAAAGGTAGGGCAACGTGCCGTAGCAGCTGACGTTGGCCAGTGCGCCTGCGCCGATGAGTGCCAGGCACGTCTCGGAGTTGTTCGGCTCATCAACACACTACACGCCATATTGGTGCACATTATCCCATATTAGTAATGTTTAGGATTTTCGAACGTGGTACGACGTTTCTTCTCGTAACGATTCGCAACACACTTTCCTGCTTCATTGCAGTTATCCTTATCGGTAACTCGGTTCTGGGAATAAGTCTTGAGAGCAACCGATTTCTCTCAATTCCTATTAGCTTGACCAGGTGTTACAGGGTCGTAGCTATCTTTACGTAGATGACCAGTAGGATACTTTATGTTATTATTAGTGACACTGAGACGTGTGTTGTTGAAGTCATACTCTTCTGGCATGATGTCATCAGGATTTGCTAGAATATGATGGTGGGGTAGCGGCGGCTGGGCTGGTGCTGGTACTGGGCTGGGCTGGGGTGGTGTCGTGCTGTAGGTGTACTTTCGGGACGCTTTGCTCTGCCTTGTTGGTGCGGCGCATCATCGCCGTAACCCTCTATGCCATCCTCGTACTCGTGGTGGCGTTGACTGTAGATGGAATGCTCTCGGGCTTCCTTTTCCTGATGTGGTCCAGGGTTGCCGTAGTGGAGCGTTGAGCGGTCTCTGAGTCTCGTGGTATGCTACTGCTAGCGGTGTTTGTGCTGACGCGCCTGTATCGGGTAGCTGCAGTGGAGCTGTTACCGTAAGATGAGCGTTGCCTGTCACCTCGACTGTCCGGCGGTTTGTTGTTACCGTAATTCGAAGACTCAGAACAGCTTGATAGGTCCCACTAGCGTGATGTCGGCGCCCTCTACGGTGATCTGGATCTTGTCGGTCATTGTAGTTCGACATTTCTTTGCTTAACATTCTTCTTTCGTGCACTGACCTTCCATAGTTTGCTGGCTGATTGGCTCTGGCTGGCACCTTGGAGCTGGTTGGCTAGGTGGCGTCTATGGGTTGGTGCGGATCGAGGCTGCCTGTAGCTGCCCGACTGGGAATGGTCGCTATGAAGTGTACGGCGTTCAGGGTATATAATGGGTATTCCTTCGTTTGCCCGAATTTCATTTGCCATCATATTCATAGGCCATAATTTTGCCATAACTGTTATTTTCCATAATATTCAAAAGACAGAATTTATATTTTCCAGAATATCATATGCCATAATAAAATTTCCCAGCAACTTTATAATCCATAATATTCATATGCAATAAAATAATTTGCCATACCTTTCAAAAGCCATACTACATATCAACACCACCTTTAGATGTTGTAAACAACTTGCAAGCCCTATTTGTATCCATGATTATTCAATAATACACTGACTACTATAGCAAACCACTTCAAATTATAAAAACTAGCTACCCGCGCGACTCCGCTGCGTCTACTTACCTTACAAATAATCTAGGCGGAGCGACGGTATAAAATTATAGCACATACTTAATCCTGTAGGTCCATTCTACATATAACCTACGTAAGAAAGGATTTTTAGTATAGGATGGGTATAGTTTCTGAGATTACCCCCAACATACAAACTTACATTTCACAGACATTACACCTAGCCAGAACTAACATTCGCAACATTCGAGCGACTCGCAGAAATGTAGTTTTTTTATGGCAAATTAATATTCTGTCGAGTAAAACTATTGCATATAAAATTATGGCAACTAAAGTTTATGGCATATGAATGATAACATGGCAACATTATGGAAAATAATAATATTTCAAATGAATATTATGGAAGATAAAACGTTATGGAATATCAAGTTCGGGCAAATGAAATTATATAATTCGGGTCAACGATAGAGAACCTATATATAATGACAACCCAGTCGGGTAATAACTGTCTTTATTCAGAGAAAATACATGGCTTTTAAAGTAATAGTTTTCTTTGTGCTCACAGCTGAGAAATGCGGGCAAGTTCGTTGCGGGGGTACAAAGTACAAGGTTGTTTGAGTATCAAGTTACAGGAATGTCAAGCATTTCCTTTGTCTGTATTTATGTTATCACTACACACCAGGCACGTCTCCGAGTTGTTGTCGGCGTTGTTCGGCTCATCATACACACTCCACGCCATGTTGGTGCACATTGTCCGTGCGCCATCGTTATTGGTGCACATTATCCGTGCGCCTGTGGCGGTAAGCGTCAGGCTCGTCACGAATAAATCTTAATTTTCCTTCTAATCGGAAATTATTATTATCTGGGGGCATGGCAGTGCCCCCGCCAAGACGAGCCAAGCGAAGCGCAAGGGCACTACCTACCTTTTCTTGAAGTGCTTCGTCGTTTTATTGAACCCTTTATGAATTTTTCATATTTATTTGTCACCTTTAATTATTATCTTTCTTTGAAAATATTTTAAATTTGGATTTGTACCTACTGGTATCGTGGTATCGTTACTGTACATCTTATTTAACAATACGTCGTCGCGTATATGAACTTCCGTCGGAGTCTTTTGCTCCTAATAATAGCCTTCCGTGCGCCGCTATTTAGAGTCACTTTAGTGCCCTTTCAATAATAATATTTATAGTACCTATACATTTGTACCGTGCCCGAATATTTAATCTTTGTCTTCCTTGAAAGACAATTTATTAATATAAGCAATTAAACTCTCGCTTAGTTATCAGATGGCCAGTCCAATAACTAGCTAATGTGTAATTGTCTGAAATATTGCGAAATATTAATTAAATTTGCGAATTCAATTATAGTGACACTATATTTACAATTACATACGTTAAAAAAAAATGTAATATAGAGTTAATTTAAAAGAATACGATACGATTTCGACGTTCTCGTGATGTTGTCTCGTCTCTCGTCCTCGAAGCTGTGGTGGCTGCTGTCTGCTCCTTCGGCACGGTTGCGTTGGTTTCTGTTGCGGGCCGGGGTAACCCTGGACTCCTCTTCACACTTAGCGCGGCGTGGCTCATGGACTGGACCGTTGCTGCTGATGAGTGCCACGACGAATTGGTCGGGTTGTTTCTTATGAGTGCCATGAAGAATTTCTTGTTGCTGAAGAGTTGACATGTTGCATGAACCGTGGTTCGTCAAGAGTTGGTTGATGCGATGCGTTAGTTGCTTGGCTAGCGTAGGCTACGGCTAGGGTAGGGACTGCCTCGAGCAGCCTACTTGCGAGATCGCTATGAAGGGATCTACTGTTAGCGGCAAGGCAGGTCGCCACATTGAACAGGTGTACGATACGAGGTTAATAATAGTCTCAGGAATAGAATGAACCCTTTATTATGGAATACATGGGTATTTATACAGTATCTATGTCTCTGTGTGAGTACACACTTAGACGTACTTTACCTATCAAGTTTTACTGATAATTGGATTTGATAATGTTAGACATAGTATCGGGTTTTAGCTGAATAAAATAGGATCGTTATAGCGTACATAAGAATGACGCATATTATGATGAGCACAGCTGTGGTTACATATGCTGTGACTGTGTTGCCATCTGCCTGTTTAGCGCTGGCGTTGTTTGAAGCTCCGTTGTGCAATTATTACTTCTTCTTTACGGTCTTCTTTAGTGCACTTTCCTCCCATGGTTTTGTACGCTCACATAATAGCTGGTGCTGGCTGGCTGTGGCTGGCGCGGTGGAGCTGGTTGGCTAGGCGGCGTCTATGGGCTGGTGCGGATCTAGTATAGGACGTCAAGATTTGATACTCGCCGTAATTAACAATCAAAAGTAGGACAACATGCCGTAGCAACTGACGTCAGCCAATGCACCTGCGCCGGTGAGCGCCAGGCACCTCTCGGAGTTGTCGGTGTTGTTCGGCTCATCAAACACGCTACACGCCACGCCATATTGGTGCACGTTATCCGTACGCCATATTGGTCCATATTATCCGTGCGCTGTATTGGTGCTTATTTTCCGTGCGCCGTAATGGGGCACATTTTCCGTGCGCCGTATTAGTGCACATTATCCTTGCGCCGTATTGGTGCACATTTTCCGTGCGCCGTATTGGGGCATATTTTCCGTGCGCCGTATTGGTGCACATATTCCGTGCGCCGTATTGGGGCATATTTTCAGTGCGCCGTATTGGTGCACATATTCCGTGCGCCGTATTGGTGCACATTTTCCGTGCGCCATATTGGTGCATATTATCCGTGCGCCACGTTACACATTTTCAGTGCACCATACAGGTTCATATTATCCGTTGGCTGTATCGGTGCACATTGGTGCCATAAGGCCCGAGCACAGTTTGTATTCACCTCGTGGTCGGCAGAACGATGCCTGACCAATGTGCATGTTAGTTCAGAAATCTCATTGGTCTGAGTGATTGTACTTATGTGAGAAATTAATCATGCCATACCAGAAAATTGGGAACTCTTGCAAAAGTTTGGGGACCCCCAAAATTGTCCCCCATAATCTTCATAACTTTTTCTTCAGTAGAAGTTATGTTTTAACCCAGCTGCCGGGCCACCACCTATACCAGTGTGGTCCCGGTTCCGTTTTGCATTTTTTTTTTGGTGTTTTCTGTTGGCCCACACCTATTTCAAGGGAAGAAGAAATAAAGCTTAAGCAGTTCCAAACTCACTTATGCTGTTAGTTGAAAACACATTCAATATGGTGTCTTACCTTTTGCCATTGGGCAGCAGTTTTGATGGCCCCTCCGAGGTTGTTTAGAGTCGTGGATATTTCGTCCCACAAGCTCTTGGCCATAATGTGGGCGTCGGGTCCTCGGAGGGAGCCCCTGGCCAAATCCTTGTGAGCTTACAGGAAGTCTAGTAGCTGGGCTATTTGCTCACCCGTCGCAGATTGGCGAATAGACATCTCTGTAAAATGCACGAACTAAGTACCTATGAAGAAAAAACATTTTCTCATAGGTACATTGCGTGTACTGTGAACTGTGGCGGTATGGTACGAGGTTCGGGTGGTCAACCATAATATGAAATAACATTAATAACTCACCCGTGATTAGGGATTTAATTTATAGAAAGCAAACTCGAGCGCCTTTTATTACCTATTATTTACTTATTATAATAACACACTACACTACTTATACTCTTGCCAATCTTTGATTTTTTTGAGCACAGCTCTTATTCACCTCGTGGTCGGCATAACGAGGCCTAACCAGTATGCGACTAATGTGTTAGTAATTTCGGAATCGCTCGGCGTGCTGTTTTTGAGCAATTGAATTCGATGCATTCAGTCATTCTTGCAAGCACTTCCATAGCTTGGGGTTCACAGAAAACAATTTAAATATATATATATTTTTCCGTCGTTTGTATAAAATAATGTACTTATTTTTGACTTTTTGTTAGTTAAATACGCACGTGAGCATGGTACTAAAAGTGTTGTTATAAATTATTTTTGAGAAAAGAATTACTTACAGTTCATCACCATCATATTAAGAATCACTAATCGAGTCATTAAGTAAGAAGTTCCAATTTAAATCACTTCACTGTGACACACTTGAAACGCCTCGACATCACCACTCGGGGTAGGTGGTGTCTCGCTCCCAGACGATACTCCATATCCAGATAGTGCCTCCTTCATATATATAAATTGAAGTTTCGCAACGACGATTGTACCATCCGCGGATGAAACGTCTAAGGTATTGGACAGCATGCAGTACGTGGTAGTTCTTGTTTTTTTCGGGCATATGTAATAATGTCCTCTCCGACCTTCGATGAACGCTATTATGGCAGTTCTACCTCGTATTTTGCATATTCGTACCCATGTGCAGGTGACCTTATTTGCGTCGCAAAACACTCTCATTCTATGCTGTTATATGTATAAGAAAGAATTAGAGTGATTAGTGACAGGCGGACCTGCCACTGGGAAAGTTTAAAGACTTATCCTTCCTTATACATATAATCTGTTATTGTTTGAAGTTGGATGTTATATACTCACTCCTTACCTTAAAATTGACCGGATAATATCAACGGCAGAGGCTGAACCTTTGTTTCAAGAGCCGTGCCGACTCGTGAATGGTAGGGAACTTCGCTAACAATTAAACAAAAGCTGTGTAACAAAATGTGCTATAATGCATTAATAACCCTCGCGGACATGGCAGTCTCGCTATACTGCGGTGACACTTTAAGAACCTTAGCTAATGGCTTCCGAGGCCGATCAATCGAGCCTCAGCGAACGACGTTTTTCGCAGTCGAAGAATACGCGTTCTTATGAATGGACGTCGCTGAGCTCGATTAATCCACCCACACAAAGCATCGGTAAGACTACTTAAATTAAACCGGAGCCGGCTCATACGAAACGCGCGGATACGCGGGACGACAGCACGACGGAACTAGTCTTTGTGTACCGAACCCTTGGCCAAGGTATTAAAATAGAACGGACTCACGTTAGCACATCCTGGATGCGCGACGCAGTCCTGGTCACGATGAGGCGTTAAAGTTGAAGCCCCGCAGATCAACGGGTAGTCGAAGCGCTCATGATGATGCGTCCCCTCGACGGTCTTGGTATGGCGCGGTGCCTGAGCTAAGGTCACCGGGCTCGTCCCCTCAGGAACAGCCTATGACCGTCGGGACGAAATCTCGCCTAACAGCAAGCGACGGACGTCACTCGACGCTCGCCCCGTGGAGCGGCGGAGTCCATCGGCCATCTCGGCCGCCTTCCGTACATCCTCTGCTTGCGCTGGGGCACGCGTAACGCGAACGAGTCTTTATCGTGGTGACGCTCGAATATCCGAACCGCCCGAATGCACACTCCGGAACACAATCACGACCCGCGAGCCGCCGGGCTCAACCTTGCAATTACATCTTATCGCGCGAAGGCATCTCCTGCACACAACACTCCCTTCTCACTACCGAAATACAAACAGGTCCGTCATCGACCTCTCGCGCGCGCTCTCGGGAGCGCGGCGCGTGCGTTCATCAAGGCAACTGCTTAGCGACTGTCAAACCCACTCTCTGGGCACTAGTGATTGATCAAAAAATGCATTTTCTAAAGCCTTTACTCACGGAGGTGCAAAACTTGGCTAAATTATGATTTTACTTTTTATTATAACTGTGTCGAAAATGCGTAGGAATGAAGCCTAATTACTATTACGACAACTAGACTCCTCGAAAGCTTGTAGTTTATTAGTAAACTTGAGTTAAAGTTAAAACCGATACTTAGCGCGTCACGTCCCTAATGTAATTAGCATACTTCAAGTTCGACTTGACGTTTTGGAATCTATATTTTCGAAATTCGATAAACTACAATTATATTCGTTTTCTGCGTGACTGCGCGATTCGAAATATGTATAACACTTTATAGCTCAGTAGTGGAACCGGATTTTGGCCCTAGAAGTTTTGATAATTCTAAAGTCGGAAAATGTATGCTTATATGGCATACGACTTATTTTCAAGCATATTTGTATAATATGAAGAAAAGTTAGAACGAGGGTTAGATATAAATTAGGTATTTATTTATTTTTATTGATGATTTGTGAATATTGAATTAAAGTGCAAAGTTTAAGCTTCATCGTTTATAATATGTATGACGCTTTACACTGTTAAGTTTTTAGAAAAAAAAAACACCCGCGACTACGTCAAACTAGAATTAGCTTATTATTTAGTCGATATTGAATTAGAGTTTTAAAAATCCACAACAATATGTCTAAATTCTTAAGTTAATAGACAAAGCCAAAAGTTTAGAGGAATAAGATAAAAGCTTTAAAATTAATACGCATTTTTTGTCCTGTAAGATCTAATATTGAATTAGAGTCTATAAAAATATGTCTAATACTATAAAATAATATATGCAGCCATATTATGGAAAGTAAGAAATTTCTGTGTATAGTTTGCATCATAAACGCATATTATTAAAAAAAGGCGCGAAAACCAAGCCGCGCTACAAGTTGTAGCTACGGCGGAGCAGATTTTAGTCGACCTTGCGAGCTATCGCTTGCTAGGTATCCCTCGTCACGCCCGCGCGCCCCCGTTCTGCCGCATTTAAAAAAAAACATTTTTCGTATTTATATGTTTAAAAGAGGGAAGGCGCAAAAACTTTTTATGTATAGTTTATGAGATTTTTTTGGGGGCAAAACCCAGATTCGAGCATAGTAAAACATATGTAGAAAAAATTTAAAAAGGCCAGATTCAAATGAAAAAAATATATGTTATAAAAATCGTCTATTTAAACAGCTCTTTCAAAAAACTAACCAAAATAGTTTTTGAAAACCTTCCTTCAGGAAAATACGTATTACAGCACTGTTACAATATTAGTGATGGTCCACGGGTAAAGGTACCATAAGGCGGTTTTATGTTTCGGAGATATTCAATGTTTGGAAAAGCGGGTGAAAAGGAAGATTTTTTATTATAGCTATGTCAAAACCTATAAGATGTAACATTAGTTTACCTATTTTTGCCCGACGACGGCAGAGCCGAACGGAAGGGATATGTTTTTAGCAGTCTATGTTTTTAATTTTATTATGTACAATAAAAATTACAGATACTGTTTTTTTATGAAAAAATCTGCATGGAATAATGTGAAGTTACAGAAGTTAATTTAAAATTGTTGTTAGTAGCGTCCAGACAAAAGTGGTGGCAAATTTCGCACAGGGAGTAAAATGGAGTCGTTGCTTTTTATTTACTTTTTACGGTTGAATGAATACATTATTTATTTAATTTATATTTTTAGAGTTTTAAACAATAATGTAATTTGAATATCAATAAAATAAAATTTAAAAAAATAATACCCGACTCCGGACATGCGATCTGAAAAGTATTAAATAAGAAAACAAGTTACTTCTGAAATCAAAACCTGACATTCAACTCTCTCATATTTGGATGAAGCCGTGGTCGCATGCATCAACATATTATATTCAGGCTCCAAAGGCATGCGACCACGGCTTCATCCAAATATGAGAGAGTCGAATGTCAGGTTTTGATTTCAGAAGTAAATTGTTTTCTTATTTAATACTTTTCAGATCGCATGTCCGGAGTCGGGTATTATTTTTTTAAATTTTATTTTATTTTATACTTTTTAGATGTGTTCTGTAGTCGGGTTTTATTTGAAATCCTATTTTATTAAAAAAATATTGGTGATATGACTGATATGTGAGGGTAACAATGGGGTAATTTAAATAAATATTAACCTTAATTGACTAGTTATTTCATATTTTTCCTTTTTTTAATCATGTTACAATCTTGATATGTATATATTATAAAACTGTTTACATACAATCTTGATATTTATATTACAAAATTACTATCAAATGTATAGAGGACAATTAGGTATCTACTTATCACTGTTCCTTCTGAACCTCGCAGCGCACACAAGAACTCTATCAGCGAGTTGGAACTCAATTCGCCAGCAAAAGTCTTCTATATCACACCCTAAGATGGGATCGGCTGATGGGGTTTTCAGCAATGAACAGGAACATGAATTACCGCGATAAAGTAACACGATACGACTCCACTAACTGTACTTTTTCATCAAAACTGAGATCTTCCACACGAACATAAGGTCTTCCATCCGCCACTAATAGCGCGTGTAGCATATCTGGCCAATTCAGGTCATTGCATGACAGAGTAACGTACCAGTGTGCTGGTCCAAGGTTACGCACCATGTCCATTAGCTCAGAATATGCCCTGTGACAGTATGAGGAAGTGCCTCGAATATTTCTCATGCATAGGTGTATGTTTTAGAATAAATCACTAAGTTGGACGCCATCTTGCTGCAATCTTCCGCAAACGGAAACATTTTGTCTCGCTTTCAGAAGCTCTACCACTGAGAGAGCGTAAAATATATATTCTGTGCTCTGAAATCGTTTGTTACTTCCCATCACACGTGATTGAAAATAGTCTAATGGACAGGTCTAATTTCATTTAGCCTATATTTCCCATCCGGAAATAGTTGAACCCTTATTACCTCCGCGATGTTCGGTACTGGAATCTCATTTGGCATTAACAGAGTAAGTAGTGCTTATTATTCCGTCATGAAGTTCGTTTGAACTGGCTTTATTTACTTGGTTCCCTTCAATAAATGCTGCGCTGTCTTCTTCTGTTAAATGTGACTTCACTATTGTGAGAGAACATTGAATATCTCTACTCGACCCCACTGTCAGAACGAAATGTAGGTGTTTTGATAAGGTATGTAGTATTGGAAAATCTTAACCATTGCACGACCAGCGCTAGGTGCGACGCGGCCTTTTGGACCCCGAGAGTGAAAGTCAAATAAAGTAAAATTTTTGATTTTGTGTAATTACTGCCACGGAAATATCATTGCAAGTAACAATGCAAGATGTGACATCGTGACAGCTCTTCCAGTCCTGTTTTAATACTAGTGTAATAGCCACCAAGTACAGTCGCTGTAGGATTCACTAAGCCTACTGCGGCGTCGCTTCCAATATCCAGTGTATAACTTTTGGATTTTGGTAGCAATGGTAATATAATACAAGGCAACAACTCATCGATAACGAGATGGTCAGGCTGTATATCTAGATTTTTGAGGCAAACCTTATGATATTTGTCACCAAACATCAACACACGGTCAATATCTGAAGATTTTCAGCCCTGTAGGGGATTTAAGGATGAATGTGCGATTTCGGATGTTGCGTTGGCTGAGCATTGCTTGCCTCTGGTAGTCGAACTGAAAATATCACTGCCTTGATAGAAATAACCTGTGAGAATGAAGAGAATTGGAGATGAGTTCGATATTTCATGGTAATAAGTCTCAGTATTTACTTCTTCCTCAGCGATTTCGATGATATTCAAACAAAACGCCTGTCAAACAAAGTGATTTGCAGAATTGCCGATAGATAGCGCTAGTAGTATTCTTTCAGGCTTATATAAACTTTAATCGTCTTCCTATCGCTTTTTATACTTAAGTTTAATATGTTTTTAATATATTTGAACTCGAAATTTTCTCCTCTTTCATTTGATTCCCCACACGCTATGATAGCAAAATATATTTTTCAAAGTCAGTCACTTAGTTGTATGTGACAGCCATCATATTTCTCTTTTTCATACAAAAGGTAGCCTTTGTTACCCGGAGCATAATTTCGAATCGATTGACACCCCATTTATCAAAATCGGTTCAGTATTTAAAACGCTACAGTGGAACATACAAACATACAAACATAGACTGCTAAAAACATATCCCTTCCGTTCGGCTCTGCCGTCGTCGGGCAAAAATAAAAATATATCCAAATTATATTAAGTATTTTATAGTATTTTATGCAACTGTTGTATAAGAAGGGTCTTAAAAGACGTGGCGTGGGTTGCGATGCGAGCCTTGGCGAGCATCGCAATTTAAGACGCCACGAGCGTTTTTAGACCAGTTATACACCATTGCATACAATACTTTTTCTACAACAAATTTTAAATAAATAGCAGACACAGATAACGGAGGTTATCTGTGATAGCAGACTACAGAATAGTTAATTTTTTCAGGCAGCAAGTTTTCTATTCGTACTTTTGCTACTCACGCAATTTCTTCAGGAGTGCAGTTATTAATTTCTTCGACCATTTTAAAAGGAACGTACACTTTTGTCTTCAAAAACACGAATACAATCTTAATAGTTTAGGACTAATAGTTTATCATCTTTCGTTTTTTCATTTTGAGGTGTATTTTGGACATTTTGCTGGGAAATTGGAAATGTGACAGCTCTTGTTTATGGTTTGTTTTGTTTTTAATTTGTTTGCACTGGCCATCCGAACCAAACTGAATCCGGACCCGGACCGAATTTGAACTGTTTATTTTTATAAATAATACCAAGCATTTATAAAACATGTAATTTAACACACAATAGATGATGATTTATTATTATTGTAGTAAATAATTCATAATGTACAAATGTTAAATTGTAAATAAATACTTTTAATAACTAATATTTGTTTATGAAGTTGGCATCACTGCAATATAGCGGCCGATTAAAAAAAAGTTAAACAGTGCATTTATGAAAAATGTATGAACCAAAAAAGTACGCTAAATAGTGCGTTTTTGGGCCATAGAGCATAGAGTTTTTCCAAGACTTATTAGTGGTATTTGAGCTACAGCTTATATAAATTGCAGATAACGGTACAGGAGTAGAAAAAATATATTTTATTGCAATTTATGGCTTGCAGTAGTTGCAGTACACGAAACAGTTGAAAATGTGGCCAAAGGCCCTGATAATTGTACTTGCAGTAGTCATTTTTGAGATTTTCACTTTTCTGCAAAAATGACATCACAAGCCTAAAACAAATTTCAGGTCTTTTTTATATTTCAAACATGTTTCTTATCTAACCAAAAACGCAGTACTTTCACAAAAATATTACTTATGCTAACAAGATCTACAGCATTCAGCATGTGCTAGAAGGTTGTGAAGTACTTGCTACGTTTACTGCAGATCATATTACTTTTTTGCAACGAATACTAACTAAAGCCAAACGCAGTATTCAAAATTACTGCGTTTGAGTTTAGCGAGAAAACCAAAGAGCTACTCTTGCCACGCTAAAAGTACTTAAACGCAGTACTTATTCCACAGTGCTGCGCTTAAGAGTATCGAGGGGTATTCGAGAGTAACATAAAGCTACGCATGCACCGAAGCCACACGGTAGGTACAGTGCAGCATTTCGTGCTAGCAAATCAGAGTGAAATATTCGCACTTGATTTGGTTACACCTTGTATAATTCAAAAGAGTGATTGATGGCTTGATGAGTGGAGGTGTTTTATATTAATAGACTCTAATAAAAAAATGTTCCTGAAACACATTTTATAGACTATTAAAAATAATAATTTGATACGCTGATAAGAAAAATATTCATTTTTTCTAGTACCTACCTAATCTCAATTTTATTTCGTCTCTTCGTCACTTCAATATTTGTCTGAAGTTAAATCTTACCAACACTTATTTATTACTACAAAGGTATGAAAATAGAGCATGATTGCGAACTAGAAACGCAGTATTTAACACGTGCTAGGTGATTTTGCAGTAATAAACACAAATACTGCATTAAGCCTTAGTGATACTGCAAACCCCGATCATCATATAAATAAATAAATAAAAATAAATAAATATTACGGGACAATCTTACACAAATCAACCTGGGCCCACATCACATCATATCAGCCGAAAGACGTCCACTGCTGGACATAGGCCTAACTGCAAACCCATATAGTTGATGAAAATGAAGTACTGCGTATTTTATCTAAATAAGGCAGTAAAGTAAAAACTATTTCAATCTAAAGATTTATTTTTTTAACAATTTTTCAGTACACTTCAAAAGTTGTATAACATAGATTTGTTGTATAGATACCAAAAAATATGTTTACCGCGTTTATCTCGAAACCACCATTTTGCAAGTACTGCGTTTGCAATATGAAGGGCAGATTTGTTAGCGTACAAAGTCGTAAATGACAACACAATGGCATCTGTAGTCTGTAGTAGACGAAAGATTGAAATTTTTGTGGAAAGATAACTTAAACAAAAATCGCCGTTATCGCCGCAACAAGGCGGCCGAACTTTAGCGTTATATACAGGTTGTATTATTCAAACGGGGAAGTGAGGGAAAATCCGAAACTATAAGAGATACGAAAAGTCACGAGACTTATCCAGTTTATGGTAAATTATGAAAATAAACAGTCATAAATTCTGGAAATACATAAAATCCAGGTCAGGAATTTCCAATATTCTGAGTGTACCAATTCCGGAATTGTAATATTGGAAACATTGCCCGAGATTCCGGAATTTCGAAAGTTCCGTAGGGGAAAATTGTTGCTAAGGAACCCTGTATCTACAATCACAGGAAAGTGCCTAAATTCATAGTTTGATGTACGAAAATGGATTTCCTCATACTTAGCTCCTTAGTAAGTATGGGGAGAATAACTGTGGCGTCTGAAACTAGACAAAATTGGTAAATTCGTGGTTTTTTTTAATTTATTTTCATTATTTACACCAATCTTTTCACAGCTGTAAAAAAAATATAATTCCCATACTTACTCGTTGTAGGTAGGTACACTGTTTGTGCGGAGAGATCCATTTCCGTACATTAAACTATGAAATTCAGCATCTTCCTGGGATTGTAGATACAGGGTTCCTTAGCACCAATTCTTCCTTACATTACACTATTAATTTACGCAAAATAACACACTCTGATTTTTAGACAGATTTGACCGGGTTCGATTCCCGGCTGTGTATGAGGCTTTTTTGAAAATCTTTGAATGCAGTTTTGATTTTTTCTAAAATCGGTCTCGTAACTCCTTAGAGCAAATTTCCATATATCTTATAGTTTCGGATATTCCCTCACTGCCCCGTTTGAATAATATACCCTGTATTATAATGCATGTCTACCCACTATGATTTTTGTACAATTGTTAACACTGTATGCTTAGATTTAGTATTAACTTATAACTTTTCTCATGTAAGTGAAATATGTTGATTATTTATGAAAAATTAAGTTCTTTAAACATAAAATGTAAATACATGTACATTTTCATTTCAAAAACTTAATATCTAGTCGCAAGAGAATAAAAAAAATTAAGAGAAATAAATCATTCAATCAGTATTTGTTTAGTCTTAAAAATATCTAGGCGACTCTACTACCTTCTGTGTGAAATCTGCCACCACTTGTCCGTACCGTAGTTATTATGTATATACCTACAATTACAAATATGAATGTTTCGCAAATGTTGCAATTATAATTTTGTTGTAAAAAGTTGTATTTTTGTTATTTGTTACCATTGTGTAAGCCACCAATACTTACTTTAACATTAAACTATAAGTAAAAACCTACTTTATAATGGACTTAACGCCGACGAAACCGCGGGCAATTCCTAGTATAGTAATAAATAAGGGTAAGTTTCGTCTTTGTATTTCCATTAGCGTACTTAAAACAAAATAACAATTTTCCATTGATATTAGTTTAAAACATGCTTTGCGGTTTTTTTTATGAATGAGTTAAGGGCACCCCGCTGCCCCGCCACCGCTGATCGCTGCCTGGTGCCACAGCGCCACAGCGCACAGCACGGCGCGCGCATACAATACAGCGCGTTTGAAACGTAGTAATATAGGCACGGAATGCTTACCTATACATATCAGTATTTAGTGTCGCCGTGATTCTATATTTCTAAACTTTTGTTTGGTAACTGAGATCATTGTCAAGACCGTTTATTATTAACTCTACAAACTCTAATTCAATATTGGTTATACTGCTTAACCAGAAATAAATATCTACACAAGCCAATTGTCTACACATCTAACTTTTTTCCATTATATGAAGTGGATCGATTACATCATAATTTTACAATATCAGCTACTCTAATTCTTTATTTGCAAAATTATTTGCATTTTTTTGTTCACCAAAATGCAGATGTTCCAGACTTCTAAAAACAGATTATTTTGAAGAAACTAGAGTGTTATTGGATATGTTACAGTTTTTTGTAACTCTAATTCTATATTTACATAGTTCTTGGCTAAAAATAAAATATTTCAATATAACCGAAAGCCGAACCTAAAAACTTCTAACTTTTTGTATAAGTATTATTTAACATGCCTCCAATGACATATCAAAAAAGAAAAAACTTTAATGTTATCAAAACCCATTTTTGTTCAGCCGCTGGTCTATTATGTTTTTGAGCTATAATTAGCGAGAAAATCGCTTCAAGAAATTATGTTTTCCATGTGTTTTATTTGCAAAGCTTGATGCTATTCTCCCGTTTGAGGATCTCTGAAGTCACGGAACCTGCAGTTCGGGGATTAAAGTGAGTACTACAAGTAGTCGTTTCGTGTGAATATTGTTTTCTACCGAGGTTTGATGCATGAAAGATCCTAACCTCAAAAACCATACAATTTAGTCGTGTATTAATTATATACACGACAATGCTTTACTGCTTCCACTTATATATATATATATATATTTTTTTTATCTTTTTATTTGTAAAAGGGGTTTTATCTGTAAAGATAATGTCACCCCTATTGTTACAAAACACTTATATACACAATATCATCTTCGCTTGATACCTACATTTACAATTTTGTACAATTCTTTAGCTACGTTGGATAGTGGGTGTGCTAAAATACTATTACATTGACCAGTTTCAAACAGGTTTACGTTATACCTACACGCAAAAGTAATTTGCATATTTAACTGTGTGCTCCGACTTTTCCCCGCGACTGTCTAATGGTGAAGTTGTTGTAGTACTCACTTATTGTCCCGCCTATTTTGTTCATCCGTTCTGATTGTTTACTTAATCCAAGAGTCTTGGTATTAGGGATTGATCCCATATAGGGTGGTTGTAATTGATACTAGAGATCGATTCCGATTTCCTTTTGAACGTCGCCCAAGAAGTCGGTTACCTGATCACTACCTTTCTTGATATCGTCCTTATAGGGTGCCGCCATTTGTGTGACGGCGTGCACCGCCGTTTTGTGGTAATAGTTGTGGTGGTAATAACAGTCCCTTACCACCTGTGGCTGCGCGATACTGACGGGCATACTGGCGAGCACCGGCTGCGCTCGCGCTGCTGCTGCAGGCTGCGGCCCCACGCTTCTTGACGCAGACCCCGTGCACATTTTCCGTGCGCCGTATTGGTACACATTTTCCGTGGGCCGTATGGGGCACAATATCCATGCGCCATATTAGTGCACATTTTATGTGCGCCGTATCGGTGCAAATTATCGTTGCGCCGTATTGGTGCACATTTTTCGTGCGCCGTATTGGTGCACATTATCCTTGCGCCGTATTGGTGCACATTTTCCGTGCGCCGTATTGGTGCACATTTTCCGTGCGCCGTATGGGGCACATTATCCGTGCGCCTTATTGGTGCACATTTTCCGTACGCCGTATTGGTACACATTTTCCGTGCGCCTGAAGTGTACGGCGTCCAGGGTATATAATGACAACTTGAGTGTCGAGACTGTCTTTATTCAGAGTAAAAGGCTGGGCTGGGGAGGGCTGGTCTGGTACCGGGCTGGGGTGGTGACGCGCTGAAGTTGTACTTTCTGGACGCTCTGCTATGCCTTGTTGGTGCGGCGCATCATCTCCGTAACCCATGCTCTCGGGTTTCCTCTTCCTGTTGTAGCCCTCTGCGTGCTCCAGGGTTGCCATCCACTACGGCAAGCAGTCTCTGGGTCTCGTGGTATGCTACTGCTAGCGGTGTTTTTGCTGACGAGCCTGTATCGGGTAGCTGCAGTGGAGCTGTTACCGTAAGGTGAGCGTTGCCTTTCACCTTGACTGTCCGCCGGTTTGCTGTTACCGTCATTCGAAGACTCTGAAACAGCTTGATAGGGCCCACTAGCGTGATGTCGGCGCCCTCTACGGTGATCTGGATCTTGTCGGTCATTGTAGTTCGATTTTTCTTTGCTTAACACTCTTCTTTCGTAGTTTGCTGGCTGATTGGCTCTGGCTGGCGTATTGGAGCTGGTTGGCTAGGCGGCGTCTATTGGCTGGTGCGGATCGTGGCTGCCTGGAGCAGCCCGACTGGCAATGGTCGCCATGAAGTGTACGGCGCACTGTGGGCTGAGAATTGGCTCTCCATAGAAATAGACAATTAAAAAATTTAGATTACTTTTTTTTCGGGAAATGGCTTCCTCTAGTCATTATCATACCACAAAATGATTTTGAGATAATTTGGCCCGCTAAATAAAGCCTTATAATTTAAAAAAAAAAATTGTATGGAGCGTATGTGAAAAATCGGATTTTCTCTGAAAGTAAAACGAAAACCGTAATATCCTCGCGGATGGCTACAATTTAGAGCAATTTTTAACCTGTATACAGAAATTTCGTTGCCACGGAATTCGTCCCTGCAAGTAATTGTTTCAACGAAGCCTCCTTTGATAGCATCAAAGCCAACATGGCTAGCATGAATAAATTCTGTTGTTTATTGTCTTTTTTGTTGTGCCGATATAACTCCCTGCACTTTGGCGACTGTTCGCCGAATTTTGACACACATCTTTTTCGACAAACCCATTTCGTAGTTTACTGCATTTCCGTTCTCGTGTTCTGTGCTTCAACGCCTGGTGCCGGTAGATGATCTGAAATACATTTTAATGATTGTTTCGAGGCGTTTTTGAAGGGTAGTTTTACACACTTACCTGAAAGCAAGGGGTGTTTTCACATTTAGTCATCTGAAGAGAAGAAACGTTGCAAGAAACTCATGCTATTTCCACAGCGGTCGCATTTGAAGCAAAAAATGTATCGCTTGTCCTGAAAGTATCTCAGGACACTTATAAGTATAGCTTTGGAAAATATGACATGTGAAGAGAAGAATCGCAACCAAAAGAATCGTTGTTTTTGCTACACAGGTTGCATTTGAAGTTAGACAACTTAATTGCTTAATTCTCCCACCCGGGAGCGAGCTGTTGATGAGAAAAATCTTGCCCGCCACGTACGAGTTAAAATATATGGCGGCTTCTTTGTTGTGTCTAAAGAAGGCCAAGTGAATCCGTGCAAGTATTTTCACATTGCCACACTTAACTCCATGCGAGGGGTGTTTCCACATTTCCACACTTGCCTCCATGCGAGGGGTGTTTCTATACCGTTTCACACTTAGGCCTCGCTAAGACATGTAGTATAACCTAACGTTAAAACGCTCATATAAACTAAGCTGCGCTCAAAGATAGCGCGCAGAACAGGATCGGGCTGAACCTCCATTACGACGGTTAGAGAGCACGAACAAATTTCTTCATACGAGGGGTGTTTGCACATTTCTACACAGCCGTCCATGTATGGAGTATTTCCACATATCCACACTTGGATCCAAGCGAGGGGTGTTTATACATTTTCCACACTTACCTCGAACTGAGGGATGTTTCCCATTTCTACGCTTTCCTCCAAGCGAGGGGTGTTTACACATTTTGTCATCTGAAGAGAAGAAACGTTGCAAGAAACTCATGCTATTGACACAGCGGTCGCATTTGAAGCAAAATAATGCATCGCTTGTCCAGCAGATATCTGAGGACACTTATAAAGCCATACAGCTTTGTAAAATATGACTTGTGAAAAGAAGAATCGCTACAAGAGATCCTTGTTTTTGCTACACTGGTCGCATTTGAAGTTAGACAACTTAATTGCTAAAACGCTGCGAAACAAAATTGCACCTTAAGGTCTCGAGGGGAGCGTAGAATACGAGTATTACACCGAGATCAGTAATCTAACAAATGTATTTATTCCACCACACATTCTCCCGTAAATAAACGTTTTCTAAAGCCGGTGAAAGAAGGTCAACCAATTGATACTGGTTCAACATTCCCTAGACCCTAGACTCTTCCTCTGCAATGCCTGTGCCATTTTTGAGATCAGCTTGAACCCTATGAGCTTGAACATTTTTTGAGTCTGGGTAGACCTTTCTACGAAGCATGAATTCACCTCTTTTCTTTTATTCCAAGTGGTTGCCCTTGTTGTGATCGTTGAGAGTATACCCAAGTCATCTAAATAGGTGCCAAAACATGCATGGAATACAACCTGACTTATATGGTCAGCAACACCGCCTGTTTTTATTTTCACATTCCAGTCACCAGCTATAGCAGTATACAACGTCAAGATTCAAGTTTTTTTACTTTTTTTGTATTTTATCTTGTGTTGTTGTTGAATTACTAAGACTAAGGACTACTAACTTTGACATTGGTTGTTACAATACTTATCATTAACTTAAATTATAGATGGGTAATGTTTGTCGTCATGTGATCAATCATGTATCAATGTCCTCTATACTATCATATTGTATTTGTTCCAAGCGTTTGTGTTGGGCACGGGTGCAAAGTTAAATGAACTATTCGTGTTTAAACCTGTTAATCGACTCGTGTTATAGTGCAAGTCTAACCACGATTCCATTATCATGGTTTTGCCTTTTTTTGGTGGTCCATAAAAAAAGAGGTTATTCCGTTTACCCGTTTGACCTGTCAACTGGTTGTACGTGTCTTTTGTAAATTTGGCTATATTGATTTCGTTTGCCGTCAACAGTGTTATTAACTTTTGCAATACATTATCACAATCTTGTTTACAATTGTCATAGTGTTTTAATTGCCATTTTCGACAACGTTCCATTCGTTTTTTCAAACTTTCTTGAAATACCAATATGCGAGCAATGTTTGTTGCTGTTTGTAGTTTGTCCCCAACTTTGTACTTGAATAGGTATTCTATGCCTTCTGGAGTTTGTGTTAATATTTTTCAGCGTCTCCTTGTGTAAACACTCGTTCGTTTGCAAACATTAACACTAGTGATGTATTGGATATTTATCCAACAAAAAATGTTCTGAAATAGATGGCACTGTGAGTGTGAAAGTTAACTTAGCTAACATTAAAATTACACCTTAACATGACTATCTCTACACATTTTCCGTGCGCCATATTGGTGCATATTATCCGTGCGCCATGGTGCACATTTTCCGTGCACCATATACCTAGGCTCATATCATCCGTGGGCTGTATCGGTGCACATAGGCGCCATAAGGCCCGAGCACAGTTCGTATTCACCTCGTGGTCGGCACTCGGCATACCGAGGCCTGACCAGTATGCGCCCAATGTGTATGTAATTTCTGATCCGCTCGGCGTACTGTTTGGAGCAAATGAATTCGATGCAAGCACTTCCCGGAATAAACTAGACGACAAAATGAAACTCCCTTAAAATGGGAGTCATCGTTGCGGCAAAAGTAGGGCAACATGCCGTAACAGCTGACGTCCGCCAGTGCGCCTGCGCCGGTGAGCGTCAGACACCTCTCGGAGTTGTCGGCGTTGTTCGGCTCATCGAACACACTACACGCCATATTGGTGCGAATTATCTGTGCGCCATATTAGTGTACATTATCCGTGCGCCGTATGGGTGCATATTATCCGTGCGCCGTATTGGTGCACATTTTCCGTTCGCCGTATTGGTGCACATTTTCCTTGCGCCGTATTGGTGCACAGTATCCGTGCGCCGTATTGGTGCACAGTATCCGTGCGCCGTAATGGGGCACATTATCCGTGCTACGTATTGGCGCACATAATCCTTGCGCCGTACTGGTGCACATTTTCCGTGCGCCGTATTGGGGCACATTTTCCGTGCGCCGTATTGGTGCACATTTTCCGTGCGCCGTATTGGTGCATATTATCCGTGCGCCATGGTGCACATTTTCTGTTCGCCATGGTGCACATTTTCCGTGCACCGTATAGGTTCATACTATCCGTGGGCCGTATCGGTGCGGAGCACAGCTTGTATTCACTTCGCGCTGGTCGATCACGTAACGCACTGTACGCACGTTAGGTAAATCTAATTGATAAATTTTATATGGAAAAATTACAGTTGGATTGTCCTAACGCGCGTTCGGAACATTACGTGATTCCCCTTGCGGTCGGCATACCGAGGCCTGATTAGTATGCGGCGTCCAATGTGAATGTAATTTCTGAGGATCACTGTTTTGAGCAAATGAATTTGATGCCTTCAGTCGTTCTTGCAAGCACTTCCATAGCGTGGGGTTCATAGAAATCACCGCTTTTGCATAAAAGTAAAATAATGTTTGTGTTTCCACTGTAAATCGCAATTTTTTTTAAGTTGGTAATTGACTTTTTGAAGGCTTTTGCCATCCTTTTTAAATTTCGCAGTGTTGGTGTTTAACTTAATCTCGTCCTCATAGTTCGTACTTTATCGGTACCGGCTTGACGAGCCGCATCCACCAGTCCATCGTTTTTAGCTTCCAATGTTGCGATTTGAACGCAAAGTACTGCTTTTCCAATCTCGGCACAATCCGTCTTTTATGTTTCCTCCGTCCATTGATCGATGCCGTCCACTCCACACGAATGTCGGGCGCATTGACAAGTATTAACAAGTTGGTCGCGGAGAATATCCTGTAGCCCCTGACGACCATTGCCGGAATAAAGATACTCGCGTACACAAGACAGACAGTTATTTGAGGTTTTTTTATAGGCTCTCTCTCGAATAATTCTTTCCAGTGTAGAGTCAAATCCCCACTGGTTATTTGTAGATATGGAGATGAGGTGCCAATGCCGTCGTCGCGTTTCATAATGCACTGCGATGACCTTGTAAGGTCCGTAATAAACTGTTGACATTTCACCTTCAGCGCCTCGGCGCAGTTTTATCCGGTGTCATCGTGAATCTCCAAGCCATCACGTTTTCCACTAAATGTTTAACCTCGAAATATTTATGTTTATAGTCTTCCGACACGTCTATTTCAGTAAATGAAATTTCTTGAAAGTTTTCTAACATGTAGGTACTTTTGAATGGTCGTAATAAATTTTTGTTTTAAATATGTAAGGGCTATTCAACTTTTTCCTCCAGGCTAAACTTAAAATTTTACTTTTAGAGCAATTTTTAACCTGTATACAGAAATTTCGTTGCCACGGAATTCGTCCCTGCAAGTAATTGTTTCAACGAAGCCTCCTTTGATAGCATCAAAGCCATCATGGCTAGCCTGAATAAATTCTGTTGTTTAGTGTCTTTTTTGTTGTGCCGATATAACTCCCTGCACTTTGGCGACCTTTCGCCGAATTTTGACACACATCTTTTTCGACAAACCCATTTCGCAGTTTGCTGCATTTCCGTTCTCGTGTTCTGTGCTTCAACGCCTGGTGCCGGTAGAGGATCTGAAATAGATTTTAATGATTGTTTCGAGGCGTGTTTGAAGGGGAGTTTTACACACTTTCCACACTTACCTGAAAGCAAAGGGTGTTTTCACATTTAGTCATCTGAAGAGAAGAAACGTTGCAAGAAACTCATGCTATTGCCACAGCGGTCGCATTTGAAGCAAAAAATGTATCGCTTGTCCTGCAAGTATCTCAGGACACTTATAGCTTTGGAAAATATGAAATGTGAACAGAAGAATCGCAACCAAAAAAATCGTTGGTTTTGCTACATCTTGCCCGCCACGTATGAGTTAAAATCTATGGCGGCTTCTTTGTTGTGTCTAAAGAAAGCCAAGTGAATCCGTGCAAGTGTTTCCACATTTCCGCACTTCCAAGCGACGGGTGTTTACACATTTTCCACACTTACCTCGAACTGAGGGGTGTTTTCCATTTCCACATTTTCCTCCAAGCAAGGGGTGTTTTCACATTTAGTCATCTAAAGAGAAGAAACGTTGCAAGAAACTCTTGCTATTGACACAACGGTCGCATTTGAAGCAAAAAATTGTTTCGCTTGTCCTGCAATTATCTCAGGACACTTATAAGTACTTATAGCTTTAGAAAATATGACATGTGAAAAGAAGAATCGCTACAAGTAATCCTTGTTTTCCACACTGGTCGCATTTGAAGTTAGACAACTTAATTGCTAAATTCCTTCTCGGAGCGGAACCTGAAGAAGATCCTCTCCAGCGCATCGTCGCCCGGGAGCGGGCTGCCGACGAGAAAGGTCTTGCCCGCCACGTAAGAGTTATAATCTATGGCGGCTTCTTGGTTGTGTCTAAAGAAGGCAAGTCAAGTGAAGCCGTGCAAGTGTTTCCACATTTCCACACGTACCTCCATGCGAGGGGTGTTTCCACCTTTCCACACTTAGGTAGTGTACCTCCATGCGAGGGGTGTTAACACATTACCACCAGCTTCCAAACGAGGGTTGTTTACACATTTTCCACACTTACCACGAACTGAGGGGTGTTTACGTTTACACACTTCCACACTTGCCTCGCAGCGAGGGGCTTTAGTTATTTATTTCAGACACTGGGTCCATATACAAGTTAGTAATTAGAATAAATAGACTTATAAACTAGCGGTTAGTATAATTACAAGCCATATAATTACATTACACATTAAAACCAAACAAGAAATAGAATATAGGAAAGTCAAAGTTAAATAATAAAAATTACGCTAATCTATTTTTTTTATGTCCAGTAGTGGACGTCTTTCGGCTGATATGATGATTTTTTTTATAGTTAAAAACACATGTTCCACATTAATAGCCGCTAAGCGGACTGTGGAGTCGATTTCAGTCTCAAAATAAACATACATCTGAAACACACTTTGTTTCACATTCCCACCGACTTACACTCATTGCCTCGACCCTTAGTCCAGGCAAAATACGGTTTCGAAAAACATTAATTTATAATAGCGTTCTTTTTATTTATTTCATTTTAAAACGTTATTCTAAGATGCTTTATACGAGAATCCAGCAATTATATAGATTTACACCCGGAAGTAATTATATAGATTTAAATGAAGCATTAATTGTCTTTTTTGTATTATTTATCTTGAATATTATAGAGCAAATGTATATGAACCAAAATAAAGATACAACCATTTATTAATATATTTATTAACTTTACAGAAGCTAGTTAAGTTATAATTTTTTTGATGTCTTAATTTTTGTTAGATTTTGTCGCTAGGTAGTTAATTAATTGATGATAAATATATCCATTACATAGAAAAAAATCAGCTATTATAAATTATTTCCAAATTTGTCATTTTTTCCATACAAGTTGTCAGTTCATTGCCTGGACTATCTCTTGCATTAATCAATGTGAAGTATGTGAATGTTCTAGGTAAATAAAAGACGAGAATCAGGAAATGAATGAACGCTTTATTAGGAAATACATGGGTTTATAGAGGGTTTACATCTGTGTAGTATGGCAACTTATATACTTGCTTGCGGCCACGACTCCTTCAGCCTGATCATTGAGAAATACGAGCTCCTTATAATACCATAATGTCGACTGATACAAATCTTCAATTCCGGTGCCGGTTCTCTTTCCTGTGGGAAGCTCGCAATGTCGCAATGACTGATTTTACTTGACTCCAATACAAATTAAGGCTTTAAAACGCTATATCACGCAAACGGATCACTAAATACTAGAAGAAAGTAAGCGACGTCTTATTAAATACATTAAAACATGAAATTCAGCTATCTTAAGTAACTTTATAGATTCCTTTAATTGTATCTAGCATAAGTAATACCGTACATATATATTACTATTCATACAGCTTTTAGCTAATAAAATGTAAAATCAATTAGGAGCGTTGTTTGCCAACAAACCGCATTGTGGTTTGGTAGATTAATTGTACCTATGTAAATTTAGCTATAAGCCTTAAAGAGAGAATAAAAAAATAAAAAAAATAGAAAAACTGGCCAAGTGCGAGTTGGACTCGCGCACGAAGGGTTTCGTACCATTATCTATAAAAACGGCAAAAAAATCACGTTTGTTGTTTGGGAGCCTCCCTTAAAAAAATATTTTATTTTGTTCTTAGTATTTGTTATTATAGCGGCAACAGAAATACATATCTTGTGAAAATTTCAACTCTAGCTATCACAATTCTTGAGACAGCACTGATTGCCTGGTGACAGATTATCTATAAAAACGGCAAAAAAATCACGTTTTTTGTATGGGAGCCCCCCTTAAAAAAATATTTTATTTTGTTTTTAGTATTTGTTGTTATAGCGGCAGCAGAAATACATAATCTGTGAAAATTTCAACTCTCTAGCTATCACGGTTCTTGAGATACAGCCTGATGACAGACAGACGGACGGACAGCGAAGTCCCGAATAGGGTCCCGTTTTACTCTTTGAGTACGGAACCCTAAAAATGGTGTTAGAGAACCATTAATATTTTCGAACAAGCTATCCAATGATACCCCACATCGTTATATCCCCACTTAACGTGTATGGAGTATGGTGGTACCCTAAAAATTGTTTTTTTATAAAAAAAAAAATGTTTTTTTGTCGGCGTGATTGATTTGTATACCTACCGAATCACAGCTTTCTATTAGCAAGGGTCACTGAGCTAAACCGCAGACGGACGGACGGACATGGCGAAACTATAAAGGTTCTTTGTTGACTACGGAACCCTGAAAATTACGCGGACGCCCGTCCTCTTTAGCGGTCGCCGAAAACCGAAAAGCGGCCGTCCGTGATGGACACGCGGTTTTGCACGGCGAGTCGAGTACTCCGCTACGAGTGGGGCGTGCAGCGTCCATATAAAACAAATGCAATTTATATGGACGCTCCACGCCCCGCTCGGAGCGGAGCGTCCACTCAGGCCTTAGACTAAGTGTAAGGCCTGAGTGGACGCTCGGAGCAGAGCGTTCGGCGGGGCGGGCGAGCGTGCATTCGCTTTGTGCAGCGTCTGCTCAGAACACCAGGAGGAGTTTAATTTGTTTAACATGCACGCCGCACGCCCCGCTCCCCCGCACGCCTGACTCGAGCACCCACTCAGGCCTTAGACTTAAGGCTTCAGAAACACGCGTTTTAGATTATTTGGAATCCTCCCGGTGCAGCGTGTATATTGTTTCGTTTTATTTCTTTTAAAATGTATTAGGTAATTTAACATTAAAGCTTACATTGCGCATTGGAAGTTGTCAATGATGTTCTCTCCTCTTGTTTTTAAGTTTTAATGAAGTAATTATAGATTTGTTTTATATTTAAGTTTAAGGTTTCTATCCATTATAAGTGTTCTAGTTTGTCACCTATTATGTAAATAAATGTTATGTGTACTTTTTTTATTTTACTAACCTATTCGCTGCCACGTCAAAAAAGAAATAGCGTGCCACCCACGCCAAGCAACAAATTGTATGTCAACAACTGTCAACTTTGTATTGTCAAATGAAGGTGCATTCTATTTAAATGTTCGTGACTTGATATCAAGTCGTTGGGTTGTGGGGCACGAAATGTGCGGACTTCGTTTCAAGTCAATGGCGGTGAAAAGGGGATGTGTATGTTGCAAATAATCATGAGGACCTAGTATATATACATATTTTATTGATCAACTGATCTGCAAATGTGGTGTTGTGTTCCTGGTGGTGAGTAAGGTCGCCAGAGCTCCCTAGGGTGCGCTGTGTTGGGAGTGAGGGACCTGCATGTCTCTATCTGCCAACACAGCGAATCCTCAAGTGAATAAAGGGTCGGCAACGCGCTTGTGATTCTTCTGGAGTCACAAGTGTCCATAGGCGACGGTAGCAGCTTAACATCAGGCAGGCCGTAAGCTTGTTTGCCACCGTCGTAGTATAACAAAAAAAAAATACTTTATGTGGGCACTGAGTAACTATTGTAATTAGATCGCCAATGGTGTACTAGCTAGATGATCTAAAGATTAGTGTTAAGTATTTATTTAGAAATAAAAACGTATTTGTTGATTATTTAACTGTGTTTTTCTTCTTATCCATTTCATCAGACGGCATGGAGCCGAAAAGTTGGCTTTTCGTAGTAGTCCTTACTGTGAATGGTACTGCAATACCTCATTGAAGTAGCCCCGAGTACAATAAATGTACCTATCAGTGGCGGCGCGTGTCAATTTTCGATAGGCAACCCGGTATAGAAAGATACCTATTAGCTAAACCACATACGTAGCAATGGTGCAGAAGAGGTATAGCAATGTAAGAAAGAGCTTATTAGTTTTTTACCACCGACAAGGCTCTATGCCATTTCGGTATATACCTTTAAAGCCTCTGCTACACGGTCGCCAACACGCCCCTCCGACCGAGCGACCTTGGTCCGCACCGACTGCTGTAGTATGAAATTTAGCTCCAAACTGTCTACACGGTCGGTGCCGACCAAGGTCGCTCGACCCTGAACCCAGAGGGAAAACTAGACCTCATTTGGATTAGGCCTGTTTCCTCACGATGTTTGTCGTCACTGAAAAGCCACTGTTAAATATGTACACAGTACACATCAAATTATATTTCGTACATACGTTTTTTGAAATAATTAACTTTAAAAACAAAGTTTTAACCGACTTCAAATCAGTTGCCATATTGCTTCAAGTTTGCCTAAAAAATTTAAAGAGTTTCCTCGATTTCTCCAGGATACAATCATCAGAACTGGATTTCGGTGACAACGGGACCAATCTGGATGTATATGCTTTCAAACAAAGAAATAGACACATCAAATCGGTTCATAAACTACCGAGTTAACGCGTAACAACCAAAAAAAAATACAGTCGAATTGAGAAAACCTCCTCCTTTTTTGAAGTCGGTTAAAACAAGTAGCCGAGCGCCGGCTCGTACCCCTGGGTTTTTAACCGACTTCAAAAAAGGACAAGGTTCTCAATTCAACTGTATTTTTTTCGTGTTGTTACGTGTTTATCGAGGGAACTTTTCAAATTTTGTAGGCAAACTTGGAGCAATTTGGCTACTGATTTGAAGTAGCATAAATCACCCGGCGCATAATTTCGAATCCCGCGACCTATACCAGGTCAAAAGTCCACCTTGTGGGGGGCCTACCCACGCATCGCCTTCCGGTACGTGGTCGCCACTCGAGAATCTGTCCGCCCCAACGGCCATCGGTTCTACGTGCAATGCAAATGGCAAAGAGTATAAGTAAGTATATTGGGTATTGGTTTGGCCACCTTTCGTATCAATAGCAGAAAAGCTGAAAACATAAAGCAATTTTTATCCGTAATAGTGCTACCATAAAAATATAAATAAGCTGAACTTCTTTGCTTATAAATCTTATAATATATTAATCATTTTGCCTCTAAAAAAATATGCACAACAGAAATTAATGTATTCCGATGGTTTACGTATACGAATCGTAGTAGATTATGTAAATTTGCGCTGGCAACATTCCCCACAGCTGACAGTGACAGCGCAGTGTCAGTCCCACCTCGCCAGTGACAGTGCGAACTCGAAATTACGTGATGAGTTTATAGCACTTTTCTCTTTCCAGAAAACTTGTATAAACAAACTAATCGATCCCAAAAATCAACACGGCCACGATTTGTATCACTGCTGCGTTTGAACGCTCAAAACTGGAGTTTTCATTTAATTTTTCAACGTAAAAGTTAATGCTGTGCATCCACATCACGGAAGTTATTTAGCAGTTACGAGTGAGTATTAATGCTTTTTATAATCATAACCTATTCGTCTATGATCTAAATATAGCGCTGCTGTTTAGAGCAGTCATCGAGGGCCGGAATTATTGGTTCAAGGTTGAAAAATAGACTTTGTACTTTTTACGTTTCGCTCTGTTTTATCTAGTCATGCACGATTTTTAAGTGAATTTCGTGTGTACTGCCGGGGATTTATGTATAAACGTGTGAATCTACTTAATATGCTTGGACAAGAATTTACATGATTAGGTAATTTGTGTTGAAAACAAGTTTTTGCATATTTCGTAACTTTATTTACTATAAGATTAGATAACGAAGCTGTGCGTATCTTTGTCGGTGTCTTTTAGACTGAGCTGCTATTGAGGGGGTATCAGTGTTTATAGTGAAAATATTATTACTATACTATAGGTAGTAACTTGTAGGATATTAGTTTTATAAGTGAATAGCCCCCAGCGTGTCTTCGTCCGGGTATTGCAAAGAACACAGGCAAACCCGTGGGATAAAATATGGCCTCTCCATATCTTGATCCAGAGAGTCCATTCTATACAGGGTGTCCGGTAAATAATGGACAACCTTCTAACCACAAATAGGGCACCTTAGACTGGTCCAGAACATCGACTTTAAGGTTTAGTAAAAGTCCCCTGGTTTTCGAGATATTTGCACTTTTCGAAGAGCGAATTGTACCAACACAAGGTGTTTAAAAGTTAACATTTATAGCAACATCTTTATTTGTAAAGAATGTAGAAGAATGTTGGAAATCCGATAGGTTCCGGAGATTTTCCATTACTTGCAAACCTACAATCACAGAGACATCATATATGTAATATGGTATGTCTTGTCAATAATATATATATACATCACCTTTACCCGTGCAAAAACACCACTCATTTACAACTATGTGGTAGCAGGAGCTCCGCTAGCTAAAGTGGACTCCGTGAAAGACCTAGGGGTACTCTTTAATAGGGACTTGACTTTCAGGGACCACATAGTTGGAATTTCTAAAAAGGCATTTAGAATCCTCGGTTTCGTACTTCGGCGAGGAGCGAGCTTTAAAAACATACAAGCCGTTTCAGCGCTGTATAATGCTCTGGTGAGAAGCCAATTAGAGTGCAATGCTGCAATATGGGCACCTATATATATATAATAAGTGTACAGACTACATTGAGCATAATAACTGACCACCTTTCAAAAACTGGCCCCCTCATGCTAAAAATGAACTCTGTTCCCCTACACACATAATTCAATTTAGTATAATGTGGCCAGTTATTGAAGGGTGGCCAGCAGTAAAGTTTGAAGAGAGGTAGGGCACACCGGAATGTCATCTCACTCATATGTGGAGCAGCCCAACTGGGGTAGTACCTCCACCTAACAGAAGACTGCAGCCATAATAGTTTTTAATTTATATTAATTTATAATTGTTTTTAATGTATAATTTGTACTAACCTCTAGTTTGTAAGTATGTGTATTGTAATTACCTACCTAAGCACTAACATTTATATGGACCCTGAGTCTGAAATAAATAAATAAATAAATTAAAATAGCACCACTGCTTTGTAGTGTTGCTATATCATTGCATGCTATGAAGTATGTGGTGTTGTGTTCCTGGTGGTGAGTTAAGGTCGCCAGAGCTCCCTAGGGTGTGCTGTGTTGGGAGTGAGGGACCTGCTGTCTCTATCTGCCAACACAGCGAATCCTCAAGTGAATAAAGGGTCGGCAACGCGCTTATGATTCTTCTGGAGTCACAAGCGTCCATAGGCTACGGTACCTGCTTGTTGGCCACTGCATAAAAAAAAAGAAATTAAAACACGAAAAACGCCACCACTGTGAGATTATACCTACTGATTGTACTTAATAGCCTTACCATTACTCACAAATTAAAATTATCTTGACTTCAAAGTTACCTATATTACACTTAATTCCGGATCTATTGAGTGATACTGATAACTGATTAAGATAATGTCGCTAGGTAACGTTTTTGTGTAAAACCCAATTGACCGAGATGGTTGATTTACTTGAGATTATTTGAGTTGGCCGAATTGCAAATGGTTGATTTACTTGAGATTATTTGAGTTGGCCGAATTGCAAATGGTTGATTTACTTGAGAGTATTTGAGTTGGCCGAATTGCAAATGGTTGATTTACTTGAGAGTATTTGAGTTGGCCGAATGGGGAATGGATGAAAATTTTAGAATTGCCTGATTTTTTTTTTGTTGTTAGGAATAACCTTCCTTAACACCAGGAAAAAATTGCAGACTTTTCAGGTGCGTCAATTATTTTTGAAAAATATAAACAGTTTCCTCACTTACGTTTTGGAGTTAGGACGGCGAATGAAACATTTTCCTTGATTCGTCTCATATTTCAAAAAATATCTTCAAAATCCGTGGTAAACTGACACTGGCCATGATATTGACAGCTGCAGCAGCTATAATTGTCATTGCCAGGGTCAGATATTCAAAATATTTTTTGATATATGAGACGGATCAAAGAAAGTGTCTCATTCGCCGTCCTAACTCCAAAACGTAAGTGAGGAAACTGTTTATATTTTTCAAAAATAATTGAAGCACCTAAAAAATCTGCAATTTTTTTCTGGTGCTAAGGAAGGTTATTCCTAACACCAAAAAAAAAATCAGGCAATTCTGAAATTTTCATCCATTCCCCATTGCAAATGGTTGATTTACTTGAGATTATTTTAGTTGGGCGAATTACATATGGTTGATTTACTTGAGAGTATTTGAGTTGGCCGAATTGCAAATGGTTGATTTACTTGAGATTATTTGAGTTGGCCGAATTGCAAATGGTTGATTTACTTGAGATTATTTGAGTTGGCCGAATTGCGAATGGTTGATTTACTTGAGATTATTCGAGTTGGCCGAATTGCAAATGGTTGATTTACTTGAGAGTATTTGAGTTGGCCGAATTGCAAATGGTTGATTTACTTGAGATTATTCGAGTTGGCCGAATTGCAAATGGTTGATTTACTTGAGAGTATTTGAGTTGGCCGAATTGCAAATGGTTGATTTACTTGAGATTATTTGAGTTGGCCGAATTGCAAAAAGTAGTCCATGCAATAAGCAACTCTACAGTCCAAGTTAGAAGATTCCATTTCCAGTGACAGTTTTCAACCATACCTACGCTTTGAAGAAGAATTACAAGCGCGTTGCCGACCCTTTTTTGATTTGAGGATTCGTTGTGCTGTGAGCTGGAGACAAATGCTGTTCCAAAACGAATCCTCAAATTAATAACTACAACTTAGAAAAGTTTCATTTAAAAGTTCAATACCTCAAAAACGGCGGAACCGATTTTGTTGAAACCTAGCTAAGAACCATCTCGATCACGTCAGCTTTCGAACAAAAAAAAAACGCATTCAAATCGGTCCATTGGTTTAAGAGCTACGATGCCACAGACAGACACACAGACACATCAAACATATACTTAACACCCCTCTTTTTTCGTCGGGGGTTAATAAAGGGTCGCGCTTCTGATTCTCTTGAAGCCAGTTTTAATTAGGCAACAAATTCAGTATTAATTTTAATTTAATTTGCCTAATATTCAATCATAATATTTTTTTCTAAAATTCCAACTGCTTATTTCATTATAAACCTATGTCACTCACACGATTATGAGGAATCCAACGACATACAACTTATCGCAGCACACTCATATGTCAAAATCCATAAATCCGTTTGCACTGTAGCACGTGAAATTGAATTTTCTTGTCCAAAAGTCACTACCAAAACTGTCACTGTTCTTCGAAACCTCGTATCTCGGTACGTAGTCGATATCGAGATACGACCTTTGATTTATTTTCATTTCAATTCATTTATAATAACTATAATAATAATCATAATTTATTTCAGATAAAAAATTATTCAGGGACCAACATGGATCTTGTAGTAATAGAATAATACTTAGCTTAATATTAGTAACTATAAAAATAATAGAATAGCACACAGAGTCAATTTAAAGCAATAATAATACAATTTAGGCCAGAATGAAATTTACATTAAAGGTAAAAATTAAAGGTAGCTAAGTACAGTCAATTAAAATAATATGTATATGAAAAATGCAAATTAAAAATGTACAAGATGTCAAGTTAAATAATTAATTACTCATTTAAATCACAAAATGTCAAATGTTATGCGACCTCGTAGTTAACATGTGTGTTTGTGTGCATCATACAGCAGTGGTTTAGATACCCACAGTCCATCCGTTCAGCGATCATTTTCAGGATGCTGTTGGCACTGGCCCGTACCCTACGCACCAGGGATGTACATCGCTTGCGAATAGTAGTGTGGAAACAGTCCACCCTCGCCTCTGCGAACATCCCTGACGCGCTGCAATATCGGGGCAGCCCCATCAGCATCCTGAATGCGTTTTTAAATTGAACACGAAGAGCACTGTATTGTGTCTGAGTATAGTTCGCCCACAGGCCGCTGGTATATAAGGACGTGCAGTAGGCCCTGAAAAGGGTATATTTAGGTAGGTATTTGTTACTTAGTGAGTTTTGCTTGTCACCCTACGATATGTATGATACGCTCGAAAGACAAAACCCTCCTTCTGAGGCAATCGAGTATGTACCTAAACATGTATTATGTTTTTTATTAATATTAACAGGCATCGGAGTATTTAAGACTAAAGTGAGCTATGGAGTCGTTGTAAGCATTTAAATTAAATTTATACTCATACTCATCCTCATTAATTTAATTCTTAAAATAAATAATAACCATAAAATAATACACCATCATCTTTATTGACGAATAACAAGTAATATGAAGGGTCCACGAAAAAAATATGTCAAGTTACTTTTTTTTTTCAAAATGAGATTTTAATGTCACGCAATAGTTTATAAATCATAACAAATGCAACCTTTTGACATAAAAATCTCATTTTCAAAAAAAAAGTGACTAGACATGTTCTTTCCGTGGACCCTTTATATTATTTGTTATTCGTCAATGAAGATGATTATGTGTTTTTTTATAGTTATTATTCATTTTATGAATTAAATTAATGAGGATGAGTATGAGTAAAAATTTAATTTTAATGCTTACTACGACTCCATAGCTCACTTAAGTCTTACCGTGCTAGAAATACTCCGATGCCTGAATATTAATATAGCATTTATTTAACGAAACTTAAATATATGTATTTTACAATATTTGTTTTTCTACTCTTCTGTATCCATTTGGTCTTGCTTTACAGCTTACAGCATAGGCCTATAGACACTTCCACAATTTTTGATCATATTTTTCTCTCGTTTTTCTTTCGGTGTTGATCTATTTCCTTCTTTTTCCTTTTTTGTTCTCATGTTCATTTGTCATGATCTATTGGGGGTCGTCCCACGGTGACCAGCCGGGTTGAGACCTAAACATGTATCATCTCATCATCATCATCACTATCATCATATCAGCCGAAAGACGTCCACTGCTGGACCCCACTGGTGCACTGGTAGGCCTCCCCCAAAGAGTTCCAAAGTGACCGATCCTGCGCCACCCGCATCCAGCGGACTCCCGCGACCTTTACCAGGTCATCATCAGTCCACCTTGTGGGGGGCCTACCAACGCCGCGCCGGTACGATACATACACTACTACCAAATATATGCTATAAAAGTGTCTGTCACGTTTACAGGGGGTGTGTCACGTTCTGTGACGCACGGTGACACGGCGTGACGCGGCGTGACGCAGCGGGTCATGTGAGGCGCGACGATGACGGCGCCGCTACTGGCGTCCGAGCCGCGCCATGGTAAGTGATGCACTGTGACGCTTCTGTAGCGAAATGTGTCACCTGCTAAAGCGATGCCAAATTGCCAATACGAGGCTTAACCTCACGGAGTACCACGTATCCAGTAGATACCTACTCCGAGGCCCTAGGAGACTGTGCAGTAGCCAAGTTCACAAATATGTGTACGTTCACGAAGGTTGAAAATATCTCAGCAACCTTATGCCCTTAACTATTGTTGAAGTCGTGTTCACATATGTTCGATCACTTTGTCCCTGCACTTATTTTTGAACTCGTCTGTAATATTGTATCTTTTTTTTTGTTAATATAAATCTTTGTTACATATCCACTATATCCAGTGCTATCCAATCAATTGACACGTCTATTTAACTAATGTAATCGTAGCATTGAACTATAATGTCAATAAAACTGATATGAAACGACATTCCACTTGAATTACCTCCAATTATTGATAACACGTCGAGACACAGGTGTTCGAGTAGGTGTGTACATAATCATTATCAATGACGCGTCACTCTCACGTAGGGTTGCCATACGTCAGGATTTGTCCGGACATGTCAGGATTTTTGACCATTTGTCCGGATTGCGGCCGGGCTTGGCAAGTGTCAGGATTTTTAGGAATGACCTCATATAAAAAAAAGTTTATGAGATATATTTATTACAAAGTTTACACAGTTTTAATGAATGAAAGAATACATAATACAATAATTTATTTCTTTCAAAATAATTTAAAATAGAAAAATTACAGCTAATGAGATCTCTGATCAGTTTGTTTGCTTAAAATATCTGTTACAAGAAATGTCAGGATTTTTAGGATGATGTCAGGATTTTTATCAGGACATTTAATTCTTCCATATGGCAACCCTACTCTCACGCAACACAACTATATATTGGACGATACAATTATAGAACGTATCACCTTGAGATAGGTTCTAATAAATAAATATTAGGGGACAATTTTACACAAATAGAACTAGCCTAAGCTTACTGAGGCTCGTGTTACCGGTAGGTACTAGACGAGTATTTCATAGATATTAATACTTAAATACTTAGAAAACATTAATAAATATTCATGCTATTCACACAAATATTTGCCTTTACCGGGAATCGAACCCGGGACCGCCAGCTTCGTATGCGGTCACTAACCCGCTAGGCTAAACGTCAAATATATGCCCTCGTTACTGTCCAACTTACTGACAAAACACATTTTAGTTAACGGACGTTTGTTAACTTTTATGAATAACGGGGTAATTATGAGCATCGCTTCTAATACAATCACGTTCCCATCTCAATTAATTCGAATCGCCAAACCGGCCAAGTGCGAGTTGGACTCGCGCACGAAGGGCCATACCATTATCTATAAAAACGGCAAAAAAATCACGATTGTTGTATGGGAGCCCCCCTTAAAAAATATTTTATTTTATTTTTAGTATTTGTTGTCGGCAACAGAAATACATAATCTGTGAAAATTTCAACTCTCTAGCTATCACGGTTCTTGAGATACAGCCTGGTGACAGACAGACGGACGGACGGACGGATGGACGGACGGACAGCGAAGTCTTAGTAATAGGGTCTTTGAGTACGGAACCCTAAAAAGCAGTGGGCGGGGCACAGACGGTACAGTGCACTTAGAATCGATGGCCGTTGGGGCGGACATGTTCTCGAGTGGCGACCACGTACCGACAGGCGCAGCGTGGGTACCACCCACAAGGCGCACTGATGGCAGGACGCGTCGTTGCGGCACTTTTTGGGGGAGGCCTATGTCCAGCAGTGGACGTCTTTCGACTTATGATGATGAGTGGACAATTTAAAAAAGTTTATTGTTAAAAACTCCACGACGAAAAGTGCTATGTTGTGAACGTTGTGTAACATACTTAGATAAATTGAGTCGGGCAAAGTCCACATAAAGTGTGTAAACACTAAACAGAGATAACTTACCACTCAATGGAAAGGTAGTGATTATCGTGATGCAATTCGATTAGTGTTGGAATTTGCGGAATGTTTAAGCTGGAGGTACGGTCGGCAAAGAAAGTGGTCTATCAGTTTTGCTTATAATAGTACGCGACAGGGACTCAAAATCGCGCATCACCCATCAAAAACAGCCTTGCGTGCAAATAGTACATTTCGATGCTAGTGCGGAAAGTATGTTATTACTTCATGAGTGCCGAGATATCTTGCCACGAGCCGTAAGGCGAGTGTTAAGACTCGGGACGAGTGAAGAATGACATTTCCGCACGTGTATCGAACTACGATTTTAAATACAGTTGCGAAAAAATAAGAAAAACAACAAGTAAGAACAGTATTCAAAAAAAAAAATTTTTTTGAACATTTACTTTTTTTTGCAACTGTAGTTACAATGATGTAACAAAATTAATAATATAAATTCCTTCCTTGTTGTTTTTCTTATTTTTTCGCAACTGTATTAAAAAACGTCGTTCGATACACGTGGAAAAGTAAAAAGCACTAGTGCGCAAAATACAACTTTGCGCACGATTTGCAGCTACAAAAAGTATCACTTTCTGAGCAACTGTAATAAAAAAGTGTTTATGGCATGGCCCCCAAATTATATAATAAGTTACCCAATTTAATAAGACAATCCGAAATGCCTCTTTTTAGGAAATATTTGTTAGACTTTTTGGTACAAAATGCTTTTTACACGTTGAAAGAATTTTTTGACTATATGCCGCATATTTATTGAATCTAGTATAGGTAATGTAGTGTAATGTTGTAACTTAGTAGTATTTTTTGCATGCTGCATGATAGGTCATAAGAATCTAGTCTTAGTTATAGGAATGCAGTTTTTGAGATATTTCTATGCCTATTCAGGCTGGATTGTGCTGAACAACATTGTATCTTATTACACCTTAGGTACCACATTCAAGAAATAAATAAATGATTGATTGATTGACAAAAGTTTCAGTGAGATCTAATGGTCGCTAAGGTTACTATCATAATATTCCGTAGACCGTAAGAGTGGTAGACCACATTTTTGGCTGACTGTACTTAGATAGATTGAGTCGGGCAAAGTCCACATAAACAAATCAAGGACAGTGTGTAAACAGAGATAACCTTACCACACAATGGTCCTTTTAGTGAATGTCGTGATGCAATTCGATCAGTGTTGGAATTTGCGGAAAGTTTTAGCTGGAGGTGCCCTGACCATTCGCCAACTATAGGTACTAATATTATAACAAGGCAAAGTCTATGAGATTGTAAGTTAGTATGAAGGGGGAACCTCCGTAGTATTGAAACCCGTTTTTTTTCAGTTGTGTTGTTGTGTATTATAATTTATATTTTCGGGCTATCGGGCCCATTCAATGTACAGTCGAGGAAATTGAAAGTTCAGCACTTTTGGACCTTAATGCCATTACACAGAGTCCAAAAGTGCTAAACGTTCAATTTCCTCGACCGTACATCCCAATAATCCACTATATATTTGTTTCTAACCCGTTCATAACCAGAGAGAAAGATACGTGGATGCAGATCATTGGGTTGGGCCGTACGTTAAGAGAGGCCGCACATTGAGCCACTAGAGAGCGTTTTGCCTTGATCACACGTAGCGAGCAAACGGGCGAGACAGTGCTCTCGGCCGAGTAGGTAGGTAGTCACTCGCTATGTTATACGCACCGAGTCGCCGAGAGTCTCGCCCGTTTGCTCGGTACGTGTGATCAAGGCATTTGAGTTGCCGCGTCCGATCCATAAGCTGCGGGAGTGCCCCGCGCTCGCTACTACTCTAACCGGACCCATGTCATCTCCAGAAGCGAAGCCGCGGCAGGCGGCGGAGAAGGGCGCGGAGCTGAGTCGCACCGCAGCCGTCGTGACGTCACTGGCGGCCGGCGCGTGCGCGGGCGCGCTCGCCAAGTCCACCATCGCGCCGCTCGACCGCACCAAGATACACTTCCAGTCCTCGTGAGTACTACTAGTGAGGCGGCGGGGCTTGCTCTACTGCTACTAGTGAGTACAACTAGTGCGTGTTGAGTTGAGGGGGCGAGGCGTGTGACGTCACACAACACCATCGTGCCGCTCGACCGCACCAAGATACACTTCCAGTCCTCGTGAGTACTACTAGTGAGGCGGCGGGGCTTGCTCTACTGCTACTAGTGAGTACAACTAGTGCGTGTTGAGTTGAGGGGGCGAGGCGTGTGACGTCACACAACACCATCGCGCCGCTTGACCGCACCAAAATACACTTCCAGTCCTCGTGAGTACTACTAGTGAGGCGGCGGGGCTTGCTCTACTGCTACTAGTGAGTACAACTAGTGCGTATTGAGTTGAGGGGGCGAGGCGTGAGACGTCACACAACACCATCGTGCCGCTCGACCGCACCAAGATACACTTCCAGTCCTCGTGAGTACTACTAGTGAGGCGGCGGGGCTTGCTCTACTGCTACTAGTGAGTACAACTAGTGCGTGTTGAGTTGAGGGGGCGAGGCGTGTGACGTCACACAACACCATCGTGCCGCTCGACCGCACCAAGATACACTTCCAGTCCTCGTGAGTACTACTAGTGAGGCGGCGGGGCTTGCTCTACTGCTACTAGTGAGTACAACTAGTGCGTGTTGAGTTGAGGGGGCGAGGCGTGTGACGTCACACAACAACATCGCGCCGCTTGACCGATACACTTCCAGCCCTCGTGAGTACAAGTTTGACTCATTTCTTCACGACTCATCCACAAAATGCCCATGTACTAAGTTAACTTGGGTTGATTTTTCTAATACATTCACTGCCACCGATTTCGTAACGCTACGCTTGTAGCCGATAACCTGCGAAAAACTGTTTGTAGAGGAAAGCGCCCATGAGTCTACCATATTTTGCCATTGGTTTCACAAAACTTTCAGTGCAGAGCTTCGAGCAACACGGAAGGGAGTAGGCATTCGCATCATTCCCCTTCTGTCAAAGTACACGCCCAAATGGGCATGGTTCGTCCAGAAAAATTGATGAAGCAAAAGCATCAGTACAGCAAATTATTTATAAAAAAAAATAAAAACATATATATATATATATATATATTGCCCCCTCCCCCCACCCCCTGGCCCGCACCAAATGACAGAATTATTTAACTTCAATATTCATAGCTAAGTCGACTCCCTTCCGCTAGGAAGGCCGTGTTGCTTAAAGGTCCAGAGTTAAGAATCATCATCATCATCATATCAGCCGAAAGACGTCCACTGCTGGACATAGGCCTCCCCCAAAGAGTGCCACAATGGACGGTCCTGCGCCACCCGCATCCAGCGGACTCCCGCGACCTTTACCAGGTCATCAGTTCACCTTGTGGGGGTCTACCCACGCCGCGCCGTCCGAGCCAAGAATGTCACTACATAATTAATTACATGTCCGCCACCAGTTGTTTTTTTATATCATTATGTTACGGCTGGTGAGCTTTTTGTATCACATGTTTAAATCTTACGTTAATTATTGTAGCTGTTGGTTTTCCGAATAATAAATACTTAAATAAATATAACACCTTTTTGTTACTTCGCAGTGAAAGGCCTTACTCAGCCCGCGCGGCGCTCGAGTTCCTGAAGAGCAGCGCGCGCCACGACGGCTTGGTGGCGCTGTGGCGCGGCAACAGCGCCACCATGGCGCGCATCATCCCCTACGCCGCCATACAGTTCACGGCGCACGAGCAGTGGAAGCGGGTGCTTGACGTCGACAAGCCGGAGATGGCCAAGTGAGTGAACGCCTGATGATTTCTTAATAGCAATGCCACAACTGATCGCATTGCTATATGCTATTTATAGGCGCTAGAAAAGAAAATACTGTCGATCTCTTCCAACACGGCTAGCACAAGACTGCGCGCGGGATAAACTTTCAGTTTCTTCCTAATAAGAAACAGTCGGGTAGCTGACAACACTTGCTTCCAAGTCGCGACGCCTGCGACTTCTGTCTATTTCGCACTCAGCAAATTAGAAAAAGTTGTAGATTTTCTCGTCTTGCGTCGCGTCGCAGTGTCAGTTGTGCTACTGGGCCCGCTGGCGCTGGCTAATTTGACTTTAAGACTGTCTCCCAATATTTACTAACATATTTCTTTAGATATATCTTTCTGTATACGTCACCGTATGTTTCCTAAAAAAATGTATTGTTTGCAGGAAGCACAAACTGCGGCACCTACTAGCGGGCTCCCTAGCGGGCGTGACGTCACAGAGCGCCACATATCCGCTCGACCTGGCGCGGGCGCGCATGGCGGTGACCAGCGTGGCCACCTACCCCACGCTAGGGGCCGTGTTCACGAGGGTGGCGCGCCTGGAGGGGCTGCGGACACTGTACCGGTGAGTGCGCGACCCCTGACAGTGTGACGTCACACGCACGTGCCCGCTCTGGTCAGGCGCGGGCGCGCATGGCGGTGACCAGCGTGGCCACCTACCCCACGCTAGGGGCCGTGTTCACGAGGGTGGCGCGCCTGGAGGGGCTGCGGACACTGTACCGGTGAGTGCGCGACCCCTGACAGTGTGACGTCACACGCACGTGCCCGCTCTGGTCAGGCGCGGGCGCGCATGGCGATGACCAGCGTGGCCACCTACCCCACGCTGGGGGCCGTGTTCACGAGGGTGGCGCGCCTGGAGGGGCTGCGGACACTGTACCGGTGAGTGCGCGACCCCTGACAGTGTGACGTCACACGCACGTGCCCGCTCTGGTCTGGCGCGGGCGCGCATGGCGATGACCAGCGTGGCCACCTACCCCACGCTGGGGGCCGTGTTCACGAGGGTGGCGCGCCTGGAGGGGCTGCGGACACTGTACCGGTGAGTGCGCGACCCCTGACAGTGTGACGTCACACGCACGTGCCCGCTCTGGTCAGGCGCGGACGCGCATGGCGATGACCAGCGTGGCCACCTACCCCACGCTGGGTGCCGTGTTCACGAGGGTGGCGCGCCTGGAGGGGCTGCGGACACTGTACCGGTGAGTGCGCGACCCCTGACAGTGTGACGTCACACGCACGTGCCCGCTCTGGTCAGGCGCGGGCGCGCATGGCGATGACCAGCGTGGCCACCTACCCCACGCTGGGGGCCGTGTTCACGAGGGTGGCGCGCCTGGAGGGGCTGCGGACACTGTACCGGTGAGTGCGCGACCCCTGACAGTGTGACGTCACACGCACGTGCCCGCTCTGGTCTGGCGCGGGCGCGCATGGCGATGACCAGCGTGGCCACCTACCCCACGCTGGGGGCCGTGTTCACGAGGGTGGCGCGCCTGGAGGGGCTGCGGACACTGTACCGGTGAGTGCGCGACCCCTGACAGTGTGACGTCACACGCACGTGCCCGCTCTGGTCAGGCGCGGGCGCGCATGGCGATGACCAGCGTGGCCACCTACCCCACGCTGGGGGCCGTGTTCACGAGGGAGGCGCGCCTGGAGGGGCTGCGGACACTGTACCGGTGAGTGCGCGACCCCTGACAGTGTGACGTCACACGCACGTGCCCGCTCTGGTCAGGCGCGGGCGCGCATGGCGATGACCAGCGTGGCCACCTACCCCACGCTGGGGGCCGTGTTCACGAGGGTGGCGCGCCTGGAGGGGCTGCGGACACTGTACCGGTGAGTGCGCGACCCCTGACAGTGTGACGTCACACGCACGTGCCCGCTCTGGTCAGGCGCGGGCGCGCATGGCGATGACCAGCGTGGCCACCTACCCCACGCTGGGGGCCGTGTTCACGAGGGTGGCGCGCCTGGAGGGGCTGCGGACACTGTACCGGTGAGTGCGCGACCCCTGACAGTGTGACGTCACACGCACGTGCCCGCTCTGGTCAGGCGCGGGCGCGCATGGCGATGACCAGCGTGGCCACCTACCCCACGCTGGGGGCCGTGTTCACGAGGGTGGCGCGCCTGGAGGGGCTGCGGACACTGTACCGGTGAGTGCGCGACCCCTGACAGTGTGACGTCACACGCACGTGCCCGCTCTGGTCTGGCGCGGGCGCGCATGGCGATGACCAGCGTGGCCACCTACCCCACGCTGGGGGCCGTGTTCACGAGGGTGGCGCGCCTGGAGGGGCTGCGGACACTGTACCGGTGAGTGCGCGACCCCTGACAGTGTGACGTCATACGCACGTGCCCGCTCTGGTCAGGCGCGGGCGCGCATGGCGATGACCAGCGTGGCCACCTACCCCACGCTGGGGGCCGTGTTCACGAGGGTTGCGCGCCTGGAGGGGCTGCGGACACTGTACCGGTGAGTGCGCGACCCCTGACAGTGTGACGTCACACGCACGTGCCCGCTCTGGTCAGGCGCGGGCGCGCATGGCGATGACCAGCGTGGCCATCTACCCCACGCTGGGGGCCGTGTTCACGAGGGTGGCGCGCCTGGAGGGGCTGCGGACACTGTACCGGTGAGTGCGCGACCCCTGACAGTGTGACGTCACACGCACGTGCCCGCTCTGGTCAGGCGCGGGCGCGCATGGCGATGACCAGCGTGGCCACCTACCCCACGCTGGGGGCCGTGTTCACGAGGGTTGCGCGCCTGGAGGGGCTGCGGACACTGTACCGGTGAGTGCGCGACCCCTGACAGTGTGACGTCACACGCACGTGCCCGCTCTGGTCAGGCGCGGGCGCGCATGGCGATGACCAGCGTGGCCACCTACCCCACGCTGGGGGCCGTGTTCACGAGGGTGGCGCGCCTGGAGGGGCTGCGGACACTGTACCGGTGAGTGCGCGACCCCTGACAGTGTGACGTCACACGCTTGTGCAGCACGCGACAGGTATAAACCTGTTTGTTTGTGTTGTTGGCTGCAGCTGTCCCGGCCTGATACAACCTCCGGTTCAAAAGTGTCGGAACCGAAGTAGAAGTTGGAGGAGTAATATCAATCAGAAGTTCCGAGGTTCCGACTTTTTGGAAGCGGAACCGGAGCTCTGTAAAGTCTGTAACATCACTAATTACGCCCTCCTCAGTCGTAGACTCCTGACAGAGTGATCGTGGTTGTTCCGATGGCGTACGAGGGTTAAGGGTACGCGTACATGGTTAATCTTCGCAGGTAATTTCAACTTGAACTGCTTTCCTGGCAACGTCTCCATTTTCGACCTATTTAATTACAAATTTGCAACATTTTTTAACGGCATTTTATCTAAAAGTGATTCGATGAATGTTATTATTTATATATTTGTATAGAAAGATCGTCAGCTTAAATACTAATAGTACACAATATCTTAAAACAGTAGTGACATTGACCTAATAGCGTAATAGCAGATCCTCACCGATAACGTAATTAATTACATAAAAAATAATTGAGCAAAAAGCCAAACAAAAACACAGCGTTTTTAAGTATTAGTACTGCTACATAATTGGGTACTAAAGTGGATAATGAAATTAAAGATAAAAAATGTAAACAAATGTGTTGCCACTGCAATAAAATCAATCCCAAGAAGTGGAAACTAAAAATTCGTTAAATACGCGAGATAAAAAATACTGCGACTAATTTATACGTAAAACAATGCCTGGAAAATATTCGTAAATATTTAAATAAGCAAAATGAAAACGTAATTATTTTATATTCATAAATATGTGCAGTTTATATTTACGCCACTGGCAATGGTTAGGAATTGTAAACCTTTGGTTCGTAATTTAATTAATATACCTGGATATTCCTATTCCTTATTATATATATATATATATATATATATTCCTATTACATATATATTACTATCATACAGCTTTTAGCTAATAAAATGTAAAATCAATTAGGAGCGTTGTTTGCCAACAAACCGCATTGTGGTTTGGCAGATTAATTGTACCTATGTAAATTTAGCTATAAGCCTTAAAGAGAGAGAATAAAGAGAATATTTTTTTAGTAAAACCGAAAAATTTATTCAAGTTCCATTTATACTGAATCGACTTGTCTGATCGTGTGTAGACCGCTTTAATATCTTTGCCCCGAGCTGAGGCGGCCATTTTCTGAAATCTGAATCGCATACGTTTTCTGACGTTTGTCGTGATCGAATGTTTTCCTTTCCGCTTCCTAATAAGACAATACTAGTGGCTGCAGGCAATAGGCTTTTGCTGTATATCGTACCCGGACTATCGTCACCTACTAAGTACCTATTCATACCAACCTACGACATTAAAGTGATCAAAGTAAAATATAAGATTGTTTTAAAAGTAGTGACGATATATTAATTAGTTAAAACCAAAACCTGGTTGATTGCCCCTGAGACGTCACTTTGACGTTGACAGTTCTTTGTTTTCATTTTTTATCTTTAATTTCATTATCCACTTTATTTCCCTACTACTTCTACCGAAACATTATCGAGACAAGAGTCGTCTCACTAAAGTAACACTTGCACTGAATGTTTGCCGTGACACGAGTAGACCGTTTCCACCTCAGACTAATTAAACTATATGGACACGAAATACCTACGAAATGAGCGTGTATACCTAATCCTGGCGCATAATATGGCGGCCTGTCAATTCGTGGCTGTAGGGTTGTCATCGATTAGAGACAATTATCGATATCAACTTGGACTTTGAAAAATATCGACATCAATATTTGAGTTTTCTCTGTAATTGAAACTGACCGAGACGAATAATAATATCCAAGTACACTACTCTATTACCGTAACTATATTATTTGTAGGGCTTCTAAAAAATAATGTAATTAACTAGGTACAGTAACAAATTCAACTTAAAAACCAGAAAAAAAAAGAATAAATAAAACTAAATAAAACTACTTATGACTAAACTAAGGGGTCTCCCCGCGGCATGGTGCCGAAGATGCTGGCAGCATTTCCCCGCTGTATCGCAATACTAATGCGTTGAGCGAGGAAGCTGCCAGCTCTTCGGTCCCCGGTGGTGTCGGCTAATTTTTTGGCGAGCTCTTTGATTAGGTTGAGTGCGCTGGGACCCCATGGACCAAGGGTCTCGACGCCGAATGGAACAAAGCAGTATTCAGCGCCGAGACCCCTATATTTATTAACTTTGGCCTTTTCTGCAGCCTCTGCAGCCGCACCGGCTCTGGAGGATGTTCCGTGGAGATGGGATGGGGCCAATGTGTCGACACAGGTGGCGTCCCACACGAGCACCCGACCCATCTTCCACGGAATTAATGACATTCCATCCGGTCTCTTGCCATCGTCCCTGAAAATGCCGGGCGGCTCTAACAAGGCCGGCACATTGACGCTGGCAAGAGAGCGGCGTAGAATGTCATTCAGAGCGGCGTGCCTGGAAAACCGGCCAGCGCTTTTCTGGCAAGAAAGCCCGTGATGTCCCAGTGAGTCTACAGAACTGCCGCAGGGACATCTGTGTGGAGTGCATATAGGAATCCCGAGTCGCAGACATGTTGAGATACGGAGCGTTTCAGGCTCCAAGAAAGTGCCAGTGTTTGGCGACGGGTACGCGTGGAGCCATTCACCGGATTCCTTGGTACCTGACGCCAAAAGTCTGGCCCGCTCCGCACCTGTACTGTGGCTCAGGAGAGAATCAACATAAATTTTGCAGCATACATCGTCCCAGCTCCTTTGGCAACGAGGATGGTCTGGGAAATCTTTTCCCGGGCAAGCGGATGACCAAGCGTTTTTTGCCTCCATCAAGCCAGCAGTTTCAAAGTTTGAGGGGGCACCCCCAAGGATTTTGCCTATGAGACTAGCTGAACTGTGGATGGAAGACAAAAAAGCTGGCAGAGAAACACTGGAAATTTTTCTTATCCCTAGCCCACCATGTCTAATGGGGAGGGATGCTTGGGTCCAAGACTGGTCGCTGAGCTGTATATTCAAAATTGATTCTAAATTTGATTTTATAAGGTCGTCTAGTGGTGCCAATATACTTTGAAATTTATAAAATGGGCTGCAGCGAAGTACATACGTTAATTTGGGCACGAAAAGGCAGAATTTTAGCAAGGTTAAGGCGTAATGGGGGCTTATTTCTAAAAGACGGTTGGAACAGATTTGGAATTTGGAAATTGAATTTTGTATATAATCTTGAAAAGAGTCCTCGAAAATAGGGGACCCTAGGAGGCAAAGTGTTTTTGTATCTACAACATTTATGTTAGGCGTCAGAGTATTAAATTTCTGCTGGATATCTGAAACATTTAAGCTGGAATTTTGAACATATAGTTCGCATTTGGTGAAATTCAATTCCAAGCCAATATTTTTAAATTTCGACTTTATCGTTGCTAGATCGGAAACAACGGTATCCACATCGCCTCCTAAGGTTCCATCGTCCAGATACCAGACGTTAAATTTAGATTTGAGATTTTTTATAATTGGGTTTATCGCCAAACTAAATATTGCTGGCCCGAGTGGATCACCCTGCTGACATCCGACTTCAGACGATAGTAAATGTTCCCGGTACAAAAGATTAGTCGGGTCTGCGTATGAAAGCAGTAAATAGTTGTAAATTTCGGGAATGTTTTGTTTTACTTCTGACAGCAGAGTGTCCCTATTGACTGAATTAAATGCATTTTTCACATCAATTTTGACCAACACTTCGGCCGATGCATCTGAGAGGTACGTGCGCAAGGAATGTACGGCTGCCTCACACCCGCCTTTGGTGCCAAAGCCTAGTTGTACTGGTTCGAAAAGGGGTTGTAATTTAGACAATATATGCCGAACTGCAATTTTGGACGCAAGACGCCGAAGTGTTGTACCAACGGCTATGGGTCTCACCCCTCCGTCTTTTTTAGACAGTGCGATCAGGTTTGCACCGAACAAAATGGGGACTATTTCGGAGTTGATATTGCCAGAGAACATTTTATTTACTAATTTAGTGATTGAATTAAGAAGTTTTTTGCCTGCATCGCCAGCAGAGAGAGAGACCAAATCTTTCAGATGCTGTGGTGAAATACCGTCCAGACCAGCTGCTGATCCATTTTTAAACGAAAAAATCGCTTCGTAAATTTCTTTACTGTTGATTTCCAAGCAGAACTGGCTAGCAGTTGGTGGATCGAGAAAATATGGAGTCGAAGGAGCTGGGGGATGTTTGCTCTGTAGGGCCGAAAAGGTTTCAGGGGTATCTGGTGACAACACATCGCTTGAAAAAAGAAGACGAGCGGCGCCTTTCAAATCCCCATCACTTATTTTCGTCTCGATATTCTTGCGGAGGTTGAACGATCGAAATATTTGTCCGTCAGCTGTGGAAGGAACAGATGCCTGAACAAAACAGTTGTTCTTGATTTTTTGAGTAAGAGAAGAGTTTGAATTGTCTTTGTTTATGTGTAGGGTACGATAGGAAAATAGGAGAAGGTTGTGCCAGTCTTCGATACTATTGTTTTCGGAGCATTTATCAATTATATTCGAAAGATGGGCTGCGACTGTTATTCTGGCGCCGCGTGGTATTCTTTTGATTATGGGAGTACTGTTTTTTAGGTTGCTGATTAGGAGGTGGAATGGTAATATTGTAGAAATATTAGTGGTAGATGCTACAGAGGGTGGGATAAGAGTGCTACTGATTGATGGAGTACCATTTTGACTGTGGCAGTTCCTGTGCGACTTGGTGAAATGTATATTAAGTCCTCTTACACTTTTAAAGCTTTTCTGGCAGAGGCTGCACGAGTAATCAGTCGACGTATTGTCACCAGGCTGGGACGTAGCCATAATTTAGAGTGCTTTTTGGCATAACAATGTTTTAAGAGAAACCCAATCGAAAAGAGTCGCTGGGCCGAAATAATAAGTGTATAAAATTGTTACTTACAGAGGATAAAACTATGTACACTACCTATATTCACAATATTTACAGAATATCAAAATAAACTCTAATATAAAACTGTGATGACAAGTTTTGTCACTGTCACGTAGGGGCGCAGCCCCAAAGATAGAAAAGGGCGCAAGCCAATATGAACTTCTTTCTTTCCTTCGATATTGGGTGTTTAGGGCCGGGAGGACACAGGCCGCCGTCCGACGCCGCCAACGGTCTTGCTTGAGTTAAGCGCTGTCCGCACGTTGTGACCAAATTGTACTATCAGAACAGCTGTTCAATTGATGAAAATCTTAGACAAAGGCCTTAAATTGACAGCTTATTTTGTCTGCAAAATTTGCTTTTCTCCGTATTATGCTGACGTGCCTTATTTATTTACATGCATAATAAGCATTATTATAACTGGATACGGACACTTTTTATGCAGTTTAAATCGTATAATTGACAAATAATAAATAATTTAGGAATATATTTCGAAATTCCATGTTGACAGTTTTTCAATGTACAGAGTAGTCTGATAAGTCCTTGACCAGGAAGACTAAAGGATAGCTCCGCAATAGGAAAACGCATGTTTACTCAACCATATTTATTGAAGGACAGCAAATGTCACAATAGGTGACCAGAGGGTACCTTGACAGGTTTTATACTAGATCACCAAGAAGGTTAACATACATCACACCCCCTTTCTTAATTAACACTAGTACATACATTTCGTAAGTCAAATAAAAGTTTAAAATAGGTATTCATAAAAGTTGCCCTAGAACTCCCAGCAACCTAACAACGCAAAATGACACCTCGTCAATGAAAACTATCTATATACCCTCTCAATCAAATTCAAAACCGTAACGGACTGGTGGTTTCCTAACGCGTTTGCCCTCAGCGACGTGGACTGGGGCCGCCGGATTAATGGCGATGCTGGTCTGTGGGGGCCCTGAAGCTTTCAGGCTGGGCGCGGCACTTGACTTGACATTTTGGGGCGTTGGCGCAACATTCTCGCCACCTATTATTTGTGAAGTGTTTTACCAACATTGCATTTTATTGGTACAACCGATAAGGTCGCAGCTGCAGATATAGTGTGAATGACACGGTAAGAACAGGTGTAGTCACTTTTTTTTCAAATTCAGGTTTTAATGTCAAGTTTTCATAACGAGCTCAGCATTTTGACATTAGAAACTCATTTTGAAAAAAAAAAATTAGTAGACATGTTCTTTTCGTGGACCCTTCCAATATGGTCAGAAATACAACTAAAATCTGTCGGGTTATTCAGGCCCAGCCCACTGTGTATACTATGATTACTATATGAATGGTGCAGAAGTGAATAAAACAATGGTATTTTTACAAGCTTTTATTTAGCTCACCACGTTTGTTTTTATTATTTATTCTTGTTTCTTGGGTCAAATTTAGTAATTGAAATTTCACCCTCTTCCTGTCAACGGATTGATCTGAAATAACATCATAAAATTACTCACATAGTCTTTAATTTAATAGCAAGTTGTCGATATCAGAGCGCAGCACTAGTCAAAATAAGATGTATGATTTAAATGCTAATAATACTGCTGTAAATATAGCGAAACGTGTATTTTCTTGTTGGGAACGATAAATCCATTTCAAAACTGACTATCATTTGGCGGATAGTGCGATATACTGGCAGTTAACAAAGAAAAACGGCTACTAACCTATGAATGGTCAAATTCGGTTGATTACTTGATTTCCGTGCACCACATTGCTTTATTGAGCACGCAGGCATTTTGCGTTCACATCTATATGTGTTCACTACACAAAACCAAGTCCAAAAAAACTATTTTAATACGGAAAATTACGATTTTAACTCTGAGTTGTTTACCACTTGACAGCGCATGTACTACAAAGACATTTGGCGCATAAAATGGCGCATGGCACGCGGCTGTAATAAATAAATAAGAGCAACGTAATATCATGCTATCTCTTTCACCATACGCTATCGAAAGTTGGAAAGAAAGAGATAAGTTGTGTTTTTGACCTTCTATGTAGATTTCATGTATATTTGCATAACATAAATGTATCTATAGTAGAATAGGGCCTCTCCATGTATTTATCTACTCAAAGGTTTCCACGCAATCTTACGAAAACGGGTCGCTGGCATGAAGCGCCGTGTAAGGGACAGCCCCAACAGCCGCCTAGCAATTATAGCAAATAGGCTGGACTGTCCCATAATGAAGCACTGGGACCAACTCCATGTTATGTAGATTCTATACCTACTAACATAAGTTTTTAAGTTACTTGAACTAACACATTGATGATTTTTAGGGTTCCGTAGCCAAATGGCAAAAAACGGAACCCTTATAGATTCGTCATGTCTGTCTGTCTGTCCGTCCGTATGCCACAGCCACTTTTTTCCGAAACTATAGAACTATACTGTTGAAACTTGTTAAGTAGATGTAGTACTTGTGAACCATTAGAAATTGTTCATAAACACATGTACCTCGGTCTTATCATAGATACACATTTTAACTGGGGACCGCATATAAACCATGTGTGTAACAAACTTAGATCAATTCTAGCAAAACTTTCTATACTAAAGTATAAACTCCCATACAACATACTTAGAATGATGTACATGTCATTAGCGCAATCCGTCATTGGATATGGACTGAGTAGCTACGGTAGAACCTTTAAAACTTACATTGAAAAGATATTTAAATTACAGACCAGCTTAATAAAAACAATTATACCTAATTCCGTTAAGAAAAAACATTTGAGTCAAGAGGAGATATTTAAATATTGTAAGATTATTAATATATATAACCAAATCAAAATAGAAATTGTTAGTGAAGAAATAGATAAAATACACAGTCTCATAAAAAAAACTAGACCGTTACACCTGAGGCAACTAGTGTATTTGCCTCGTTTTGTCATTCCGAAATGTAGAAATGTGTATGGCAAACGAACAAGGGAACACCTGTTACCAAATATTCTTAATCAACTACCCGACGATATTGTCAAAAGCATAAGTGATAACCCACATAAATGTAAACGTACTTTGAAAGAGTTATATCTTGCTGATGTGCCAACTGCACAAACATTCCATGTGTAAAAAAAATAAAAAAAACACAGTGTAATAAAAATAAAAAAATACTTTATTCATAAAATTTTGAAGGCTTACTAAGTTTATAAAAAATATTTTTGTCCCATTATTACGAACACAAATGCCAAAGACAATGTGAGAGAGACGAACTTTAACGACACTTTAGCTAAAATAGGTTTGTTGAACGTTTATGAATAAGGCCAATAGTAATTAACTAAGTACCTACTATTGTAAGTAACTATAATATTAAATTAGCTAAAATAGAACTGCACCCCTGTAAAAATATATATTTAATTAGTTAAAGAGCGAATACAGCGGCAGATAAACCTTTACGGCTTTGTCCGCTGTACAAATGTTTTTTTTGTATTGTTTTTTGTAAATATAAAAAAAAAAAAAAAAAAAAAAAGTTATTCTGTGAACCGCATTAAGATTTTCACACAAAAATCGAAAAAAAACATTAAGTTTTAGGGGTCCCCATTATTATTATTATTCTGGTAGTGGCTTTCGGGCTGTCAAAGCCCTTATATCACTGCGACCATCGCTGATCTATTGTGATCGCCACTTACTACAATTCTTGGTTCAGTCCTGCAAACTCGAAGAATTGCAGGATTTTGTTGATCTCAAGAAATTTGATCTCCTCCGGGCACATGATGTGTTTGCCCAGGAAGGAGTTACGACTGCGCATGAGGCAAGGGCAATCGGTTAGGATGTGTGTAGGCGGGGATCCCCTTCATTGGCATTTTTTTTTTGACTAATATAGTTTCGCATAATTGATTAGGCATAATTTATATTGGCATAATAATACTGTCGCATAATAATACTTTGGCCTACTACTTTTTTGGCATACTACGCTAATAGCATAATTTCAGTTGACCTAATCTGTATTGGCCGAATACACATTACGCATACTATTGTTTAGGCTAATAATTATTTGGTATATGTATCTCTCATTATCTCATTATCCATAATTTCAGTTTTATAAATGAATAAAACTCAGTTTAGTTGTCATATTATTAGTTTTTCCGCTATTTTATAAAAAAAAATAACCTTAAAGACTCCCTTTTCTCTGAGATCAATCAATGCCAAGATAGAGGTGTATCGTAGCGTAAGCACAAGGGAACAGGGGCTTAGTGGCAAAACCGACTCGGGTCGCAGATAGGTTAGAAAACGGAAGCGGGAGCCTTGCTCCCGCTTTCGTCTTCGAGGTTATTTTTTTTATAAAAGAGCGGAAAAACCTTTTATTTAAACTTACTACTAATGACAATTAGGCAATTTACTACTAAGAAAACCATAGGCTAAAATCTAAATTTTAGGGATTTTGAACGGGTACGTATCACTTTATTACTATTATAAGCATACGTCGGACTATAGGGGGCAGTTTGAGGGCAAGGTAAGGTTTACAAAAAAATCTTAACTTACGAGTATTATAATGTATTATTTGTAACATAGTTAATTAAATTAGTTACCCGTTATTATTTATTCATCTTTAATGTGTAAATACTCTTTGAAGTGATGACTGATAGCCCACTGAAGTGGCCACTTAAAAAACAAATAAATAGCTGACATGCGTCATTATGACTGTTGTTCATACTTATATTTGTTGGTAGAGTGCCGTCTAATCAATAGAAAGATTTGCTTTATTTGTTAATTTGCATATCTATGTATTGCAATGGATACGATACTACGACAGCACTCCGAACTTAAGTCACAGAAAGGTCACATAGTTAGTTGCTATGATATTTGGAATTTCACATAAATACTAGGTACCAAATACTAAGTACAAATACTCGAAAGTGAATTGATTGATTTGCGAACCTTACCTATTATTCTGACATGCCACGAAACTGCCCGCTGGAGTCCGACGTTTGATTATAAGCCATTTGTACATAACTTTTTTTTGTTATGCATTTTGATATGATACCAATTGATTATTATGCCTATTTGTGCTTATGCTATTTGACATTAGTCTTCATGAAGATTATGCTTTCAGTATTTATGCTTTTTAATGTTATGCTTAAATAATTATGCGTAATGAGAATTATGCACAATCACTATTTCGGCGAAAATCAATTATGCGTAACAATAATAGTACAAATGACTTTATGCGTTCCAATAGAGAACCGTGTAGGCGTCTCCTCTGCTTCAAAGCAGAATCTGCACTGCCTTGTGTCACACAGTCCTATCGTTTGCATGTGCTTATTAAGGCGGCAGTGCCCTGTAAGCACCCTGACCAGCATGCGTAGACGGTTCCTACTTAGCGCCAAGGCGTCAGAAGACGCCTTTTTGCTAAAGGCTCTAATAAGTGCCTTGGAATGTTTCAGTCCTGGGTTAGCTCTCCAGGCTTGAATGGTCTTGTAGAAACAATAGGCTTTTAGAGTGAGCTTGGTTAGACTTTTAGGGATACCACAGAACGGCTCTGGTCCGCAGTGTGTTCCCTTCGCCCCCGCTCGTGCAAGCTCATCAGATTGGAAATGAAAAGGTTCATTTCCCTCGATGCCTGCATGCCCTGGGGTCCCCATACTCAGAACTGAAACTCAAAAAAATGTTTTTCATGAAACCCATACATGAAACCCATCTATGGATAGGTCTTCAAAAATGATATTGAGGTTTCTAATATTTTTTTTTCTAAACTGAATAGTTTGCACGAGAGACACTTCCAAAGTGGTAAAATGTGTGTCCCCCCCCTGTAACTTCTAAAATAAGAGAATGATAATACTAAAAAAAATATATGATGTACATTACCATGCAAACTTCCACCGAAAATTGGTTTGAACGAGATCTAGTAAGTAGTTTTTTTTTTAATACGTCATAAATTGTAAACCGCAATTTATTTCACGGAACCCTTCATGTGCGAGTCCGACTCGCACTTGGCCGCTTTTTTTTTGTAACGTATGGATCTTAGTTATCTGGAATAAATGATTGATTGATTGATAGGTCCAGGTCGTCAAACCTATGAAACACATATTTGTGAATAAAATCATAAAAGTGGTTGTGATTGTTGCAGGGGGTACCCCGCCACGGTGCTGGGCGTGGTGCCGTACGCGGGCGTGTCCTTCTTCACATACGACACGCTCAAGCGGAGATACTTCGGTAAGACCATGTACCATGTCTCTAGCAAATACATTTATATTTCTATAACAATACTTAAGTGAGCAAAACTGCTAAATTAATAATAATAAACCATTTATTTCAGGCATATTGACGACCTCTTTAGCCTAGTTGGTAGTGACCCTGCCTACGAAGCAAGAGGTCCGGGGTTCGAATCCCGGTAAGGTCATTTATTTGTGTGATGAGCACGAATATTTGTTCCTGAGTCATGGATGTTTTCTATGTATTTAAGTATTTATTTCTCTATGTAAGTATCTATATCGTCGTCTAGTACCCATAGTACAAGCTTTGCTTAGTTTGGGACTAGGTTGATTTGTGTAAGATTGTCCGCAAATATTTATTTATTTATTTATTTATTATTTATATATACCCATAGTTACAAATACCTTAAAGACTGACATACAAATTCAAATAAATTTATTGCCAAAAAGAACACAAAATACAATGTTTAACATAAGTACAATTAAAAAACTTAAACAATATCTTAGAATTATAACTTAAAGTACTAAAATGCGTTGGGTTGGGCAATGGGCGCTCGTCTCAGCATGTGCTAGGCTTGGAGCCTTGCGCTGGTTTTCAGACGAGTCCCTTCGACAGGGTTGGTCGTAACCTCAGAGCATAGAATACTAGAGAGAGGACAAGCCTCCGGCGGCCGCGTCGCAGTTGTTAGCTCAATGGGCATACTCTGCCATACTGTGCACGCGTGCTGATCGCAGAAAATATTACTTTTTTCCCAAAATGCCTGATATGATGCGCGTGTATTGTCCAATAAGCGCGTAGGTATACAAGTGTGTGTGTTTTAGATGTGTGCGTGCTTTGTCTTGTCAATTACTTGGTCGTTGTGTGGGTTAATGCACTTGCGACAGGCGTACTCAATACAAATCGGCCGGCATGTCCGATCTCTTTATATTCATACATCTGTGGTCGTAACACTACGGCTATCTACTTGTACAATACAATGGATCCCAATAATATTAATCATAAGTCTTGAGTTGAGTGTTTAGATGTATAAAGAATAGATATTGAATAACTACAAATGGAGGAAAATGGGGGAGGCCTTTGTCCAGCAGTGGGACACCCAAACAGGCTAAGAAAAAAAAAAAAAAAACTACGAATGACTAAATACAAATAAATGCCGGGTATTAATAATTTTAATAAACGACTTGTCTATCTATATTTTACCTACGTATATATTACGATTGTAGGTATGTGGGTGCATCGTGTTTGTTGTTATGTGGTATGTTGATGTTTTGTGTGTCGTGTTGCGTGTTGTGTTGCGTTGCGTGGTTTTCAAATTTGCCTCTGCAGTTCGAGGAAATGAGCACGTAGTATTTTTTTAAATTTAAGGTAGCACATAGGCTGCCTTAAAGGTAGCGGCAGGTCATTCCAGATCTTACTTGCGGCAAATTTAAAACCCCCTCTGTAGAGCGCTGTATGGTGTTGCGGAACAACAAGTTTAAATTCCCTGTGGCTTCTCAGTGGTCTTCTGTGTGCTGATCTGATCGGCTTCAGCTCATCAAACAAGTACCGCGGCGTTTCGAACTCGATCACTCTGCATACGGTGTTCGCAAGGTGCATCTGCCTTCGGCTGGACATATTTAATATTCCTCTGACATTAAGGTGTGGTGTAATATAGTCTCGCTTCGGTATGTCGTAGCAGAATCGGGTACATGCATTTTGCACGCGCTGGATGAACTTTTTAGTTTTCTCCAAAAGCCTTGGGCCATATACGATATCGCCGTAGTTGAGCTGTGACAGGACTAAAGATTCAATGAGTATTTCCCTAACTTTCTCACTCAGGTACTTCCTAATGTTGTATAGCGATTTCAGTCTGTAAAAAGCGTTCCTTATCTTGGTATTAACATGTTCTATGTAGCGCATTTCGCCGTCCAAGGTTATACCAAGATTTTTCACATTTTCCACTCGGCGAACCTGCTCAGATCTTATGGTAACTGCAGGGTTTGGTTCGATTATTGCCAAACGCTGTGTTTTGCTTCCCATGACAATAAACTGGGATTTTGAGGGGTTCAAAACAAGGTTATTCCTAGCCGACCAGTCAGCGACGACATCCAGTTCATTATTTATTTTGCCCAACGCTACGGTCACGTCTTGTGGTGCAAACGAGCGATAAAGCTGCGTGTCATCCGCGTATAGGTGAACATTACAGTGTTTTAACTTTGTAATTAGATCTGCCGTGTATAAGATAAATAGTATCGGACTTAAAATGGATCCCTGTGGTGTGCCACGAATAAGAGGTTTGACGCTTGACGTGACAGTTTCTCCGTGTTCGTTCTGGAGCTCCACAAACTGCTGCCTGGAAGAGAGAAATGATCGAAACCATTCACACGAATGCTCGGTTACACCATAGTACGCCATTTTCGTTAGTAGGAGAGCCGGGTTTAAGCAGTCGAAAGCGCGAGAAAAATCCATCAATACAAGTACAGTGCCCTTGCCGATATCTGAGGCTGCGATGATTTCGTTTGTGACTTTAAGCAGGGCAGTTGCAGTACCATGCTTGCTCCGGAAGCCAGATTGTAAAGTTGGCAATAATTTATGTTCTTCCAAATATTTAGTAAGCTGTCCACAAACGATTTTCTCAGCTATTTTAGAGAGCAGTGGTAGTAAACTGATGGGGCGAAGATCTTTGTGTGTTTCTGTCTGATTTGACTAGGGTATAGGTCTGACTTTGGCGATTTTCCAGCTATCAAGATTTTTTTTGGAATGAAATGATGCGTTAATGATATGCGTAATAACCGGCAGAGTCCTGTTTAAGGTGAGCCGAATCATTTCAATAGTAATTCCGTCATGGCCACTTGCGTTGGTGTCTATGGAATCAATGATATTAGAAACTTGTTTTTCTGTACATTTGTTACTTGCGAAAAATGATTGTACGCTGCAATCTGTGTTTGCATTTCCCGGTAACTTTAAGAAGAAGTCATTAACTGCGTCAGCGTCGCATAAATCCTGCGGTATTTGAGGTCTATCTGTGTCACCTAAAATCGACGAGTTCTAATGGTGCGTCCACATTTTTATTGGGTGGCGCCTATATTTATAGTAGGCTGTTTTTTCACGTTCTAGAGCACCATAGGTATAATTACGCAGCTCTTTATGTCATTGCACCTTTGATTGTCGAGCCCTAGTCTGCGCTGAATCCCTCAGTTTCATCATAATTTTAATATTGCTTGTGATCCATGGGTAGGATCGGCTATTAACTTGAATACGGCGGACTGGGGAATGCTTATCAAAAAGTCCTGTAATAAAATCGTTAAAAACATCCACCTTTTCATTTACACTTGCAAGCTTATGTATATCGTCCCATGGCACATTGCGTAAATCTTGGTTAAATAATTCGTGATCAATTTTGTCCAAAAAACGCTTGTAAATGTATTGAGGGGTCGGTTTGGGTTTGGCAATCGGTAGTTCTGCCAAGACCACTGCATGGTCACTTACGTTGTGTCCATGCTGTACGTGTAGCCTTTTACATAAGTTTGGACTATCAGTAATGAAAAGGTCTAGCAAAGATTCGTTGTCACATGTGATTCTTGTTGGCTCGTTCACCAATTGTACGTGGCTTCTGGCTAATTTCATGGCGTTCGGTCGGTTCAACGACATAAGATTAATGTTAAAATCAGTGAGCAAAAATATACTTGTATACGCACCGAACGTGTCGAACGAATAGCTTAGCGCATCAATGGCGGTATCCACTGTGACGGACTCTGGTCGGTAGGCAGTGCCCACAGCGAACTTACCTATCCCGCGTAGCTGTACTTCTAACCACATCTGTTCTAGTGCAGATTCGGGGTGTTGTTGGACACGCGCTCGCATGCCTCTGCGAATATAAAATCCCACTCCGCCACCTTTTCGCCCGCTTGGGCGTGGGTTATTTTTTAAGACGTAGCCCGGTATAGTAAGTATATATTTTAAGACGTAGCCCGGTATAGTAAGTATATATTTTAAGACGTAGCCCGGTATAGTAAGTATATATTTTAAGACGTAGCCCGGTATAGTAAGTATATATTTTAAGACGTAGCCCGGTATAGTAAGTATATATTTTAAGACGTAGCCCGGTATAGTAAGTATATATTTTAAGACGTAGCCCGGTATAGTAAGTATATATTTTAAGACGTAGCCCGGTATAGTAAGTATATATTTTAAGACGTAGCCCGGTATAGTAAGTATATATTTTAAGACGTAGCCCGGTATAGTAAGTATATATTTTTCTTCCCCCGCACGTAGCCACATCTCGTTTAATGCTATTATATCTGGCTTAAATCTGTCCAATAATACAACCAACTCATCTCGGCCTGTATTTAAAGAACGTGTATTCAGTAACGCCAAAGTTAGGTAATGCGACTTTTTACGATTCATTTAGTTGTGAGGTGCTAGTGGTTATAAATACAAGTATTAATAATTAATGTTATGAAAGTGAGTGAAGCGAAAGTGGTTTGCCAGGATCGTAGCAAATGGAGATCCGTGATCTCTGCCTACCCCTCTGGGAAAGAGGCGTGATTATATGTATGTATGTATGTATGTATGTATTAATGATTGAGAGTAGCCGCGTAATGTATGAGCGGAGGCGGTGTGATGCGGTAAAGTGTAAGTATAGGTAATATAGTGGAACAAAGGTAAGTGCATAACGTATTGCGTTTTATCATCCATACATAGGATCCATAATTCTTCGCTATCATCAGGCACAATCGTAATTATTGAAGCATTTAACCAGGGACTGATTTCGGTTACGGTTATACCGGTATGAAACCGGTATTCCATTACGGTACCGTTATGTCATAAAGATTATGCGCGCCGCGCGAACATAACGGTACCGTAACCGTTTTGAAATAACGGTTAGCGGTATCAGTTTTAAACGATACCGTAACCTTTATAATACCGGTATTATGAAGGTTATCGAGAAAAGTAAGCAAGCTGGCACTCTACAGAGGAAGCAAGCTATTAATCATTTAAAGACAAAAATACAAAGCGGCAGAGCCTTTGCCGGCGGTTTGGCAATATCACCAGGCCAAAGTCGATATATCGGTACCTTTAAATAGCGGTTACGGTACCGGAAAAAATAAAGGTACCGTTATATTTCGGTAGCGAAATATAAAGGTTCCGCTACCGAAACCGCTATTTGACAACCGATATGACGTCATACCGTTAAAATAGAATACCGGTATTTTTCGGTTATGCAGTCCCTGCATTTAACGCTCTGAAAAAATGATATACAAGTGTTGTGCGAGATGACTTAGTCTGTGATGTAAACATATGTAACAATTATAAAGTTAAAAACGAATTATTATTTGAGACGAAACAGCGTATATTCAGTGTGAAGAGTTTGGCAAGCGCAACTTACAGTGGTTACACGCGGCGAGTTTTTCGGCGCTACAATATCGATACGGATGATAATGTGTGACGACATGACTCCAGTCGTTACCTGGCTGGAGTCGCACCGCATGCCGCTATAAAAAGCCCCACGCACCGAGCTGAGTGGCCTGACCAACCCGACCGGATTCACTGATTAGCGGCCGCACGGTCACACACTCCCCGGACCCGGACGATGAAATCACAGCGTCCATCGAAAGATGGAAGGTTGCGCTTTCGGCGTCCAACATATCGCTTACACTTGAGCGTTCCCGACAACACAGATACATATAGTCCATATTCGTCGCGGTACCGCCGCATACCGGGCAGAGTCAGTCCGACCAACTCGACCGATGTCGGGCCTAGCTGAGTTTCTTGCTGGACTCTTCTCAGCTAGGGTAGCTTACCACTCACACCTCAGATTCGGTTGATACCGTTCAACCAATCTCACTGGAGCGCAAACTCTTAGAGTATTCCAGTGTATATCCATTCCCGCGTGGTCGTGCCGGAGGCTCCCCTTGGATTTTCCCCAAGCTACCCTCCAACCACGCAATTCGACCGCTGTATTGGGTTCGTCCTGTCATAGCAACAGTCAGGTTCCAAAATAATTAATAAATAAATAAATAAATAAATATTACGGGACAATCTTACACAAATACCCACGGCCCACGGCCCGGATACTTGACCGATTTTATACCCGATTCCCATAACCCGCCAAAATTAGGTGCGCGGGGAGGGATAAAATGCCAGTTCGTTCCATGGACAGCCAGGCAATCGGCCACTTCTTGAGCCATTGCCGATTTCTCTACGTCGAATAACTCTCTGAGCTCCCTTGCGGCTCCGATAAAATTCGTTCCGTTGTCACTGTACAAGTTAGCACAGTGACCGCGCCTAGCAACGAACCGTTTAAACGTCTCTATAAAACCTCTAGAGGTAAGATCGCTTACTACTTCAATGTGTACAGCCTTTGTGACCATACACACAAACAAACATATATAGCCCTTATAAGCTTTATGACCTCTACCTTTGGAGGTCCTCAGCAAGATTGGGCCCGCGTAATCTACACCGCTATTTAAAAATGCTCTAGCCGGTGTAACTCTAACGGCAGGTAGAGTGCCCATAAGTTGGTTTTGTAATTTGGCCTTGTATCGCACACAAGTCACACATTTGCGTACGTGACTCTTCACAAGATTCTTCACTCCAATTATCCAGTAAGCTGATCGGATAAAGTTTTGCATCATCCTCGAGTCACCATGCAACGTTTTCCTGTGAGCATTGTCGACTATTAACTCTGAAAAATGTGATCTGTGTGGCAATATTATGGGTTCTTTAATGCTCTCGGATTCCTGTGATTTAGCTATTCGCCCGTTCACTCTTATCAATCCCTTCTCGTCGATAAAGGGGTTTAAACATAACAACTTCGACGATTTGGATCTAACTTGTCCGTAAGTTTGCATTTCCTTTATTTCTGTTTCAAATTCTGTAGCTTGACTTAGTTTAATGCAAGTTACTAATGCTTCATCTAATTCCTCTTTGTTCAAATAATTAATGCTTTGACCTTGTTTTATAATTTCCTTTTTAGTGATAAATCGTCTGCAATACGCTACAACTCGAATAAGTCGTTGCAGCGAAGAGTATTTCTCCAAGATTGACACGTTTATTTTAGCAATGTGAACTCTCAACGATTGCTCTTCATTTGTCTCATTGTTCTTCGGCTTTTTGTAAGTTAACTCTGTTTCCCACAGAAAATTCGGGCCGCATTTCCACAGCTCTAACTCTGCAAGCTCCGACGGCTGAACTCCTCGCGAAGCGCAGTCAGCCGGATTGTCCTTCGTGGAGACATGACACCATTGCGAAGATTCCAATGTGGAGTGAATCTCGGAAATTCGATTGGCCACGAATGTTTTCCAATTGCTTGGATGCTTGTTCAACCATGCAAGTACTACGGTCGAATCAGTCCAAGCCCTTATATGGTTTCTGGGGATATCCAAGACTCCAGCAACCTCTACTAATAGCTTGGCCAGCAAAACAGCGCCGCAAAGTTCCAAGCGCGGAATGCTGATCTGCCTAACGGGTGACACTCTGGTTTTAGCGCTAACTAGGACGACATGGACTTCTCCGTTCGCATTCACAACGCGCATATAAACAACCGCCGAGTATGCAACATTGGATGCGTCAGAAAACCCGTGCAATTCAGTGACGAGGTCATCTGCGTTTGTGAACATCCACCGTGGAATCGAGAAGTCTGTAAGTTGAGCTAATTCTTGACGGTAAGTAACCCAATCTTCTAAGATCCTCGTTGGTGGTTCTTCGTCCCAGCCTGTCCCCGCTATCCACAATCGCTGTATAAATATCTTAGCTTTTATCACACATGGAGCTATCCAGCCCAGGGGGTCGAACAGCCGCGCAACGTCAGATATAATTTTTCTTTTTGTTACAGGTGCAGACAACGGAGGCAGCTTTACTGAGTACTGAAATTCGTCGCTACATCTGTTCCAGGTGAGTCCTAGTATCTTTACTATATTGTCCTGTTTGAAGTCTAATGTTTTGTCCTGTTTGTTATGTTCTCCTTTCCCTGATTGTTCTATGACCTGCAGCAATTCATCTTTGTTACTTGACCATTTCTGTAGAATAAATCCACCTTCTTTTAATAGTGCATTCATCTCTTGGCAAAGTCTTATTCCTTCTTCTATTATTTGGCAACCAGTCATTAGGTCGTCCATATAAAACTCCTTAGCGACTCTTTCTGATGCCATTGGGTATGCTTCTTTGTGATCTATGGCGACCTGATTGAGTGCCTTAACTGCCAGGTATGGAGCTGAAGCTGTGCCGAAGGTAACTGTGAGCAGCTTGTAGTCTTGTATTGGATCTTCTGAGTTATTTCTCCACACTATGCGTTGATAATCACAATCTTCTTCTGCCACTTTTACCATTCGGTACATCTTGACGATGTCAGCTATTAAGCATACCGGATGTTTTCTCCAACCCATGATCAAATGTCGTAAGTCTGGTTGCAATGTAGGTCCAACCATCAAGTTGTCATTTAATGACACGCCGTTTTCATTCTTGCAGGACGCGTCATAGACAACCCTGACCTTGGTGGTGGCCTTGTCCTCCCTGATAACTGCATGATGTGGTAAGTAGGTTGAGCTTTCTTTACCAAGCTCTTCCTTCGGTACCAGCGCCATGTGATCTAACTGTAAGTATTCATTTATTACTTCTGTGTATCTTTCCTTTAGTACTTTATCCTTTATAAACTTTCTTTCTAATGATAATAATCTTTTTATTGCAATCTCACGTGACTTTCCATTTTTGCAGGTCGGCTCCTCATCACGGAACGGCAATTTCACGACGTACTTGCCATCTTCGTCTCTACGTGTCGTGTTTGAGAAGACGTGTTCGCACATCCGTTCTTCCTTTGTTAAAATCTGTGAACTCAATAAAGGCTCGTTTTCCAACTCCCAAAATCTTTTTATTATTTCATTGTCCTCTACTTGTGTATGGAAAACGGATATGTTGCTATCTGTACCTGCAGTGTCCATTTGCCCAGACAGAATCCAGCCGAGGGCGGTGCACTGAGCTACCGGGCCGACGGCCCACGGTAAGCTCAGTAAAGCTTGTGTTGTTGACTTGACTTTTAAAACAAAGTTTTAAACGACTTCAAATCAGTAGCCAAATAGCTTCAAGTTTGCCTATAAAATTTGAAGAGTTCCCTCGATTTCTCCAGAATCCCATCATCAGAATTGGATTTTGGTGACAACGGGACCAATCTGGAAGTATACAGAGTGTTTTTTTTAAATGGGACAGTATGGGGAAATCCGAATCTAAAGGAGATAGAGGAAAAGTGTCCAAGGGGACATTAGGTGTTTTTTTATGTAAACAAATTTGGCTCATTAAAATTTTTGGTCAAGCGTGAGTTGTTCTTAAAAAATTATAAAGTTGGTCAATTTTTTTTTTGACGCGGGTCGGCTCTGTTTCATGTAAGGATTATTTCATTGTATGGAAAAAAAATCTGAACAGCAGAAGTTGGTCAAATTTAATGAAAACTAATCTTCATACAATTGCAGTAAAAAATATTTAAAATTATTCCATTCTTAAATTTCGATAATCGATAAGAGCTCCAGATGATTCAAGAGAAGAACATTTTTTTTAAACTTCGTAAACATCATGGCACGCGATAGTCTTGAAATTATAAAAAAAAGAATTCAAATTTGATTTTGATTTTTTTCTTATGGGGTTACCTTAAGTTTCGAATTTATGAATCCCGATACAACTCCGTACAAGAATTAAAAGATGCTGTTTACAACACTTTAAACACAATTCACCATACGTCTCTGTTAAATGCAACTAGAAGTGTCTTGAAGCGTGCTCGTACCTGCATAAGACAAGACGGCGGCCACATCGAACATTTACTCACGTAATACACCAACTGTATGAAGATTAGTTTTCATTAAATTTGACCAACTTCTGCTGTTCAGATTTTTTTCTTTCCATACAATGAAATAATCCTTACATGAAACAGAGTCGACCCGCGTCGAAAAAGACCAACTTTATAATTTTTCAAGAACAACTCACGCTTGACCAAAAATTTTAACGAGCTAAATTTGTTTACATAAAAAAACACCTAATGACTCCTTGGACACTTTTCCTCTATCTCCTTTAGATTCGGATTTCCCCATACTGTCCCATTTAAAAAAAACACTGTATATGCTTTCAAACAAAGAAAGAATTTTTAAATCGGTTCATATATTACGGAGTTATCGCGTTACACATAAAAAAAAAAACATACAGACGAATTCAGAACCTCCTCCTTTTTTGAAGTCGGTTAAAAATCCGATTGGCAGTCGCTCGCGCTCCGTACGGTGTGAACGTCTGCCCACCTAGTTAGTACGGTGTAGCGATACCGCTCACGCTCCAGAAACCTAACTCTGACCTTCGGCCTCACCCCAGGTATCAGCGGAGTGGTATTTTCCACCGCTCTACGCTCACCTGGGTTCCACGTTCCACGGGGAACTTCCGCTCCATCATCCATAGCCATGATATACCGAGATCCCTTCAGGGCCAGCTAACCGATCGCCGCGCCGTGGTCTCTTAGACTGTTCTATTCCGCCATCCGTAGAGACTAGAGTCGCTATTTGCTATAACTTACTGTGTAATACATTTGATAGGTATTAAGGGAAATATATGGCCTACAAGACCCGTCTATCTGTGTTCATATTTAATTTCCCATCCCTATTCTCCCCACTGAGTTAGTCAGGAAACCTCCGCCCAAGGAGGATATGTGGTGGTCGGTTTCACGGTCCACCATCACCAATAACAGGTGACATGCATGACAGGCTATGGCTAAGTTATGGCTAACTTAGTGTCGCGCGACAGCCGCGCGTTTGTATCCCTGCAAACATCTGCCTCGTGTAACCGCTCTTAAGGGCAGCCAGCTGTCTATTAAGAGTTTTTAATTTGTGGATTAATTCACATGCGCCAGACATTTGGCTAACGAATATCTGTTACTCCACAGAATACGCGGGCAAGCATCAAAATAGCATCCTTAACGTCGTGTTCGGAGGCGCGGCCGGCGCGCTCGGACAGACCGCGTCCTACCCGCTCGACATCATCCGCAGACGCATGCAGACCGCGCCGCGCCGCGCAGACGGCTCCTACCCGTACAGAAACATACCCACAGCCTTCAGAGACGTCTACAGGTAGTGTAGCACAGTCCTACCCGCTCGACATCATCCGCAGACGCATGCAGACCGCGCCGCGCCGCGCAGACGGCTCCTACCCGTACAGAAACATACCCACAGCCTTCAGAGACGTCTACAGGTAGTGTAGCACAGTCCTACCCGCTCGACATCATCCGCAGACGCATGCAGACCGCGCCGCGCCGCGCAGACGGCTCCTACCCGTACAGAAACATACCCACAGCCTTCAGAGACGTCTACAGGTAGTGTAGCACAGTCCTACCCGCTCGACATCATCCGCAGACGCATGCAGACCGCGCCGCGCCGCGCAGACGGCTCCTACCCGTACAGAAACATACCCATAGCCTTCAGAGACGTCTACAGGTAGTGTAGCACAGTCCTACCCGCTCGACATCATCCGCAGACGCATGCAGACCGCGCCGCGCCGCGCAGACGGCTCCTACCCGTACAGAAACATACCCACAGCCTTCAGAGACGTCTACAGGTAGTGTAGTCCTACCCGCTTATTTCATCTCCGGTTCGGAAAGTGGGATTTTCCGTTAACATTGTTTTTGTCACATCTGGCCATAAACTCTCAATTACCTGATCTCACTGGATAAGTTCGTCCACTAGAATCACTTGTAAAGTAGTATTACTTTCTAGGGTATCCTACTGGATATAATTCTGTCCACTAAAATCACCCAGGGGATGGTGCTGGATATGGCGTACAGTAGTATCACCTGGGTGATCTTATAAGACATATTCGTCCAATACGATCACCTGGGTGATCGGGTCAGGTGATCTTAAATGATACCGCGGTCTAAACGGCTTGATGGTTGACATTTGAGGTGTCGTTGGATTCCTCTTAATCGTGTGTGTCATAGGCTATACTTGTTTCAACAGCTGATTTTTTCGAAAAATCATTTTATTTAACTTGTTATTAATTTGTTTACAGAGCGGAGGGCTGGCGCGGTTTCTTCAAAGGGCTGAGTATGAACTGGGTGAAGGGCCCCGCGGCCGTCGGCATCTCCTTCGCGACCTACGACAAGATCAAAACGTTGCTCCGCGACGCGGCCGCCAGGGTACAATAGACCCTGACTCAACGGATTAAGGTTGAAGTTCCTTTGCATCTGTTTACATCCGTGTGAGCTCAGCGTTCAAACTGCTATGGACCATCGGCCGTTGGGGTAGAGTTGAAGATCCTTCGCATCGATTTAAATCAGTGTAGGCCTGAACAGTGAACAGCGGAAAGGTAACGCTACAAGAGACCTTACACCTTATACATAAGGCACAGATTCCCTTGCGGAACCGAAGGCGCCCGTGGCAGTCGGGGATCCTTCGCTACTTAGATCAAAACGTTGCTCCGCGACGCGGCCGCCACGCTACAATAGACCTTAAGACATTGGATTAAGGTTGAAGTTCCTTTACATCCGTGTGAGCTCAGAGTTCAAGCTACTATGGTTTAAAGTAAGATACATAGATTGTTGGGACCGAGCACTGACAATAATGGTAGCACATATTCTAATAGATATTATCTATATATATATACATGTAAAAGTCCTGACTGACTCACTTAAATCAACGCACAGCTCAAACCGTTGAACCTAGAAAGCAGTTTTTTTCACAATAGGTAGTTTCGATCGAACCATGGCTTTAAAACCCAGTGGCGCTTCTAAAAAAACCGGCCAAGGGCGAGTCGGACTCGCGCACGAAGGGTTCCGTACCATTATCTATAAAAACAGCAAGAAAAAACCACGTTTGTTGTATGGGAGCCCTTTAAAATATTTACTTTATTCTGTTTTTTTATTTGTAGTTATATCGGCAACATCATGTGTGAAAATTTCAATTGACTGGTCAGGTGGCAGGTGCTTGCGTAAAACTAGTGCCTACCCCAAATCTTTTGATTAGGTGTCAAAGTGGGCCCACTTCGAGCTCTTTTAGCCGGGAATATGCTAGGAGGACAAATATTATCAAAAAATTGATCGGCTCAAATATTGCACAATCTCGCACAAATCGGTTTAGTCGTGAGTTCTGTGACACCATGTATAGTTATACGTCTGTGTCTTTTTAGAGCAATTACAATTTTAATGTAAGGATGATATAACAATATATTATATGTTTCAATTAACACGATGAATGTCGATGTCGTCTTAGCTGGAGTGACCATTACAGTCGAGTTCATAATCGTACATTCGCCATCACATATGTGTTCAAAAATGACGGCACATGCACCCTTGAAAATAGAGGTGTGTGTTTCGATGTTTGTGACGTGCTTGTTTGCTCCGATGTATGTGATGGCGACTGTACATTACCGCAGAGCTCGGGAAAATAGGTATTGCCGGGCAAGTATATATATATCTAGATATGAGGCTGGCAATCCCTTTTCACGCTGAGCGAGGTGTGGAGGGCGCTCCAAGACTATGCGACAAGAAAGGGAAATTCCTTCCTTTTAAGATACTACGTTACTTAAGAAGAATTATTATTTTTTGTCCATCCTTTCGATTGGCATTATAAAAATGCGGGTGAATTTTTTTCAAATTTAAGTCGGTTCGATTCCCAAAAAAGCAAGTAATTTTTAGGAAATCTTTGAATGCAGAATTACTAACTTTTAAAAATAAGCTAAAGTGTTCTTTCAGCAAAATATCCTATCTATGATATTTATGGTACTTTCCCTTCATGTCGCATAGTCTTGGGACGACCTGTATATATATTCGTAGTGCTATTCTCAAACATGCAATGAAATTAAAGATCAGTATGATTTGTGGCACAATAGTACATTACATCAAAGGCCGGGAAAACACGGATTTCCGGCCAAGTAGGTATAGACGGATAGAGATACGAGGCCGGGATTCCGTTTTCACGGCCAGGCATGTATAGTGCTTTTCTCAAACATGCATTGAAATAAATAAATAAAAATCCTCAAATCAAACTAATTTTCATGGCTGAATCGGCATGATGCTGTGCCACAAATAGTGGAATGAAAATTAAAAAGTTACTTTGCAGGCCTAGGCCTGAAACGTTGTATGAAATCCCATTTCAGGCCGCCTCGAGATGCTGCGCCCGAAAAAGGATACTTCCGAGTCTATAATAGAACAGGAACGTAAAGAGAATATTTCATTGCATGTTTGAGAAAAGGAACTTTAATCTATTTCATTGTATTTTACTCATAAATACATATATCCACGTCATTGGAGTTGAGACGATGTAGGCGGTTCTGGTGCAATATTGATATTACACAGATTTTATATTGTTTTTGAGAGTTTTATCTAGGTATGTTAGTGAATATTCTGTATGTTTTGATAGGTCTACTTGAGCAATCATAGTGTACTATTGTTACGCTAGTATTTGTCATACTTGAGGCAGCTTTCAATCACAAATTATAATAAAGAGTTTGCTTTCCAATTAACTATTTATTATATCTAAACGGTACAAATTGTGAAAAAATGTTGAAGCAAATCAAATACAATAAAAACGCGATTGGGTACCGTTTGATTAAAATTATGTGTGAAAATCGTTAAATATAGAAAGGAATGAGTTTTAGTCAACTTTTTAGAATACTGTTACGCTTAATTGGATGTATCTGAAATGTGCCTTTAATGTAAGGAATGCCTTAAGTTGCTGCTTAATGCTGCTGGTTGAAATTATTTAATGTGGCTGACTGTTTATAAAACTGTTACTGGCATTGGGAACCTTCTACATTGGACGGTAGAGTTGCTTTTAGAATGAACTAGAACTTTGATGCAATTCGGCCAACTCTAATAATCTCAAGGAAATATACTCGGCTGCTCGATGACTATTTTGTGTACAGTGGACTACAAAGATAAGTATGTTTTTTAATGTTAGAAAATTATATATGTATATCTTATTAAGTTATTTATTACTATAGTAGTAAAGTCTATGTATACATATTTCTAAACATCATTGTATGGGTACATCTCTTTGTGGTCGACTGTACCTATATGGTAATTTGCGCACATGCAATGTATTAAGTTTACCTCAGTTAGCTTAGACCCTATACACATTTAGCAAACGGCTACTTTTTGAACCCCCCCTCCTCCCCCTTGGTGATATTTGGTGAGGTTCTCGTTTACCCCCCCCCCCCCCCCCCCCCCACATAACCTCACGTATATTTTTTTCATTCGACCTAATTGTAAGATAAATAGTATTGTACATAGTAAATGTTGTTTATTTTTCTATCTTAGTAAAATAGACTCGCTATTTTGAAGTGCTAAGTAAAGATTTATGTTTAACGAAACCGAGAAAAAGTATCTACCCATGTGGTAGGTCTCCTTATACCCCCCAACGTGATCTTTCGTGATTTTTTCCTGACAAACCCCCCCCCCCCCCCCCCCCAGATAGTAGAGTCCAAGGTAGCCAAATACAGGTTGGGTAGGAGTATACCGACAGATTTTAACCATGGATTCCCGAGGTCATTAGAAGCATAAAATGTTAAATAAACCCCAGTCAAATCTGGCGTAGTTTTGAAGATATTATCAATTTTCATGTAAACTTTTTATTGTGATTACTAAACACAAACAACCGACATTACTAGTTTTTTTTCTTTTTTTTTCTTGCTGAATTAGACTTGAGTTCGTTTTAAATTTTTTACTCCTAATAACCTCAGGAATCCATGGTTAAAATCTGTCGGTATACTCCTACCCACCCTGTATATCGCAACATGTCTTTATTACTATAGGAGTAAGGATGTGCTACGATATATTTGGCTGCTACTAACTATATGACGCTGAATGTACCTAGAGAAAACGGGGGTGTTAACTTGGGTCCTCTAGGTAACTTTTAGTACAAGCGGAAGTGTCTTTCTAATAAAAAAGTGGCTTCTGTCAGTATAACAAGCCCTTATCTTATCTTATCTAGGTGAGGGCCCTTTAGGATGCACTTCGACCCAGTGGGATCTTTTGTGCATTTGCCCTCTCCTTTATACCTGCTCCCAGGCTTGCTCCATCATTTCCACAAAGCGGATGATGCAGTTCGCCGGGAGCACCTTGAATTCCTTTGGTTGCGGGTAACCGTTACCAAAGTAGTTCATTCTTTGTCTGGCAACAAGCCCTTGGTAAATGGACCCCTAAATGTAGTTACGCAGAAAACAGCCAAACTTTTTTTGTCCAAGTCAACTTGCAAATAATTGACTTGACTAAACATAGATAATTTTTTAGGTAATTACTCTCTAGGATCTCCTGTGACAGGTATATATGTATATACTTACTAGGAGATCCCAACCTTTGTGTATGGTCCCTTGAAGTTTAACGAAAATAAACATTTTATAATTTTAATTTTTCAATCAAGTACAAAAGTTAGTTGTTTTCTGTAAAAACTATAGTCAACTTTGCCCAAACAAATGTTTGTTTCCTGTTGCGGAATGATGACACGTAGTTTAGTCTACATACTCGGCAAATTTGGGCTAAGTTAGAGGCGAATGTCAGGGTAGAGATGTGCCAAACTTTGTTTTCTTACATTTGCGTGGCGAATATATGAAGACACAGCTTCGCACATTACTGGTGGAAATTCACCCTTACGAGGGACTTTTCGCTTACAGTCAAAAATTACTTTAAGATATGTTTTATATACTCAGTACTAATTATACCTTGTGAAACCATGTTAGTTAATCTACTTTTAGACTGACTCTCATTTGGATGTTTGTATTTGTAAAGAAAATAGTGACTGACTCAAGGAAGCAAAATAATATACTATATACTCACTATGTATTTAAGTATTTATATCTGTTATATATATCGTCGTCTAGTACCCATAACACAAGCCTTATTGAGCTTACTATGGGACTAGGTCGATTTGTGTAAGATTGTCCCTTAATATTTATTTATTTTTAATATTTATATACGGCGAGGGTGGTATATTGAATCATAAATGAATTATACAATATTAGTGCAATTGTTTTTAGGGTTCCGTAGCCAAATGGCAAAAAACGGAACCCTTATAGATTCGTCATGTCTGTCTGTCTGTCTGTCTGTCCGTCCTTATGTCACAGCCGCTTTTTTTCCGAAACTATAAGAGCTATACTGTTGAAACTTGGTGAGTAGATGTATTTTGTAAACCGCATTAAGATTTTCACACAAACATAGAAAAAAAACAATAAATTTTTGGGGTTCCCCATACTTCGAACTGAAACTCAAAAATGTTTTTTTCGTCAAACCCATACGTGTGGGGTATCTATGGATAGGTGTTCAAAAATGACATTGAGGTTTCTAACATCATTTTTTCTAAACTGAATAGTTTGCGTGAGAGACACTTCCAAAGTGGTAAAATGTGTGTCCCCCCCTGTAACTTCTAAAATAAGAGAATAATAAAACTAAAAAATAAATATGATGTACATTACCATGCAAACTTCCACCGAAAATTGGTTTGAACGAGATCTAGTAAGTAGTTTTTTAATACGTCATAAATCGTAAACCGCAATTTATTTAACGGAACCCTTCATGTGCGAGTCCGACTCGCACTTGGCCGCTTTTTTTTATCTTATTTTAATATTTGTATGTACTTTACGACATGTCAATTGGCTTTACGAATAAATTTGATTATGATTATGAAGCGAAAGATTCTACAATAAAAGAAAGTCTTTCCAAAGTAGACCCTTGAGCGTAGCGAGGAGTTCAAGTGGTTACGCCCAAGATGGAAATTATTTAGCTACCAAGTGGCAAATACTACTTCGCACATCATTTATGAGAAAAAATTAAATCCCACATTTGAGGGCAACAATAACGCTTTTCTGAATAGTAGATGTGAATAACTATTTTAACTAACATGGGTCTGTGTTAAGTTTTGTGAATAAATGAGTAAGTATTTCGCCGTCACTGTTTTTCGACATAACGTCTGCGTCATGTTTTAGCGAATAGGTTCTATGTAAGAGAGAAAGATACGAATTATTTATGTGGGAGGATAATGATTTTATGACTCCACCGATACGCAACGCTACAGAAAACTCGACACTCGAAGAATATGTTTGTAACTTGTCAATTATAGACTTTTCACGCCACTGCTCGGAAATATGGCAAAAGATGGTATGCCACCGTCGTTGTATAAAAAAAAGCGAGAGACGTAAAATTGTGTACTCACCACGGGCGGTAATAAAGAAAGCCTCAGATCGCATATTTATCGCCCTTGCCTTCGGCTCGCCATTCTTTGTTAATTAGGTACTTTATAATAGGCTTGTTGCGTGGTGTTAAAATTGATAACGTCGTGTTGCTAAATGGATAGTAAACCATCAAATGATGGTAATAAAGTATAAATTACGAAATAGAATTCAAATGGTGACAAGATATGAACCTTGAAAGTTTAGAAAAAAAAGTTTTATTATTTATTGTCCAAGAGTAAATTTAAAGGTACCAATAGAATCCTTACGTTTTTATAGAAACAAATTTGTATGACAACTATGGACCTAAACGCAGTATTTCGCGACCGAAACAGCAATTTACTTCATTTGCCATGCAACGGTGAGTACAAATTGCACGGTGTGACGTCATACTTTAAAGCCAATCAGTATGAAGCGTTTCGGCTGCTGTCAGCGAGGTCCGTCTTTAACTCGATTTTTGGGGTATTAATGTCCTTTAAATGTAGTTGCTTCCATACAAACATTTGTTCATCTACAAAAACTGGTTCGAATGGCATCGTAAACAAATTTAAGGTCACAAGCCCATTATAATTATTTGCAATTGCCTCGTAGTAAAAAAGCGTGAAAATCACTATGTTACTGTCTAGGCTAAAACTGAAATTGATAGACTCGTCTCCTTTGATTGGCTATATATATTTACCTATTTAAATAATGCATACTAAATGGCTCCTTAACAATATAATGCCTATCAGTGATACAGGGATAGATTCAGCCATGAAGCTGAATAACTCGATTTGTGAAATTTGTTACCGTTAAAACATATTTAGGGAAGTGTGTGTGAACGATGCACGCACAATAGGGAACATTACTGCAATGTTCTGCCGCCAGAGGCAGCACTAACACTAATAGTAAACCAGTATAGAAATATAGGGATTCACACACACATGCAAAATTGATTGTCAAATGAGTGACAAGGATGCTTGCATAGACAATACCGCAAGTGCGAAGAGTTTTGCGTAATGTTCCCTATTGGGAATGGATGAAAATTTTAGAAGTGCCTGATTATTTTTGTCATACTTACAACACGTCATACTTACAACACGTCATACTTACACCACGTCATACTTACAACACGTCATACTTACAACACGTCATACTTACAACACGTCATACTTATAACACCCCGCTTTTTGCGTCTGGGGTTAAACACATGACAGAGTCGCACCAGCACGGCTATCATCAAAGGAGCCCTTCTAGTATTCGCAGTTGATTATTTTTATTGTATTGTTTAGTTCCTTTAATTTTATATTTCGTTTGACAGTGTATTAGATTTAAGTAAATCTGTAATCATCATCATCATATCAGCCGAAAGACGTCCACTGCTAGACATAGGCCTCCCCCAAAGAGTGCCAAAATGAAAATCTGTAATGCTGTTTAAATATATTTAAATAAAATAAATAAATAAAAAAACCAAAACACGGCCTGCGAGCTGTGTCGCAAGCCACGTATCAATTTGAGTAGCCTCGACTTGATGCAAACTTGCCTCAAGTCGAGGCATAGGCCCGAGGCACGTTGCGGATCAAGCTGAGGCGACACGCCTCATCGTGACCCGCGACTTCCGCGAGTCAGTATAAAGCAAACGCGCGTAGAGTAGCTGGTGCTTTAATTGTCATTAGCATCATTAAAAAAAGAAAGCAACAAAGAGCTGATGAAACATATTGCTGATTCGTTGTCCACTGCGACCCGAGGCAATGTCGTCTCCATCAAATGCACGGCTCAGACTGAGGCCCCTTTGAGCACGGCAAAAAAACCGACAAAATATGGCTCGGCTCGCGCCGAATTTGCCTCGGGTCGCAGCGCGCCTCAGGTCGAGGCAGCGTCTCCACTTGCGCGGCCTCGGAGCGAGGCTGCCTCTAGATGGATACGCGGCTTAACTATCCGTGTATGTCTAATAAGAACGCTCAGAAAGAGATCGATAGTCTACGTCGCGGGCCGTGTTGTGGTAGCCGTGCAGAAAGGTTCCTATTTACCTTTTTGGTACGGAACTCTAAAAAGCCTTTATTGCAAATGTATTAAATAAGTTCTATTGAATCAATTATGTATAAGTATTTATAAGCTCATTAGATTGTCTGATGTGTTTTCTAGTGTTGCGTAGCGTAGCGTATAGGAATCAAATATGTGTATCAAGATCAAGGCAATGTAAATACACTGAAATATAAGCGTTGTTGTGTTTACTATGTAGTTTCATTAACACCCCGTCGTCGCTGAAAAGGAAAATAGATAACCTTCTAACTTTGCACCAGAGTAAATTGGCAAAACCATAGACTTATACCTTACTTTTGAATTCTTAATTTAAATTTCATTAGAGTAGTTATTTTAGTAGTAGTATTAGAGTTCAAAACTCGATTTGAATTTGTCATTGTAAGCACGTTTTTTTCTGTTTTTTTTTTGGGTTTGATTTTCCCGATGGGCTACAGTATCCCCATATTCCCGGGCTACAGTATCCTCTTCAAAAAATGAGTGTATAAATTCTTAAAGGGTTGGCAACGCGCATGTAACACCCCTGGAGTTGCAAGCGTCCATATGCTACGGTAACCGCTTATCATCAGATGGGCCGTACGATTGTTTGCCACCGCCGTGGTTTAAACAAAACGCGTGGCTAGCGAGGCTAAACAGCCCCTTTAACTAAAATACTGCTTATGCTTATACTATGTAGAATTGTAGATGGCATCACGAGGGATGGGCTATCTAGGACGTTTTAGGGTATATAAGTCAATGGTAGAATAGAGTAAAGTAAAGATGAAACTGGACTCTTACCTTACATATGCCTACGAGTACATAAGTGCATGCCCGTGTTCTCAGAAAGAGTACACAGAGAGCACATGAAATTTAGTTTGCAGTACCAATAATTACAACCGGTAGTCAAGCTGCCTATGAAGCTGAAGGTCCTGGGTTCGAATCCCAGTAGGGGCAAATATTTATGTGATGTGCATGAATATTTGTTTCTGAGCCTTGAGTGTTTTCTATGTATTTAAGTATATTTATTCGGTGTCCCTTGTTTTGTCGACAAACTTTTCATCGAATTTCATTTCATCGAAAACGTTTCAAGTAACATTTAGTTCACGAATTATTGTTTGGTGTAATTTTATTTCATGACCAGATCATTCCAATTTTAATAATTTTATAGAATAACTGTTCAGGGATTATTATTTGGCAAATGATTCATTTTGTATGAATTTTAAATGGCAGAATAAGAAAACAACGAATCTCATTTGTTCGACATTTTATTACAACATTACAAAATAATCAAATTAAACTGATTACTAATTATATAAAAATAAGTGCAATAAAATATACTCAGTTTGCCTTTAGTTAGATATAACTGAATTTAGGCAAAGTTGTGTGTATCTAAGTTATATTGGACTTGCAGTGCTAATCCTTCTTCTATTTTCAATGAATTTGCTCCACCGATTAGGTGGAGGTGGAGCTAATTATCAGGTCCATACATTTATAATATAAATAATAATCACACAATTATCAGGTCACTTTTTATAATTGGATACATATAGTTTTGATTTAGAAACGCCTGAAATAAAGCGCCATCTAACTGCAAAAGGTCGCGACAGTTCGATCGAACTAATCAATGCCAGAATATCGAATGCGAGTTCACTTGATGTACACTAGATGGCACGCGCGCATTAATCTCTAGCTTCGACTCGATTGCCCAAGGTCACTTGCGTATACTATCGCTTTAAATGAGTGCTTCCTGATTGGCGCAGGAATAGCCAAAGTGGTACGAATACAGTACCTACTTGCTTCAGGATTTATAGGTACCACTGTGAAATTGTAATACTTACAGTATCGTACTGACGACTAAATCTGGGTAGCATTAGTAAGCTCTCGGTAAAGTACGAAATACCGCATACTGATGCCGCTTAACGCATCCAGGAAGCAGCATTAGGACATCTACTTAAGATTTGTTTACCTCAGGTAAAGGTGCTGGTCTTGAGTCTGATCCAATGTGACCTTGACAGTATTAATTTTGATTCATCTATAGACTACGGCGCAGGGCTACGAGTGTAGTGTGCCTGGCACTTGCACTGCCAAACATTTCTAAGCATTGCACGCTCGTAGCCGATGCCGTGGTTCTTGCTAAGTACCTACAGCACAGCGGCCACGAACAGAGCGCCCACTAGCCGGGCTCCTGGCAGTGGAAGTGTTCGAATCGTTTTCGCTCATATGAGGCTCAAGCTATTAAGAACTATGGCGTAACGGCTAGCGCTACGCTTATCCTACGAGACCTGGCCCTGAGAAGGGCTCAGTAAGGCTCAAACGATTCCATTAGTAGGTGGTGCTGGTACCAGGGTCCTCATGGATTGGTACCACCATCTTACCAACTAACTAGCTAACCGTCAGTCGACAAGTCTAACCTGACCGTGGAGCCAGGAGATACTACGTTTAAGAGAACCTACTGTGGCCGCAAACATGAGCAGAAGGAGACGGCGGTGCGGCGCGCCGTTGTATTGACTGCTGACGGCGTATGTTCCATAAAACTTTGGGCTGACTATGTTAGTCTGGTTTTAGTTACTATGAACTACGTGCACGAATTTTTTAAGATTTTATAAAACACTTTCACCAACCACATTTTTTTACGGGTTTAGCGGGCTGCTGACGTGTACTGTTCCAATATTCTGCAGACCGACTATGTCCGCGTAGTTTGTTTGTTGTCTTACTATCCACAGACAAATTTTCAGATTTTATAAAACAGTTGCGACGTAGGTGTTTTCTTAACAAGTTCGGAACCACCCCCACGCCAGTTGTCCCAAAAACTGGCTGACTGACGGAAGGCTATTGATATTCAAGCTATTTATGACCTAATATTAAAATATCAGCCTTTATAAAAGTGTTGCAGTTTTGGTCCCTCAGCTCTCCGTCTAGAAGCAGGTGTGATTTTTTTGAACAACAAGTTATGCCTTCTTAAATGTAATAGTTTTCTTTTTACATAAATTATTTAAACTTACTACTGTCATCATTTTTGCGCATACCCTGAAGTAACTATGTAGCTGGCAGCGGGTGGGGACACCTGAGTCTAAGAAAAAGTTAGGTGTTTAAAGCTTTACATTACGTAAACCGATAAAAATATTGAAAGCCTTAAAACAAAAAAGCGGCCAAGTGCGAGTCGGACTCGCACATGAAGGGTTCCGTGAAATAAATTGCGGTTTACGATTTATGACGTATTAAAAAAAACTACTTACTAGATCTCGTTCAAACCAATTTTCGGTGGAAGTTTACATGGTAATGTACATCATATATTTTTTTTAGTTTTATCATTCTCTTATTTTAGAAGTTACAGGGGGGTGGGGGACACATTTTACCACTTTGGAAGTGTCTCTCGCGCAAACTATTCAGTTTAGAAAAAAATTATATTGGAAACCTCAATGTTATTTTTGAAGACCTATCCATAGACACCCCACACGTATGGGTTTGATGAAAAAAATTTTTTTGAGTTTCAGTTCTGAGTATGGGGACCCCTAAAACTTAATGTTTTTTTAAAATTTTGTGTGAAAATCTTAATGCGGTTCACAGAATACATCTACTTACCAAGTTTCAACAGTATAGCTCTTATAGTTTCGAAAAAAAGTGGCTGTGACATACGGACGGACAGACAGACAGACAGACATACAGACAGACGGACAGACATGACGAATCTATAAGGGTTCCGTTTTTAGCCATTTGGCTACGGAACCCTAAAAAGTCTCAGGCTCGAACCGGTGGCTTGATCAAAATGTACTTTTACATTTATTTTTCCTTTACCCACTTAAAATTACACCCGGTATTATCTTATCAATTCTACTTCTTGGTAACTGGTCCAATTTAAAACATTTTTTATACAAACAACTGGGGGCGGAGGTTATCAGCCGCGTCTGACGCCAAAGTCGCGGTTAGGTTAATTTCGTGGCTGCGGAAAATAACTGGACCATTGTTAAAATAAGTTTTAAAAATAACTTCTAGTACACCCCTTCCTATAAGCTATTGAAGAGTTCCACCTTCTGGCTCCATTGCCAGATTAATTTGATGGTATCAAATGAATGTTCTCTGTAATGTACCTACAGTCAGCGCAGAAAAACGTGACGTGATGCAAACAAACTAACGATTTTCTGCACCTGACTATAAACCTGCCTAGTTTGAAGTCGGTACCTATAGCCAGTGATTTTAGGTGAAAATCAACTTCCAAGATTTGATTACACTTACACCACACGAACATACTTCGTTCCAGGTGAAGTCAACACCTGTCAAAATAAATCCATACCCCGTCGTTCCTCATTGCTCATCAGTTTGACTTATCCTGACATGTTGTGCTTGAATATCTAGATCGGAATGTGGGAGCGTAACGATGCGATCTATTCTTACCCGACTGCCTCAGAAGGATGGTTACGATTTTAGGGTGTATCTAGTGTATGACATAAGTACTTTATCTCAAAGTGACAATTCTTAAGGTGGTTCGATTGCCATACAAAGCGTTATTTGACATTCGCAGGCTAACGGCGTGATATTTTAAGAAACTTATGTAGTAAACTTTCATCAATTGGCTTCCCATTTGCGCCAAATTCCCCCTTTCCTAGAATAAACTTGTATAAACTAGATTAATTTGAGAAAAATAGTTTTCCCAAAATATCACGTGACAAACCAATTTCTCAAATTAATCTAGTTTATACAAGTTTATTCTAGGAAAGGGGGAATTTGGCGCAAATGGGAAACCAATTGATGAAAGTTTACTACATAAGTTTCTTAAAATATCACGCCGTTAGCCTACGAATGTCAAATAACGTTTTGTATGGCAATCGAACCACCTTAAATTCAAATGTAGTAAAATCCTTGTTCAATAAACAATCTAGCATCCAATCCAACTCCCGGGCGCACCGCGCTTACCTAATGACAATGACAGACAGACGTCCCATTGCTTGCATTCGAGTAGGGCGTGTGTCGCTCCACCTGTGTGACGTCACATACCTTTGTGTGTCTGTGACTGGCTGTGACTCCTGAACCCTGGACTGCGCATCTAATCAATGGTTTGTAAGCAAATGACCTAAAGAAACCTAGTTTCTCAGTGTTTGTTCCCATTATATACAATCCTCATAAGTATTTCGAATTTAACCCATATTGCTTTAACATAAAGTGCCCATGTCGTATACTAGTGCAACGTCCAGGACTAGGACGATTACCTTATGTATGTATTTGGTAAATAATAATAATATTTACGGGCTACAGTCCAAACAGCTCGGGGATTTCGATAATGTTGTTAGATTCGTGTTAGCAACGCAACGCGGGTGACACGGGGTATATTAACTAGAGATGCGCCGAATATTCGGTAAATATTCGGTATTCGGCATATTCGGCACGTTTTTCAATGTTCGTTATTCGGCCGAATTATTCGGTTCAAAAGCCGAATATTTACCGAATAATTTTGCAGGTTTTTTGTCTGCAAGTTGTAAGAATGTAACATAGTCATTGTCCTGTGAAATTATTATTCTAAAACAGATTCTTATTGTTATTTAACTACCTTTAGTATAAATGTTTCACTTAAAAATCAACAAGATTTTTACCACTGAAAAATGAGTCTGTTTTGGAACGGCTGATTAAGGCATAAGGCATTCCTTTGAACCGAATTGTTCGGCCAAATATTCGGTTCGGCAAAAGCTGGACCGAAAATTCGGCCGAATATTCGTATTCGGTAAAACCCATATTCGGCGCATCTCTAATATTAACATTGATACAGTCAAGGTAACCACCTCAGAGCATAGATACACCACAAACTTACAGAAATATGTATACAGACCTTATTACTACGGAAGTAAGGTTGTTGTATACATATTTTTGCAATTTTGGGTATATACATATTGGTGACCTTGATGTACAGTCAAAATTCATTTGTTCTCCATCGCTCCCGATCTCAATCAGTGTCGCGCACTCACTCTCATGTGCCCTTAACGTGTCAGAGCGAGCGCGCAGTACGCAGTGTGACCTTGTTCAATAACTGTTTTGACATCACGTAACAGCGACTTATCACGGTCCACAAAAATATCGCTGACCCGAGCCAGGCTCTTATCCCGCGTTAGGTGTAGGTTCCGCAGTAACAGCACAGTAGATATATATACTTAGCTTATTATTATTATTTTTTAGTGTTCCGTACTCAAAGATTAAAACGGGACCCTATTACTAAGACTCCGCTGTCCGTCTGTCTGTCTGTCTATCTGTTTGTCCGTTTGCCACCAGGCTGTATCTCAACAACAGTGATAGTAAGACAGTTGAAATTTTCACAGATGATGTATTTCTGTTGCCGCTATAACAACAAACAACAACAAGTGCTCATCACACAAATAAATGCCCTTACCAGGATTCGAACTCGGGCCCACCGGCTTCGTAGGCTACATGAGGCTCCCATACAACGATACAACAAGTGTGATTTTTTTGCCGTTTTTATAGATAATTGTACGGCACTCTTCGTGCGTGAGTACGACTCGCACTTGGCCGGTTTTATTATTTAATTTCTTTATTCAGACAACAAGATCCACAAGATTCGCTTAATGCAGTTCTAAATTCCGATTTGATGCACTTAAAACACAGAAACGCGTCGCTACAATAAACGTAAGCAGACTTCGGTGGACTCGGCCGCGCATGTGCCGTGTAGAACTGAGGGGTAAGTCGGTTTTGCCAAAAAAATATTTGATGCCCACCCTTTGAACAGGGGCTTAGTGGTAAAACCGACTCGGATCGCGGATAGGTTAGTAAACGGAAGCGGGAGCTTAGCTCCCGCTTTCGTCTTCGAGGTTATTTTTTTATAAAAGAGCGGAAAAACCTTTTATTAAAACTTACTACTGATGACAATTAGGTAATTTACTACTAAAAAACCATAAGCTAAAATCACTAAAATCTACACTTTTAAATTTTAGGGATTTTGAACGTAGGTTTTTTAACGTTAGTTTTTTTTTAATTTTAGACATTGTGATACGTACCCCTTTTAATAGGATAATAGCGTTATGCATTTTGATATAATGTCAATTGATTATTATGGGTATTCATGTTTATGCTTTTTGTTATTAGTTTTAATGAGGGTTAATGCTTTCTGTATTTATGCTTTTTAATGTTATGCGTAAAAAAATATGCGAAATTAATTATGCGTAACCATATTAGTATTAATGATTTTATGCCTCTCAATAGTAAACCAAAATACTTCACTTTCGGATACCGGCACCATATTTTAATATGTTGTTAAACATGTCCCCTGGATTCCAAAACTGCCGGAAAACAATCTCTAAAGAGTCGAATTCCCCTGTAATGACGTCATCAAAAACGCCGCGGCCGCACATGGAAAAGTGTAAATTACACCCAAACCATACACACGTGGGGTACAAAATGAAAGCTGAATAAATTGTCAATAGTTTATTTATACATTATATTTCAATGTATACTCTAGTTTAATAACTATTAGCAAAAGTGTAAAAAAATTAAGAAAAAATCTAAGGACTTTCAAACTTTGCGGCAAAACTAGAATAGATACGCGAATGTTATGTATCTTTTCTAGTTTTGCCGCAAAGTCTGAAAGTCCTTAGATTTTTCTTGGATTTTTTGATACTTTTGCTAATAGTACTTAGACTGCCATATAATTATATTGAAAAATTATGTTAAATGACCTGTTGACAATTAATTCAGCTTTCATTTGGTACCACATATGTGTATGGACATTGCATGGTTTGGGTGTAATTTAAACTTTTCTAAGCGCGGCCGCGGCGTTTTTGATGACGTCGTTACAGGGGAGACAGAGTCCTTAGAGATTGTCTCCCGGCAGTTTTGGAGTCCAAGGAACATGCCTAACAACATACTTAAATATGGAGCCGGTATCCGAAAGTGAAGTATTTGTTCGACGGAATCCCCTAACAACACGCACTACAGTGCCGTTTTCGAGAACCCTTTTTAAACAAATAAACGAATGTTGCTTACTTAATAGTACCCAAAAGATTATGTACCTACCAACGTTATTTTGTTATTCAAGATATACGAGGCAACAATATCAACAAATAAATATTTAATAATCATAATTAATTTCAATTTCATTTATTTAAAAAACCAACTGGGATCATGTGTGTAGCTACTTAAAAATAGGGTTAATGATAGGTAATAACTTAAAATATATATTCTACCTGCTTATTTATGTGCACCATACAGCAGTGCCTCAAATATGCACAATCAAGGCGTTCAGCGACCATTCTCAGGATGCTGTTAGGACTGGCCCGGATCCTGCGTACTAGGGATGAACACCGTTTTCGCATCGTAGCATGGAAACAGTCCACCCTCGCCTCCGCGAACATCCCCGAAGCACTGCAGTAGCGGGGCTACTTATGTTCATTATAAACTAAATTACCAAATATAATTATTTTATCTAATTACACTCAAGAGCAAAAGTCTAGGTCTCCCTAAATTAAATAACCGCAACATATTTTTAAATATGTTACACTACTTAGTCTTATTTACATAGTATACTATTCTTCGTAATACCAAAATGCATAAGCAATTTCCAGGATCCTATTATAAAAATATCAACAACCAAAAATGTAGATTTTTGCGATATCTCGCTCCGTTAACGCTGTTTTTTCATGGGGTTTTACGCGTCCTATAACCTGATAACATAATTTATGAACTGTTATTTTTGCAGTTTAGATGTAAAATTAAATAAAGATCATGACAGTATTAAAAAAAACTGTACAACTGCACAATATTAGGAAATATGACTGTATTTCACCGACCCGAAACTTTTGCTCTTGACTTATAAATAAAGATCGTTATCAACGTGCTGGATTGGTGGCAAATGGTATGGTTGGCAGAAAAAACAAATACATTTGAATATTCACTTATGTTCTGGTCCATAAAATATATACTTGCCTTCTTTCAAACCTAATATATTTTTAAAACAAAGTACGTCAAATCACATAAAATGTCATAAAAAAACAACTATAGTTGAAAATCTAATTACCTACATTAAGCGAAGTGTTTATTAATACTATATAAGTTATAAATACTTTTATATATCATATTTAACGGCCTCCGTAGCCCAGTTGGTAGTGACTCTGCCTACGAAGCTGGAGGTCCCGGGTTCGAATCCCGGTCAGGGCATTTATTTGTGTGTTTATCACGAATATTTGTTCCTGAGTTATGGATGTTATATATGTATATAAGTATCTATATGTATGTATCTATTATATATATCATCGCCTAGTACCCACAACACAAGCCTTATTGAGCTTACCGTGGGCCTGGGTTGATTTGTGTAAGATTGTCCCGTAATATTTATTTATTTATTTATTTATTTATATTTAAGTACGTACGTTATTCTTAATCTAGTATCCGTGTTGTAATAATTGCTGTATCACCTATTAAGAATCTTACCTACTGGTTAGATTTGATTTCCGCAACCCTAAGGTTGTCTAGAAGACATCGCTCTCTAGCGACAAGACCGCCTGTAGGTGTGTTGGCAACGCGCATGTAACACCCCTGGAGTTGCAAGCGTCCATATGCTACGGTAACCGCTTACCATCAGATGGGCCGTACGATTGTTTGCCACCGCCGTGGTTTAAAAAAAACGCGTGGCTAGCGAGGCTAAACAGCCCCTTTAACTAAAATACTGCTTATGCTTATACTATGTAGATGGCATCACGAGGGATGGGCTATCTAGGACGTTTTAGGTATATAAGTCAATGGTAGAATAGAGTAAAGTAAAGATGAAACTGGACTCTTACCTTACATATGCCTACGAGTGCATGCCCGTGTTCTCAGAAAGAGTACACAGAGAGCACATGAAATTTAGTTTGCAGTGCCAATAATTACAACCGGTAGTCAAGCTGCCTATGAAGCTGAAGGTCCTGGGTTCGAATCCCAGTAGGGGCAAATATTTGTGTGATGACCATGAATATTTGTTTCTGAGCCTTGAGTGTTTTCTATGTATTTAAGTATATTTATTCGGTGTCCCTTGTTTTGTCGACAAACTTTTCATCGAATTTCATTTCATCGAAAACGTTTCAAGTAACATTTTGTTCACGAATTATTGTTTGGTGTAATTTTATTTCATGACCAGATCATTCCAATTTTAATAATTTTATAGAATAACTGTTCAGGGATTATTATTTGGCAAATGATTCATTTTGTATGAATTTTAAATGGCAGAATAAGAAAACAACGAATCTCATTTGTTCGACATTTTATTACAACATTACAAAATAATCAAATTAAACTGATTACTAATTATATAAAAATAAGTGCAATAAAATATACTCAGTTTGCCTTTAGTTAGATATAACTGAATTTAGGCAAAGTTGTGTGTATCTAAGTTATATTGGACTTGCAGTGCTAATCCTTCTTCTATTTTCAATGAATTTGCTCCACCGATTAGGTGGAGGTGGAGCTAATTATCAGGTCCATACATTTATAATATAAATAATAATCACACAATTATCAGGTCACTTTTTATAATTGGATACATATAGTTTTGATTTAGAAACGCCTGAAATAAAGCGCCATCTAACTGCAAAAGGTCGCGACAGTTCGATCGAACTAATCAATGCCAGAATATCGAATGCGAGTTCACTTGATGTACACTAGATGGCACGCGCGCATTAATCTCTAGCTTCGACTCGATTGCCCAAGGTCACTTGCGTATACTATCGCTTTAAATGAGTGCTTCCTGATTGGCGCAGGAATAGCCAAAGTGGTACGAATACAGTACCTACTTGCTTCAGGATTTATAGGTACCACTGTGAAATTGTAATACTTACAGTATCGTACTGACGACTAAATATGGGTAGCATTAGTAAGCTCTCGGTAAAGTACAAAATACCGCATACTGATGCCGCTTAACGCATCCAGGAAGCAGCCTTAGGACATCTACTTAAGATTTGTTTACCTCAGGTAAAGGTGCTGGTCTTGAGTCTGATCCAATGTGACCTTGACAGTATCAATTTTGATTCATCTATAGACTACGGCGCAGGGCTACGAGTGTAGTGTGCCTGGCACTTGCACTGCCAAACATTTCTAAGCATTGCACGCTCGTAGCCGATGCCGTGGTTCTTGCTAAGTACCTACAGCACAGCGGCCACGAACAGAGCGCCCACTAGCCGGGCTCCTGGCAGTGGAAGTGTTCGAATCGTTTTCGCTCATATGAGGCTCAAGCTATTAAGAACTATGGCGTAACGGCTAGCGCTACGCTTATCCTACGAGACCTGGCCCTGAGAAGGGCTCAGTAAGGCTCAAACGATTCCATTACTAGGTGGTGCTGGTACCAGGGTCCTCATGGATTGGTACCACCATCTTACCAACTAACTAGCTAACCGTCAGCCGACAAGTCCAGCCTGACCGTGGAGCCAGGAGATACTACGTTTAAGAGAACCTACTGTGGCCGCAAACATGAGCAGAAGGAGACGGCGGTGCGGCGCGCCGTTCTATTGACTGCTGACGGCGTATGTTCCATAAAACTTTGGGCTGACTATGTTAGTCTGGTTTTAGTTACTATGAACTACGTGCACCAATTTTTTAAGATTTTATAAAACACTTTCACCAACCACATTTTTTGACGGGTTTAGCGGGCTGCTGACGTGTACTGTTCCAATATTCTGCAGACCGACTATGTCCGCGTAGTTTGTTTGTTGTCTTACTATCCACAGACAAATTTTCAGATTTTATAAAACAGTTGTGACGTAGGTATTTTCTTAACAAGTTCGGAACCACCCCCACGCCAGTTGTCCCAAAATTTTTGATTTTTGATATTCAAGCTATTTATGACCTAATATTAAAATATCAGCCTTTATAAAAGTGTTGCAGTTTTGGTCCCTCAGCTCTCCGTCTAGAAGCAGGTGTGATTTTTTTGAACAACAAGTTATGCCTTCTTAAATGTAATAGTTTTCTTTTTACATAAATTATTTAAACTTACTACTGTCATCATTTTTGCGCATACCCTGAAGTAACTATGTAGCTGGCAGCGGGTGGGGACACCTGAGTCTAAGAAAAAGTTAGGTGTTTAAAGCTTTACATTACGTAAACCGATAATAATATTGAAAGCCTTAAAACAAACAAGCGGCCAAGTGCGAGTCGGACTCGCACATGAAGGGTTCCGTGAAATAAATTGCGGTTTACGATTTATGACGTATTAAAAAAAAACTACTTACTAGATCTCGTTCAAACCAATTTTCGGTGGAAGTTTACATGGTAATGTACATCATATATTTTTTTTAGTTTTATCATTCTCTTATTTTAGAAGTTACAGGGGGGGGGACACATTTTACCACTTTGGAAGTGTCTCTCGCGCAAACTATTCAGTTTAGAAAAAAATTATATTGGAAACCTCAATGTTATTTTTGAAGACCTATCCATAGATACCCCCACACGGGTTTGATGAAAACTTTTTTTTGAGTTTCAGTTCTGAGTATGGGGACCCCTAAAACTTAATGTTTTTTTTCAATTTTTGTGTGAAAATCTTAATGCGGTTCACAGAATACATCTACTTACCAAGTTTCAACAGTATAGCTCTTATAGTTTCGGAAAAAAGTGGCTGTGACATACGGACGGACAGACAGACAGACAGACATACAGACAGACGTACAGACATGACGAATCTATAGGGGTCCGTGTTTTGCCATTTGGCTACGGAACCCTAAAAAGTCTCAGGCTCGAACCGGTGGCTTGATCAAAATGTACTTTTACATTTATTTTTCCTTTACCCACTTAAAATTACACCCGGTATTATCTTATCAATTCTACTTCTTGGTAACTGGTCCAATTTAAAACATTTTTTATACAAACAACTGGGGGCGGAGGTTATCAGCCGCGTCTGACGCCAAAGTCGCGGTTAGGTTAATTTCGTGGCTGCGGAAAATAACTGGACCATTGTTAAAATAAGTTTTAAAAATAACTTCTAGTACACCCCTTCCTATAAGCTATTGAAGAGTTCCACCTTCTGGCTCCATCGCCAGATTAATTTGATGGTATCAAATGAATGTTATCTGTAATGTACCTACAGTCAGCGCAGAAAAACGTGACGTGATGCAAACAAACTAACGATTTTCTGCACCTGACTATACACCTGCCTAGTTTGAAGTCGGTACCTATAGCCAGTGATTTTAGGTGAAAATCAACTTCCAAGATTTGATTACACTTACACCACACGAACATACTTCGTTCCAGGTGAAGTCAACACCTGTCAAAATAAATCCATACCCCGTCGTTCCTCATTGCTCATCAGTTTGACTTATCCTGACATGTTGTGCTTGAATATCTAGATCGGAATGTGGGAGCGTAACGATGCGATCTATTCTTACCCGACTGCCTCAGAAGGATGGTTACGATTTTAGGGTGTATCTAGTGTATGACATAAGTACTTTATCTCAAAGTGACAATTCTTAAGGTGGTTCGATTGCCATACAAAGCGTTATTTGACATTCGCAGGCTAACGGCGTGATATTTTAAGAAACTTATGTAGTAAACTTTCATCAATTGGCTTCCCATTTGCGCCAAATTCCCCCTTTCCTAGAATAAACTTGTATAAACTAGATTAATTTGAGAAAAATAGTTTTCCCAAAATATCACGTGACAAACCAATTTCTCAAATTAATCTAGTTTATACAAGTTTATTCTAGGAAAGGGGGAATTTGGCGCAAATGGGAAACCAATTGATGAAAGTTTACTACATAAGTTTCTTAAAATATCACGCCGTTAGCCTAAGAATGTCAAATAACGTTTTGTATGGCAATCGAACCACCTTAAATTCAAATGTAGTAAAATCCTTGTTCAATAAACAATCTAGCATCCAATCCAACTCCCGGGCGCACCGCGCTTACCTAATGACAATGACAGACAGACGTCCCATTGCTTGCATTCGAGTAGGGCGTGTGTCGCTCCACCTGTGTGACGTCACATACCTGTGTGTGTCTGTGACTGGCTGTGACTCCTGAACCCTGGACTGCGCATCTAATCAATGGTATGTAAGCCACCTAAATACACCTAGTTTTTCAGTGTTTGTTCCCGTTATATACAATCCTCATAAGTATTTCAAATTTAACCCATATTGCTTTGACATAAAGTGCCCATGTCGTATACTAGTATATATGTGGTAAATAATAATAATATTTACGGGCTACAGTCCAAACAGCTCGGGGGTTTCGACAATGTTGTTAGATTCGTCTTAGCAACGCAACGCGGGTGATAACGGGGTATATTAACATTGATACAGTCAAGGTAACCACTATGTATACACCACAAACTTACAGAAATATGTATACAGACCTTATTACTACGGAACTAAGGTTGTTGTATACATATTTTTGCAACTTTGGGTATATACATATTGGTGACCTTGATGTACAGTCAAAATTCATTTGTTCTCCATCGCTCCCGATCTCAATCAATGTCGCGCACTCGCCCTCACGTGCCCTTAACGTGTCAGAGCGAGCGCGCAGTACGCAGTGTGACCTTGTTCAATAACTGTTTTGACATCACGTAACAGCGACTTATCACGGTCCACAAAAATATCGCTGACCCGAGCCAGGCTCTTATCCCGCGTTAGGTGTAGGTTCCGCAGTAACAGCACAGTAGATATATATACTTAGCTTATTATTATTATTTTTTAGTGTTCCGTACTCAAAGATTAAAACGGGACCCTATTACTAAGACTCCGCTGTCCGTCTGTCTGTCTGTCTATCTGTCTGTCCGTTTGCCACCAGGCTGTATCTCAACAACAGTGATAGTAAGACAGTTGAAATTTTCACAGATGATGTATTTCTGTTGCCGCTATAACAACAAACAACAAAAAGTGCTCATCACACAAATAAATGCCCTTACCAGGATTCGAACTCGGGCCCACCGGCTTCGTAGGCTACATGAGGCTCCCATACAACGATACAACAAGTGTGATTTTTTTGCCGTTTTTATAGATAATTGTACGGCACTCTTCGTGCGTGAGTACGACTCGCACTTGGCCGGTTTTATTATTTAATTTCTTTATTCAGACAACAAGATCCACAAGATTCGCTTAATGCAGTTCTAAATTCCGATTTGATGCACTTAAAACACAGAAACGCGTCGCTACAATAAACGTAAGCAGACTTCGGTGGACTCGGCCGCGCATGTGCCGTGTAGAACTGAGGGGTAAGTCGGTTTTGCCAAAAACATATTTGATGCCCACCCTTTGAACAGGGGCTTAGTGGTAAAACCGACTCGGATCGCGGATAGGTTAGTAAACGGAAGCGGGAGCTTAGCTCCCGCTTTCGTCTTCGAGGTTATTTTTTTATAAAAGAGCGGAAAAACCTTTTATTAAAACTTACTACTGATGACAATTAGGCAATTTACTACTAAAAAACCATAGGCTAAAATCACTAAAATCTACATTTTTAGATTTTAGGGATTTTGAACGTAGGTTTTTTAACGTTAGTTTTTTTTTAATTTTAGACATTGTGATACGTACCCCTTTTAATAGGATAATAGCGTTATGCATTTTGATATAATGTCAATTGATTATTATGGGTATTCATGTTTATGCTTTTTGTTATTAGTTTTAATGAGGGTTAATGCTTTCTGTATTTATGCTTTTTAATGTTATGCGTAAAAAAATATGCGAAATTAATTATGCGTAACCATATTAGTATTAATGATTTTATGCCTCTCAATAGTAAACCAAAATACTTCACTTTCGGATACCGGCACCATATTTTAATATGTTGTTAAACATGTCCCCTGGATTCCAAAACTGCCGGAAAACAATCTCTAAAGAGTCGAATTCCCCTGTAATAAATAAAAAAAATAAAAAAAAAAAAAAATCATTTATTTCAGACTCATAGAATCCATAAGTTTGTTAGTACATAAAATAATTTTAAAGCTAAATGTTAGTAGGCAAAACAGAAAAGAAAAGAAAAGTATAATTTGTACGCTGAGAGGCACTGTGTCGTTCAGGGCAAAACTCAAGAGTTATTTTACCCTCCCCGTCACAATGCCAACCCAGTGCCCTAACATAGGGCAATCCCAACGTCCTTCCAATATCCTCAGAATGCTGTTCTCACTTCCTCGCACTCGTCTCAGCAGCGAGGCGACCCTCTTGCGTATGATGGCATGGAAGCCATCAGATAATGACGTCATCAAAAACGCCGCGGCCGCACATGGAAAAGTGTAAATTACACCCAAACCATACAACGTTCATACACACGTGGGGTACAAAATGAAAGCTGAATAAATTGTCAATAGTTTATTTATACATTATATTTCAATGTATACTCTAGTTTAATAACTATTAGCAAAAGTGTAAAAAAATTAAGAAAAAATCTAAGGACTTTCAAACTTTGCGGCAAAACTAGAATAGATACGCGAATGTTATGTATCTTTTCTAGTTTTGCCGCAAAGTCTGAAAGTCCTTAGATTTTTCTTGGATTTTTTTATACTTTTGCTAATAGTACTTAGACTGCCATATAATTATATTGAAAAATTATGTTAAATGACCTGTTGACAATTTATTCAGCTTTCATTTGGTACCACATATGTGTATGGACATTGCATGGTTTGGGTGTAATTTAAACTTTTCTAAGCGCGGCCGCGGCGTTTTTGATGACGTCGTTACAGGGGAGACAGAGTCCTTAGAGATTGTCTCCCGGCAGTTTTGGAGTCCAAGGAACATGCCTAACAACATACTTAAATATGGAGCCGGTATCCGAAAGTGAAGTATTTGTTCGACGGAATCCCCTAACAACACGCACTACAGTGCCGTTTTCGAGAACCCTTTTTAAACAAATAAACGAAATGTACCCAAAAGATTATGTACCTACCAACGTTATTTTATTATTCAAGATATACGAGGCAACAATATCAACAAATAAATATTTAATAATCATAATTAAGGCTACTTATGTTCATTATAAACTAAATTACCAAATATAATTATTTTATCTAATTACACTCAAGAGCAAAAGTCTAGGTCTCCCTAAATTAAATAACCGCAACATATTTTTAAATATGTTACACTACTTAGTCTTATTTACATAGTATACTATTCTTCGTAATACCAAAATGCATAAGCAATTTCCAGGATCCTATCATAAAAATATCAACAACCAAAAATGTAGATTTTTGCGATATCTCGCTCCGTTAACGCTGTTTTTTCATGGGGTTTTACGCGTCCTATAACCTGATAACATAATTTATGAACTGTTATTTTTGCAGTTTAGATGTAAAATTAAATAAAGATCATGACAGTATTAAAAAAAACTGTACAACTGCACAATATTAGGAAATATGACTGTATTTCACCGACCCGAAACTTTTGCTCTTGACTTATAAATGAAGATCGTTATCAACGTGCTGGATTGGTGGCAAATGGTATGGTTGGCAGAAAAAACAAATACATTTGAATATTCACTTATGTTCTGGTCCATAACATATACTTGCCTTCTTTCAAACCTAATATATTTTTAAAACAAAGTACGTCAAATCACATAAAATGTCATAAAAAAACAACTATAGTTGAAAATCTAATTACCTACATTAAGCGAAGTGTTTATTAATACTATATAAGTTATAAATACTTTTATATATCATATTTAACGGCCTCCGTAGCCCAGTGGGTAGTGACTCTGCCTACGAAGCTGGAGGTCCCGGGTTCGAATCCCGGTCAGGGCATTTATTTGTGTGTTTATCACGAATATTTGTTCCTGAGTTATGGATGTTATATATGTATATAAGTATCTATATGTATGTATCTATTATATACAACGTGTCCCAAAACTCAACGATAAGCCGGCACCAGAGGATGGAGCTGCTTATGATTAGTCGAGAAAAAATAAGGAAAAAAATATATCTAAATAAGTAGCTCCATCCTCTGGTGCCGGCTTATCGTTGAGTTTTGGGACACGTGGTAGATATATTTTATTTTATATATTTAGATATATTTTTTTCCTTATTTTTTCTCGACTAATCATAAGCAGCTCCATCCTCTGGTGCCGGCTTATCGTTGAGTTTTGGGACACGTTGTATATCATCGCCTAGTACCCACAACACAAGCCTTATTGAGCTTACCGTGGGCCTAGGTTGATTTGTGTAAGATTGTCCCGTAATATTTATTTATTTATTTATTTATTTATATTTAAGTACGTACGTTATTCATAATCTAGTATCCGTGTTGTAATAATTGCTGTATCACCTATTAAGAATCTTACCTACTGGTTAGATTTGATTTCCGCAACCCTAAGGTTGTCTAGAAGACATCGCTCTCTAGCGACAAGACCGCCTGTAGGTACCACTGTACCTTGTATAGAGGTGTGCGAGTCTTTGTATTGTTTAAGTTTTGTGTAACGCTTTCGTTAGTGTGATTGTTTGAAAAAGTTATTACCTTGGCTTGAAAGATGTGCTATTTGTACGAAATAAAATTAGCACTTGTCTTCATATTGAGATAAGGGTACTCGAACGACTTTTAAGTAAACAATTGTCTCGATGACGGTTCGCGGTAGATTGTTTTCGGTTATGTTATGTTATCACTAAGGTCACGGTATAAAAAGCGTCGCGCGCCGGCCGTTCCTCACTCTCCCGTCTGCTGTCCACTCCAGCGCCGCTGCTAAACATTAAAAACAAGTAAGTTGTTTTTTTTAAATGTATGTAACTAACAGGTACATTTACAAAATGATCCAATAATTGGTATTTTATCTTTATATCTGTATCGCGTGCAAAGCAGGTCCAGAGTTTGTTTGAGTGTGCGACAGATACTGTGGCGCACACATACAAGCCGCGCGCGGTGCGTTTGTATGAAGATAACATATTACTTTACCCTCTTTATACTATGGTATTGTGGTTCAAAAAAATAACAATAAACATACTAAAATCAAGCATGCAATAGTAGACACCTTTTTTTTAGTTTTACTTCGGTCACTGTATCCATTATTCATTTAAAATAACGTTACCTACACCTTATTCAGAACAAGCATCTCAAGTTATATGTTTAAGCGTGGATATTTACCTATTTTGTCAAATTACCAAGCTACAAAAGATTCAAATACCATCTGCATCATCGTGATATCTTTTGTTACAGGTGATTAAAATAATTCACGTTAAAGTACCGCATGTACATACAAATCTTAAGAGAAAAGTAGATTTTTGTTAAAGTTTGGTTTCCTGTAAATCTAAAACCCAGTTGTTTTGGTTTCCAGCAGTCGAGCCTCCTCCGCTCATCGCAACTATTAGCTCCACAGCCGACTCCCGCCGTCGTCGCTGAACCCCGCACCCGCCGGCAGCCCGCTCCTGCGACTCTTCCTATTTCTACTACGAACGAACGATTTGCATAGTAAGTTACACACAAAATTGTATAACTAGGAAATAAGATTGTATAGGACGTGTTACGTAATGAACCCAGCTCGAGCGGTTAGATTGGTTCCCCAAACTCCTTAATTCCACGTTGCAGAATTTCCATTCGCGTTTTTCGCCACTTTATTTTTTTCTTAGTCGATTTAATTAATTTATGCAAGTGTTGACGAGCCGAGTTTTCTAGTCGCGTTTTCCCTCAATAGATTATTTTTCTACACGATATAGTATGTATAACACCTAGCAATGCACTCACGAGAACTTTCCAAAGTTGCAAAACTTTTCACTTGAGAATTTCTGGGTAACTTCTGAGAATTTTCTCGAGAACTAGAATTTATTTATTTATCGTAGTTTATACCATGAATATACACGATAATTTAGGTGTAAACTTCAAATTAAAGGAAAAATTGAAAAGTTTAGGTTAATTAGAAGTTTATAAATATCGTTAGCAGCGTAACTGCTTTAACTATACAAAAAGTTGTTTAGGTGTAGTCCTTATAATATAATTATTTTCTGAGCTGCACTCCATGATGCATGTCTATTGAAGTAATTATAGTAATTGACATTGTTATATAAATAAGGTACAACGACAAACACTTGGCTCTGTCGTTTATAACAATTTACTTTATAACATATAAATTCATGTAAAAAACACATTTGTTTTTGAACACAACATGCATGGTAAGAAAATCTTTGTTGCACAGATCTTTTTCTGTACTGGCCAATATTTATGACAGACTTTAAAACAAAGGGATAACAAGGGATTTTTGGAAATTCCTACCCTAAGGGGGTAAAATAGGGGTGCAAAGTTTGTATAGGGGAACCTTATTTGGGCTAGAGACTTACAACTTTGTGGAAATATTAGTTATTAAAATACAAATAAAGTTCTTTCAGAGTTGTAGAAAATTCCACTTCTAAGGGGGTTAAATACCGCTATTTAAACCCCTTTAGAGGTTGTATGGGCAACACTTTTTTTTGAGCTAGAGACTTAAAATTTAGTAGTTACAATATGAAAAAATAGGAAAAAGTGCTTTCGGTGATTAGAAAAATGTATCCCCCTTGGGGGGGTTAAAATTTTATATCGAGAGCAAGAAAATTTTAAAGTTAGAGATATGTAACTTCGGTCTTATTCTGTAGGTATATGTTAAAAGACTTTTTGTAGTCTTTTAACATATAACCAATTTCAGAGTTTTTCCAAATTCATCCCCTAACAGTGTTAAAAAGGGGGTTTAAAGTTTGTGTATTTCAAGACATTTTTAAAGTATGAGATTTGTAACTTCGGTTTACGACTGTTTCTTCACAAACTAGAAAATGAATTTCAACCATTTTTTAAATTTATCCCCTAAAAGAGGGTTCAAAGTTTGCATTGAGAGCAATCATTGTCTAAGACGATAACAAGTACTACGCGGACGAAGTCGCGGGCAACAGCTAGTGTATAATACGATGCTAGAAATATTCTGCCTGCAAATTTCTCTGAAATGTTCTCGGAAATTTAAAGAGAATTTATGAAACTTATTGGCAATTTATGACTTGTCAACCAAATAATGAATACACATCAGCTTTCGGATCAAAAACCGCATTCAAATCGGTCTATTCATTAAGGAGCTACGTTGAAGCTCTGCTCAGACAGACACAGAGACAGTCCCCTCTTTCTGCGTCCGGGGTTAAAAAATGTTTTTGTTAAAGTTTCGATTTCCTGTACAATTTTCTAAAACCTAGTTGTTTTTGATTTCCAGCAGCCGAGTCGCCGTCACAGCTGCCCCCCGCCGTCGTCGCTCCCCCGCCGGCAGCCCGCTGCTGCAACACTTACTTGTTCAACGAACGAAAACAAAAATGGCTCATCTATTGAACATCTCCGGTGAGTAATTTAACAATAATAACGACTAGCTGTGCGCTCGGGCTTTGCTCGGGTGTACTAATGACGAACATGACCCCAAGCGTCGCTGTACGCCACATCTCCCTATAGGTAGTATTCGGACTCACTCACACTTTTAACGGAGAATTTTGAACTCAAATCGATACATATACGTTTTCGAACGTTTGCTTTTAGTTTCAATTTGTATGAAAACGCGTAGTTCCTAATAGTTACCACCAGAGGCGTTATTCGCGTTGCCATACAAATTGAAACTAAACGCAAACGCGTTCGAAAACGTATTGTATCGATAAGACTTATACTAGAGCTACAGATTCAAACGTTTATGTTCGTGAGTACCGGTTCATTATAAGTTACTCACAAAATGAAATGTTTAGGAAGTAAGACCCAGCTCAGCATGATACTAACTTCCACGTTTTGTACAATTTTCCAAACATTAAAAAAACTTGTGCTGACTATTTTAAACGCAGAAAAAGAGTAATTAGCTTATTAGAAGCAGCCATTCTGAAGTTAGGCGCCTACATAATTATGAACCCTACATACATCCGGCAACTCATTTTTACAAGCTTTATATTAACTTGAACTGTTCGTACGAGTATGTAATAGACCGTAAGCCCACTCCCAATACGCATGTGTCTAATGACAACACGATAAAATGCATGGCGTAGGTCGAGAAAGTTGTGCTGAGCAAGAATCAGCAGATTATCGCACCTAAAATTGGACGAAAAGATTTAAAAATCCTTCACTTCCTGACACGATTGTAAGGGTAGGTCAAATGACAACAGGTACGAGACATGTGGCATCATTTAGCCCTTTAATCGTAGAGAGAGTAAACTTAAGTATGTCAGTCCTGAAATACACCGTCTGCCAAGTACTTCCGCCCGTTTGTAGGTAGGTACATGATTATTCTTGCTCAGCACAACTTTCTTGACCTGCTGCCATGCATTGTATCGTGTTGTCATGAGACGTAGGCGTATTGGGAGTGGGCTTACGGTCTATAAGTATGTAAGTTGTCCATCAAAAGTAGCAACTCAATTTTGAAGCAGATATCTTTGACCGATTGAACTGAAATTTTGGGCAAAGGTATAGTTAAGATGATAATTTAATATTATGGTACCATATATCGAGCTGATCTGATGATGGAGACAGAAGGTGGCCATGGGAATTCAGTACTTAACCGACGTAACCCCGTTGAGTTTGGGCTCGTTAGAATCGTCTGAATTAATAGTTGATGACGCTATACAGAAAAGTACATTCGGCAATAAAAGCTTGTAGCTACCAAAAATATAATTTTGACAGAAACTTATTTTATAATATTAAGTAGTATATACTTACGAAAGTTTGTGCGTTCGCATGATTGTTACCAACTTATACACAAGAAAACGACAGAACAGATTTGGGTGAATCTATAATAATCTATTACTCTATACTAATATTCAAAACAGTACAAGTATGTGAGATTATAGCTTTGTAAGTTTGTTTGTTTGTATATAATGGGTCATCTCCGGAAATGCCGGTCTATAACCAGCATTAACACATGCACTGCCAACACTCGCTACGCTGGGAGCCGATAAATAAATAAATAAATAAATAGTACGGGACAATCTTACACAAATCAACCTAGGCCCACGTTAAGCTCAATAAGGCTTGTGTTGTGGGTTCTAGGCGACGATATATATAATAGATAAATACAGATACTTATAAACATATATAACATCCATAACTCAGGAACAAATATTCGTGATAAACACACAAATAAATGCCCTAACCGGGATCGAACCCGGGACCTCCAGCTTCGTAGGCAGAGTCACTACCAACTGGCCTACGGAGGACGTTAGGCCGATCCCGTGGTGTTTCTTGTAGGTAGCCGCGAAAGTGAAAGTGTTAATGCATATAATAAAATTCCAGATATTATTTCCGTAATAAAACAAAAAGGTAGTAGAAGTTGATATACGAATGGAAAGATAAGTCGGGCCCTGGAGGGAAACTACCTTAAATCCTAATGCTGGCTCATTTTACTAAAAGGACACATTCCTTTATTTTTAAAAAGAAACAAAACTGCATTCAAAGATTTTCAAAATAGCCTTTCACACGGCCGGGAATCGAACCCAGTCGAATTTGTCTAAAAATCTGAGTGATTTTTTTTGCGTAAATAAATAGTTCTGGATGTATGGAACACTTGTTGTTTTTTTTTTTTTTTAATTTATTGACCAATATAATCTGAGTAGTACATTTTGGTATACATTTTTTCACCAGCGGAAACCTCTAGGGTTTATATGCTGATGAATAGTTCGCTATGGTACATTAATTTACTTGAATACATCACCGTTATAGACTCATAATTATTACAATACACTCGTATTGGGTTCAGATAACGTCAGATACCTTTTGATACTATTAGGTATCGATTGTAAGCTATTTACGTATTTATGCTGTAGTTCTTTTGGTAGTCGGTTTATTATATAAGGAAGAAGATATCTGACGTTTCTTTTCCCATGCACATTGTCAAAATTAGGTAATTTGAACATAGCTTGCTTTGGTAAATTTTGTATAAGGTTGCTTTTTCTTACATATAATACCAAATGCTCTTTGTTAGCATACTCTTCCCTTAAAATACATAGTTTAACTTTATTCAACACTGACATTACTTCACAATAATTAAACAAACGCTCATAGTTTGGGGATATTTTTTTCCTTGTGTTTTTGGGTACAATGTTTTTAAGTAATCTAATTTGTAGTTTATAAATATCGTTCAGGTAGGTTTTGTAAGTTCTACCATAACTGCTTAGTCCGTATGTAACCACTGAATCTGCCATGGAGGTATACAATAGCTTAAGTGTGCGATAAGGTAGTTTATATTTTAAAATGTGTATTTTACTGAGTAGTGCTCTTAGTTTATCGCATACATGCTTTATATGCGGACCCCAGTTAAATCTCTGGTCAAATATTAAACCCACATAAGTATGTTGCATGACTATTTCAATCTGTGTACAATTACACTTAATACATTTAACATCGTAATTATTATGCAAGCAGTCGACGCTGTGCGCTATGAGGCACGGGATGTGAGCTGCCTTATTGTGTCTAGTATGTATGTGCATAGCTTTGGTTTTTTGAGCATTAATGACAAGCCCCATATCGTGCGACCAGCGGCACAGCAGGTCGAAGTTTGCCTGCATTTGCTGTTCTGCCCTTACAATGTCTGTGTCCGCGACTATCAGTCAGGTATCGTCCGCAAACTGGTATACAGAGCCCTCTCTGATCATAGAACACATTTCATTTACGTATATAATGTGCGAGACGCACCTATGACTGGCTCTGGGCTGGGTAGAATTGAAGGGAAATCCTGCACCTTCGGCGTTGGTCGTTACGGCTTAGCAGGAACTTGGTCGGGTCGGGGTTCTGAATTGAAAGGCTTGTTTACTTTTTCAAGTAATGTCACTTCGCTGCTACTGTAGGTACTGAATTTCATGGGGCCTGGCCGCCCAATTTATACTATCAAGTTACTTCGGCCGGACACCCCTTCGCCCCGTATTTTTGGCGGGAAAGCGATTTGCGCGGGAAATTTTGGCGCGAAATGACATGTTCATTTATTTCACTTTAATCTTACTCTAATACATTATTTACAGTGCTTATACCTATTTCTATGCTATTCATAATACATTATTACACGAGATCCCGCTCGTTCGGCGTCAAAATGCATCTGAAACGCGGGGATTCCGTGTCGGCCCGTATATACGTACCTCGTCCCCCACCTGAGGTATAAATACCGGGGTTCCCCCCTCGCTCGCCCATCAGTCGTTGCCTGACTGGCGCGCGAGTAGGAACTCTAGGTTTCCTTTAGTCTGTCTACATTTTTAGTGGAAACTTAGTGTTGTCCACTCTTTATTTAGGAAACCAGCGGTATATTACCCTTTTTTTACTATGTAGGAATGAAATGTGAGGCCTATTATTCTTTATTTCAGGTGCCAATTATATAAGGCGATAGTAGCGCAATGCCTATGTTATAAGAAGGTTATAAGCTAGGTTACAAGTTAGGTCGCGACTGACAATTTTATATTTATAACGGGTTTTATTCTATGCCGTCCTGCACATCTCTCCCGCCGACCATCGTTCGGGTGAACGTTGGATCTTCTTTCGCGTGCAGGTTCTCAGGCTCCGTCGGCAGGATCACCAGCTTCTTGGTTGGTCTTCTGAAGACTCCGACCTTGGTGGTCACGTCCACTGCTCGCGTCACGCCGTCGGGGCCCGGGTATATAGCTGTAACCCGGCCTCGTGGCCATGTGTTGCGAGGCAGATTCCCGTCGGCCACTAGCACGATGTCGCCGACGTTGATAGGCCGCCCATGACCGTAGGGCTCCCGCCGGTACTGGAGTGAGGGCAGGTACTCCCGGAGCCAGCGGGCCCAGAAATGCTCGGCCAGGCGTTGGCTCGTCCGCCAAGTCGCGCGGCCGATGAGTGTGGTGTCGTCGAATGTCCCGGGGTTGGGGGCCCGGGCTGAGCCACCGAGGAGGAAGTGGTTCGGCGTGATGGCTTCTGGCTCGTCAGGATCAACCGCCACGTGAGTGAGGGGGCGGCTGTTCACTGTATATTCGGCCTCGGCGAGCAGAGTAGTCAGGGTCTCCTCGCTGGGGCGGCGCTCGTTGAGCACGGCGTGTAGGGCTCTCTTGACGGCTCGTACCATCCTCTCCCATGCCCCGCCCATAAATGGGGCTCCCGCCGGTATGAAGCGCCAGCTTATACCGCGTTGCGCGGCGTCTGTTTCGAGGGCGTCGCCGTAGGCCACGCGGAGCTCTTTGTCGGCAGCGTGGAAGTTACTTCCGTTGTCGGTCCAGATCTCGGTCGGGCAGCCGCGGCGCGCGATCATGCGTCGGAGCGCCATGACCGCGGAGTCCCCGCCGAGACTTGGTATCACTTTCAGATGTACTGCGCGCACGGTGAGGCACGTGAAGAGTGCCACGTACCTCTTCTGAGTCCCTCTACCGACGGTTACTGTTATCGGGCCAAACAGATCGAGGCCCGTGTAGGTAAACGCTCGCTGGTGGTGGGCGAGCCGGCACCGCGGGTGGTCGCCGGTGGGCGGCACTGACGGCATTGCTTTCTTTATCCGGCACGGCAGGCATCGATGCACTATCATTTTCGTCACGGGTCGCAGACGTAGAATACTATAATATTGTTTACACTCGTTTATAGTAGCCTCGGCGCCGTTGTGTTGCATTTGCCTGTGTATAAAGTCTATATATAGCTTCACTGCCGGATGATTTCCATCGAGCACGGGTGGCCGTTTTTGTAGTTCGGTGATGTCCACTGCTGCGTTGATACGCGTCTTGATAACAATAACGTCGTTCACTAGTTCGACCGCCATGTGACGTAGGCGGCTATGTGAGCCCGGTGGCTTATTATTTCTGAGGTCGCTGAAGTCGTCATAGAATGACTCCAGCTGACTGGCGCGTATCACTAAGCGTTCCGCTTCACGTAGGTATGTGGCATCGAGTATTTTATACTTTCTATTGTTTTGTAGCCTTTTAGACGGCGGCTGCGGCGGGGCGGGCTTGCTTCGTTTATTCCAGTCTGGATCGGCCTGTTTGTTCCGCATAGTGCGCTTGTAATGTGCGCGCGCCTTGCGGGTTCGGCATAGGTCGATGAACTGTAATACTCTGCCTATAGTTCGCAGCAAGCGTTCCCACCTCGAGAATCGGGCCGGGTCTGGTAGCCAGGCGAGCGGGCCGGGTTTTCTCTTTACGACTGATATTGTGTGCACCTTTTCTTCACTTATTTCGGACTCGTGCGGTTGTGATGGCTCTGTGGGCCACGTCCCCGGGTCATCACGCAGGAAGGCTGGGCCCTGGAACCACCGATGATCCTTGTTGAACTCGAGCGGGACTGTGCGCGTGGCTTCGTCAGCGACGTTGAGCTTGGTAGGTACCCAGCGCCATTCTTTGACAGCCGTGTACTCCTCTATGGCGGCAATGCGGTGCGCGACAAAGGGCCGGTACGTGCGCGCCCCGGTCCTCAGCCACGCGAGTACTGTGCGGCTGTCGGTCCAGAATGTCTTCGTGTCTGGTTTGAAGTCGTGCTCTTCTATTACTGCGGCCGCCATTCGACTCCCCATCGCCGCGGCCTGCACCTCCAGGCGTGGGACCGATATCACCTTCAGGGGCGCGACCTTAGCCTTTGCAGCTATCAAGGACACGTGCACTCGCCCGTCGCCCGTAGTTATGCGCCAGTATAGCGCGCTTGTATATGCAGATTCGCTAGCATCGACGAAGATGTGCATCTCACGCTTGGTCGCGTCACCGTAGTAAGGGTAGGCGCGCGGAATCGCGAGGTCTCGCAATGCCCTTAGGTGCAGCGTCCACTCCGTCCATTGGCGCGCTAAATCTGCATCCAGCTTGTCATCCCAGCCAGTTCCGCGCCGCCACACCTCTTGTAAGATTTTCTTTGCTATGATGGTTACCGGCCCCGCTAGCCCGAGAGGGTCGAAGATCGACATTGTTATTTTCAATATTTGCCTTTTGGTAGGCTCGATGTCGTCCAGGGCCCCGGGAGGTAAGCGGCTGAGGTCCAAGTTGAAGGCGAGTTCGTCGCTCGCGGGTTTCCATATTTGTCCCAGGATTCGTTCATTTTTCATTTCGCTCTTATTCAGTTCGACGGGCGCGGACGTGGTGTCCTCCGAAGTGAGGGCTCGGAGGACCCGCGTGGAGTTAGAGGTCCATTGGCGTAGTTCGTAATGAGCCTCTCTATGTATATCGCGTACATCACTTGACACTCGAATCGCGTCTTCTTCTGTTTTGAAGCTGTGTAGGTAGTCATCGACGTAGTGATGTCTTATTATTGCTTTGACGGCCTCTGGATGCGTTTCTTCGTGTTTCTGGGCGTTGACGTTCTTCACATATATTGCTATTGACGGTGAACAAGTAGCGCCAAAAATGAGTGAAGTCATGCGATATTCTTGCGGCGCGTCGTCGCCCCGCCGGTCGCCCCGCCATAGATAGCGCAGGGCGTCTCTGTCTTCAGACTTGAATTTCACTTGCATGAACATTTCTTTAATATCCGCCCCCACGGCGACTGGGTGTTGCCGGAAGCGCATAAGGACGCCTGGCAGCGACTGTAGGAGGGCCGGGCCCGTCAGTAGGCGGTCATTGAGCGACACGCCCCTTGTAGGCGCGGCGGCGTCGTGGACGATTCGGACTTTCCCGGGCTTGCTAGGATTCAGCACCGGGAAATGGGGGAGGTACCACACTCTCGATGACTTGGTGGGCGGCGCAGGCTCGGCGTAGCCCTTCGAGACAAGGGCGTCCATTTCTTCACTATATTTGCTTTTAAGCTCTTTATTTTTGTCGAGTTTCTTTTCTATGTTATGAAGTCTTCTCAGTGTATTTTCGTAGTTGTCAGGCAAGCGGCTGTCGGGTTGTTTCCATAACAGCGGTGCTTCATAATGGCCGTCGGCTGTAGTCTTTATTGACTGGGCTAGCATGATACGCGCCCGCTCTTCCGGGCTTGACTGGGGTAACTTCGGCTCGATAAGTAGGTTTTCGAGCGCGAAATATTCACTGAGTTGTAAATTCAAATCTTCATTTTTCTCGGCTTCTTCAATAGTGGTCAAGCGATGCGTCGCATGTACTTGTTTGCCTGTGATGCGTGTGTGTGCACCGTGTAGCACCCAGCCTAGCGGCGTTAGGGATGCCGCTGGCTGATGCCGCTGGCCGCGGCGTGTTTCATTACTGACGAGTAAGTGCCAGTTATCTTGTCCGATTAATACTCTAGGTCTCGCTGACTCGTACCGCAGGCTATCTTCTATGTCGCATAAGTGTGCGCACTCGCGGAGATCCTCCTTCTTAACGGACTGTGGTGATAGGCTCAGATCGTCTATGGTATGCGCACCGACCCTATAAGGTTGGTCGGTGCCGCGGATGCTGAGCGTAACACGGCGTGATACAATACAAATACAAATACAAATCTTTATTTTACATAAAAATGTGGTACAAAAGTCGTTATTAAATTATCAGGTTTCACACATTCCACCAGAAACTGGCATGCAAAATTAACATAGGAAAAATACTTAAATATCGAGAAACACGATTTAGAATACTTAAAACCTAATGTTTACAATGTCAATATGAACACTTAATACCGTCACAATTACAATTATATTCCTAATATGTCATAATTATATTACAAATCTAGTCACAATAATAAATGTCAAGTTCAATGTTTAAAATAATCAAAATATTCGTCAACAGAGTAAAAACATTCTTGTACTAGCCATCTCCTAAGTTTACGCTTGAATAGTCCAATAGGCAAATCTTTGATGTCATCATGCAAACGATTAAAAATGTCAATAGAATTACAGTATGCGTTCTTGCTGTACAATTGTGTCTTACGAGCAGGACCAACGAGACGATTTGGGTATCTTGTACGAAAGTTGCATGTATCTTTATAGGTTTTAAAGAGATCTGGGTGAGCCTTGACAAATAAACAAACTTCATATATATAGATGCATGTCATAGACAGTAAATTCAGGTGTCTAAATAGCGGCCTACAGGATGTTAAGACATCTACGTTACAGATCGCCCTGATGCACTGCTTTTGTGCTATAAGTGCGCGCTTTACATGGCTTGAATTTCCCCAGAGGAGAACGCCGTATCTGAGCAGTGAGCAAACATAACCATGGTAAGCCTGTATTGCGGTCTGCTTGGAGCTAATCTTAGCTAGTTTCCATAGAGCATACGCAAAGGAGTTAATTTTATTGCACAATTTATTAATATGCTCACCCCAAGAGCATTTGTCATCTAAGCAGATACCTAAGAAAATTGTCTGACTTGATTCCGTTATCACCTGATCTGCGAAGGTTACAGTCAATTCTTGTTTTTTGCCATTTCTATTTACAAACTGAATAAATGTGGTTTTATCTATATTTACTTTTAGATTGTTCCTATGCAACCAGTCTATTACATCACCAATTGTTTTATTTATGTCACTATTATACGTTTTGACATCACTACATGGTATGACGACCGATAGGTCGTCCGCAAAGAGTATACAATCAAAATTTATCGCATTCGGTAGATCGTTAATGTATATTAAAAAAAGCAGAGGGCCTAGGATACTCCCTTGTGGTACTCCGACCTTATTTATTCTCGTGGAAGACCTAAAAGCCTCAATAGTGTTGACCGAGTCAATTTGAGATATTTCCACAAATTGAGTCCTAGAGTGTAAATAATCTCGGAGCCATTCCCTAGCTACACCTCTGATACCGTAGAGCTCACATTTAGCCAGGAGTATCTTGTGGCACACAAAATCGAAAGCTCTACTCATGTCAAAGAAAATTGTCGTTACTGGTAAGCTCTTGTTCATGTAACCTAGAATCTTATTTGTCAACGAGAAGGCAGCTAGTGACGTTGACTTGCCTTTTTGAAACCCGAACTGTTCAGATTTCAGTACATTAAACTGATTTAAAAATGACAATAGACGTTGATGAAACGCCTTCTCAAATATTTTCGAGATAACAGGTACAAGCGAAATTGGTCGATAGTTTGCTACACATTCTTTGCTACCTTTTTTGTAAAGTGGCTTAATAAGAGAGAGCTTTAAAGGCTCCGGGAAGACTCCATTAGTAAATGACAAATTTACTAGGTAGCTCATGACTGCAGCAATACCCTGTTTACATCCTTTTAGTATTTTAGTTTGGATTTCGTCATAGCCCGCTGAGTTAGTAGGGTTTAAAGCGTCAATAAATTTGCATATTTCATTTTCATCTGTCGGTAATAAGAACATACTATTAAAATTAGTGTTATTACAATTTATCAGTGAGATGTCAGGTTTCGGTTCAGGATCATTACTTAAATTAGTCAAATTTATGTAGAAATCATTAAAAGTATTTGCAATGTCAGTAGGATTAGATATAGAGTCACCTTCGACGACTAGCTTCTCAATGTTTGTCCCACCTACGTTGTTAGTGGTTATGCTTTTAATAACATCCCACGTTGCCTTACATGTGTTCTTAGATCGATGTATATGATTCATATTCGTAAGTTTTTGAGCTTGGTTTATGCAACGCTTGAGAAGCTTAGAGTAATTATTAAATTTAATTTTGCTTTGCAGAGAGCTAGCGTGGTTTTTGGGTGTTCTATAATAGCTAAAACGTAATCTTCTTTTTGTTTTTACAGAATTTTTAATGCCTCTTGTAAACCACGCACTATTTTTAGGCTTTAATGTAAACCTTACTTTGTTAACTGGGAAGCATAACTCATATAATAGCATAAACATATCATAAAAACTAATGAATGCCACTGACGCATCACTTTCAACGTACACGTCTGACCATGACAAACTACTAAGGCAATCGTTGAATTTTGCAATGTTCTCTAAACTGTAGTCTCTTTTATAGCGATACAAATTCACGCGGGGCTTTTGTACATTATGGACACTGAACGTTAGGGTCTGAGCAGTTTCATGATCCGACAAGCCTAAATCAAGGATTTCACTTCGAGCCCCGGAAATATTTGATAATATTTGGTCCAGGCATGAGTCTTTACGGGTGGGGCGAAGTATATGTAATTCAAAGTTATTGTTGTGAGCAATTCTTTTAAGTTCAGTTGAATTCACTGTGGTCTTTAGTAGGTCTATGTTAAAGTCCCCAGCAATAAGAATTTTATATTTTAATTTATGTTTTAGCTTACCCATGAGTCTTTCCAATTTATGTAGAAAAGATGGTGAGAAAGCAGTTGGAGTTTTATAAATACAAATCACTATACACTTTATTGATGGTATCTCTATGCCACAACATTCAAATACGTAGTTTTCAGCAAAATCGTTTACAAGCGATAGCTCTCGCGATTGGATATGGCTCGCACAAAATATGCAAGCGCCACCTCTCTTTTGGTGCGACCTAGAGTAGGACGCTGCTAGCCGGTAGCCAGTCACGCGCAAATTCCCTTCATTACCTTGTCTAATAAATGTTTCAGTAAAGCATAACACGTCAAATTTCTTATTATTCTCAACCAATTCGTCTAGTGTTAATTCTAGCAATTCTCTTTTACTCACAAAACCTGCTATATTTTGGTGAAGGATTGAAAATAAATTACTTTGAGGGACGAAAAAATGAGTTACTTTTTTTTTGAGTTGGTTGTGATGTCATAGCTCGTTCACAACTTTTCGGAAAGTAGTCAGTAATACATTTTTGTGTTATCCTTGTACCGCTTTTATCGCTAACATTATGCGATGCGTATTTAAAATAGTAAGGAATGGTGCCTTTATAACTCCGCTCCTCTACACGTGATGTACGGGCCTGAGTCTTCGGTTTATAGTTCTTAGTTGGCTTCAAATTGTTGTAACTCAAATATTTATTCGAATAGTACCGAGAATCGATGACAAAATTAATCTCTGAACATAATTTATACTTGAAGTTTATATTATAGATTAGGTCTGTGACGTCCAAAAACGTACAGTTGTTATAGTTTTTACAGAGCAATTTCATCGTGCTATTCAGTTTGTATTCATTTAAGTGTTTACTCTTTTTTACACCAGTAACAATAATAAAGGCTTTAGGGCGCATTTTTATGAACGCGCTGAGTTCTGCAAGCAAAGCAAACGGATTACAATCAGATTCACCTATATTTATGATAATAACATCATTACAGCTAGTTTTTAGAGTTTCTGGTGATTTCAGTATATCTTCACAACGTGCGTGAGGTTTGATGCAGGATGTTACCTCGTGTTTCTCAAATAGCGTATTCTGCCTTGACTTCAATAGTGTGATCGCGAGTCCGCTGCTTTGTTCACCACCGAGGATATAGATTTTACCAGACAAGTTTTCGTAGTTTTTCGTTATTTCTTTCCCGTGTTCACCGCTTGATGTGCTGGGAATCGGAATTATATTTGGAGGACTTTGTGAGGCTTGGACAGATTTTTCTACTCCAGGGTCCAAATTTTCACTGTTGAAGCTCGTTTGCGATGACTGCTGTTTGTTCCCACTTGTATTTTTTGCTGGTTTCGTGACTTTAGACGTAGATTTACATATTGTCTTCAGCTGTTGGATTTGCCGGTTGCATTCCGATAGTTGGTGGTTAAGTTTATCGTTTTCGACTAAAAGTTTAGTACTATAAATATCAGCGAATTCCAGCTTCTCTTGGAGTTGTGCTATTTTTACCTTTAAGTCTTCAACTTCATCTTTATAATTTGTGGTCAGATCTGGGCAACTTCTGTTGAGTGTGTCATTTCGAAGAATAGAGCTATCGAATTCTTCATCGTTCATAGAATCAAATGAATTATGCACAGGTAAATTATATTTTCTTACCGTAACGTTGTCTACAGAGCAGTTGAGCTGCTGGGCCTCGGTTGAGCTCTGAAAAAGGGGTGCAGGAGAAGTTTCTTTGGGCTTTACTTCTCGTTTTTGTATGTCTTGTTTTGACGATGGAGCAGGTTTGGTGACCTTTTTTTTCGTAATTACAGGTGTACTCGCTTTCTTTGGTTGGTCTTTGTGCTTACGACATTTAATACAAGACCATGACGTTCTGCGTTCATTATCCATCAAGTCGTAGAGTTTTTCTGAGTGTGTACAGATGAGGTCATAAGATCGTCCACACAGCGAACATGTCAAAAAATGTTTCTCTAAAATGGATGGATCTCGATGCGTCGATTTTTTCTTTCGTTATAGCTTCTATTTGTAGCGGCACTGTCGGGCCGTCCAGGCCTAAGTCGTTCGCGAGCCCTTCTTGTACAAGTGTTATCGTGGAGCCGTCGTCGAGGAGGGCGTAGGTCTCGACGGCTCCCGCCGGTCCAGAGACTGTGACCGGGATAATTTTCAGATAGGCTCTCGCTTCTCGGGAGGCGCGCGTCGATGTGACGGCCTCGTTTCTTTCTTCAATTCTTTGATAATGTAGCAATTTGTGGTGGAAGTATTCGCAGCCGTCTCGCTCGCACTTCGTGCGCTTGCATGAGTGCATCCTGTTCTTGTAGCGCAGGCATCGGAAATATAGCCGTTGATCTTTGGCTAGTTTCCACCGGTCTTCAACGGCTTTTTCGATAAACTTAGTGCATTTATCTATTGGGTGACCGGTGTTGTTGCAGGCGGCGCACTTAGGTGAAGGCTTGTCTGTGGTCGCGAAGGCTCGGTGTGTCCTTTTTGCAGGATGAGGATTTGCACCGTCGACGTTCTCGGGCTGCGCGTAGAGCGCGCAGTAGTCCGCCTCGCGTTGCAGGAAGGCTGATATCTTTATTAGCTCAGGCTCGTCGTTTTTCTGCGTATTCGCGTAGTCGAACCATCTGTAGCGTAGGGCGGGCGTTAATTTCTCCATCATTGCCCGTGTCGTCTCCGGGCTGTGTAGATAGTGAGCGCGGTCAAGAGCCTTGAGTGTGGCTATGACGTTGGCTACACGGCTGGCGAAGACACAGATGTCGAGCGGCCCGTCGTTAAGGCGCGGTAGGGCGCGTAAACGCTCGAGCTCGGCGAGGGCAATGGCGTCTGGGCGGCCGAAGCGGGCTTCTAGGCTTCTCATTACTTCGTCTGCGCGAGCGTTGTAAATGAGGAGGCTCTCGACGGCTTCTTTGGCCCTCCCTTTGAGGCATCTTCTCAATCTTGCTATATTATCCACTTCACTATAATTTGCGGTGGTTCCGTTGTAGGCGGCTTTAAATGATAGCCATTCTTGATGCGAGCCGCTGAATGGCGGCAACTCGGCGTGATAGCGTGATGACTCTCTCGGGCCGGCACGCGCGGCGATGGCGATGGCAGAGGCGAGCTCACTTAGGTTCACACTTTGTTGATTCTTCATTACTATGGCGCTATCTTCTTGCGCATTCGCTTGTGAATACATTAACGGCGGCGGATATGCGTCTGTTTCGCGTGGGCGCGGCGGCGTTGGCGCGAAAACGGGAGCGTGGGTTCCCCCGGCGGGGGGAGGGGCGGGGACGGCGGGGCGCACGGCAGCGGCGCCCTGTCCCGCGCCCTCGGCGGGGCTCCTCTCCCGAGCCTGCTCGGCGTACTGTGGGGTTGCAGGCTCGGGTTCTTCGATGTAAGGTGCATTGGAGATGGCGAGGACATGTCTCTGGCTGGTCTCGAGCCATTCATCTATGCGGCGTTCTTGTTGGACTGTAGATATTGTGCCGGTGTCATCGTCGCTGTCTTCGGCTTCTATGGCGGCTATGCGCGCTTGCGCGAGCTCCAATTTGATTCGGAGGGCTTCTTCTCGCGCTTGTGCGAGACGGCGGACGCGATGACTCGACGTTGTTTTCACCGATTTTGACGGCGGCCGTGCGGCAGGATGCTGGCTTGACTGTGGGGTTTCCTGCCGCAGTGTTGCTGCAGGGTGTAGGCTCTCCTGCAGCAGCGGGACTATGGGTGGCAGCGTTGACTGTGGGGTTTCATGAGGCAGTGTTTGTGACTGCGCGGCATCATGATGCTGCCCTATGGGTGACCTCGGCTGTGGGTCTGGACGAGGCGCCGGCGTCGCAGGAGTTCTCGTTCGTGAGGTCTCCTGCGAGGGCCTCGAAACTTCTTGAGTCGTAGCAGTTCCCGACGTGGACGTGGTTGCTTGTTCCAGCATGGCTTCTCTTATGTTCGCTGCGATAAGTTGACCGAGTGTGCGATTTCCTGCTTTCGATCTTGTAAGGGGCATCCTCTATGTAGAATCCGGTTTTCGATGGACCAGCATGTGCGAGACGCACCTATGACTGGCTCTGGGCTGGGTAGAATTGAAGGGAAATCCTGCACCTTCGGCGTTGGTCGTTACGGCTTAGCAGGAACTTGGTCGGGTCGGGGTTCTGAATTGAAAGGCTTGTTTACTTTTTCAAGTAATGTCACTTCGCTGCTACTGTAGGTACTGAATTTCATGGGGCCTGGCCGCCCAATTTATACTATCAAGTTACTTCGGCCGGACACCCCTTCGCCTCGTATTTTTGGCGGGAAAGCGATTTGCGCGGGAAATTTTGGCGCGAAATGACATGTTCATTTATTTCACTTTAATCTTACACTAATACATTATTTACAGTGCTTATACCTATTTCTATGCTATTCATAATACATTATTACACGAGATCCCGCTCGTTCGGCGTCAAAATGCATCTGAAACGCGGGGATTCCGTGTCGGCCCGTATATACGTACCTCGTCCCCCACCTGAGGTATAAATACCGGGGTTCCCCCCTCGCTCGCCCATCAGTCGTTGCCTGACTGGCGCGCGAGTAGGAACTCTAGGTTTCCTTTAGTCTGTCTACATTTTTAGTGGAAACTTAGTGTTGTCCACTCTTTATTTAGGAAACCAGCGGTATATTACCCTTTTTTTACTATGTAGGAATGAAATATGAGGCCTATTATTCTTTATTTCAGGTGCCAATTATATAAGGCGATAGTAGCGCAATGCCTATGTTATAAGAAGGTTATAAGCTAGGTTACAAGTTAGGTCGCGACTGACAATTTTATATTTATAACGGGTTTTATTCTATGCCGTCCTGCACATATAAGGTATTCACTCGGCCCAATTATTGAGCCTTGGGCTGTGCCCATAGTGGTTTCTATGCCTGAACCTGTACTCATTACGTTGTCTATTTTAACAAATGTTTTTCGGTTGTTATGATAGTTTTTGAACCAAGTCAATAGAGGGCCCTGTATTCCAGTTTGGTACAACTTGTCATATAAAGTGTTAAATTGCAACATGTCGAAGGCTTTGCTAAAGTCAATGAAAACAACGATCACGTGTCTTTTTAGGTTCATGTGATCGTTGATTTCATTTGTGAACTGGCAAAGTAGCTGAGCAGTACTTCGCTTTTTTTGGAATCCAAATTGTTTCGGATTGATAATCGCGTGTTTTTGTAGAAACAAGTTAAGTTCATTGCCCAAGTAACGCTCAACCACCTTGTCCAGTGTAGGTAGGATCGTAATCGGTCGATAATTGCCACAGTTAGAGTGGTTATCTTTTTTATATATAGGTCGAATAATTCCAATTTTAAGTTTATCCGGGTATGAACAAGTAGTTATGCATGCATTAATTAAATGAGTTATGGCGGGGGTTATTAAATCGTTTATGTTTAATAGATCTGATGCACGTATGCCGTCAATGCCCGGACTTTTTTTTATGTTTAGACCTTTAATAATTTTGTAAGGAATGTCATTGGTGATGGGCCTTAATCTCATACAAGCATGAGGTGTTAGTTTGTATGAGTCGGCGTCTAGCATGCGATATTTGCACGAAGATGTGTGTGACTGTGCTGCGCTGCTGTCGCATTGTTCAGCAAACCGGTTCGCTATTTCTAATGGAGTTGCTTTAAAGGATTTTAAAATAGTCTCATCGATATTCAAGGGGGTGTTGCCGCATAACTCATTTATAAACCGCCACATTTCTGGTGGGTTCTTAAAATGTTTGATTATTTCTTTTCTAATGTATATATTTTTAACAAAGTTTATATATTTATTAGTTTTATTTCGGTATTTGTTATACAATATTCACTTTTCTATGTTTAATGGGTCAGTTTTCCACATTTTATACAATTTATCTCTTTGCTTACACATATTATTTATTCTTTTATTTATCCATTTACGTTTTTTCCTCTTGTTGTTACAAAGTGATATTTTTTTTTACATCTGCTGTAAATACTATTAAAATGGGTTTCTATAAATTCTATTATCTCATTAGGAGTTTTATATTTGAGAGCCTCACTCCAGTCTACATTACGCAGTTCCTTAATCACCTGTTCGGTATCTACGGTGTTTGCAAATTTTTTTGGTACATGCGCTGGCGGCGCCGGCGAGGACGGGGGGTGAACACGCGAGGGCGAGTGTTAAGGAACCCTGTATCTACAATCATAGGAAAATGCCGAATTTCACAGTTTAAATACGGAAATGGATCTCCTCGTACAAACAGTAGGTATGTATACCTACTATGGGCACCTAAGTAAGGGAATTATATTTTATTACAGTTTTGAAAAGATTGGTGTAAATAATGAAAATAAATAAATAAAACTTCGAATTTACCAATTTCGTCTAGTTTCAAATGTCACATCTCCCCATACTTACATACAGACATACTAAGCGGGTTAGTATGGGGAGGTCCATTTCCGTACATTAAACTATGAAATTCAGCATTTTCCTGTGATTGCAGGTACAGAGTTCCTTAACAACAATAGTTCCTTACACCAAGAACTATTAATTTACGCAAAAAAACGAACTCAGATTTTTAGTCAGATTCGACCGGGTTCGATTCCTGGCCCTGTGTAAGGCTTTTTTGAAAATCTTTGAATGCAGTTTTGTTTCTTTTTAAAAATAAAGGAATGTCTCCTATAAGTAAAATGAGCCAGATTAATGATTTAAAGTAGTTTCCCTCCAGGGCCCGACTTATCTTTCCACCCTGTAGAAGTTGACGCGGACGAAGTCGCGGGCAAAAGCTAGTGTGAAATGTGTCGTTCGCTACGAATGTCTACGGCGCTACGTAGCACATGCGTAGCTTCTTAGTAGACGTCACACATACAGTGCTACGCGGCATCTCGTAGCGGGCTCTACGAGTATACGCGCTACGCTCGTAGCCGATGCCGTGGTGTCCCGTATGCAGGCGGGTTCCTGCAGTTAAAGAGGTCATTTCTATAATCAGTCCTAATAATAATAAAGAGGAAAAGTATGTGAGCTTGTGGCTTAGTAAGTTTGTATGCAGGGGGTAATCTCCCGAACCGGTTATCCGGTTTAAGCCTGTTACTAGCCAGTGCACACATTGGGCTGTATGGATGGACACAGGCTATATATTCTATCCCGCGGGTTTGCCTGCGTACTCAGCAACACGCGGGCGAAGCCGCGCGGGCAGCTAGTTCAGCAATATGACTGTTTCGATTCTTAATCTAGGTACAAGAATTTCTAAATCCATGAATGTAGTTTTTATAGTTTAACACATTCACTGCTAGGAATTCGCTACTTAGCGGGAAAACCACGGGATCGGCTCCGAGCGTAGCGGGGAGAGGTTCTGGGCAGTGAATGAGTTAAAAACAATGAGTAAGTCTCCTCTTGCGTATCCCTACATAGTATAAAAAAAAGTTGCTTTCCGCTGTCTGTCTGTCCCTATGTATGTCCCTGTGTATCTTTAAAACTACTTTTTTAATAGATAAAGTGATTCAAATCAAGAGGAATATTTATATGTATAATGCATGCATGTATTATACATATAAACCCGTGCCAAGCCGGGGGGGGCGGGTCGCTAGTAAGTGTATCTTTTTAATATTTCAGTTATTTGCCTTCCATATGACGTTCCTTTTTAGCGTTCCGTACTCAAAGAGTAAAACGGGGCCCTATTACTAAGACTCCACTGTCCGTCTGTCTGTCACCAGGCTGTATCTCATGAACCGTGATAGTTAGACAGTTAGAGTATTCACAGGTGATGTATTTCTGTTGCCGCTATAACAACAAATACTAAAAGACAGAATAAAATAAATATGGAATGGGGCTCCCATACATCAACCGTAATTTTTTTGCAATTTTTATTGATAATGCTACGGAACCCTTCGGGCGCGAGTCCGACTCACACTTGGCTGGGTTTTTTTCCTTCCTGTTTAACACATTCAGGGTCCATGACGACACATGTGCGTTAGAGCGCTACGAGCATGTTTCGCTACATACGAGGTTTAAGTTACTACGGCGTAGCGCTACAAGATTAGCGTGGCCGTGAATGGGTTAAGTCACTATTTAACCCATTCATGGCCAGTGACTACATATATGCGTCAAAGCGCTACGAGCGCTTTCCTCTACATACGAGGTTTAACCTGCTACGGACTACGGCGTAGCGCTACGAGATTAGCGTGGCCGTGAATGTGTTAACACACTCACTGCCAAGAATCACTACGCGTTACGCTCGTCGCCTGTTCAGTATGTAGCGGAGAGCGACTACGACGTAGGTGCGGGCTATGCGGGTTCCTGGCAGTGAAGGTGTTAATTATTGCATAAAGCATGTGTTAAACAGCCGTCCACTGGTCGTGTTGCAGGGCCGGCGTCCGCGCTGCTGCTGCTGGCCGCGCTGCTGGCGGCCGACGCGCAAGGTGATACAGTCACCACGACGGAGTGCAAGGCGCGCGGCGCGGGGCGGTGGGTAGTCCGTCGGTGCCCGGTGGACAGCGAGGCCACTATGTTATATTTGTCTGGTTGCAGTTTAACAGCAATCCCAGAACGGCCATTAACCGGCCTCCCCGCAGTAACATCGCTGGACCTGTCGAAGAACAAGTTGCGCGAGCTGCCCGTCCTACACGAGGACACGTGCCACAACTTGGCCGTCTTGGACCTGTACGGTAACCAGCTGACTTCAATTAAGAGCGGGACCTTTACAGCGTGTACAAAATTAGAAACACTGTGGTTGTATGAGAATCAGATACAGTTTATCAGCCATGACGTATTTACCGCAATGACTAAATTGAAGGTTTTATCATTGCATGGTAACAAGATCAGGTTAATACCTGATGAAATGTTTTCCAACAACGGCAAGCTTGTCGACTTACGTCTATCCGACAACATGATCACCCACCTCCCTCCACACTTCGCCAGCAGCCTGAAGCGCGCAGCCCCCCGCCTAGACACGTTTTGGTTCCACGATAACCCGTGGCACTGCGCGTGCCTTATCGAGCTGCTGGCGGATGTGCGGCGAGCAGGTGTGCGTGACTACTATAAACCGGCCTACTCCGGAGCTGCGTCTGTGTGCGGGTACGTGGGCGCGGAGCCGTGCAGCCGCCGCGCGCCGACCGGGATGCTGCGCGCCGCGCGGGGGGAGGGGAAGAGGGGCGCGTAACACACACGTATCCGGGTTGCTTATTCGTTTATATCTTACATAGTTAAATCATTTTATACGACTATATCGGAAAACAATCCTACTACCCTCTTGTCGATTCTATATGGGTGTCACATGCGTGTTGATTAGTATACTTTTAGAATACCTAAATATACTCTTTATAGTAATAATAATTATCATTTTATTTCGGAATAAATCAATATTTAGTTAATTACAATCAATAACTTATATATATTAGTTAAAAACAATTTACAAAAGTATTTACTTACATTAAATATATATAAAAGGCACGCCTAGCTACTAGGACATGCAATTTATTCTAGTAATACAGAAAGCCAATTTTTTCATCTTTCTGTTCTGCAGGCTGTTGGGGCTAAGTCCGATACGTATTTATTAGATTTGCTGTGATGACACCTTTTCACACATTAATAGCATTGTCCCCAGTACAACGCGGTAGACGGGTGATTCTGTTGTCGTGTAGGCGCGAGCTATTGTTTACCATCAAATGGTTTGGGATGAACCTGCTCTTGTTATTATTCAGATAATAGCTCATCTGGCCCCTATTTCACCAACTTGACAATTGTCACCTGACAACAACAATTCTCCGTACATTGCTGGTTCTACAAGTAACCTGGCGACCACCTTAACTTCTAGAACAAGCAATGTATGGTGAATTGTCAGGGTCAGATGAAAATTGTCAAGTTGGTGAAATAGAGGCCTGGTCGTGTTTATCACCTCACAAAGACAAGATAAGAATCCATCTCTTTTTATCAAGTAGTGTCGGAACGAGATGAGTGTGTCATCATGTCTCTGTACGCGCTAAGCGCGACCGCGCGGGTCCGTGTTCGACTCCCGCGTGTGTGCCCGCGGTGTTGCTGACGGTGTTGCGTCTCTCTCACACGTATTCCTTGCGTTATCCCATTTAAGGACATTTAATCACATATGTGTCATGGCTCTACAAACGATTTTCGATACAAAGAAAAAATGCTGCTATCTGCTACGGCATAGCATACGTAGCTTTAACCGCAGTAGTTTGTAGCGAATATCAATCATATATTATGTTAGTCATTAGTCCTGAATGGGTTAAGGTGCGCTTCTGTTCTCACCCGCTGAAAGCTTCGTCTGTTGCGGCTGCGGGTGGAGACGGAATCACACCTTAACCCATTCGAGGTGAAGCAACGCTACGCGTGCTACGCCGTAGCGCGTAGCAGCGTTTATCCGTTCTGTAGCATCATGGCCCATATATGCGTGCATTGGCATTGAATGGGTTAAGAGAAAGTCTAATATCGCAGGCAATGTCGCAGCTGGGTTAGAGGCCATGAGCTTTGCATCGACGCATTACTTCAAAATAAACGACAATCATGTCAATACAATATTGTCCTCGTTTGGTTTATAATGAAGTAATGCGACGGCGCAGATATCTTGGCAACGCTCCCAAATGTGTTAGCGCGAGTGGAATACAGCCGCGACAGTGAGCGGTGTAATACGGGGCGGGGAGGTGTTGTGTTCGGTGTTCGGACGCGCTGAGAGGGTTCTGTTAGCGTTAGATTGTTGTCCTGTTGGTTGCTGGCGGCGTGATGCGGTGCGCGTCACCTGGCAAGTTGAGGCGTGAGGTGCGGGGGCGGGCGGACAGCGGGGGGTCTATCGGACTGAACGTACTGGGTTGAGATCAAAGTTATATAAGACTCGTAAGCCAGAAGGAGAGCGCGCAATAAATGTTAATTTGATTTCAATCCAATATGTGTAGTCAGGTAGACCCCAGTAACTTGTTGTTGTGGATAAGTACAGACTCCATGTTGGGGAGGCCAAGTCTCTATCATGTTACTGTTTTATTATGCAATGGTTTTAAATGTTTTTATCTCTTAGGTATCAACTTAGTTAAGTTTATCTGTAGGTTTTCTATTTCAAGCATTAATCATGGATATTGTTTTTACTATTCATTGGTTTTTATTGTTTTTGTCGCTTATGTTTTAACTTAGTTATGTTTATCAAAGTTTTCTATTTCGAGCTTTTGTAAATGTCTGTAGGATTATTATTATTAATAATATTAATGAACTTTTAATGTGAAAAAATAAATAATTGATTTGTAGTGATTTTATTTCTTGTTTAATTTCCAAAAAACCACCACACCATAGATACCTTCTTCTTGGTGAACGATTTGCATAACTTACCTCAATGCAACAAGATTAGGTCAAATGAGGTAATCGTCCCAAAGCTCGAAACTTTCATTTCAATAATTGGCATGCTGCTTGTCATCTTTATTGCTATGAATTAAGATTCAGGATGCTAACTGTTGGGTCAGTGTCGAGCACTGTGACATTTACCTTAGGGAGGTATTCCATTTATCCAATATCTTTGTCTCATGTGTATTGAGTAACTTACTACTTTAATGAAATTTGATCAAAGATTGGATATAGAATTTGGACAAAGAAATTGGACTAGTGGAATACCACCCTTAAGCGCAATTTACACATGCAAGAAATTGCATGCAAGTTTCATTACATTGCGGGTTACCGAGGCACTTATACTGAGTTGGATCTATCAAACCCCGCAATGCAGTTATACTTGCATGCAATTTCTCGCATGTGTAATTCGCGCTTTACAGTCCCAAGACGAGAGTCACATATCCTGCAGGTCGATTGCGTAACGCTTCATACGTACGTTAGGTACATCTAAATGTCATGTATCCTACGGGAAAATGACTGCTGAGTTGTCCTAGCACTCGTTCGAAAAGTTATGTAACTACCTCTCTGATGGCTATCAAATAACATCGTAAAAATTATAGGTAATTTTTTTTTTTTTTTTTATTTCATTTATTTCAGGATAAAAATTACAATATAAATTTGCATAAATGTCAAAATTACAAGAATTTCTACCATGATCGTCAATATAATTGAAATGTAAAAATAAAGTATAATTCTATCTCCCAAAAAGGATCGTCATTTGTTATACAGTAGGTATAATAATAAAATTTAAAAAATATTCATGTCAACATAATAAAAACGAAATATATAAAAAAAAATATCAAAACATAATTCTCTCAATAAATACTATCACTAAAACTTAAAACAGAATATTATAATACTTAATAACACTTAATAACATTTGATACAATTAAAAGCAATCATCAGGCGGCAATGTCAATTTATTAGGTACATCATTTAAAAAGTAAGTTCCATGTACTCGTTCACGGAGTACAGAGGGTTGATCAACAAAAGATTTCTCAGCTTGCGCCGAAATGTTTCGTCAGATTGTTCATTTCTGATATCGGCGGGTAATCGTTCATAGTATGTGGGGCCGATGACGCGGGGGTTCTTTGTTGAAAGCGCCATGCGACGAGGAACCGTTCTCAGCCGCCCTGTAGAACGAAGCTGTTTCCCTGGAAAGTCCACGCGTTGGAACTGAGAAATGTTCATTCTTACAAATATTAAACAGTCGAATAAGTATTGTGAGTAGTGTGTCATAATGCGTTGAGATTTGAAAAGTTCTCTACAGGGGTGCCTATGCTTTACTCCAACAAGTGTACGAATTGCTCGTTTCTGCACAATTAACACTCTCTTTGCGTCTGTAGAGTTTCCCCAGAGGATTGTGCCGTAAGAAATAACTGAGTGGAAATAAGCAAAGTACACCTGTTTCAATGCCTCCCGGGAGATCAATGGTTTCAATTTTCTCAAGGCAAAGACGGCACTACCCAACCTATCACACAAACTGTCTACATGGCGCTTCCAATTCAAATTCGAGTCAACTATGAATCCAAGGAACTTGCTCTCGTTACATAGTGGCATAGGACTACTGGCCATACACGGCGGAAGCGAAATCTTTCGGCCAGAGAATAGCATTATGTTAGATTTTGAACAATTTAATAGAAGCCCATTTGCCGAGAACCAGTTCCTTAATTGACTACAAGCCTCACCAATCGTATGGCTTAGCTGGTCGTAAGAGTTTGCACTAACTAGCACAGTTGTGTCATCGGCAAACAATACAGACAAACCAGCCACAATGTTCGACGGAAGGTCATTTAACCTGCAAATAACTTATCTGTAAATGGACTGACACGCCATCTGTCGGACTACTTGTCGACCGATGGTTTAGGAGACCCTACACGTGCGAAATTGGCAGGACTGCCAAGCAAGGTCACAGAAAATCTAGTGTGGAGTGACCTTGATTTGGTCGGCCGCGGTGCTCCCGACACGTAGCCACACGGGCTGAATCACGCGACGGACTGCATGCAGTCCTGCCGATATCGGCCCGTGAAGCGTCTCCTTTTGGCGGGGGCGGGGAGTGGCGGGGGCGGGGACATGCGCGCGGGGTCGGGGAGGAAGGGGAGGGGGAGGGACCGACTCTGCGCAGGAGCACTCTATGAATATTAGGTGAGTACCTATCGTAAGTATCTTCTACAGCTGAGCGATAACAGAGCGGTGTGCGAGGGAAGAGATGCGCAAGCGAGGCTATTAGTGGATTTTTTTCCTCACACACCGATGCTCTGCCTATAAAATCAAGGATTTTGGGAGTGTAGGCGGAAGTCTAGGCAGTCTAAATAAGACACGCAGATACTGTACAGGGTGACTGGTAATTTGACCTATTCCTTAAAAGGGGTTATACTAGAGCTAATTTGCAACAATTTATGTCCAGTCAACCAGGGGTCGTTTCCCTGTTTCCCCGTGGAACACTTCTTTCTCTGAAGCGCCTTGCCTGCTCAGTTGACCTTGCACGAGGAAATATGCGATACCGGAGGCATCTGTAATCAATGAGTTTAATTTAAACATGTTAACAATCTTTTATTTTACTTGCTCTTGTGATTTTCATATGTAAGTTGTCATCAATATTTGCGCACCATATTTCAGCCACTGTCCAATTGAGCTTGGCACACTTATGATATGAAATAAGGAAAACAATGTTATGGTGCCACTGAGGTGGTCTGATGATGGAGTCAAAAGGTGACTATAGCGACTCCAAAGCTACACAAGATAAACAGGTACACAGGTACAGTACATAGGTACTTGGTTCGAGGTAAATCTTTAAAATTAATAGGGAGATGTTAAAATATCTACATAGTGTGAAACGAAATTATCTTTTGCCAAGTTTTTCTTCTTTTTGTTCTACCGTTTCATTCAAGATAAAGGCAGCTTTCCTAATTTCTTGATTCAAGGTTTTATTCTGTGAAGAAAGATGATGACGTTGCTTACCTGGAATGGTCGCTCTAAAGCCCTTGGTCGCCACCTGGATCTTCGGTTCCGGGACGCTGTACTTGTCGTCCGCGCGTGCGCCCACGCACAACAGAGCTACCAACAACACACGTCCTAGCGCCTTGATCGCCATTTTGTTGTAATGGCACAACGGGACGCGGAATGGTTTTTATTGTCGCATGATAATGGGGTCAAAATTCCATACGGGGTGGCAGTTAATTGATTATTATCAGACATCGTTAAGTAATTTTGTAGTTATCGGAATGGGCATTGACAATATCAATCAAAATTGTTAATTAGGGTAAATATGGACATTATTAACGCTAGCGCTAATTAAGCTTTACGATTGAAATAGTTTATACCAATTCCGTTAACAATACTACGCTGCACCAAAAATGCTATAAAATTAACGATATCTGGTTATTATTATCGGAGTTATGTCACATGATTTTTTGTGAATCCTTCATAGATGGCACCATTATTGCGGCAACCTTACAAAACCGAATTTTCTGTTTTTACAAGCTTTTATTGAACTTGCACTGTTTCTTTCTTTACGTGTGAGTAAGTTGTCCTTATGAATTTGCAGTCCATTTTTCAGCCACTTGCTTATATCCGATTTAGTATAGGTACTTTACTATGTATTAAATTGGCACCACCGAGCTAATTTGGTGATGGAGACGGAAGGTGTAAACTATACAAAGAAAACACGTCGTATTTGGGCTCACTGGAACCATCTCAACGAGTAACAATGGCAATAAAAGTTTTTACCAAAAAGGACATTTTTGACAGAAAATTTTTCGTTAAATATAATAAGTATGGATAGGCAATACATTACGTAACTTATATCGGAAATGAGTATTGTTTACTCGGTAAAAGCCACCCATTTCAGCCTCGAACTATCGACGCTCTCACTACGCTTACAGCGCTATGATAAAATAGCTCACCTGTAATGTGTAGGTAGCGCTTTTAAGGCACATCGTCATCATCATCATCAGCAGGACCTATGCTGGGCACAGGCCTACTCTCATGAATGAGAGGCAACGGGCAGTACCTAGTCCCCACGCTGGCCCGGTGCGGGTTGGGGACTTCATGCAGACACAATACCTATTAGATAAAAATCTACCATTTAGTTTAGCTATTCAATGTGGAAATGATGCTGCCACCATCATCGTAACATTGCGCTCGAGTCATTTTTAGGGTTCCGTAGCCAAATGGCAAAAAACGGAACCCTTATAGATTCGTCATGTCTGTCTGTCTGTCTGTCTGTCTGTCTGTCCGTCCGTATGTCACAGCCACTTTTTTCCGAAACTATAAGAGCTATACTGTTGAAACTTCGTAAGTAGATGTATTCTGTGAACCACATTAAGATTTTCACACAAAAATCGAAAAAAAAACATTAAGTTTTAGGGGTCAAAATTGTTTTTTCATCAAACCCATACGTGTGGGGTATCTATGGATAGGTCTTCCAAAATTATATTGAGGTTTTTAATATATTTTTTTTCTAAACTGAATAGTTTCCGCGAGAGACACTTCCAAAGTGGTAAAAAGTGGGTCCCCCCCCTGTAACTTCTAAAATAAGAGAATGATAAAACTAAAAAAAATATTTAATAACTTTATTTCACCATAGGGCAACCGTAATATTGTCTATGTTTTCCCGTTATATTTTGTCTGTTTTCGGTCGTGCAATGGCGATCTTTCCAATTAGCTCAATAAAGTATTTTTTTCTTAAATCTTTCGTGTTTGTTCTTAACACATACATACATGTAACCGAAAGACAAAAAAATTAAGTCTATGTGTGGCAAATCAATCGATGGGCCTTTTAAAATAAATAGAATCACCTCTGAATGTCTGGTATTTAGACGATGGCACTATAGGAGGTGATTCTGATGTTGTTCTAAATGATATCAGTACGCTCTTACCAGCTCTGCGGTCAATCGGCCTGGAAATAAATACTGCAAAGTGTGAGCTTTATCCTTGTAGTTCCTCTTCGTTAAATTCATTATATAATTTCCAAGCTTTATTGCCAGACATTAAAGTCATAAACAAGTCATCCTTTTGTCTTCTCGGAGCACCAATTTTTCCTGATGGTGTAAGTTCAGTTCTCCTGGCTAAGACAGCGGCTCTGAAGTCCTCCTGGGAACATTTGAAGCACTTGTCAGCGCATGTGTCCCTCGTGCTGCTCCGTAACTGTTTCACATTGCCCCGCGTGACTTACACACTAAGAACTGCGCCTACTTGGTTGTTTAGGCCGGAGATGGAGTCGTATGACATTGTACTTAAACAATGTCTGGAGACTGTTCTGAACGTTCAATTCAATGAGGCTCAGTGGCGCCAGGCAACACTCCCAATTCGGTATGGAGGATTAGGGGTCCGTTGTATAAAAGACGTCGGGATCGTTGCATTCCTCGCCTCTTCCCTTGCGTCGACAAATCTTGTCACTAAGATACTTTCTTTAAATGGTGGCAATATTTGTCTACCGTTTGTGGAAGAAGCTATAGTTGAGTGGTCATCTCGCTTTTCTGACGTAACGCAACCAGACAACCCCGCATCACAAAGACTCTGGGACGATTTATGTTGTAATGAAATTTATTCCAACCTTTTAAATGTAGCCCTTGGGGTAGATGTGGCTCGTCTAAAAGCTGTCAGAGCTCCCGAGTCTGGGGCGTGGCTGCACGCCTTGCCTTCACCAAACTTGGGAACATTGCTCGACAATGATTCATTGAGGACAGCGGTAGCCCTACGTCTTGGAAGCAAGGTGTGCGAGCCCCATCGCTGTATATGTGGAGCAATGGTCGAAGCGAACGGGCACCATGGTCTAAGTTGTCTGCGGTGTGCAGGGCGTATCCCTAGACATCACGCCATAAACGAGCTTTTGCGCCGTGCCATGGTCTCGGCAAACGTTCCTTGCGTTCTGGAGCCCCAGGGGCTAAGCCGTACCGATGGTAAGAGACCGGACGGTCTTACGCTGATTCCCTGGTCAAAAGGCCGCTGCCTGCTATGGGATGCAACTTGTGTGAGCACATTTGCACCCAGTCATCTTCACCACACCATGAGGGTAGCAGGCGCGGCCGCCGAAAATGCGGCAAAACTAAAACACGGCAAATACGCCCACCTAGAATCAGCGTACGACTTTGTTCCGGTCGCTATGGTGTTCGGAGGGCAGGAGGCTTGTTTGGGACCTTGGCCGGCGTCTAAGAGACAAGGGCTGCGACCCTCGTTCCGGCTCTTACCTGGTCCAACAAATATCGGTGGCAGTTCAGCGGGGCAATGCAGCCAGTATTTATGGCACCTTTGGACCAGATGGGAGCCGGACATAAAAAATATATTTTAACCTTGTTTTTTTAGTTTTAGTTTAGTTTTGTTATTATTCTCTTTCTGTTTAATCGTAGTTTTTATATATATTTCTTTATATGTACCTACTTTATCTGTTAAATAAAATTTCCTTCTCACAGGTGTGAATATGTATAGTCGGAGATAATCGCCCCAAAAGTCACAAAAAGAGCAAAAAATATTGGAAATCCGTACGTTTTCTTAGTTACTTTTAAATATATTAAAGAAAGAAAGAAAGATACATTTATTCACTAACAACAGGGCACACATATTAAACAACAAAAAAAACAGTAAAAACACATAAACATGTAACTAGTGTGTCTCTGAGGCAGTGAACCGGACACTGGCTCAGCATTATGCTGAGGTGTCAGTCAGACACCTACACAGCGTTTTCAGCCAGCACCGTTGGTGACTCACGGAAACGTCATACAATTATAATTACATATATAAACTACTATATTATTGTGAAAGGCGAGAGAGAAATAAACATAACATGTAAAGGCCAGTACGGGCTGGACAATTTTCGCCCATGTGTATTTTTTTTCTTATTTTGTAATTTTAAAAGATTTGTGTTACACACGGGTGCAGTTATTTTACGTATCGTGTGTTGCAACACTCGTTACGCTCAGGATTCTATATTCGAACGATTGAATCCATTCGCTAGCTCGTAGTTCAACCCTAGAATCCATTCGCTAGCTCTTGTTTCAATTCCACACTCGCGGTTAAAATACAACTTTGCACCCTTGTATAACAACACTTTTCACCTCACTGTAGCGAGGAAAGTGCACATTTAAATAATAAAATTTGCACCCTTGTATAAAGAAAATGTACCAAATAACTCGCTCGGAGGTCCCGGGTTCGAATCCCGGTATAGGCATTTATTTGTGTGATGAGCATGAATATTCTTGAGTCATGGATGTTTTCTATGTATTTAAATATTTATTTATCTATATAAGTACATATATCGTCGTCTAGTACCCATAGTACAAGCTTTGCTTAGTTTGGGACTAGTTCGATTCGTGTAAGATTGTCCCCAAATATTTATTTATTTATTAACTTTTTTTTTGGTCAAGTGCAATTCGGATTTTAGTTTTCCCATAAATTTTGAGACCCAGCGCCTTATGAAGGCAACAAGCAATTCTGAAAAGTGTTTTTGTATCGGAGCCCCCTTAAATATTTATTTTATTCTGTTTTTTAGTATTGGTTGTTATAGCGGTAACAGAAATTCATCATCTGTGAAAATTTCAACTGTCTAACCATTACGGTTCATGAGATACATGAGATACGCTCCAAGGTCAAATTACTTTAACCACTTGTGGATAAAATGCGATTTTGCTCCCTGTTTTTAACGGATAAAAGACGGCTTTCCGAGGCAGTGACGGGAAAAATATAATTATTACTGTGGTTACAGGCGACTTTATCAGCGGTCCCGTGCGTGATGAAACAAGTACGAATACACATAATGCTGGTAGGTAACTAAACTGACAAAACAAAGCTTCTTATTTTTTGCATACTGTAAGTAAGGTACAGTCAAACAATTATAAAATAAATATTTGCGGACAATCTTACACAAATCGACCTAGTCCCAAACTAAGCAAAGCATGTACTATGGGTACTACGAAGATAAACATACTTAATATCTGGGCGACCGAGCTCTGCTCGGGTGAAAATACGAGTAAGTTTACTTCCTATATATTTTTTTATTTTATTTTTAAAAGATGCTTATTTTCATTGGTCTTAAAAAACTCGCCTTGGAATTGAAAATTATTAAATTTAAACCCCCGACTATAAAGGAAACAACTAATACAAAAAGTTATACCAACAAATGGTATTCACAATTTACTTTAAAAACAAAGTTTAAACCGAATTCAATTCATTACTTCGCCAAGGAACATATGTACATTAACATTTCCTTCCCACTATATCTACTGCATGAACTGGTTTCCGAGAGCAAATGCGTTGATTATTACAGAAAACACCCATTCGCTATAAGTAGGCCGATAATATTTGAGGAGTTCCGTCGATTCCTCAAGGATCTCAGAATTAGCTTTGGCACTTCATTAGTTGCTACTTTAACGGAATCACAGAATATGTGACGTCTGTAGTCTTCATAATCTTATCTAGGTGAGGGCCCTTTCGGATGCACTTCGACCCAGTGGGATCTTTTGTGCATTTGTCCTCTCCTTTATACCTGCTCCCAGGCTTGCTCCATCATTTCCACAAAACAGATGATGCAGTTCACCAAGAGCACCTTGAATTCCTTTGGTTGCGGGTAGCCGTTACCAAAATAGTTCATTCTTTGTCTGGCAAGGGCATGATATTAACACAATAAGTGTTCCATAGTCTCATCCTCCTCGCCACACATTCTACAGTCTTAACTATCCGATAGTCCTATCTTGGCCAAGAGATCCATGACCCTGAAGTGACCTGTGAACACCCCAGATATAATTCTGAGTTGCTTCCTACTGGATTTCCAGAATTTTCTGGTCCAGCCCGAGTCCACTCCTTCTATGAAGAGCTTAGAGTGTCTTTAGCCAGCCTCATTACTCCACTCGTGTTGGTGTTTGGTTTTGGCGTAGGCTTTAAAGGCTGATATTATGGTTCCCTACGAGAGTCTTCATAATCAGTTCCATTTCACCAAATTTGTTGTTTCCGAGGCTAAATTTATACCTACACGAGTTATAATAGAAAATACCGAAATCTATACACGCGTTTACTTATTCTGTGACGCGTGCTTAATACAATTGAGGACCTTCCTCAATTCCTCATGGATTCCATCATCTGACTGGCTTTTTGAAAACAATGGGACCAATCTGGAAGTAAATACTCGTACTTTCACTAACATAAAAAATACGAATCGGTTCATAAATTAAATATGACGGAGTTCTGAGGTAATCAAACATTAAACATAAGAATCCTCCTTTTTTGGAAGTTATTAATAGAGTTATTAAGGAGTAGTGACACTGCTTACGAAGCTGGAGGGTCGCCGCGTTTGAATCCCGGAAAAGGGCAAATATTTGCGTGATGGACATGAATATTTGTTTCTGAGTCTTGGATGTTTTTTATTCTAAATTATCTCCAAAACGACTTGACCTATTAAGATTTGGATTTCTGTAAGGGGTTTTTAGTGGATATAAAAACCACAGATCCCAGTCATCCCCCGATGATTGGGTACCAGGCTGGTTTGCAGGTTTTCTCCAAGAAAAAAAAGGTATAGGTATGAATTGCTCAGGGTCCAACAAAAAATAAAAATGATGGAGCAGAACTCTCTAGATAGAGTAAGGTGAGTAGATATTGCATTACACAATGCTCTTTAAAAAATAATTCAACATAAAAAAAAAACTTGCGACGGATATGATTTTCAAATAATAAAATAGAGATTATATAAACCATTTTTTTACCTACAAAGGGAAAAATTACAACCAGAAATTATAAATAATAATATTCTTAACTCAGCATTTAGAATCACAAATTCAAAGAAAGGCATTATTAATGCCTGAATTAAGTTTCCGATAATGATGAGCACCGTCTAGCGAAGCGTTATTAGCCCAGTGGCGCCTGCGAATCGGAAACAATAACGCAGGTTAAGCAAAGATGGCAGCGGTCAGTCCTTGGATGGGTGACCGCCTGTTTGAGTGGTTACTAAAATGAGCGCTTCCGTGCTTTGGAAGGCACGCTAAGCAGTTGATCCCGGCTGCTGTCTATGACAGTAGTCGTTAAGCCGAGTTAGAGGCCTTCGGGTGGCTTAAGAATCTCTAACAGTCGAGTTGCCCACTCACTTGACTAATCTAACTTTTTTCAACCTAAATAACCTCATGGAAAAAAGAAGGCACAGTGCTATAAAAAAACATGTTTTTAATATCTATTATAATTTAAAAACAAAAAGATATATAAACAATAAAAAAAACGTATGACCATGCTTTTCCCGGCTTTAATACTACGAAAAATCTTTCTCTATAAAAAATAAAGCAAAAAGAAAAATTCCCTCGCTGGGATTTGAACCCCCGACCAAAGGTGTTGTAAGCCAATGTTATAACCATTCGTCTAATCAAGCGATGACAGCTGCGGTGAAATTACGTACTATATTGCACTAACAAATCTTTATGCGAGAAAATCTCGAGAAAACGAATTTTCTCGGAAACGAGACCTATCTAGATCGATTTCTTGCCCCCGTAACCACATATATTCCAAATTTCATCGAAATCGTTAGAGCCGTTTCCGAGAACGTGATTGCAAATATATATATATATATAGGCATAGCTATACAAAGAGGGAACGCAGCCAGTCTTATGGGAACCCTTCCGCAGGGATCCGATGAAATTTTTGTTTTGCCTAATTTTAGGTTAATTTAGTTTCTTTAAGTTTTTTCTAAAGTTATGTATTGTAAGTAGGTTTTTAACTGTCACATACCTAATAAAGAAGCATCAAAATAAACATATTTTAAAAATTAAATAGTAAAAAAAAAAGTCTACCAAATAAAGATATGAACTAGGTTATATGAAGCCGTAACTGTAAATAAACAGATTTAGCATACTTTCATCTTATTTATCTCTCTATGAACCCTATATATATATATATATATATATACACAAATATTGCTCGTTTAATAGTATAGGAGTCCCTGGGCGACCGAGCTCTGCTCGGGTGAAAATGTAGAACATACGGAGAAAACCAATTTTCCCGGACATGAGACCTATCTAGATCGATTTCTCACCCCCGTTAACCCCTGTGTTTCAAATTTCACCGAAATCGTTAGAGCCGTTTCCGAGAACGTGATTGCAAATATATATAAGTATATACAAATATTGCTCGTTTAATAGTATAGGATATATGGAGATAAATAAATACTTAAATACATAGAAAACATCCATGACTCAGGAACAAATATGCGCTCCTGTAGCCTTTGATTCCTTAGAATAAGAATAAGAATATGTTTATTTGGGAACAACAACAATACATCATATAAGGCTTAGATCTAAAGAAGGAATCTAGTGTTGCTTCAAAAAAGGAGTCCACTCAGCATGAGTCGACACATTACAAGCGCTTCGACCTCTTTATCTATAAGGAAAACACAATAATTAGATTGTTGGAAGTAGCCTAATTAACCAGTGTATTGAACGTCTATTTACCTTGTTTACCATGTCATTAGTAGCCCAAGTAATCAGTGTGCTTAACTTGTGTTTACCGAACTAATCATTTTGTAACGATTAAACTATGTTCTTTTAATAAATCAATGTGTTAGTACCTAAGCTAGTTGAATTAAGTTTATTAATTTTATTATTTTACCTTACACTGCCGGTTATTTTCATGTAGGTCATAAGAATTCTACACCTCATTATAAGAACACTGTGCAAGCAAGTAGAGGCAAACAACATGCGGTCTTATCGCTAGAGAGCGATCTCTTCCAGACAACCTAATAGACAACAATATCATGAATAAGAATGTAACTCGGTTTGTCTGTCTGTCTCTCCGTTACATTTCACGATTAAACTACCGGGCTGAATTAGACGAAATAATTTGGGATGAAGATGTTTTGAATCCCGGGGAAGTACTATCGACAATATTATCGACAGCAGCAGACTTTGTTACAATTAACTGACGTATTAATGCCATAAATGATAGTACGTATGTTCGTTAATTGTAACAAGGTTCTATGGTGGGTCATGATTCAGTTGGTTCGATTGTACATAGGATAGTTTTTATCCCGGAAATCATTAGGTACCTAAGGGGGTGCAAAGGGGTCGAAAGGTTGTATGGAGGTACGATATAAATGAGTTCCGCGTGGACGGAGTCACCGGCAAAAGCTAGTGAATAATTTACTTTAAAAACAAAGTTAAAAACCGACTTCAATTCAGTACTTCGCCAAGCCACATAAATAAATAAAAATCCTTTTATTTATTTCAGAATTCATGGTTTACAAAGTAGTTTTGTATGAATCAAAAGTTGAGTAATTTATTATTTTTATTGTTAACTAGCTTTTGCCCGCGACTTCGTCCGCGTAGAACTCGTTTATATCGTAGCTCGATACAAACTTTCACCCTTCATTTCCCTTTTAGGGGTAGGTAGATTTCCAATATAAAAACTATCATATGTCCTTCTCCGAGACTCAAACTATCTTTATCCTTATCAACATCATCATCATATCAGCCGAAAGACGTCCACTGCTGGACATAGGCCTCCCCCAAAGAGTTCCAAAGTGACCAATCCTGCGCCACCCGCATCCAGCGGACTCCTGCGACCTTTACCAGGTCATCAATCCACCTTGTGGGGGGCCTACCAACGCCGCGCCTACTAACTACCTCTATACCAAGTTTTATCTAAATGGGTTTTATCCAAATTTTCACCACCCATTTCACCCTCTTACATGATTTTCAGGATAAAAACTATGCATTGTCCTTTTCCGAAACCCCAACTATCTCTATACCAAATTTCATCCAAATATGGTACATCCAAATTTTCACCCCCTATTTTATGCCCTTGGGGGATTTTTTTCGGGACAAAAGCTATCCGTTGTTCTTCTCCGCGACGACTCAAACTATCACTATAAGTACCAAATTTCATCCTAATGGGTTCCATCCAAACTTTAACCCCCATTTCACCCCCTTAGGGGATGATTTCCGGAATAAAGACTACCCTATGTCCTTCCCCAGGATTCCCAACTATCGTCCTACCGTAAATGGGTTCTATCCAAATTTTCACCCCCATTTCACCCCCTTAGGGGATGATTTCTGAAAAAAAAACTATCATATCTCCTTCCCCAGGACTCCCAACTGTCGCTTTACCGTAAATGGGTTCCATCTAATTTTTCAGCCCCCATCTCACATCCTCAGAGTATTAGGTTTTAATGTGTATATTATTTGATACTGGCTATGCGACTGTCTATAACAGATTTAAATGTATAGAACCATGTGTTCGAATAAATGTCTTAATTGACATTGTACTGTTGTTTATGTACTTGACAAGCATGTAGCTTAAAATATATTTCATTATGTATTAATACTCGTGTTATTTGCATATTATACATCAAGCGTCCTCTGCAACCGCCCACCCTCACAATGGTTATGGGAGCCCAGAGTTATAAAATTGCAAACGAGTTTGTTCCAGGTCAGATAATTTAAGATACGACTGACAAAGTAGTTAATGTTTGGGTAAACGAATAACAAGATGAGTACTGTTAAAATTGAACCACTTACGCAAGAAAATTATGAAACTTGGAGGATTCAGGCTGAAGCAGTCCTGGTAAAGAACGATGCATGGTGCTACGTAGATGGGAGTAGCGTGAGGCCTGCTGAGCCAGAGGAATCGAAGAAGTGGGATATTGGAGATGCCAAAGCTAAGTCAGACCTTATTCTTGCCATTAGTCCATGTGAATTGCGACACTTACGTGGATGCAAGACATCGCGGGATGTATGGTTGAAGCTTGAAAGCGTACATGCATCAAAGGGACCCGCCAAAAAGGCAACGTTGTTGAAGGAGCTTTTACTCCACAAAATGAAGGAGGACGGCGACGTTAGAGAGCATGTTATGCGATTCTTTGACGTGAGAAGCAAACTGGCTGACATGGAGATTGAGATGCACAACGACTTAGTTTCCATAATGCTTCTCTACAGTTTACCACCAAGCTTCGAGAATTTCAGATGCGCTATCGAGTCAAGAGATACGTTGCCTGATCCCGAGGCTCTAAAAGTCAAAATTATTGAAGAAGTGTGTTCTAGAGGACAAAAAGAGAACGAAGGAAAAGCTTTTCTTATTAGGTCGAGGAGACCTTTCAATCCGGCGAGCGGTGTCATTGGGACCCACTTTAAAGGCAGATGTTGGGAATGTCATCAATATGGGCATAGAGCGTATGACTGTAAGATGAATAAGGACAAGGAACAGTACAAGGATAGTGCTAACTATGTGTCAGAATCAGAAAACTATTCACAGAATGATAGTTTCGGTCTTGTAACATTTAATTGTTTTTCAGGTGATAATGCTGCCTGCGGCGGGAATGAGGACTGGATTATCGATAGTGGGTGCACCTCACATCTGTGCAACGATCCTAGTAAATTTGGCAACTCATTGATACCTCTATCCGGTAAACTAAATTTGGCAACAAATTCATGCACAAATGTACGAGGTAAGGGTACTGTAAGGTTACTTTCATGCAAAGAGAATCTCAAAACAATCGTGGAATTGCGCGACACTTTATTTGTTCCCGATTTGAGGTGTAATCTAATTTCAGTTGCAAGAATGACTAAAAGAGGGTATAGTGTTACATTTGATGAAAAGACAGCACGTGTTAGGAATAGTGACGGCAACACTGTACTTGTAGCAAATCGTTCAGGTAATCTTTATTACGTTGAGGAACAAATGGGTACCGTTTCAGTTCTGTCAGGGGTAAGTGATGACTTAAAGTTGTGGCATGAACGATTGGGGCATCTAAATAGGAGAGATCTTGTGAAACTTTTAAACAAAAGTGGTGTGAAAGTTAAGATGACGGATGCAAACCAATTGATTGACTGTAGTATTTGCGCGAGTGGAAAAATGAGTGCATTACCTTTTTCAAGGAGTGATGGCCCATGTAGAGAAAAATTGAGAATTGTCTATTCTGATATTGTAGGCCCTATGCGTCATGAGGCCATTTATGGAGGGAAATATTTTATCACCTTCATTGATGATTCACCAAGATGGTGTGAGGTGTACTTGTTAAAGAAAAAGAGTGAGGCACTGAATTATTTCAAAATTTATAAAAACCACGTGGAAAATTTGACTGGTAGGAAAATTACTTATCTTCAGACAGATAATGGTGGCGAGTATTGCAGTCGAGAGTTTGACGAATATTTGCAAAATGAGGGTATAAGAAGAAGGTTGACCATACCTGGAACTCCTCAACAGAACTCCGTAGCAGAGAGAAAAAATAAAACACTAGTGGAGATGGCGAGATGCATGTTATTTGCGGCAAATCTCTCACCAGGCTTTTGGGGTGATGCTGTACTAACTGCATGTCATATTCGAAACCGATGTCCAACAACTAGCCTGGGAGGTGATACGCCATATGAAAAATGGTATGAGCGACCTGTCAGATTAGATTACTTACAACCATTTGGAACCAAGGTACACGCCTTAAACAAAGAGGAGGGTAAGGATAAGTTCGCTCCCCGCAGCGTAGACGGAATATTTGTAGGCTACCCTAAAGACAGAAAAGGTTACAAAATTTGGCTGCCACTTGAGCGAAAATTTATCGTTTCACGAGACGTCAGATTCCATCACCACGTGGATCAAAATAATGAAAATGCGATACCTGAGGCCGATCCTTTTGAGATTAAAAAGGAAGAGTTACCGACCTATTTCAATGAAAAATCAAACCCCAATTTAATAGAAATAGTTTTTCAACCTGAAAGTAATTTTGTAAAACCCGTTGAAGTGCCTAACACTTTAGAACATAGACATGAAGAACCAGGAAGTATGCAAGAAGCTACAGGTGATTTGGAACCGGCGGAAGTGAATATAGAAAACATTCAGGAAATGACTAACAACCTAGTGCCAATAATTGCTGGACCATCTCGACATTCCCAGGAAAATATCAGTCCTCGCAACAATGAAAGCAAAGCAATGAAAAGAGGTCCAGGTAGACCACGGCTGGAAAGAGGACAGGTTGGACGGCCAAAGAAAATCTATCATATGGTTGAAGAGGAATCAGAAGTTCGAGAAGAAGTTGGCATGGCAGAATTTTCTGATTGCCAAGATTTTGTCGGTTCTGCGGAAGTATCATTAAAGCAAGCGCTGTCAGGCGTTGAGCGACTTGAATGGGATGAAGCCATCTTGTCGGAGATAAGAAGTTTGATAAAAAATGACACTTGGGATATAGCTAAACGACCCGTAGGCCGTAGTGTTGTTGGTTGCCGATACGTTTTAACAACCAAGATGAATATTGATAAGACTGAAAAGAAAAAGGCGAGGCTCGTAGCAAAAGGTTACAGCCAACAATATGGTATTGATTACCATGATACATTTGCACCTGTCGTTAGGCTGGACACGATAAGGTTACTGACAGCACTTGCAGTTGAACTTGATATGGAAATTCATCAAATAGACATCAACACAGCTTATTTGAACGGTTCACTAGACGAAGATATATACATGGAGATACCGGAAATGTTAAAAGAAAGTTTGCAGAAGCTTCTAGCGTTAGAAGAGGAAGGATCCATCGTATATGTACGGGCTAAGCAAATGTTAGCCGATATGGAGGCGGGAGGTGAGGCTTGCATACTAAAAAGATCCCTTTATGGTTTGAAACAAGCTGGACGCCAATGGAACGCTAGACTCGATGAGCAACTAAAACGGATGGGACTACGGCCGTCGTTGAATGAGCCATGTCTTTATTTTCAAGAAATAGATGGTGACACCAAGCTCTTTGTTGCCGTGGACGTCGACGATATTTTAATAGCATCGCAGAAAAGAGTCTACATAGAAAAGTTCAAGAATGAACTGGCCAGCGAGTTCGATTTAAAGGATTTTGGCATCGCGAAGTATATACTGGGGATTGACATTGAGCGAAGTGTCAACAAAATCAAGCTGTCACAACGAAAATATATTGAAAATTTGATTAGTAAATTTGGTTTGGCAAAATGTAAGGTAACAGTGTCAACTCCAATGGAAATAAATTTGAAATTACAATCAAAACAACAAAACACAAATACCGATGAACGATACCCGTACCGCGAATTAATTGGAAGTTTGTTATATCTATCCGAGGGAACGAGAGGTGACATTTCAAATACCGTTTCAAAACTTGCACAATTTGTAAATGCCCCAAGTAAAGAGTGTTGGACGGCCGCAAAGCGTGTATTGCGGTATTTACAAAGAACGAAAGAATACGGTATCGTATTCAGAAAGACAGGTAAGTCGTTACAAGGGTATTCTGATTCCGATTGGGGTGGTTGCTTGCTGGATAGACGGTCTTACTCTGGTTATGCTTTTGTATTAGGTGGTGCGAGTGTGTCGTGGAAGTCACAGAAACAGAAATGCGTTTCCACAAGTTCTTGCGAAGCGGAGTATATTAGCTTAGCATCGGCAATGAAAGAGGCAATATACCTGAACAGCTTACTCACAGAAATTGGTTTAGGTAAATTTGCGAAAGTAACCTTAAATGTTGATAATCAAGGGGCTATCTACTTAGCCAGTGATCCAGTGTTTCATTCCCGTAGCAAGCACATTGATATACGATATCATTTCATGAGAAGTGTATTGAAGGAGAACGACAACATTAAGTTGGAGTATCTGTCGACAGACTCCATGTTGGCCGATGTACTGACTAAGGCTTTGCCAAAAGTAAAACATTATGCATGTATGTCTGGTTTGGGCATTAGCTTATAGATTATTATTTAATTTTATTTTTTTGTTTGGTTGCTGTTGTACTTCTTCTTAATATACACATCAAGGGGGTGTATTAGGTTTTAATGTGTATATTATTTGATACTGGCTATGCGACTGTCTATAACAGATTTAAATGTATAGAACCATGTGTTCGAATAAATGTCTTAATTGACATTGTACTGTTGTTTATGTACTTGACAAGCATGTAGCTTAAAATATATTTCATTATGTATTAATACTCGTGTTATTTGCATATTATACATCAAGCGTCCTCTGCAACCGCCCACCCTCACACAGAGGATGATTTGCGGGTTAAAAACTATCCGTTGTCATTCTCCGGGACTCAAACTATCTCTATACCAAATTTCATCTAAATGGGCTACATCCAAATTTTCACCCCCATGTCACCCCCTCGGGGATGATTTCCGGAATAAAAACTTTCTTAGGTCCTTTTCCAGGACTCAATCTATCTTTCAACCAAATTTTATCAAATAGGGTCACAAACAAATTTCCACCCATAATTACAACCCCTTAGGGGATGATTTTCGGGATAAAACTATCCTATGTCCTTCCCCAGGACTCCAACTATCGCTATACCGAAAATGGATTCAATCCAAATTTCCATCCACCATTTCACGCCCTTAGGGGATGATTTCCTCCTTTCATTTGTTCCGGGAAAAAAAATATTCTATGTCTTTTCTTAGGACTCTACCTCTCTCTATACCAAATTTCATCTAAATGGGCTATTTAAATCTTCAACACTCATTTCACCACCTCAGGAGATGATTTTCCGGGGTAAAAACTATGCATTGTCCTTCCCTGGGACGGCTTCTATCTCTTTACCAAATTTCATCTAAATGGGTTTTATCGAAATTTTCACCCCCTATTTCATCCCTGAGGGGATGATTTTGGGATTAAAACTATCCGTTGTCTGGTGGTACTGGGTACCAAATTTTCAGTTCCAATTTCACCCCATCAGGGGATGATTTCCGGAATTGAAAACTATCATAATGTCCTTTCCCAGGACTCAAACTATTTTTCAACCAAATTTCATCAAAATGGGTCACGAACAAATTTTCACCCCGAATTACAACCCCTTTAGGGGATGATTTTCGGTATAAAACTTTCCTATGTGCTGCCACAGAAGTCCAACTCGCTATACCGTAAATGCGTTCCATACAGCACCTCTTGGCATCAGCACCGGAGTGTGACTTACTTGCGTGGCGATGGATGTATGTGTGCGGTGAATGTCTGAGCTTCTGTGAGGAGATGGATGATAGGCAATCAACAGTACCAATGTAATTATATGTGTTTTGTTTGTTTTGTTGTATAGTTTAGTATCGTTTTCATGACGCATTGGTTTTAGGACTGTAATGTGGTGTTAACATGTTTTTAATAATAAATAAATACAAATTTTCATCCCCCATTTCACCCCCTCAGGAGATGATTTTTCAGGATAAAAACTATGCATTGTCCTTCCCTGGGACTCCTTCTATCTATTTACCAAATTTTAACTAACTGGGATTTATCCACATTTTCACCCCTATTTCATCCCCTTAGGGGATGATTTTCGGAATTCAAAGTATCCGTTGTCATTCTCCGGGACTCTATACCAAATAAACTATCTCTATACCAAATTTGATCTAAACAGAGTCCATCCAAAATTTCATCCCCCATTACACCCCCTTAGGGGAAGATTTCCGGGATAAAAACTATCCATGTCCTTTCTCATAACTTAAACTACCTCTAAACCAAATTTCATCTAAATAACCCATTTAGATGAAATTTGGTTTAGAGGTAGTTTGAGTCCCGGAGAATGACAACGGATACTTTATAGATACTTTATAGTAGATAAAACTATCCTATGTCCTTCCCCAGGACTCCAACTATCGCTATACCGAAAATGGATTCCATCCAAATTTCCATCCACCATTTCACGCCCTTAGGGGATGATTTCCTCCTTTCATTTGTTCCGGGAAAACAAATATTCTATGTCTTTTCTTAGGACTCTACCTCTCTCTATACCAAATTTCATCTAAATGGGTTCTATCCAAATTTTCACCCCCTCAGGAGATGAGTTTTCAGGATAAAAACTATGCATTTTCCTTCCCTGGGACTTCTTCTATCTCTTTACTACATTTTAACTAAATGGGATTTATCTACATTTTCACCCCTATTTCATCCCCTTAGGGGATGATTTTCGGGATTCAAAGTAGGTATCCGTTGTCATTCTCCGGGACTCAAACTATCTCTATACCAAATTTGATCTAAACGCAGTCCATCCAAAATTTCGTCCCCCATTACACCCCCTTAGGGGAAGATTTCCGGGATAAAAACCATCCAATGTCCTTTCCCAGAACTTAAACTACCTCTTAACCAAATTTCACCCAAATCGGTGCAGCGGTTTAAGTAGCTACATACAAACTTCCACCCCCCATTTCATCCTCTTTGGGGTTGATTTCCGGGATAAAAACTACCGTATGTCCTTCCCCAGGACTCAAACTATCTCTATACCAAATTTCATCTAAATCGGTTCAGCCGTTTTCACATGATGCGCGGTCACATAAACAGACAAACAGATAAACAGATAAACAGACAAACAGACAAAAAATCTAAAAACTGTTGGAACGTGTTCTGTTGTCGATTCTAAGTATCCCTAGCCAATTTTTTTTCGAATCCATTCCATGTACAGACTTTCGACCCTCTTCAGCTTTATTATATGTACTAGCTTTTGCCCGCGACTTCGTCCGCGCGGAACTCGTTTATATCGTAACTTTCTCCCCCCTTTTCAACCCCTTAGGTGATGAATTTCCAGATAAAAACTATCTTTAGTAAGGATTCTTTGGGAAGGCCCCGGAATTCAAAGTATCTCTACACCAAATTTCATTTCAACCAAATTTAGGAAGAAAAGTTAACAGACAGACAGAGTTACTTTCGCATTTGTAATATTAGTATGGATTGTATGAAGGAAAGGGTCATTATGGCTGAGTTGCATGATTTTATAGATTAGCTTACTCCGAACGCCTTTTTTTACAAAATAGACTCCGCCGCAAACTTGGTTTCTATGACCCGCCTCACTATATAGTTATTATATATATATAGATGCATGTAGGCTTTTGTCATTATTATTTTGCATATTTTCATATCACACGGCCGTAAGGACCTTTTCTACTAAACCGTAGGACTAAATTAACTGACTTGTAATTTAAATATTTTATATTAAAAATAAATATACGTCAACAAAATGTTACATCTAATAGTTTTCAAAATAGCCATAATAAAACGTATTTTTTACCCCGTTTTAGAAAACATCTTCTAAACTACCGCCATAAGGTACCTTTACCCTTGGAACGTCACATACATATATTTACCTATATAATGTTCCTATTCCCCAGGACTCCCAACTACCGCTATATACCGTAAATGGGTTCCATTCAATTTTTCACCCGCTATTTCACCTCCTTAGAGGATGATTTTCGGGATAAAAACTATCCGTTGTTATGACAACGGGTAGTTTTTATCCCGAAAATCATGGAGAATGCTCCAGGACTCAAGCTATCTCTATACCAAATTTCATCTAAATGGGCTACATCTAAATTTTCACCCCCATTTCACCCCCTTAGGAGATGATTTCCGGAATAGAAACTATCATTTGTCCTTTTCCAGGACTCAAACTATCTTTCAACCAAATTTTATCAAAATGTGTCACAAACAAATTTTCACCCCCAATTACACCCTCTTAGGGGATGATTTTCGGGATTAAACTATCCTATGTCCTTCCTTAACTATCGTTATACCGTAAATGGGTTCAATCCAAATTTTCATCCACCATATCTCACCCCCTTATGTGATCCCCTTATTTCCTCATTTCATGTGTTCCGGAATAAAAAATATTCTATGTTCTTTCCTTGGACTGAGACCTCTCTCTATACTAAATGTCATCTGAATGGGTTCTATCGAAATCTTCAACCCTCATTTCACCACCTCAGGAAATGATTTTTCGGGATAAAAACTATGCATTGTCCTTCCCTAGGACTCCTTCTATATCTTTACCAAATTTCATCTAAATGGGTTTTATCCAAATTTTCACCCCCTATTTCATCCCTGAGGGGATGATTTTCGGGATTAAAACTATCCGTTGTCATACTCCGGGACTCAAACTATCGTTCAACCAAATTTCATCAAAATGGGTCACAAACAAATTTTCAAGAGTAAACTATCCTATGTCCTTCCCCAAGACTCCAACTCGCTATACCGTAAATGGGTTCCATCCAAATTTTCATACCCCATTTGACCCCCTTAGGAGATGATTTCTGGACTAATAATTATTTTAAGTCCTTCCCCAGGACTCTTAACTATCTCCATACCAAATTTCATCTAAATCGGTTCTATCCAATTTTTCACCCCTCATTTCACCCCCTCAGGAGATGATTTTTCAGGATAAAAACTATGCATTGTACTTCCCTGCGACTCCTTCTATCTCTATACCAAATTTTAACTAAATGGGATTTATCTACATTTTCATCCCTATATTTCATCCCCTTGGGGGATGAATTTCGGTATTCAAACTATCTATTGTCATTATCCGGGACTCAAACTATATCTATACCAAATTTGGTCTAAACGGAGTCCATCCAAAATTTCACCCCCCATTTCACCCCCTTAGTAGAAGATTTCCAGAATAAAAACTATCCAATGTCCTTCCCCAGAACTTAAACTACCTCTAAACCAAATTTTATCAAATTGGATTACATCCAAATTTTCACCCCCCCATTTTACCCACTAAAGGGAAGATTTTCGGGATAAAAACTATCCTTTGACCTTCCCCGGGACTCAAACTAATTATATACCAAATTTCATCCAAATCGGTGCAGCGGTTTAAGTAGCTCTATACAAATTTCCACCCCCTATTTCATCCCCTTAGGGGTTGACTTCCAGGATAAAAACTACCCTATGTCCTTCCCCAGAACTCAAACTATCTCTATACCAAATTTCATCTTAATCGGTTCAGCCGTTTTCACGTGATGCGCGGTCACATAAACAGACAAACAGATAAACAGATAAACAGACAAACAGACAAAAATTCTAAAAACTGTTGGAACGTGTTCTGTTATCGATTTTAAGTATCCCTAGCCAATTTTTTTTCGAATATCTTCCATGTACAGACTTTTGACCCTCTTCAGCTTTATTATATGTATAGAATAGATAAAGATTTACTAGCGACCCGCCCCGGCTTCGCACGGTTTTATATGTATAAAACATGCATGTATTATACATATAAATATTCCGATTGAGTCACTTTATCTATTTAAAAAAAATAGTAAGTAGTTTTAAAGATCTAAGCATAGATAGGGACAGACAGACAGCGGGAAGCGATTTTGTTTTATACTATTTAATGAAGATATATGAAGGCAAAATATCAACAAATAATAATTTATTATTTAATAATCATAATTAAGACTACTTATGTTCATTATACTGTTGACGGTATAACTGAGGCTGTCTCTAATGTAGCCGTCGTTCTTCACAGCCACAAACGCCAGGTATTCGATGACGTCGCCTTTGTTCAGTTCCACGTCTGGCAGGTCCACCACCCACAGCTGCTTGCCGTCGACTTCGATGCTCGAGCCTGTTTCCCCGTGGAACTCTACTTTCTCTGAAGCGCCTTGCCTGCTCAGTTGACCTTGCACGAGGAAATATGCGATACCGGAGGCATCTGTAATCAACAAGTTAAGTATAAACATTTTTCTCAAGAATGGCCCGCAAAGTGAACATAACTCGCGACATATTGGAAGGTAAAGTAGATAAGTTTAAGCCCAGATCAAAATTAAAAAATAAAAATCATATTTTTTTGTGCAGGACAACCAGCTCTGTAAATACCGATAGATATAAGCTTGTACATAACATGAGAATAAACTTGTTTACGCAATGTGTTTGATTCACGCGAGTGCGTTCCAAAGGGTCGTAACCCCTAGTCCGCCAAAGGCCCTTACGACCTTTGGCTACCCCATGGAACACACTCGCGCGCAAGGCTGAATAGATCGCTTTAGGTAGCCTAGACTAGACGCAGGGACCTAGAATAGAGACATAACAGAACAGGGATAGATAAACGAGCGAACTATACAGGTACGAACGGTCGGATAATAAAATCCGACGCCTTAGCGTAATTAGGAATAAGTTTAATAACTATTGTCTGTTGTAATACTATAACTGTTAGTACTATTAACCTAAGATTGATGATAAACAATGTATTAGCCTAAGATTGATGATAAATAAATGAGAGGGTCGTTTCGCGCCAATATTTTCCCGCCAATACTTCCCGCCAAAAACACGGAGCGGGAGGGTCACGGGGAAAGGAAAAACATGGTATAAATATGGCGTCCGGGCCCCATGAAGTTCAGTTCTACAAGTACCTGCGAAACGGCATCAACTCGGAAGATTGAACAAGTCTTTCACTCACCTGCTCCCACATAGGAATCCCGTCAAATTCAGTTGCATAACCAGTGCAATAGGTGCATCAGGCCCATTTTTTTTTATACTACGACGGTGGCAAACAAGCTTACGGCCTGCCTGATGTTAAGCTGGTACCGTCGCCAATGGACACTTGTGAATCCAGAAGAATCACAAGCGCGTTGCCGACCCTTTATTCACTTGAGGATTCGCTGCGTTGGCAGACAGAGACATGCAGGTCCCTCACTCCCAACACAGCGCATCCTAAGGAGCTCTTACATATAAATTCCTTTATTTGTCGAGTATCAAACTTTTTAAAAAGTAGAAACTGGCATATAAAAGACGGCACAGGTCGTATTCAGCCAAATCAAGTCGTATTTTTCTGTAGCAAACGCGACATTTTTGTATGAGTCTCAAAACGTTTGCGATTCTGTTTAAATAAATATATTATGACATTTAATTTGATGTAATTTGCAGTATCCATAATTTGTATTTAATAATAAAGCTTGATTTAAAAAAAAAATATTATTCAATTTTTGAGAAAAGCACTAAATTAGCCTCAGCCGGAATGACAGTTGCAGGCTTCGTATTATAATTAAACGGACTCGCAAGCTCGTCCGTTTAAACAAATACTCAGCCTGCAATTACCTTCTTCCCGGCAACAGCAATAATGTTCTATTAACAATCTTTTATTTAACTTGCTCTTGTGATTTTCATAATATGTAAGTTAATTTGAAGTTTAATATGTAAGTTGTCATCAATAGTTGCGCACCATTTTTCAGCCACTGTCCAATTGAGAACGTAAATTCGGTGGAAATAAGGAAAACAATGTTAAGGTGACACTGATGTGGTCTGATGATGGAGTCAATAGGTGACCATAGCGACACCTAAACTACACAATATAAACAGGTACACAGGTACAGTACATAGGTACTTGGTTCGAGGTAAATCTTTAACTAAGAAAATTATAGGGAGATGTTAAATTATCTAGCGTGAAACGAAATTATCTTTTGCCAAGTTTTTCTTCTTTTGGTTCTACCGTTTCATTCAAGATAAAGGCAGCCTTCCTAATATCTTGATTCAAGGTTTTATTCTGTGAATAGAGATGATGACGTTGCTTACCTGGAATGGTCGCTCTAACGCCCTTGGTTGCCACCTGGATCTTCGGTTCCGGGACGCTGTACTTGTCGTCCGCGCGTGCGCCCACGCACAACAGAGCTACCAACAACACACGTCCTAGCGCCTTGATCGCCATTTTGTTGTAATGGCACAACGGGACGCGGAATGGTTTTTATTGTCGCATAATAATGGGGTAAAAATTCCATACGGGGTGGCAGTTAATTGGTTATTATCAGACATCGTTAAGTAATTATGTAGTTATCGGAATGGGCATTGACAATATCAACCAAAATTGTTAATTAGGGTAAATATGGACATTATTAACTCTAATTAAGCTTTACGATTGAAATAGTTTTTACCAATTCCGTTAACAACACTACGCTGCACCAAAAATGCTACAAAATTAACGATATCTGTTTATTATTATCGGAGTTATGTCACATGATTTTTTGTGAATCCTTCATAGATGGCACCATTATTTTGGCAACCTTACAAAACCGAGATTTTCTGTTTTTACAAGCTTTTATTGAACTTGCACTGTTCTCTTCGTGTAAGTAAGTTGTCCTTATGAATTTGCAGTCCATTTTTCAGCCACTTGCTTATATCCAATTTAGTATAGGTACTTTACTATGTATTAAATTGGCACCACCGAGCTGATTTGGTGATGAAGACGGAAGGTGTAAACTATACAAAGAACACACGTCGTATTTGGGCTCACTGGAACCATCTCATCGAGTAACAATGGCAATAAAAGTTTTTACCAAAAAGGACATTTTTGACAGAAACTTTTTCGTTAAATATAATAAGTATGGATAGGCAATAAATTCAGTAACTTATAGTGGAAATGAGTATTGTTTACTCGGTAAAAGCCACCCATTTCAGTCTCGAACTATCGACGCTCTCACTACGCTTACAGCGCTATGATAAAATAGCTCACCTGAAATGTGTAGGTAGCGCTTTTAAGGCACATCGTCATCATCATCATCAGAATATATAGGTCCTGCTGGGCACAGGCCTCCTCTCATAAATGAGAGGGAACGGGCAGTACCTAATAGTCCCCACGCTGGCCCGGTGCGGGTTGGGGACTTCATGCAGACACAATACCTATTAGATAAAAATCTACCATTTAGTTTGTAACGAGATAAACCGTGTTTGATGGTATGCGTAGACGGCTATCACTTACCTATGTGTGTAACAGCAACCTGACGAACTCGAAGAGTCGTCCACACTTGATTTTATGCACCGCGCTAGTCAGTCAGATAGATTTCTCACAGAGGTGGGTATGCTTTGGGTTCACGGTCATAGGAGCAATTAGTGCTTTCTAAAGAGGGCGCCATGCATTTCAATTTATACTCTAAAATGCAAAAGAGTTGTATGCAGGAGACCTATTTAGTAGCTAGCCACATAGAAATATGAACAAAGATTCAATTACAGAAAGCAAGTTTATTACAGTTCTCACAATCGTTTTAAATATTTACTAAACCTTAACTCTACTGTAGGGATAGCGGCGTGGCTCTCTCAGATGAGATTAAAATATAGGTCCCTGACCGAGGACGAAGTTTGACTCTAAAGTTAAATCTTTATATATAAGTAGGCTTTATTATTACGCTTAGGTCTGTGTGAGGCTCGTTTGCATTATTAAATTACAACATTAATATCTCATGGCAGATTCCATGAATGACACCAAAAAAAATGGAGGGAGGTCACCTCTAGAAACCCGCTACACGTGCGTCACGTCCCGCTGCGGTCCACTGCGTCTACCCAGGCTCCCAGATGAGAAACTGCTCGTGTCGGCATCCGCATGTGAAGTACAAAAGGGGCGTATCACCGCACGCGAATTCCTGCGCCCGCTCAATTGCCTGTCCGCAACTGGAGCCCCCGCAAGGCAGCCAGCACGTTGTCGCTGTAAATCACAATCAACATTTAAGACTTGAACGAACAAACAACTATCACTTTCTCTCCGACCACATTTCGACAAAAATTACTAGAACTAGCTTTACCTGGCAAGAGTTCAAAGCTAAGCGTTGGTGATTTTCCGCCTCCCAGATATCTTCTTTAAGAAGTAGTGTGTTACATCTGAAACAAAGCAATGTCCCTCCTCTAAAAAACCGCCGCTTGAACACGATAAATATTTCTTCCGCTAGATCGGCGACAATTTCATTTCACTCACCGACATTTCCAAAGCGTCAAAGCATCTCTGTGTCACTGGATGTATGCTGCTACATTTAAGTTAAACAAATGGCCTCCCGGCCGAAGCGAGCACTTCTCAAAAATTGCGACCTTTTCGCTCAACGCATTTTCGAAGAAGAACTTCTCATTGCTTTTGACAGCCGAGAAAAAAAAAAAGAAGCTACCATAGACAATCCCCATATTCTGTTCAAATACCATAGAGGTATAGACCTGTAGTTATGCCTTGGATGCATGACGACAAATTATTTATCAAAAATCAAATATGATCATATTTTCTAATAGCTTGTTAAAAGTTAAGGATTATTCCTAGCGCTTTGACAACACACAAAAAAAGACTTATATCGTTGCCTTGAACGAGATGATAAACGCTCTGGCGCAGTTCCTCCGTTGGTCAACAGATGTCGGAATCGTCGCTTGCGCCGTTCTGCAATAGATGGCGCTATGAGTCTGAAAGTTAATGTGTCGATGCCGAAATTACACCGTAACATTACCGCTTCAGTTAGATAAAAAAAATTTTTTTTTTTTTTCAAAAAAAATTTTTTTTTTTTTTTTTTTTTTTTTTTTTCAAAATTCTATGTCAATATAAACCTGTAGAGAGAGAGGATATACATAACTCCTTGTCCAACCATCCCACTAAGAAAGCGCACTGCCTTCACTATACATCATACGCAACTCAGCCTATAGTACGACCATGCCGCATATGAAAGGTCATCGACCCCTGACCTACACAAGAGTTCCTCCTTCAGGAGCAAAAAAAAAAATCCAAAGATGTACGTGGCGATATGACAGGTGTCATAGCGTCTCGTTAGAAGCTAAAACTAGCTTTCAAAAGTTTGAAAAGTTCAAAACGATAAAATGCCGCTGACTGCTCGTGAAGCTTCCAGCTTGCTGCCCATAACGTTCTGAAATATTTCAATTACCATATCAAAGCAACACTAACGTAAAGTTTTAGAAAGTACTGTCCATGATTAAAACCAGCGCTTGCATATGTTGATAAGACATATACCCGTGATATATACCTACTCACTTTAATGCACCAAGTAGAAATCGTAACAGACTAAAAAATAACAACCCCTTTTTCACACAGAAATCTTTAAGTAGTAGATCTTAAAAGTTATACTAGATATGTCCATATGACAGAAGCAGAGATAAGAAGACTTATTGTCCTTTTAGAGAAGTACCGAATTATTTCGTTCAGCAGTAGAATAATATCAAGTGGATACAGAAGTTCCAAGTAGCTTAAGCCTAATGTAGACAGTTATTTACCTAAACTAACACGCGCGTTCCTATCATGCGACTTATGCCATACGTATGCGTATGCGTATGCCTATGCTATGCTATGCTATGCTATGCTATGCTATGCTATGCTATGCTATGCTATGCTATGCGGGCGTCCCCACTTCTATGAACTTAACTACAAACCTAGCTATCTATACGATGCGCTAGTTCTACGCTACGTTACTTACCTATATATTTACCTAACAAACCACACTTAAAGCATGCACTAGTGTGTTTGATATTTATCCTATATTGTTACCTAACACAATCGATGGCCAACTCGAAGGTGTATCCTAATATCGAGGTCAACTGTACATTCCGGGAATTTCGATTTGAGTGCATAATAATTACCTACAGGCATTTACCTAGGAAATACTACGTTCCTATATCTGACTCAACGAATAAGGGTTACTCAAACTGTAAAAAAAATCCATGTCTGGTTTCACATTGACAGACGTAATGGCTACTTACGGTTCGTTTATTACCTAATATACCTACATGAATTCTTCACCAATCAGTGGTTATCCAAAATAAGCTTGAAAATAAAACATGAGTCTACCTAACAAATAGGTCAAGGTCATTATCATTAACCTCATAGTAACTCTAATGATTTATTCGAATAGTATTCTGTCTGACTGTGTCAGTCTGGTTGTGACTTCTGAGTGAAATTGTAAAGTCAAATCCGATTAAATGAATTGTGATAGCATACAGTTCAGATACTTATAGTTATTAGGTTTCCATAAAAGTTTTCCAACTCTTTCCTATTTTGTGTCTATATGTATGCGAACATACATACCATGGAACTAAATTCCATTAAAGCGACCCCAAAGAAAAGAAACCACCATAACGTCAACAGAATGATTCACATCTAGTACTATCCAAAAGATGTCGCTAGCTTCAACGAGACAACATCCATCTGTACAACTATAACATAGAATGCCCTTCATGTGGTACTGTAGAATACTACTCTCAGAGGAGAAATAGACTCCCACCCAATATTTAAGAAAATACGGATTAAATGCCAGTTACCCCAAACAAGAGAATCCTACGACAATTATATGAAAGATAAAATGTCTAACCTCAAACACTAGTGAACACCTTGAAAAGGTAGCCAGTCATACCCAACGACCGCTGCAACACGAAGCTGAGAAGCGATCAACCCGCAGTAACAGTTGTTGACCTTAAGATGACATGAGCCAGCTTCGACAAACATCTCCTTCGCAGACCTGAAATTCGTCATCAATGGACAAGCCTGAGATAAAAGAATTCGCTTTTATGGTATAAAGCGCAGTTAGCAGATTTAAATTGTTGTTTGAGCTCATCCACAGTGCTAATAGGATCTACCTCTAAGCCTTTCGCTTGCAATACAAATAAAACAGTTCGTCTTTGGTCATGTTATCTAACCCTGAGTAATTATAATAATAAGTTACACAAGATAACATTCAGCTTTTCTGAACAAAGAAAGAGAATACTCCTTTGAGTATTACAGTGATAAAAAGAAGAGTATTTCTTTTACCATTAATTAAGCTTAAATCCTATAAATATACTGACTCAGTAATGTTGTATAGTAACATACAAAATAAAACCACCATCTTGCATTGTGGCTATTACAGTTTTAAAAGAGCAGAGTAGAAGTAGCAAGCTATTATTAACATAAAAGTAAAATTCTTACTTGAACCTTCATACCTACTTAAAGTTATGAGTGAGATATACTTCTTTCCACTCCAAGAATAAATAATGACATATACATATATATGTAATAAGGTTATGGCCTAATGCCATTTAATTAATTAATTAATTTAACAAATAAGTAGTACTTATTATCAAGCATTTTAATGATTGGCTTATTGCCTTAAGTATTTTGAGAAGTGTTACATGAATTTACCATTCCATAGAATACAAATAAACATGGTAAAACCATTTATATATAAGTATTCTATGTGCCAGTAACTGTATATTGCAGTGCATAGTTTTGCTTTCACACAAAGCAGTAAAAAAAATATTCCAAGTTTAGTTCAGGAGAATTGAAATGTCAAGTTTGACAGTTAATTTATAATAGTTACAAACAGTACCTTATATTGTGTCCAGTTGGAACACCAAAATTTATATTTCACTCTACAGAGTGATGAGAAAAAAAATTACACCCGTTGACACAAATAGTAAAATGTTTTGACACATGAACAGTAGATATAGATATTTGATAAAGACTATGTAACTCAACAAAATATAAGCCTCACACAACCCTACTCAGACCGCATCTAATACAGGTAATTCCTACTATCAAAAAAAAACACCATGCACCGATAACCGTTGAAACCTCAACCCCAAAGCATCACGTTGGGCCGACAAAATGTAACGAGATAAACCGTGTTTGATGGTATGCGTAGACGGCTATCACTTACCTATGTGTGTAACAGCAACCTGACGAACTCGAAGAGTCGTCCACACTTGATTTTATGCACCGCGCTAGTCAGTCAGATAGATTTCTCACAGAGGTGGGTATGCTTTGGGTTCACGGTCATAGGAGCAATTAGTGCTTTCTAAAGAGGGCGCCATGCATTTCAATTTATACTCTAAAATGCAAAAGAGTTGTATGCAGGAGACCTATTTAGTAGCTAGCCACATAGAAATATGAACAAAGATTCAATTACAGAAAGCAAGTTTATTACAGTTCTCACAATCGTTTTAAATATTTACTAAACCTTAACTCTACTGTAGGGATAGCGGCGTGGCTCTCTCAGATGAGATTAAAATATAGGTCCCTGACCGAGGACGAAGTTTGACTCTAAAGTTAAATCTTTATATATAAGTAGGCTTTATTATTACGCTTAGGTCTGTGTGAGGCTCGTTTGCATTATTAAATTACAACATTAATATCTCATGGCAGATTCCATGAATGACACCAAAAAAAATGGAGGGAGGTCACCTCTAGAAACCCGCTACACGTGCGTCACGTCCCGCTGCGGTCCACTGCGTCTACCCAGGCTCCCAGATGAGAAACTGCTCGTGTCGGCATCCGCATGTGAAGTACAAAAGGGGCGTATCACCGCACGCGAATTCCTGCGCCCGCTCAATTGCCTGTCCGCAACTGGAGCCCCCGCAAGGCAGCCAGCACGTTGTCGCTGTAAATCACAATCAACATTTAAGACTTGAACGAACAAACAACTATCACTTTCTCTCCGACCACATTTCGACAAAAATTACTAGAACTAGCTTTACCTGGCAAGAGTTCAAAGCTAAGCGTTGGTGATTTTCCGCCTCCCAGATATCTTCTTTAAGAAGTAGTGTGTTACATCTGAAACAAAGCAATGTCCCTCCTCTAAAAAACCGCCGCTTGAACACGATAAATATTTCTTCCGCTAGATCGGCGACAATTTCATTTCACTCACCGACATTTCCAAAGCGTCAAAGCATCTCTGTGTCACTGGATGTATGCTGCTACATTTAAGTTAAACAAATGGCCTCCCGGCCGAAGCGAGCACTTCTCAAAAATTGCGACCTTTTCGCTCAACGCATTTTCGAAGAAGAACTTCTCATTGCTTTTGACAGCCGAGAAAAAAAAAAAGAAGCTACCATAGACAATCCCCATATTCTGTTCAAATACCATAGAGGTATAGACCTGTAGTTATGCCTTGGATGCATGACGACAAATTATTTATCAAAAATCAAATATGATCATATTTTCTAATAGCTTGTTAAAAGTTAAGGATTATTCCTAGCGCTTTGACAACACACAAAAAAAGACTTATATCGTTGCCTTGAACGAGATGATAAACGCTCTGGCGCAGTTCCTCCGTTGGTCAACAGATGTCGGAATCGTCGCTTGCGCCGTTCTGCAATAGATGGCGCTATGAGTCTGAAAGTTAATGTGTCGATGCCGAAATTACACCGTAACAAGTTTAGTTATTCCACGTGCAAATTATGCTGCCACCATCAAAGACGTCCACTGCTGGACATATGCCTAAATTAGGCAGAATATAATATAACTTTGCAAATTATTCTAGTGGACGAGCTTATCCATTAAGATCACTCAGGATATTTAACAAAATAGGTTTTGCAGAAGGGTTATTCATAGGGTAAGTAAGTAGTAGTAGGACTAGTAGGCCGTTGCCGGCGTAACAATTCAACAATTATTGCAAAAATTAGACATAATTACTATGCGGGCGAAGCCGCGGGCAAAACATATTTTATTGACAAAAACAAAACATTTTAATTTTCAAAAAATGTATATCAGTTATGTCATTAGAATTATATCGCATCACTACATAAATAAAAATTAAATTTAAATGATGATATAAGTAAAGAAACGTTTTATAACAAGTATTCTTAGTTTTTTCCTCCTCCTGTAAAATTTTCTCAACTGTAAATTACTTTATTTTACCATAGGACAACCGTAATATTGTCTATGTTTTTCCCGTTATATTTTGTCTGTTCTCGGTCGTGCAATGGCGATCTTTCCAATTAGCTAAATAAAGTATTTTTTCTTAAATCTTTCGTGTTTGTTCTTAAGGTGGTTCGATTGCCATACAAAGCGTTATTTGACATTCGCAGGCTAACGGCGTGATATTTTAAGAAACTTATGTAACAAACTTTCATCAAATGGCTTCCCATTTGCGCCAAATTCCCCCATTCCTAGAATAAACTTGTATAAACTAGATTAATTTGAGAAAAATAGTTTTCCCAAAATATCACGTCCCAAACCAATTTCTCAAATTAATCTAGTTTATTCAAGTTTATTCTAGGAAAGGGGGAATTTGGCGCAAATGGGAAGCCAATTTATGGAAGTATGTTACTTAAGTTTCTTAAAATATCACGCCGTTAGCCTGCGAATGTCAAATAACGCTTTGTATGGCATTCGAACCACCTTAACACATACATACATGTAACCGAAAGTCAAAAACATTAAGTCTATGTGTGGCAAATCAATCGATAGGCCTTTTAAAATAAATAAAAGGTTTCTAAGCATTTTTTTTGATTTGGTGAATATAGTCGGAGATAATCGCCCTGAAAGTCACAAAAAGAGCAAAAAAGATTTGAAATCCGAACGTTTTATTAGTTACTTTTAAATATATTAAAGAAAGAAAGAAAGATACATTTATTCACTAACAACAGGGCACACATATTAAACAACAAAAAAAAACATTAAAACACAAAACATATGTAACTAGTGAGTCTCTGAGGCAGTGAACCGGACACTGGCTCAGCATTATGCTGAGGTGTCAGTCAGACACCTACAGCGCTGATTTTCAGCCAGCACCGTTGGTGACTCACGGAAACGTCATACAATTATAATTACATTTAAAAACTACTATATTATTGTGAAAGGCGAGAAATAAATAAACATAACATGTAAAGGCCAGTCCGGGCTGGACAATTTTCGCCCATGTGTATTTTTTTCTTATTTTGTATTTTTAAAAGATTTGTGTTACACACGGGTGCAGTTATTTTACGTCTCGTGTGTTGCAACACTCGTTACGCTCAGGATTCTATCTTCGAACCATAGAATCCATTCGCTAGCTCGTGTTTCAATTCCACACTCGCGGTTAAAATACAACTTTGCACCCTTGTATAACAATAGTTATTTTTAATACAAGGGTGCACAAAACTTTTCACCTCACTGTAGCGAGGAAAGTGCAAATTAAAATAATAAAATTTGCACCCTTGTATAAAGAAAATGTAACAAATAACGCGCTCAGAGGTCCCGGGTTCGAATCCCGGTATGGGCATTTATTTGTGTGATGGGCATGAATATTCTTGAGTCATGGATGTTTTCTATGTATTTAAGTATTTATTTATCTATAGAAGTATGTATATCGTCGTCTAGTACCCATAGTACAAGTTTTGCTTAGTTTGGGACTAGTTTGATTCGTGTAAGATTGTCCCCAAATATTTTTTTTTTTGTTTTTTATTTTGGTCAAGTGCGATTTGAATTTTAGTTTTCCCATAAATTTTGAGACCCAGCGCCTTATGAAGGCAACAAGCAATTCTGAAAAGTGTTTTTGTATCGGAGCCCCCTTAAATATTAATTTTGTTTTGTTTTTTAGTACGCTCCAAGGTCAAAATACTTTGCCCACTAGTGGATAAAATGCGATTTTGCTCCCTGTTTATAACGGATAAAAGACGGCTTTTCGAGGCAGTGACGGGAAAATAGTTATTTGTTATGCAATGCTGCAAAGTTGTTGTTTGGCGCAAGTGCTTGTATTGAAAGCAGAGCTAGCGAAGGATGGTTAGATTGAACCATGAGCGAAGCGAATGGTTCAAAAGTACAATCCTGAGCATAGCGAGGTTTTCACAGCACGAGACGCCAAACAACTTTGCTGCCGAGCGAAACACACAACTTTTCACCTCACCACCGCGAGCAAAATTATTAATGTAATGAAAGTAATTTGGACCTTATAGGTACTCGTTTTCAATAAACGTTTGTTTACATCTCATCAAAATCAAAGCATTTTATAATTATTAAATGTAACATAAACATTTTCGCATCTTGAAATAGACTCCACGCTTACATTCAAAAAGTCCCGTGCGTGATGAAAGAAGTACGAATACACATAATGCTGGTAGGTGACTAAACTGACATAACAAACTGTAAGTAAGGTACAGTCAAACAATTATAAAATAAATATTTGCGGAGAATCTTACACAAATCGACCTAGTCCAAAACTAAGCAAAGCATGTACTATGGGTACTACGAAGATAAACATACTTATATATGTAGATAAATAAATACTTAAAAAAAAAAACAAAATTTAAACCTATACCTACACTTAAAACTAATAACTAGTATATACTCGTACATACTCCCCGATGCCTGTGGGAAGGGTGCCCATAAGGCTGGCCACATTTCCTATGCGTTGACCGAGGAAGTAGCCAGCCCTATAGTCTGCCGAGTTCTCCATCATTTTCTTTTTGATAGTGAAGTGGCACCAGGCCCCAAAGGGTGCGCCTAGATAGCCTAGCCATCTAAAGTCTGTCTAGATAAGTTGAAGCCTAAGAATTGAAATGTAAATGGGTAGTCGAATAAAGGAAAGGTCTGCGTTACCAGGAAGGTTGTAATAAAGAAAACAAACTACGAGTATTAGGTTTAAAATTTAAGATCATTTATTGATTGATTCGTTTATTTGATTTATTGTTTGATATTCGATTGGATTGATATTTGAATGATTTGCTATTTGTTTGTTTGTTTAAATATTTTAAACAACGTATTTATTTAATAGTTAGTATTACTAGTATTTGATATTTATTTGTTGGTCTAGATTATTAAAATGTAGTATTTATATGATAATTAGTATCATTAGCATTTGATTGGTATTTTAAATCAAATAATGAGTAATTGATAATCTTTCATCATCATCATCATCATAAATTTAAGAGCCAGGCTCTTGTCGGTGGAGTAATCGCCATTCTGTTCTTCTTTCTACCACTGTTTTGAGCTCCTGATACGACATTACATTAACTTTCTCTTTAGCTTGGTCCATAAACGCACGTCTTGGCCTTCCTCTGCCTCTCCTTCCTTCAATTTTTCCTTCAATTATAGTTTTTATGTAATTGTCATGTCGTATCAGGTGCCCCAACATATTTCCCCTTCTGTTTTCAATAGTTTTTAGTAGACATCTTTGTTCTCCTATCAAATTTAGAACCTCTTCGTTTGTTCTTCTTTCTGTCCAACTAATACCTTCCATCCTTCTCCATGCCCATATTTCAAATGCGTTCAGTCTCTCTCTGTCACGCTGGGTTAGAGTCCACGTCTCACTTCCGTACAACGCTATGCTCCAGATGTAGGTCTTAATAAAACGTTTTCTGATCTTTCGAGATATTTTCGCCTTTAATATTTGCTTTTTGGCATTGAAAGCTTTTTTGGCCATGGCTATGCGTGCGATGATATCCGAAGTGCATCTGGAGTCACAGGTTATAATGCTGCCTAAGTATTTAAAGCTTTTGACTTGTTCAATGGCTGAACCTCTAATTTTTATGGGATCTATGATTTGGTTTGTCTTAGATGCAATTAATGTTTTGGTCTTATTTATATTTATTTTTAGTCCAAATTCTGTGAAAATGAGGTCCATTTCTGTTACGAGCTGTTCAAGCTGTGCAGAATTTTCGGCTACCGCTGCGATGTCATCAGCAAATCTTATAAAGTGAAACTTTTCTCCATTAATTTTAACACCGCCTTTTTCTGATCCCAAAATTTCTCGAATGGCGGTTTCAATGAAAATATTAAAAATCAAAGGCGAGAGTGGACAACCCTGCCTTACACCCTGTTTTATTTTGGCTTTTCCCTTCTCCTGTCCTATTTCTACTATGGTTTCTTGATCTTTATATAGTGCATGTATAATTCGCCTGTCTCTATAATCTATTCCTATTGTACGCAGAATGTTCATCATCTTTATCCAGTCTATTTTATCAAAGGCTTTCTCTAAATCTATGAAGGCTATATGAGTGTTCAGGCCTAGTTCCATTCTCCTATCTACGATGAGTCGAAGAGCAAGAATAGCTTCTCTTGTGCCTCTTTGTTGCCTGAACCCATATTGGTCAGGTCCCAGATAGCTCTCCGTTATTGGTCTTATTCTGTTTTGCACTATCTTAATGAGAATTTTAGATGCTTGTGATATAAGGCTCAGCGTTCTGTGCTCTTCGCACTTCAGTGTATTTAGTTTCTTTGGCAATGGTAACACTTTACTAGTTTGAAAATCTTTTGGAATCGCTCCTGTGATGTAGATCTCTTTCACTATTGCAAATATTTCATTTTTCATAAAATCACATTCTAATTTGTTTATGAGTTCAATGTATATTTGATCATCACCTGCTGCTTTACCATTTTGAATACTATTTAATGCTCTGTCAAACTCTTCTCTAATGATACCAGGACCTAGTTTATTTTCATCTACTTCCATTTCTCTCTCTATGTCATTATCTGTTAAACCATTTCCGTTGTATAATTGTTCTATGTATCGTATCCAGCGTTGTAATATATCTTCATTATTTAGTAAAATTTTGCCATGCTCGTCCAAAATTGCAGCACTTTTTGTCTTGTGATGTCTTCCTAGGTGTCTGACTATACTATAGGCTTTGTCTAATTTCCCTTGTTTAATAAAGTTTTCTATATGATTACATGCCTCAGATATGTCTTGAGCCTTTGCTTCTCTGCACTTTAATGTTATTTTATTTGAGAGGTACCTGTATTTCTCTATGCTATCTTCATCCACTCTATTCCTTACGCTTCTTCTTTCAATCATCATATCTATAATATCTGTGGTTAACCATTTCTTTCGTGGTGTGATCTTTTCTTTACCCAATGTTTCTTCCGCACTAGTCCTAATTATATCTCTAATGTTATTCCAACGGCTTTCTATTTCTATGTTGTCTAATATATCTTTATTGTACTGTTCTAGTTTATATCCTACCTTATTGCTATATTGCACTCTATAATTACTATCTATTTCTTTAAGCTTATTGAGATCGATACTCTTTGGTCTGTTCTTTCTTTTAGGCCTCTTATTTTCAAAGTTGAACATGCTGACTAGAAGATTGTGGTCGGTATTGATATCTGCATCGGGCATTGTTTTACATGATTTGATTTGCTGCCGATGCTGTTGTTTTGTTATGATAAAATCTAATTGATATCTTCCTATATCTCCAGGCATTTTCCATGTGTATAGGCGTCTTTTAGGTTGCGCAAATAATGTGTTCGTTATTATCAGATTGTTTTCTTCACTAAACTGCACCAGTCTTTCGCCTCTACTGTTCCGCTTTCCAAGTCCAAATTTACCGACTATATTTCCCTGAGATCTTTCATATAAAAGCAAAATCGAAACTTTTATTATTATATCAAATAAGGCTAGTTAAACCCTTATTTGATGCTCGACTCGCTTCCTAAGGCATTGTGGGTGGGAAAAGTCAGTCAAGCTTCCGGAAAAACCTCCACGCCTTTAGTGACACATCATTCTTACTAATTAAGTTACACAACTTAATTTTTTTTTTTTTTTTTACAACTTAATTAGTTTCTTATAAAACATTTATATTTTATAATATTTTACAAGGATGTACTTTGTACATATAGTTTCTCGAGTTAAACATGTTTAATCGAATACAATTCACAAGACATTATTCCTTAGGATAACAATTACACACACACACTATAAAAGGTACTATCAATAATACACCAGTACTGAAGGTTGAATACTCCTTGACACCACAAAGGAATCGAACCCTTGTTGCATTACTTGATAAGGTTCTCTATTACTTTAGATACGAGGGTCGAACTCGTATCTCATTACTCTTATTCAGTATCATCACTTTATTACTTTTGAACAGAGTTCTTTATTTATTTCTTTCACTGACACAATAGACCACCTTAACTGGTCACAATAGAAGTGTTTACAACCACAATATATCCTCGTATACACCCACAGTTATAAAACCCACAATAAAATCTGGTCGTGTTTATTTGGCTTATTCCGTCAAGTACAGAGATTTCTATAATAATATCCTTTATTAACTGGGCAGTGCAATTACTGTGATCTTTAGTAATTAACTCCAAATAAACACGGATGCCAAAAAACACTGCTGTAGGTACTTAGCTTTCAATTATTGCGTAGACTGTCGACCACTGATGTTACAATCTAATTAATAGGTTTCACATAGTATAGACTTGTCGAACGTTCTTCTTTGACAATCTTATACAATTATCATTGATATAATATATGTAAACACCATCAACACAATCAGATGTACACGCTTCTCCCGTCAATTATCAAGTGAAGTCCTCCCCATCGGTTGACATCTTGAGACGGCCAACCGTTCCATCATTATTACAAACATTACTATAACTTATAAATATTAAGTTCTAACTCTAATTATAGTGACGTAAGGGTTCTCGAACTGCATGGTCATCCTTGGTGCATCGCTGCAGACGCCGGCGCCGCTCTCGCGCATCTCCCTCTCTCCTTCAGACGACGCTATTGTTCTAATACCAACTTACCAACATGTGCAAAACAGATTGGCGTGCAGCATAGTCCTCTGTCTGGAATAAACATTTAACAACCGTAGGCCATTGTATGTATGGGATAATAGACATTAGCTCTGTGTAACAGAACTCCAAATAAAGTGTGTGTTTTGACCAAAGTCTCTATGCATACTCGCATTGTATCGATTTCCATTGAAATCGTTCACAGCTCTAAGGCAATAACTCGCCTTTTTCCTGACAAGTACGGCCATAAACTATAATTAAGTTCAAATAACATTAAAATAAGTTATAACTATAAACAAAAAACATAAAAAGGGGAAGTTATAAAAAGAATACCGCCTCTAAGAGGTCAGACTGCGGCATGGACCCCATTACGCTGGCAGCATTACCTCTCTGAATCGCAATGGAAATACGTTGCGAGAGGTAAGCGCCAGCTCTGGGGTCTCCAGTTGCTTGGACCAGCCGCGAAGACAAGGCCTTAATGAAATTCCTCATATCTGACGACCAAGGACCCAAGGTTTCCACAGCAAGCGCCGCAAAATCGTAATCCTTTAACAAGGAGGAATATTTGCGGCGCTTGTTCACTTGGGCCTGGTCGGCTGCAGCGCCGGCCTGTGAACGGGTGCCCTGGATGTGGGACTGGGCGAAGGTGTCAACGCAAGTTACATCCCACACCAGGGCTCTGCCTAGTTTCCATGGCACCAATGTAGCCCCGTCTGGACGCTTGCCATCGTCACGCGCCAAACCCACAGGTTCGAGAATTGCCGGCACGGAGGCGGTGGCAAGCGAACGACGGATCAAATCATTTAAAGTGCCATGACGGTACAGGCGGCCGGCGCTTCTATGGCAAGAGAGACCGTGTCTACCCAGCTGGTCCACGGCCCTCCCACAGTTACACGTATGAGCGACACAAATTCTGGCTCCAAGTCTGAGGCATACCGATATTCTCAGACAGCTTGGGTCCAGAACCGTGCCTACGTTCCGTGACGGGAGAGCATGCAGCCAGTGCCCCGACTCGTTCACCGAAACAGCCAGGATACGAGCACGATCTGAGTCGCCCGGACTATTGGCAAGAAGTGAAGCATGGGTTACCTTGAGGCGTGGAGTATCCCAAGCTCTCTGAACGTGCATTGAGTCGGGGACGTCTGCACCTGGGCACGAGTCACACCAGGCTCTCCTGGCCTCCGCCAGGCTCGCTATCTCCGTGTCAAGTATCTGTGGTTTATTTAAAATAATACTGACAAGAGACATCGAGCCGTAGGCGGAGGACAGGAAAGCCGGTAATGCCACGCTGGAAGAAGAACGGACGCCCAGACCACCGAATCTTATTGGGAGAACCGCTTGGGACCAAGAACTGAAATCGAAACTTATGTTTAAGACTTTAGACAGAGTGGATTGTAGGGAGTCGTCGATGGCAGATAGGATGGATGGAAATTTCCAGATTGGACAGCTGCGAAGTAAATACATGAACTTTGGGGTGAAAAGGCAGAACCGAATTATGAAAAGAGCCATGTGGGGATTGATTTGGAATAGTAATTCGGAAGTATTGTTAAAGAGGTTTAATTTACAAGTTATAATTGGGTTGATGGCCTCGTCAAAAATGGGAGAACCTAAGAGAGATAGCGATGAGTTTGAATGAACCGAAATGTTAGGCAAAACTGCGTTAAAATTTGTCAGTATCTCAATTTTTTTTTCAGGTGAAAGGTGACTGGGTAAATAAATCTCGCATTTAGTATTTGTTGTCTTAAAATGGTATTCATTCCAATGTTTTTGTTTCGTTAATACTCAGTATTTGACTACTAAACTAGGTAAACCATGTTACCATCTCAATAGCTTTATAAAGCCTGTGGGCGTCCGAACTCCAAGGGCCGAGAGTTTCCACCGCGAAGGCTGCAAATATGTGGTTGTTTGTGAGGCCAGCATATTTACGGCGCTTCGCGGTTTCTGCCGCTAACGCCGCCCCGCCTGCTCTCAAGGACGTGGAGGCTAGATGGGACGGTGCCAGGGTATCAACGCAGGTTGCATCCCAGATAAGCGGATAAATACATAGAAAACATCCATGACTCAGGAACAAATATTATGCGCTCCTGTAGCCTTTGATTCCTTACAAGCGCTTCGACCTCTTTATCTATAAGGAAAACCATAATTAGATTGTTGGAAGTATCCTAATTAATCAGTGTATTGAACCTCTATTTACCTTGTTTACCATGTCATTAGTAGCCCAAGTAATCAGTGTACTTAACTTGTGGTTACCGAACTAATCATTTTGTAACGATTTATGTTCTTTTAATAAATCAATGTGTCAGTACCTAAGCTAGTCGATCAGTAGAATTAAGTTTAATTATTTTACAATTTTACCTTACACTGCCGGTTATTTTCATGTAGGTACCTAGTCATAAGAATTCTACACCTCAATATAAGAACACTGTGCAAGCAAGTAGAGGCAAACAACAGGCGGTCTTATCGCTAGAGAGTGAACTCTTCCAGACAACCAACTAGTAATAGACAACAATATAATGAATAAGAATGTAACTCGGTTTGTCTGTCTGTCTTTCTGTTACCTTTTCACGGTTAAACTGCCGGACTGGTTCAGACGAAATAATTTAATATTTTACAAAGTAGTTTTGTAAGTATCAAAAGTTGAGTCATTCATTATTTTAAATGTTAGTAAGTTAAGTTTTTTTTAATTACATATAAGTATGCTCATTTATTCATAATGGATAAAGGATACTTTCTTTCTTTGTTTGTTTTGTTATTTTAATATTAAGTTTCTTACTTTAATATTATGTTTGTATGTCGATTAAATGACTGTATGTGTTTAAATAAAGTAATCTAAGGCAGCACCATTAAAATAAGGCTACTCTAACGACTAAAGAATTGTCTCGATGACGGTTCACGCTTGATTGTTTCGGTTAAATGTTATCTTATCATTCCTTAGTGACCTTTGACGGTATAGAAAGTGTCGCGCGCCGGCCGTTCCTTAGTCTCTCGTGTGCTGTCCAAGTGTCCACTCCAGCGCCGCTGCTAAACATTAAAAATAAGTATGTCAATTTTTTCTATCTGTTTTTATACGACTGCCCAAAGAAAAGGAGTGTAATGTTTCAGGGTATATGTGTATTTGACTCATTCGATTCCCTGTGACGACAGTACACAGTATAGGTTGGCCATTCTCATTCTCTGTGTTTTTTTATTCATGTGCGTTAAAAAATGTAAATGTTAATATTATTTATTTTATTTCCACTGCATACATATCGAAGTAGTTTATATTCTTAAGATTTTAAGTATACTTATTTAAATAAAATAATTATATTTATTATACATAAAAAGTATCGAAACTGTTGTATCTATGTACTATTTTGACGAAATTTGTTTGTGTGTTTGTGATGTAAATCTGCACCAAATTTTCGTAGTTCTTTCATTTATGGTTCCAGAGTTACCTTTGTACGAATCAGATTTTTTATATGTTTGCACCCATGGTAGACTTACAAAGTGTTTTAAGGTATTTTTCCGTGGACGATTAAATGGATCATAAAAGATTTAGTCCCATAGTAAACTTACGAATCGGGCAAGTTCGCATATTCACTGTGTCAATTATTGAATATATGTGAAGTAAATAAGCCTTTGACAAATAAACGAATCTAGTTATTTCGTTATTTTGCTATGGTGGCGATTGTAACCCGGTTATATGAGTAGCCTGGAGCAAATTTGCGAATGTGGCATATTCGTCAATTTGTTATGGTGGCGATTTGTACACAACTACGTGTATAGCCTACAGCTAATTAGTGAATCTGGCAAATTCGTTAATTTATCGGTGGCTTTTGTTATCCAGCAACATAAGTAGCCAATAATCAATCTGCGATTCTCACTTATTCGTAAGCTTATAAAGTAAAGACGCGAATCAGGTCTTTTCGCAAGTTTATTATAATTAAGTTATATGTAATATTAGTTACATTATAATTAAGTAATGAAAGCTAACTTCACGTGTTTGCTAATTTACCTGATTCGCATTTTTGCTACAGCAAATAAATTAAATACCTGATCGAAATATTATAAGATTCCAATTAATTTTTTTTCACAGAAGAATAATATTATATGTACCTAAATAATAATAGAGATATTATACGTACATATATCAACAACGTACATAATACAATATATCAACTAATTTATTGAATACTGTCATATTAACAAATTCTAGGTAGCAAGTGATAAATGTCTCAATAAGTCTTTTACCAAAAATAAAAATTACGTAAGTAATTGATTCTGATTTTAAAAAGTGTCATCTGCACGTGATTTGGAAATACTTTTTGATTCTTAATTGGACTTTAGTTGTCATGTTGACCGCATCATCTCTAAAGCTTACCAAATGTTGGGATTTGTGCTGAGAACTGCTAACATTTTCAAAAGGTCTTCCATGTACATGCTATATAAATCTCTTGTGCGACCCCAACTGGAATTCGCATCTGTTATTAGAAAGATTTTTGCGTGAATCACATAGACGCTTATATATCTTACTCGAATCTGTTAAATCATTATATAGTATCATCCTTACAGTCACGACGCAAATGTTCTGTTATAGTGATCGTTTACAACCTTTATTTATACAAATATCATAAACCATCATGGAGGGAAATTTTACTGTTCAAGAACCGCACATTATGGCCACCATAAAAATATAGACTGTTTTGTTAGAACACATTTCTTATCTGTGAAAATGTTATTATTCCTAAATAATAACATCGATTTCGATAATATTATTTCATTCAAATTTCGAACATCTCTGAATTCAAAGAAATTTGATTTGACCTCTATTCTAATATCAGTCGAGATGACGTTTAGTTCAAAATGAATTGTCAATTTGCATACAAATTTGACAAATGTCGCACGTAAGTAAGATATCGAACGATATGACAGTTGGATCCGACTCTAGTTTGTCTGTGAATTAAGAAAAAAACTATGACACCTGCCAGAAAACAACGCCGCGATGCCGGTCATAATATGCGGCTCCTGAATGCATCATGGAGGCTTATGATATGTGGATAGATAAAGTAGTGTATGTAACTGTACATAATTAGGCATTAAGACACTCGTGTGATGTTATTATGAAACTCGCCTTCGGCTCGTTTCATAAACCCACACTCGTGTTTAATGCCCTTCATTATGTACAGTCACATAAACTACTATTATACCTAACTAGCTTATGCCCGCGACTTCATCCGAATAGAACTCGTTTATATCGTAGCTCGATACAAACTTTCACCATCATTTCCGATATAAAAACTATCCTATGTCCTTCCCCGAGACTCAAACTATTTTTATCATAATTATCATCATCATCATATCAGCCGAAAGACGTCCACTGCTGGACATAGGCCTCCCCCAAAGAGTTCCAAAGTGACCAATCCTGCGCCACCCGCATCCAGCGGACTCCCGCGACCTTTACCAGGTCATCAGTCCAACTTGTGCCTACCAACGCCGCGCCTACTAACTACCTCTATACAATTTTTTTTCTAAATGGGTTGTATAGTAGCTCCATACAAATATTCACCCACCATTTCACCCCTTTAGAGGATGATCTCCGGAATAAAAACTGTCATATGTCCTTCCCCAGGACTCCAAACTATCGCTATACCGTAAATGGGTTTTATCCAACTTTTCACCCCCATTTCACGTCCTTAGAGGATGATTTTCGGGATAAAGACTATCCGTTGTCATTCTCCGGGACTCAAACTATCTCTATACCAAATGTCATCTTAATGGGCTATATTCTAATTTTCACCCCCTTTTCACCCCCTTAGGGGGTGATTTCCGGAATAGAACCTATCATACTTCCTTTTCCAGGACTCAAAATCCCTCTGGTACAGTAGTACTACCAGGTAGTTCTACTGGTAGTACAGATGATACACCTTAGGGACACTAGTACTACTTCTAAAAATACAAGAATATCCCTCGGGTTTTGTCATAGACCACTGTATTAAAAGTTCAACTGGTAGTACATATGATACACATTCCAGATGTAAACAAAATATACATACATGTTTTCTAGCTCACTGAAAACCTTGAACGGAAAAAACTTTGACTTTTACTATGCAGCCAACCAAAAAAAATTTATGCTTTTTCATACAAAATGTCTACTATTTATGAAGTGTTCGTGTTCTCTTCGTATTCTGCACCAAAGTTTTTTATTCTCTGTTTGGCCTGTAGGTTGACTGGTAGAGAATGCCTATGGCATTGAGTCCGCCCTTTGTAACTGTATTTTATACTGTGCAATAAAGTTTAAAAAAAACGTCGTTATCGATCGGTCAAAATGTATAAAAAACACATTTTTTTTAGATTGTATTGCTAAGCCGCGTTTTCACGTAGTGTTCTGAGCGAGCATTTACTTGTTCGTGTGCTGACGAACGAACATTTTACTATGTGAAATCCTGTTTTCATCCGCCCAAGAACGAACGAATGCTCGCTCAGAACACTATGATAATCGCGAAAGTAAATCTATGTCAAAGAAAAGGTACTCTCGCCTCTTTGCTCTTTACTTACATAATTAGACTGGCCACTTATTAATATCTGTGAATTTTTAATCTTTTCGTGAAAATATATTTCTGTGACAGATTACACGACATTCATGACATATCAACTGTGTGAATTTTGAAAAATAAAACATTTAAATTCCGGAAAAAATATGTTAAGACGTGCAGTTGCAGCAGACGAAGACAAATGTCTTATTAATGGGTGCAACGAATTGAGACTTCACCGGCCCTCCGATTTTCACAAGGCAATGTTACTCAGTAAATATTCTTTATATTTACAACCAGATACACTACTGTGTTCGCAGCACATGGACACGGAAGAGTGGACTAATATTATTGATGAAGCAATTACAACCGCAGACAGCTTTGAAAAGGAGCATACGGAAGACATTGTGGAAATATTTAAGAGCGTATTGCAATGCATACAACTAACAGTTACATCGGCATTGAAGTAAAATGTTAAAGCTTATGTACTCTTACTCGTACCTATTATAGTAAAATAAATAACTGAATGTAATTTTATTTTTATTTATAGTTAATTTTGAGATTAACTCTAGAACAAATTAACGTAATTTTTCCATAAATAATGGAACATCGATTTCCCCTGTAATTAGCTGCATTTGAACATGCTGAATATAAGTGTTCCTATCTACAACAGGCTTAGACCGTTTTTTTGCAGGTGCTGATGTCACTGCGTTAACAGCGTGAAACATGGCATCCTTCTTAAGGATTTTTAAAAGATGCAAGATGGTTGGTCTTTTTTTAAAACTTTTGTTGAACTGACCGTTCCAACCCTCACAGACGTTATTTGTCCGGTGCCGCTCACCGAAAGTGCACCACAAAGCTTTCTTCGGCATCCAATGATCTTGAACATAAGATAAGAATAGTTCCAGCTTATTGTTACTTCCCATAACTTTATTTTCTTTTAGTATATAATGTAACCCTTCATCAATATTGGCTTCTGGGAGAAGGGGCAAAACCATACACAAACTGACGATTTTGTTTGTTTTAGTGTTTCGTTTTATAATCGTTAGTTTTTTCGCTTTCTTTTTTAATCTGTCCTGAAAATGGAAAAAACAACCGTGCAGTTTAATCTCGGGAAAAACATTTCTGATGGCAGTTATAGGTGCCGGTTCAAAGTCCATAATGAATTTATTCGGTGCCCACTCAGGGATTTGCGACTTAATTATCTCAAACATAATGGAATACGATTTTCCAAATTTGTTTGGCAGGAGTGCATAAATCACCGGTACTACATTATTTGTGCCTTCACTGCTGCCTAAATCACAAAATACTACATATAGTTGCTTAAAGGGTCTTGGGCAATTCTCAAACGTCCCATCGCCAAAAAATGTTTTCCCATATTTGAGATGTTCTCGTGCTTTTTCTGAAGCAAAAATTAATATTCGGCTATTTCTCTTTTTGTTATCGTTGTAATCTGCGAAAAGAAAATCATCGAATGCTGTCGGTATTTTAACTTTTTCCAAATCCCTATAGACTAAATAATCAATCTTTGAAAATTTTTTTCGTCTTCTTATAGCAATGTGTCGATAACTGTCGTAAGTCGGTAACTTTTCAATTAAATTAAGACCCTTATCCTTCATGGATGCCACTGTTTCTTTATATATTGCAGAGACACTTTCTTCTGGAGTTGAAGCCGCAGTTTCGATACTTGAGCATATTATTGAACAAACAGTGTTTTCATTTTCATTAGGCAAGCAAGCTGGAGAATGAATTGCTCTTTTCAGAATTTGTAATAAGTCCTGTAAAAAAAATATATATAACCTAGAGCAAAACATTTTTAAAAAGTTACAAAAAAGTAAAAGCATCACAATGTACGTTTATGAGAACCATCAGTGTTGTAGGCTAGTTAGTGTGCTTATCTACCTAATTTAATAAATAGTTTCAAACAAATGAACCTACCGCAGTAACGGTCACTTTGTTGATTTTTAATTCTTGCACCTCCAAATGGAATTTGAGTCTTTATATTGTTTAAGTAAATAGTATTGGTGACCGTTATTTTGTAGCACTTTGCCACGTCCGCGTTGTACGATTTTTACTTCAGCTGAAGCTGAATCGTCCATATTATTTATTTGATAAATCAACAGATCCAATATGATCCGGCGTAATAGATGCACAAAGAAGGCAAAGGCACTCATGACATTTATTAATTTGATTAAACTATCATACTATCAACTATCAAAAGTACTTCAGTCTTATTTAAGTGGCCAGTACAGGATCTACAGAAAAGAGTATCGCTATGAACGCAACAAACTACAGGACAGTTGTACTACCAGTCTGCCGTTATGGTCACTAGTACTACTGGTAGTACTAGTGACCTTAGGGTGTATCATTTGTACTACCAGTAGAACTACCTGGTAGTACTACTGTACCAGAGGGCTCAAAATATCTTTCAACCAAATTTTATCAAAATTTGTCAGAAACAAATTTCCACCCCTAATTACACCCCCTTAGGGGATGATTTTAGGAATTAAAGTATCCTATGTCCTTCCCCAGGACTCCAACTATCTCTATACCCAATTTTACCTTAATGGGTGCAGCGGTTGTATAGTAGCTCTATGCAATGTTTATCCCCCATTTCACCCCCTTAGGAGATGATTTCCGGGATTAAAACTATCCTATGTCCTTTCCCAGGACCTAAACTATCTCTAAAATTTCATCAAAATGGGTTTCATCTAAATTTTCACCCCCTTAGGGGATGATTTCCGGGATAAATCCTATCCTATATCCTTCCCCGGGACTCAAACTATTCATATACTAAATTTCATGCAAATCGGTGCAGCGGTTTAAATAGCTCCATTCAAATTTCCACTCCCCATTTTATCCCCTTAGGGGTTGATTTCCGAGATAAGAACTACCCTATGTCCTTCCCCGGGACTCAAACTATCTCTATACCAAATTTTATCTACTTCAGCGGTTTAGGCGTGAAGAGGTAATAGACAGACAGACACACTTTCGCATTTATAATTATTTATTAGTGTGGATAGTACTTATCATAATAAATCATAAAGTCAAATTATTAAATTTAAATAGTTTTTATCCCGCAAATCAACCCTTAACGGGGACATGGAGGGTGATAAATTATTTCGAGCTACGATATAATCGATTTCTACGCGGACGGAGTCGCAGGCAGAAGCTAGTATGCAATAAATTTAATTCAGTCGTTCAATAAAGACACATAAATTAAGCAAATAGTAGTCACTTATTTATTTTTACTTCGGTCACTGTATCCATTATTAATTTAAAATAACCTTATAACACCTTAATCAATACAAATATCTCAAGTTATTCGTTCTAGCGTGGATATTTATCTATTGTGTCAAATTACTAAGCTACAAAAGATTCAGATACCAGCTGCATCACCGTATGTACATACAAATCTTTAGAAAAAAATGGGATTTTGATAATTTTTTGGTGTCCTGTAAATCTAAAACCCAATTGTTTTTGATTTCCAGCAGCCGAGCCACCTCTTCTGCTCACCGCAACTAGCTCCACAGCCGACTCCCGCCGTCGTCGCTGAACCCCGCACCCGCCGGCAGCCCGCTCCTGCGACTCTTCCTATTTCTACTACGAACGAACGATTTGAATAGTAAGTTACACACAAAATGGTAAATTAGGAAATAAGATGGTTATAGGTCGTGTTACGTAATGAACCAGCGAGTCATGTCACAAAAAAGCCGCATTTGAAAAAGCTACGCATGCTGATATCACAAAATGCATAGCGACGTAAGATAGATAGATAGATAGATAGATATTATTTTATTCATCACTCAAGGTATACATTGTTATGCAAGTTATACAACAACAATTATATTACAGCAAGTGTGACTAGTCAAACCAAAAAATGTATACTATAACAGTATCAAATTTAAATCAATAAATACAATTGTAAAATTAGTCATATTTTTAAATATTTAAATATTGTTTACAATTTCATATTAAAAAAATCGTTTAAACTATATAAAGTCTTGTTTATTAGTAAGTCTTTCACTCGAGCACTGAACACTGTGAGTCTTTGTTCTACTTTGATGCAGTTCGGTAGATGGTTATATAATTTTCTGCCAATGACTCCCGGCCTTTTATTCGACATAGAAAGTTTGTGGGGACTTAAACAAAGGTCGTTTGGACAACGACTTGGATACTTCAAGGGTCCTTTCTTGCGGAAATCATGGATATTTATACGAACAAACAAGATAGTTTCGAATATATATAGTGCTACTGATGCCATTATTTTAAGTGACTTAAAGGATCCTCGTCATGTATCTTTATATCCGGCTTTCATTATGACTCTTATAGCCCGTTTCTGCATTTTCAGTACTCTCTTATGGTCTGACGAGTTTCCCCATAATATTATGCCATATGACATAATGGAGTGTACATATGCATAATAGGATTTGATGAGACAATCCTGGGAAATAAGCGGACGTAGTTGCTTTAGAGCGTAGACACCAGTTGCCATTTTTTCGCATACATAGTCTATATGCGTTTTCCACGTCATGGCGGAATCTATATTGAAACCCAACATTTTCGCTGCGTTTGAACTGTATAAGCAGCAACGGTCGGATAGTTCTATTTTAGTACATCCTTAATATTAGTCTTCCCGTTGAAAAATACAACGTTCGTCTTGTTCGAATTCAGAGTAAGCCCATTATTATTAAACCATGATTTTACGGTTGCCATAATCTTGTTGATTTTTTCCATGACAATATGTATGGTTTCACCTTTAATGACTATGGTGGTATCGTCAGCATATATTATAAATTTACCATCTATATCTGTCTGAGCAAGATCATTCATAAACAGCAAGAATAGGGTGTTACCCAGCGCAGATCCCTGCGGTACACCAACATCGGGGACGATTTTTGGTTTGGATTTGAATTTTTTACCGTCTATTGAGACTTCGACTGTCTGTTCTCTGTTGTTCAAAAACGACTCCAAAAGTTGTAACTCTACTCCTTTAATGCCGTACATTTTAACTTTGTGAATTAAAAGTTGATGATCAATGCTGTCGAATGCTTTAGACAGATCTAGAAAAATCGCAGCTACTTTTAGTTTATTGTCTAATGTTTGTATGACTTCATTTATAAGCTGTAATGCAGCCGAAGTAGTTGATCTTCCTTTTCTGTAGGCATACTGGACGTCTGTCAGAAGGTTATTCGTCTCCATGTGGTTCATTATAGCGCTAGATAATAAGGATTCGACTACTTTCGATATTGTGGGAACAATAGTGATCGGTCTGTAGTTGGTAATCGATCCCTTATCTCCTTTGCCTTTAAACAAAGGACAAACTCTAGTTTTCTTTAGTTCGTTGGGATATGATCCACTCTTATAGATTGTGTTAATCACGTAGCACATTAAGTTAATTAATTCATCCGATTGGGCTAAGTGGTTCAGCAATTGACCTGTTATGTCATATATGTCTTTCGTTCTAGACTTCGATATTTTTCTCTTAATGCTTTAGGGGACGTGGGACAGAAATTGCATTCGCTTGTATTTGTGGGTGATGGTACATAATCTAACGCTTTTGCTCTATCGATTGATCTATTGTTCAATATGTTTTTACTTATTTCGAATTTTATAAGTACGACGTTTAAGAGCTACGATGCCACAGACAGACACGTCAAACTTATGACTTATAGGTTATTGTTATAAATAGTTTCGGTTTCCTTTAAAATGTTCTAAAACCTGGTTGTTTTTGATTTCCAGCAGCCGAGTCCCCGTCACAGCTGCCCCCCGCCGCCGTCGCTCCCCCGCCGGCAGCCCGCTGCTGCAACACTTCCTTGTTCAACGAACGAAGACAAGAATGGCCAATCTATTGAACATCTCGGGTGAGTCATTTTAACAATAATAACTAGCTGTGCGCTCTGGCATTGCTCGGGTGTACTAATGAAGGACATGAACCCAAATGTCGCTGTACGCCACATCTCCCTATATAGGTAGTATTCGGACTCACTTACTCTTTTAACGGAGAAAGAACTCAATTTGTATGACAATTTTTCTTACTCAGCACAACTTTCTCGACCTGCGGCCATGCATTTTGTCGTGTTGTCATGAGACGTAGGCGTATTGGGAGTGGGCTTACGGTATATAAGTTGTAAATTGTCCGTCAACATTTGCAACTCAATTTTGAAGCAGATAACTTTAATAGATTGAGCTAAAATTTTTGGATAAGGTATAGTTTGGATAACAATTCAATATGATGGTACCATCGAGCTGATCTGATGATGGAACAGAAGCTGGCCATGGGAATCCATGACTTAACCAACGTAGCTCCGTTGAGTTAGGATCGTCTCAATGAGCATATAGTTGATGACGGTAAACAGAAACGTACAGTACCTAGGCAATAAAAGCTTGTACCAAAAAATCTAATTTCGATAGAAACTTATTTTATAATATTAAGTAGTATATCAATGCGAAAGTTTTTGCGTTTGAATGATTGTTACCAACTTAGACACACGAAAACGAAATAACAAAATTGGGTGAATCTGTAATAATTTATTACTCTATACTAATATTCTAAACAGTACATGTGAGATTATAGCTTTGTAAGTTTGTTTGTTTGTATGTAATGGGTAATCTCCGGAAATGTTCATCCAATGTAAAAAAAATCTTTACCTGCATATAAAATGGACTTTTTGAAAGAACATGGGCTATGTTTTATCCCGCGGGTTTACCTGTGACGGTCGGCAGCTAGTAGTGTATAACCAGCATTAACACATGCACTGCCGACACTCGCTGCGCTGGGAGCCGACCCCGTGGTGTTTCTCGTAGGGAGCCGAGAGAGACGACGGCCTCGGCGCCCGCTAGGCGGGTCCTGCCAGTTAATGAAAAGAAAAAGGCAGTAGAAGTTGATGTAGAAGTTGACGCGGACGAAGTCGCGGGCAAAAGCTAGTGTGAAATAAATGTGAGTCGTTCACTACGAATGTATACGGCGCTACGTAGCACATGCGTAGCTTCTTAGTAGAGGACACAGAGTAGCGGGCTCTACGAATATACGCGCTACGCTCGTAGCCGATGCCGTGGTTTCCCGTATGCAGGCGGGTTTCTGGCAGTTAAAGAGTTTATTTCTATAATCAGCAGTGATCGGATCTAGGATGCAATTTGGGGTGAACGACCTCAAACGTTATGTTTATCATGGATTTGTCTCGGATCTCCCGGGATTTTGGGAAATGGGCTATTGTAAATTAAAAAAAACACGTCACTTAATATTTGCACACTTAAAGCACACTAGAATTGTCTAATAATGGGTATTTATAACTGAAATTATTATTATTTGTCGATAAGTTGAGAATGTGATAAGCAGGGCTCGATTTGATTGACAATGTCAGTCAAGACATTATATACTGCTCATTTCAAGTGGCCATTTCATTTAATAAAAGAGGTTGATAAGTGGTAATTGTTTACGAAAAGACTATTTGATGGCATCCTATGTGCGGTGCAGTGCAACGTCATCGGCACTAAACGTTCGAGCCCTGGTGATAAGATTAACGAAATAGTGATAGTGAACTACTAACAATTATTACTTTTTCTTGTATACCCTGGTAAACACATAAGAATAATAAAAATACATAAAATATAAGACATACAAGATACGTTCAGTTCTTCTATGCAGTAGGTACTGTAAACATTTTTGTTGTTATTACATTTTCTGTTAATTTTATACTGTAAACTACTTAAAATTAAAAGTTATTTCCCTTTTTGTAAAGATAGGTAACAAAAAAAGTCGCGGGATTGTAAGTCATGTCCACCTTAATATTACGAACTTAAACCCCGGGAAATTGCATCCTAGATCCGATCACTGATAATCAGTCCTAATAATAATAATAAAGAGGAAAAGTATGTGAGCTTGTGGCTTAGTAAGTTTGTATGCAGGGGGTATTCTCCGGAACCGGTTATCCGGTTTAAGCCTGGTACCAGCCAGTGCATGCATTGGTCTTTATGGATGTACGCTCTATATTCTATCCCGCGGGTTTGCCTGCGTGCTCTGCAACACGCGGGCGAAGCCGCGCGGGCAGCTAGTTCAGCAATATGACTGGTTCGATTCTCATTCTAGGTAGAAGAACTTCCAAATCCATGAATGGAGTTTTTATTGTTTAACACATTCACTGCTAGGAATTCGCTACTTAATTTAATTTATTTATTTATTTCAGACTCAGGGTCCATATAAATGTTAGTGCTTAGGTAGGTAATTACAATACACATACTTACAAACTAGAGGTTAGTACAAATTATACATTAAAAACAAACAAGAAAAGGAATATAGCAATGTCAATATAAAAAATAATACATAATAATAATATTTCTGCGAATGTCAATTTATTTATATATAAAAAAATTAAACATTCTTGAACAATTACTTTTATTATTTATTATTTAATGTCAAATATTTTAGGCCTATCACCCATGTGAATGGAGTTCCAGTGCCTCACTACAGGGCAGTCGAACCTGTCCAGCACACCACTCAGAAGGCTGTTGGTACTGGCTCGCACTCTGCTCATCACAGAGGCAACACGTTTCCTCAATATTGTTTTAAAGCCATCCGTGTTAGCGGGAACACCACGGGATCGGCTCCGAGCGTAGCGCGGAGAGGTTCTGGGCAGTGAATGTGTTAAAAAAATGAGTAAGTTTCCTCTTTGCGTATCACTACATAGTATAAAACAAAGTCACTTGCCTCTGTCTGTCTGTCCCTATGTATGCTTACACCTTTAAAACTACGCAACGGATACTGATGCGGTGTTTTTAATAGATAAAGTGATTCAAGAGGAATATTTATAATACATGTATGCATGTATTATACATGTATTATAAATGTGCATGCTGGCTGCGCGCGCGCACCCGTCAGGCCGACAACGCTCCCACCCCGAGGGCGTTAGCTCTCTTAAATCTAGTGGCTATCGAGGGCCACGACTTAGACATATTCTGCGATAGTTCTGGTGGATTTTGCAGAAAATGTGTTATCTTTTTAAATAGTTTATATAGAGATTAATGTGAAATTGTTATAATAATATATTGTGACATAAAATATTTCGAATTGTATAAGTAACTATAATTAATATATGTTTTTGGTTGTCAAATTATGATGTATTAAATATATACATTAAAATGAATAATTACTTAAGTAGCAATAAGTTTGTAAATTAAATATAATGACATTGTACGCAATTTGGCGACTGCACTGTAAGCTACTAATACTATGTAAAAAATGTACTAAATAAATCAATAAATAAATTATACATATTAACCCGTGCGAAGCCGGGGTGGGTCACTAGTAATTGTATATTTTTAATATTTAAGTATTTGCCCTCCATATGTGGCGTTCGCTTTTAGGGTTCCGTACTCAAAGAGTAAAATGGGACCCTATTACTAAGACTCCGCTGTCCGTCTGTCTGTTTGTCTGTCTGTCACCAGGCTGTATCTCATGAACCGTGGTTGGTGAAAATACCAGAAGGGTAAATAACGGGAGGAAATAAACGTTTACAGTACCTTGGTCAGTCAGGTGTAAGTTTTAAAAGTACTTGCGTGTCCCACGTTGGCGGCGCCGCTCTCTTGATGATAAATAAACACCTTCTTGTCGGTCTTGTCACAAGTTATGATAAGCAAGATTGATAAACATAAAATGCTGAAGGCAGACGGGATCCACTGATTCTAATTGGAATATTTAAGACCCTTTTTGAGGACGCGTGAGAGCGTCACGTCAGACATTTTTAACGCGAGAAGAGTGAATGGAAAAGTCGAAAGTGACCGAATCTAATTGTCGATTAAGGATATGGAAACGAACTAAAGAGTGAAAAGGGTTGTTCCTTAATGTTGCTAGATTACAATAAGATAATTCCTAAACATACTGCCCGGGAAGAAATCTTCAGGATTTCTTATTACACGTAATACTAATTGTCTACAATAGTGCAAAATAAACTATATTATTACTAAATATGCTTAAAACTACGTGAACTGTACATTTAATCATTGCTGATGAGGGAGAGGGCACAGCTTCACAACAGGTCGCACCAAGTGGTTGCCTGTAGCAGTTTTCAAAGTAGCAACTCGCACTACACCGTCTCGTCCTGGAGATAACGAAACGATACGAGCCAGTGTCCAACAATAAGGCGAGGTATTCTCATTTATTATGAGTACGATATCGTTAACCTTTAGATTATCCGTGCCCTTAAACCACTTGTTACGGCTTTGCAGATGGTGCAAATACTCCAAATTCCAACGACGCCAAAACTGTTGGGTTACACTTTGAAGAAGTTGCCATCGGGATAGCCTATTCAATTTCTTAGTCTGAAGATCGTACTCAGGAAGTGACACCATGTTATCTCCTACAAGGAAGTGAGCTGGGGTCAATGCATCAATTTCATCAACGTCGTCTGAGATGGGACATAGAGGTCTTGAGTTCAAAATTGATTCAATCTTGGAAAATATGGTACTCAGTTCCTCGAAAGTCAGAACGGTTTCTCCTATTATACGTTTCAAGATTAACTTTGACGATTTGACTGCAGTCTCCCATAGTCCGCCCATGCTTGGAGCAGATGGGGGATTAAAATGCCATTTAATCTGATACTTGAGAAAGTAATTTTGCACGTCCGAGTTCCTGGTGCATCTCTTGAGGAAGGAGTAGAGTTCCTTTAAATGATTATTTGTTCCAACAAAGTTGGTACCACAATCAGAAAATATATCCGAGCACCAACCACGTCTACTAATAAAACGGGTGAGACACGCTAAGAAACAGTCAGTGGACAGATCTGACACCAATTCAAGGTGGCAAGCCTTTGTGACCATACAAACAAAGACACATAGGTACGCCTGTTATCGCTGGGGGCAATAACACGCGACGTGAGCTGAATGAGATGGAGAATGGGAGTGAGAAATGGGAACTGGCTTACTTGAATATGTAGGTAAGGTTGTTCTGTGTACTGGGCCGCGACGACTTAAGCGGCTTGCCGTGCTGATATGATGGATGGGCTGAGTAGGAGTCTTCTTCTGGTTTCGAGCCGACCTTGAGCTGATGAAAGTCTTCACGCACACTGAGGGTTATAATTCACTCGCGCGCCTAGTTTTGAGCTGATGAGCCACGTAACGTCACAGTCACTACAATAAGGGTACCGGCCGGTATAATCACGACACTTTCGTAGGTTCAGGTGAGCACGGAACGCTGGGATTGAGATACACGTCAGTGCGCGACGGCGGTCAAATGGCTACTCTCGCGGCGCGTCGCTTGCGTCGGCACGTCAACGAGTGAATCGATGAATGATTGAACGAGTTACCTATATCGTCGCGCCGATGGCGCGAACATCCTGGGGGGCCCGTAGTGGAGCCTCTTCCTGAGCTGAATCCAATGGAAACCTGGCTATCTTGAGCACAGGTCTGCGCAGATGTCCACTGGCGGTGTCCAGATCCACAACTCGGATCACTCCATCCTTGCCAGGTATTGTGCGGGTAATTCGACCCAGTCTCCATTGCAGCGGTGGCAAGTTATCTTCCTTGATGAGCACGAGTTCGCCAACTTGAGGAGGCGATGAAGGGGAAAGCCATTTTGAGCGGGTTTGGAGAGTATGGAGGTAAGATCTAGTCCACAGAGTCCAAAAGCGTTGAGAGAGAGCTTGTATGAGCTGAAAGCGTTTAAGAGCAGATAACGGCCTGTCATCAAAGGACGGCTCGGGCAGAGCAGTGAGTGGACGGCCTATGATAAAATGTCCAGCGGTTAAGGGTTCAATGTCCGTAGGGTCGGATGAAAGTGGGCAGAGAGGTCTAGAGTTGAGTACAGCCTCGATTCGTGTCAGGAGTGTGGAGAATTCCTCAAAAGTAAGGTGCTGTTCACCAACTACACGATAGAACAACTGTTTCGTAGATTTGACGTTAATTTCATGTAAGGCACCGAACCAAGGCCCCTTGGGGGGGTTCAGCAACCAGGTTACCTGCTGGTTGGCGAGCTGGTGTGTGATTGCATCATTATTTTCAGCGAGGAAGTTTTGAACTTCTTTGAGATGATTTCTAGCGCCTACATAATTCGTGCCGCAATCCGATCTAATTAGAACTGGTGTACCGCGACGCGAGACAAATCTTTGCAACGCTGCAAGAAAGGCTTCCGTGGTAAGAGCGGAGACTGCCTCCAAATGAACTGCCTTCGTTGAAAGGCACACAAATATACAAAAGTACGCCTTTAACAGTTTAGCGTTCCGTAACGTGCTAGACTTAACGAGAAATGGGCCGGCAAAGTCAGTCGTGACTTGGCTAAATACAGGTTGTGGGTTAACCCTATCTGCTGGAAGGTCAGCCATAAACGGGGCTGCTGGTTGAGCGCGAGTTCGGAAACATCTAATACATTTGAACACACGGTGTCGGATCGCACGGCGAGCGGATAGTATCCAGTATTGCTGGCGGAGCATTGCGTGTAGAGTGTCAGCGCCAGGATGGCAGTGCACTCTGTGGTAATGGTCAATGATGAGGTCAACGAGCGGGCTTGAGCTGGGAAGAATGAGTGGGTGTTGAGCGTTGTACCTAAGTGACGCATGAGAGAGACGACCACCGACTCTCAAGAGCCCATCTTTCAAGAATGGGGAGAGACGCTGGAGTCGATTGCTGCAGAGTTTATTAGTGTGGAGACGATGAATGTCTTCTGCAAACTCATTCCGCTGAACAGAGCGGACCCAGAATAACAGAGCTTCTCTCCGTTCACAGGCTGTCAACGGTCCAGAGCGACGTACATCTGGGCCGTGCTTACAATTATAAATGAAGCGCTTGATACAAGCCGTCACTCCGACGAGCTTGTCAAAAGAGCTGAAGCGGGTAAGCAGATCATGATCCAGATCAGGAACTGCTATATGAGCTGGCACACTTTTTGGCTTAAGGCCTGGTAAAGCGTGATGACCCAGAGCGGCTGGCATCTGGGGCCAGGTATGAGGAGGCTCTTTGAGCCAGCTGGGAGACCACCAGAGGTCATGGGTTGATAGAGATTGGGCTGACATACCCCTGCTTGCACAGTCTGCAGGGTTGAGGTTCGTAGGGACATGCCTCCACCTAGGGCTGATCGGGCTAGACGTTATTTTAGCCACTCGGTTGGCTTCAAATGTCTGGAGTCGGTGAGGGGGCGTGTTGAGCCATGCTAACACTATTGTGCTATCTGACCAACAGGTATGTTGTTCTATAGCAATGTGAGCTGACAATTTAGCTGACAGTCGTGTCATGAGCTGTGATAAAAGAGCTGCAGCTGAGAGTTCCATTTTGGGAATTGAGAGGCGATTCTTGATAGGAGCGACCTTCGACTTGGCAATGACCAGATGCACATTGACAAGTCCATTGGCATCGAGCTCGTGCAGATAAGTGACAGCACCATAACCGGCTTCTGAGGCGTCCGCGAACCCGTGAAGTGAGTAAGTGGACGTGGGCTTGTATTTGCAGATGTGCCGAGGTAAGCGGAGATTTGAGAGTTGAGGAAGGTCTTGTGAGATGTGCTGCCATTCTGTGTGAACTTCATCGGGGGTGGGCTCGTCCCATCCCAGTTTCAGAAGCCATAACTTCTGTAAAAGTAGCTTTGCGCGGAGTATGACGGGTGTAACCCAACCATTGGGGTCGTACAGCGAAGCTACTGTGCTGAGGATTGAGCGTTTTGTGACTTGGGTCAGTGAGGGGAGAGAGATGCGATAAGTGAACTCATCCGATTGAGGAATCCATTGTATACCTAATACTTTAATGGAATTCGATTCTGGGCTGATGTCGAAGTCTTTAGGCATGTCACATTGGTCATCTGGGAACCGATTAAGGAGCTGAGAAGAGTTGGAGGTCCATTTACTGAGCTGAAAACTACCTAGGGCCAGTAAGTTAATCAACTCTGTTTGGAGCGCTTGAGCAGACTCCACAGAGTCATGACCACAGAGTATATCATCGACGAAAACTGAATTGCGTAGGACCTGAGCAGCGTGCGGGTAGTGATGACCTTCGTCATCCGCCAATTGGAGCAGAGTACGGAGGGCGTGGTACGGGCTTGAGCGTAATCCATAGGAGACGGTATTTAGTGCGTAAGTGAGCAGGGGCTGGTCCGGTGAAGACCGCCAGAGAATGAGCTGATACTGTCGTTGGTCTGGGTGGATGAGTATGTTTCTGAACATCATTCTGATGTCAGTACTGAAAACTATGGGGTGTATCCTGAAAGACATGATAATGTCAACTATATCTTGCTGGAGAGCTGGACCTGTGTGCAGGCAATCATTAAGACTGACGCCATTTGAGCTTTTACTGGACCCATCAAAGACAGTGCGTAACTTGTCGGATCCCGATTTGAAGATGCCGTGATGAGGAATGTAGAAATGAGGCTTGTTCGCGAAGGTACTTGGGTGGCATGGTGACATGTGTCCTAGGTTGAGATAGTCGCTCATAAATTCAACATATTTAGAGCGTAGGGGCGGATTTGCTTGTAGTTTCCTTTCCAGTGTAAGAAACCTGCGTAGTGCAATGGCATGAGTGTTGCCTAAGGCCGGCGCATTTGGTAGAAACGGCAGTGTTACCATATAGCGGCCTGATGGATCTCGGGTGGTTGTAGTACGGAAAATTTCCTCGCACTGCTCTTGTAATGGGCTGGTCTGTACATGAGGTTGTGGTTCTTCTGTCTCCCAGAACCTCTCAAGGTTCTTGTAAATGTCATGTGTGGGTACGTCAGATTCTGGCTGAGAGCTGGTAATATGAGCTGAGTTGGCCTGGTTTGCAGGTGTTGCATATAAGTCCTCAATGGGTCCTATCAATGCGAAGTCGAAAATCGTGCCGAAGGCTATGGGCTTCCCTCGGCCTAAGGAGACCTTAGTCCCGTCCAGAACTTGGCCGAGAACATCAGAACCTAACAAGAGATCGATTGGAGCGGGTGTGTTATATCCTTGATCTGCTAAGGGAATATTTGGCTGGCCTCTCACTTGTGCTATGTGTGGGACCTTTTGTAACGGTAGATAACCGGTAACGTGTTTTAAAATATGCGCAGTAGCCGTAATCGTGGGTGTGTCATGATGTGTAGGTCGACAGATTATTGTGATTGATGCCTTTGATTCCTGTGTGTGGTGGTTGCCCACTCCTGTGATTTTGAGTGATGTTGAGTTTTGTGGTAACTTTAAATTACGAGCCATGCGCTGAGTGATAAGTGTGAGCATACTACCGCAATCTAGCAGGGCTCGTGCTGTGTGAAACTGGCCATTTACGTCTGCTATTTTTAGCGTGACGGTAGGCAATAATATGGGCTGATTGATTGCGTGCTCATCCTGTCGTGGGTAATCACAAGAGGAATGATTCGCTGTTGGTGGAGCTGATCGCGGTGAGCGAGCTTGAGATGTCTGGGTATGGGCTGAGTGTGTGTGGTCTGCGTGTGAGTGTGTGTGTTCTGGGTGTGAGTGTGTGTGCTGATTGTCTTCCTCTTCACAGTGTTCAGTTATTGTAGGTAGTCACGATTGACCACCTGCTCGGGACGTACTGGGCGAGCGAGGGTGGTCCTGAGACGTGGGTTTCGCCTGTGAGGCGTGTGCCGAGAACGGTTGGTACTCATTAGCTGGACGCGTCCTGGGCTGTTCTCTCAGATGTGGAGGTAGGAGATGAGCGGACGAATGAGTTGGAGAAGAAGCACCGGGGCGGTGAAGAGATGTGTGGTGTCTGTCATTCCCACACTCTTTGCAAGCCTTCGTGGACTTGCACTCATTCTCATAATGGGGGCCTAGGCAGCGTCGGCAGCGGTTGCGGGCCTGAACAAAGTCCCAACGGCCTTGTATTGGTTGGTCGTTGTACCGTGGGCAGGCGATGAGCTTGTGCCCTCTTTCTCCGCAGTATGGGCAGGGCATGGTGTTGGTGGTGTTTGCGTCTTGAGGTGACGGTTGAGCTGAGTAAGTCGGCCTGTGCTGAGCTGAATAGTCTGACCGGCTCCTAACCGGGGTCATGGGACGTGATTCATGATACGCAGGCTGTCGGGGCGGGCCTCGAGGAAAGTTTACGGGAGACTGCCTGCGGTACTGAGCTGGTTGTGGCGAATGCTGAGTGAGTTGGGAGGTGCTGGGCTTGGGTGAGCTGGACCATTCGGTCTCTACACAACGCGCGTGCTCTTCCAAGAAGGTGATCAGGTTCTTGAGGGTGGGCAGAGACTGGCGTGATCCGTACTTTCGTTCAAAAAGTGTCCGAAGTTCACCTTTAAGTTTTCGCACTACTATAGACACAAAAACATAGTCACTTTCTTGCATGGGCAGATCGAGGTTATTGAGGGCGCATTGCGCGGAAATGAGCGGAGTTAAAAAGAGCGTGCGTATATCGGAGCGCACGTGAATGTTGGGCAGTTCAATGATGATATCTACAAACCGGTCGATCAAGACCCGACGATTTTCATAGCGCCGAGTTAGGATATTCATCGCTACGGCGAAATTGTCGTTGGTGAGCTGGAGGTGGGATACCATACTGCGTGCCTCGCCTGTCAGGCACGAGAGCAGGTAGTGGAGCTTTACGGCATCCGAAATGATGGTCATGTCGTCCGTTAAGCTCCTGAAGATGGTAATGAAGGACGGCCAGTCTTCAACCTTTGAGCTGAACTTTGGGAGCGTGATTTTGGGTAGCACAGTTGTAGGCGTGGCAGACGTGGAGGGGTGAGAAGTCTCTGGGAGGGCCGCAGTCACGCTCAATTTGTCGAACGCGACTAGGATGTAATTGTAGTCCGTTACCGCGGTGTCATAATGTTTTGTGTAGACGGCTTCGGTCTCGTCAGTGAGTTCCTCGTCGTCTAGTATTTCATAATAGACGTCCTCTAGCTTGGATTTATAGAGGTCTACTTTTGTGTACCGAGCCGTGAAATCCGACAATGTATATTTTTTCGTATCCTTTGCTAGTGCTGCCTCCGCAATCTCCTTGAGCAGAGTAATTGCCTTTGTTGCCTCTCGGAAGATGGCTGCTTGCGATTTGGACGGCATGGTGTTGTTTATGTGTACTTAAATGAGTTGAGAGACAAAAAAAATAAAAAAAAAAAAAAATAATAATAATTTAAAAAATATGACACCCTGTATGATGACTTGTGATGAGCTGACTAACAATTGACTGTTACACCAATGTGAATTTGTCAACAAAAGATAAAAAACCAAAAAAAATTGTTGCACAAAAAAAAAAAATTCTCCCTGGACACCCTGTGTTTCACGATGTAAGTTACCTAATGAGTAGGTACTAATTTGAGTGAGGGAAATAAGAAACTATATTAACCACTAACCAATGTGGAGTGTTACCAAGTTGTGGCTTGTCTCTAATAGGTACTTGTCATCGGGCAGATATTATACGGTTATTGAATTTGGAGCCTTATCCTCTGAGCAGTAAGGTTGCTTTTTAATGTATTATTTTAGATCTGCGAGCTGTTCAATTGTTTACAAAAATTAAACGTTTATTTATGCCTAGTTATATGTATCTGTTACATGTATGAGCTGGAGAATGAATTTAGTACCTATGAGGTATTCGTAATTATGACGGCGCTTTAAAAATTTTGCTTTAGAATAATGATGCAATCAAACGTGTCTTTTTGAAATGAGCGGTTTCGTAAGTTATATCTATAGGTTATTCTACACACTGTCTGATTACGTTTCGAGAATGTTTGCTTTTAGAAAATAGCTTATAAAGGGCTGAAGACCGCTGTAAGTGATCGGTAACTCAGGGTAGCTACCTACAGAACGGACGGAATGTTCTCGAATGTGCAGAATTTCGTAGGCAAATAAATGAGATGTGGTACTTTTTGGTAATGTACCTTTGTTTGAAATGGGCTGAGTTTACATGTAATGTTATATATTACGTTATGAGTTGAATAATTTGGGCGAAAGAATTAATTTTTTTTTTTTTTGAAATGTGGGTGGATTTTTTACCTAACTGGGTGTGCTTTTTCGAGCAAAAGAAAGACTGCTTATCCAAAGGGCTGGTGTGGGTGGGGTTTTTCGAAGGACCAAAGAATCCGGCTCGAAGGACCAAAGAATGTTATCGCTGGGGGCAATAACACGCGACGTGAGCTGAATGAGATGGAGAATGGGAGTGAGAAATGGGAACTGGCTTACTTGAATATGTAGGTAAGGTTGTTCTGTGTACTGGGCCGCGACGACTTAAGCGGCTTGCCGTGCTGATATGATGGATGGGCTGAGTAGGAGTCTTCTTCTGGTTTCGAGCCGACCTTGAGCTGATGAAAGTCTTCACGCACACTGAGGGTTATAATTCACTCGCGCGCCTAGTTTTGAGCTGATGAGCCACGTAACGTCACAGTCACTACAATAAGGGTACCGGCCGGTATAATCACGACACTTTCGTAGGTTCAGGTGAGCACGGAACGCTGGGATTGAGATACACGTCAGTGCGCGACGGCGGTCAAATGGCTACTCTCGCGGCGCGTCGCTTGCGTCGGCACGTCAACGAGTGAATCGATGAATGATTGAACGAGTTACCTATATCGTCGCGCCGATGGCGCGAACAACGCCTTTGCAATAGGTGCACGTTTCAGCTTGGACGTTTTTATCAAAAAATATCCGGCATAATCTACTCCAACCCTCGCAAAGGGTCTACAAGGAGTGACTCTTGATGGAGGCAAATCTGCCATCAAATAGTCAGCAGGTTTCGGGTTAGCTCTGAAGCACTTAAGACATTTTCTAATTTGCTGTTTAATAACCGTACGGGCCGATAAAATCCAAAATTGTTTTCGCAACAATGAAAGCAACATGGGTGCACCCACATGCAAGTACAAGTCATGATAATAATTTATCAACAAAATTGTTAAGGGGTGCGCCTTTGGAAGAATTACTGGATGTTTACGTTGCGTGGATAGATGCGTATACCTTAATCTCCCTAATACACGCAGGAGCCCTTCACAATCAATAAAGGGAACTAATTTTCGAAGGTTAGTTTGGTGTGGTAAACCGCGTTCAACTAGTTTCATTTCAGTGGCAAACACTGACCTTTGGACAAGTTTTATTAAGGAATATAAGGCGTTACGCCACTCCGAACACGTCAACTGACCAGTGGTTTTTGCATTCGGATTTTTCAGATTATAAATAAATCTCAGGCAGTATCCATGTACCTTAACAAGGGTGTGAAGTGAGCTATATCTAGTCATAAACTCTGTCGGATCGACTTCACAGGTGATCTTGTTAACTTGAACAATGGATTCTGCATCCTCATTAGGTTCAAATGGAACCGTATCGCATCTGACGGGACCAGCTGACGGCCAAGTGTCTGGAGACATCTTTAGCCATGGTGGAGACCACCAAAGAGAATGGGAGCCAAGCTCCGAAGGCATCAATCCTCGCGATGCAGCATCTGCAGGATTCATCAAGGACGGCACATGTCTCCATTGAGAAGGAGATGTGTTCGCGAGAATCTGTGAGACTCTGTTCCCTTCGAACATCTTAAGTTGATGAACCGGCGTGCGTATCCATGAAAGAGCAATGCTCGAATCACACCAGATTACAGTTTCATGGGCTACATTAATCAGTCCAGAACAATGCTTAACCAACTTTGACGCTAGAAAAGCACCACAAAGCTCGAGCCGCGGCACCGTCATCTTCGGTTTTATTGGCGCGACCTTGGACTTGGAAAGTAACAGGTGGACCTCCACCTCATTATTCGCTCTTTCAACACGAAGATAGGCCACAGCAGCGTACCCCTTGAGTGACGCATCACAAAAGGTGTGAATTTGAAAGTTTGTGCTATCAGCAGGCAGGATAAACCGGTTTAGTTTGATCTCTGACAGATTTGTGAACTCTTCGATGAATGACAGCCACTCTGACTGCTCCTCATTAGGCAAAGGGTCATCCCAGCCAAGTCCAAGAAGCCACAGCCGTTGCATGAACGCCTTTGCAGTAAATATAACCGGCATCAGCCAGCCACACGGATCATATATGCACGCAATGTTTGCGAGCACCGCTCGTTTTGTCAGTCCAGTATTTAAAATTTTACTATGATACGTAAAAGCATCACTCACAGGATTCCATTTAACACCTAGTACCTTCACGGATCCTTCATTTTGAGGCTCAAATGACAACGACCCTTCACGGACGTTGTCAGGCAAGTCAGATAAAAACTCACGATTGTTGCTCGACCACTTACGCAACTCGAAGCAACCATGGCGAAGAAGATCAATTAACTCGGCTCTTTGCTTCCGAGCAGAGTCAAGGTCGGAGGCTCCCGTCACTATGTCATCAACGAAAATTTGATTTAACAAAATTTGACTAGCGTCAGGATGTGATGCCTTTCCTTCCTCCGCCAATTGCAGAATACACCTCATAGCTAGGAATGGGCTAGCCGAAACGCCGAAACTGACAGTTGTCAAACGAAATTCTTCAATGGGATCATCAGAATGTTGACGCCAGAGAATTCTTTGATAGTCACGGTCGTCCGGATGCACCAGCACTTGTCTGTACATAGCTTTGATATCACAAGTGAATGCGACAGGCTTAAGACGAAAACGTAGGAGTATGTCTACTATGTTACGTTGAAGTTTAGGACCCGCATGCAATACATTGTTTAAGGATATGCCCGTGGACGAGGGCATAGAAGCATCGAAGACCACTCTTAATTTAGTGGTAGAAGAGTCTTCCTTCGTCACACAATGATGAGCAAGGTAATATTTTCCACCACCATATTGTTCGTGAACAGGTTCCATATGGTTCTCGTCCATGTATTCTTTCAACACCTTGCAATACTCTGTCTTCAATGCAGGATCCCTTTTAAATCTTCTTTCTAGACTTAAAAGTCTTCGGGTTGCCAATTCACGGCTATCTCCCAACTCAGTTTGATTTCCTTTGAATGGAAGACGTACAACAAAACGTTGCTCATCATCACGCGTGACATTGTTCAAGAAATGATCCTCGATAATCTCATCTTCGGGATCAGGAAATATTGTTTCTGGGATCTGTTCAATCTCCCAAAACCTAGTCAAACAATCCTCTAATGCTACATGATGTGACGTCAGCTCAGGAACCGAATCAGTGAACCTCGAGGAATCACCAATTATTATCCAACCAAAAATAGTCAGATAAGCCGCTGGTACATTGTGGGAAGGCCATACCTTCTCGCCACATGAAATGTCATTATACATGTCACTGCCCAAGAGAATGTCTATGGGCCGAGACAGATTAAAATTATCATCAGCCAATTGTAGATGCTGATAATTTGACTTAATATCCGCAGCCAGGGAGACCGATGGTAAATTACCAGTCACCTTCTTTAAAATGATAGCCGAAACCGTCAGTAACGGCTTGTCAGTATTCAGCGGTTTTAAAAACAAAGTTGTCACTCCATGTGACCGATGAGGAATGCCGGCACCCACACCACTAATTGCCACTGGCTGATGGTTGTGCTTAAGTTGGAGACGCTGAACGCATTCCTCTGACACAATCGAACACTGCGAACCAGGGTCAACAAACAAACGTACAATTTGGAAATGCCCATCACCATTACCCGCTAGACACATGGCCGTACCCAACAAGACATTGTGCAATTTAGGTTTAGTACCCATCACAGGAGAAGATATCAACATTGCACTGTTGACCTTTGGAACATTAGGTACATCCATTTCTTCTTCACATGTATGAGGTGAAGAGCCCTCAGTCAAATCAGCCATGACAGCAGCTGAACGTACTGCAGATGGAGAAGCATCCATATCTGTTGTAGATGGACAAATCAATGTGTGATGTTTTGCCCGGCAGACCTTGCATTTATGTAATGACGTACAGTCATGGTACTTGTGTATTCCAAAACAATTGAAACACAAGTTTTTGGTTTTCAAAAATTCACGACGTTGCTCTATACTTAATGCCTTGAACTTATTACACATATACATGCAATGATCTAAGTTGCAATACCGACAACTTATTTCCCTGCCTTGTTCCTGAACATGCATGACTGTTTTAATATTGCGGTTAAATTGAGACTTAACAGCCAGCGCTTTAGATGAAGTGATACATGCTTGCTTTGCAGGGACAGACATCTCCAATGCCTTGCAATGATTTTCCAGAAAGATTATAAGTACAGTATAATTAGGTATGTCTGCACCTGTCAAACTCAATTCAAATTTGCTACGCACTTCAGTAGGTATCCTTTTTAGTAAAATGTGTAACAGGATGAATGACCATTCATGAGGGTTGAACTTCAATGCTTGAAGAGCAGCAATATGTTCATTAAATGTGTTCAAGAATGGCCTTAAGTCAGACTTAATGTTTACAATTGTCGGTAGGGACATTACATAATGCCCAAGATGAGTATCTGCAATTAGACGTATGTTAGAGAACCTGTTCTCTAAAAGTGTTAAAGCAACACTATAATTTTCATCAGTGAGTGGCAAATGTTTCACTAAATCATGAGCCTCTTTGGACAGACACGACAACAAATAATGTAATTTTCTCACAGGCTTCATGGATCCATTTTCATCAATTAAATTTTTGAAAATATTGATGAAGTTTGGCCACCCTGTTATGTCCCCAGCAAATGACGGCAACGAAATACGAGGTAAAGGCAAGTCTTGCCCTTGACCTTGGAAAACGACATCAGAAACCACGGTTGCGGATGCTGACGAACCACTCGGAAACACTTGACAATATATCATACTAACCTGATTCATTTTTAAATCATACTCTACGTACTCTTGTAAATGCTTGTCCGCATCAAAACCGGCGCGCTTAGAAGCCTCAACTGAAATATAACTATCCGTAAACTCCTTCTTGATTTGCGGAAGCTCTTGATACCTCGTTTTAAACTCTAACTCTTTTAATTCGTTATCAGCCGCACTATTTGCCGCATTCCACAGTAAATCTATTTGTAATTTTACCACTTTGTATCGTATTTCGACCGCCATATTGACTAAAACTCACGATTTTACTGGAAACAATAACAATATCTTTCACAAATAACGTTTCGCGACAATAAGCAATTGACACTTGACACTTATTGACAGTTCACTTCGTTCCGTTCACTCACTGCGTTTCGCTTCACTATCACCACAGACAAGTATGTTCCCATTGACTGAGATTCGAATGGAAACGACAATGAAACGCTTTAACGAAAACCGGACGTGGGTGAATACCTTTACCTACCAGCAATGACGAAACGTAATGTACGTGAATATCTACCTACCTACACTGTTAGGTTAGATAAAACAATGTGGAAATTAAACTTATTTTATGCACAAAGCAGACACTTAGACATATGATTCAGGAATGTTTGTACGTTCAAGACACGAAACGCCTAAAAACAATGCTCAGGGAGCAGACATAAATAAACAATTACTTTCGTAAGACCGATGCAATTCATGCAGACACTTTCGACTTATATGCACTAAGTGCAGGAAATTAATTACTTTTGTAAAACAAAATGGACATATGCACAACTTGCAGGCACTTTTCGACGTAATGCACTGTGGCAGAATACTTTAAAGAAATAGGACAAACTACGCAACAATATGGCCGACAACGTGGAAACTTTACTTTGAAAATCGGTGTTTTCAATACAAATCTTGAGAAATCCGGTTCTAAAAGGAACAAATTCTATGGTGAAAATACCAGAAGGGTAAATAACGGGAGGAAATAAACGTTTACAGTACCTTGGTCAGTCAGGTGTAAGTTTTAAAAGTACTTGCGTGTCCCACGTTGGCGGCGCCGCTCTCTTGATGATAAATAAACACCTTCTTGTCGGTCTTGTCACAAGTTATGATAAGCAAGATTGATAAACATAAAATGCTGAAGGCAGACGGGATCCACTGATTCTAATTGGAATATTTAAGACCCTTTTTGAGGACGCGTGAGAGCGTCACGTCAGACATTTTTAACGCGAGAAGAGTGAATGGAAAAGTCGAAAGTGACCGAATCTAATTGTCGATTAAGGATATGGAAACGAACTAAAGAGTGAAAAGGGTTGTTCCTTAATGTTGCTAGATTACAATAAGATAATTCCTAAACAGTGGTAGTTAAACAGTTTTTTTTTATTTAGGTAAACAAACAGCCACACAAGTACAAGGGAGTCTTAAATTCTTAGCCTTATAAATAAATACAATATGTGTGGCCAACACCGTTCACCACTTATTACTTATTTTATATTACATCATCATGCGGAGTAAGTCAGGGGTGCAGCCCCTGAAGTGTTGTGAATGCGGGGGGTTTAATACTAACAAAATATAAAAAGAGAAAGAAATATAAAAAAATAAAAACACATGCCCGGTGACATTAAGAGCGATAATTGAGTATGTAAGTTAATATGGTTAAACTAAGTACTCAAACAACATCAAAGTGTTTCAGTTAGTTTGTATTGTTTTTGAGTACATCTGTTATTTGTTTTTTGTATGAACTAATACTAAAGCCAAATATATCTATGTGATTAAAATGTAGATTGTAATTGTGAACGAGCCTGCGCAGAGGAGCGCGCTCACCGGCGTTGGTGCGGCAGCGGCCTGTCACAAACAGCCGGTGAGGACGCGCCTCTCGCTGAATACAACGATTCGGTACCTTATATGCGAGTTTGTTATTAAGGTCAATGCAATCAGATTGATTGTTACAGTTGGCATTTTCACAGATGATGTATTTCTGTTGCCACTATAACAACGAATACCAAACACAATAAAATAAATATTTAAGGGGCTCCCATACAACAATACACTTGGCTGGTTTTTTCCCTCCCTGTTTAACACTTTTAGGGCCCATGACGTCACATGTGCGTCAGAGCACTACGAGCGATTTTCGCTACACACGAGGTCAAAGTTGCTACGGACTACTGCGTAGCGCTACGAGATTAGGATTAAGGTGGTGGTTAAGTTTCGCCAATTTAACACACTCACTGCCAAGAATCACTATGCGCTACACTCGTAAGATTTGTATTTTTTTAATTTTAATTTCGACATGCCTGCGTTTTAAATTTAATTTTATTGACGTATAATACCTATAATGTATATTTTAATAATAAATTCAATATTGTGGAATAATTTGGTAATTGTAATTTAATTGTCGTGAATGGTCATGATTCACGATAGTATTTACATTGGTGTTTATAATTATGTCTCAAACAGCCGATTTATCTTATGTAGCAACACCTACAAGGAATCATTTTTATAACAAGGTTGACGGGTAGGCGGGCTGTCAGAGTTCCGAACGGCTATATTGGGAACGAACAGTTAAGTGCGGTTTGTAGTGGTTGATTTGGAGGAAAACCAGGGTGAGCTCTTTCCATAATCACTTTCGATGCGTCCTATGATATTGTAACGATTGGGTATCATTTACACGTGTGTTCATGTGCTTTCACAGATCGGACGATGATTGTTTATGATGCGATGTATTTATGTGCGTGCACAGGTCTCATTCTCTTTGGGAGGCGTATTGGTATATCATGTAGATGAATAAGGTTTTCCTACAGGTCGCGCATGTACGTGACCTGTAGGACACACATCACAGTTCTTAGTTGTGGAGTTCTTTAGTGTTAGAGGATTAGTTACAAGTGTAACAACAGGGTAGTTCGGTAGTCTCGGCTTCAGGCCATATCATCATCAGTCAAGGGTGCACCCGGGTAACTGGAACAATAGCGTGTGAATTGGGACAGTATCAATGGTGGTAAGGGATGTCTAGAAGGGGAGGTTGGAGGACATTCTTGGGGACGAAAGTCCCCACACGTCATAGGGAGCTGGCACGCACGAGGCGGCAGCCCCTATGTCAGATATATAAAGGATTCCGCAAGTTGAGAGGGTATGTTTATAGTTGCATATATGCTAATACGGGTCTTAGCTTAAGTGCTATAGGTTCTCATTCGCGGCCATGAGAGTGACCAGAAGTGGCTTCGCGACATTAATTGTAATAATATTTATTGTAAAAATTTAATTTCAAATTTGATATGTATTTAGAATAATTATAGATATTGCAATGCTCGACAGAGCTCATGTTAGAACTACACCTAGCCTTAAGACCTATTTTGTTACAACATGAACGCAATAAAAATCTGAAATCTGAAATCTGAAATCGTCGCCTATTCAGTATGTAGCGGAGAGCGATTACAGCGTAGGCGACCGAGAGGCGTAGGCGTAGGTTCCTGGCAGTGAAGGTGTTAATCTATATATATAAAAGAAGACTTCCTGACAGATCATCAACGCACAGCCGAAACTACTGGAACTAGAAACTTGAAATTTACACCCATACTATCTTTTATAACGTAGGCGACGGATAAGAAGGGATTTTTGGAAATTCCACCCCTAAAGGGGTTAAATAGGGGTGCAAAGTTTGTATGGAGGAAACTTAATTTTTTGAGCTATATTCTTCAAACTTTGTAGAAATATTACTAATTAGAATACAAATAAAGTACTTTCAGCGTTTTGGAAAATTCAACCCCTGAGGGGGCCAAAAAGGGTTGCAAAGTTTGTATGAGGGAAATTCTTTTTTGAGATAGAAGCTTAAAAGTTTGTAGAAAGATTACTTATTGAAATACAAAAAAAGTACTTTCAGCGTTTTTGAAAATTCCACCCCTAAGGGGGTTAAAAGGGGGTGCAACATTTGTATGGAGGAAACATGTTTTATGAGCTAGAGCATTAAAACTTTGTAGAAAGCTTACTCATTAGAATAAAAATAAAATACTTTCAGCATTTTAGAAAATTCCACCCCTAAGGGGGTTAAAAATCGTTGCAAAATTTGTATTAGTGAAATTCTTTTTGAGTTAGAAGGTAAACCGTTTGTAGAAAGATTACTTATTGAAATACAAAAAAGTTCTTTTAGTGTTTTAGAAAATTCGACCCTTAAGGGCAAGGGGGTGCAATATTTGTATGATGGCAACGTTTTTTTTAGCAAGACTTAAAATTTTGATTAAGGTGGTTAAAAAGGGTTTCAAATATTGTATCAGGGAACCTTTTTTTTGAGATAGAAGCTTAAAAGATTGTAGAAGGATTACTTATTGATATACAAAAAAAAACTTCAGCGTTTTAGAAAATTCCACCCCTAACGGTGTTAAAAGGGCGTGCAACAGTTGTATGGAGGGAAAGTTTTTTTTAGCAAGAGACTTAAAACTTTGTAAATAGCTTACTTATTAGAATATTATTAAAAACTTTCAGCGTTTTGAAAAATTCCACCCCTAAGGGGGTTGAAAAGGGTTGCAAAGTATGCATGAGGGAAACTCTTTTTTGAGATAGAAGCTTAAAAGTTTGTAGAAAGATTACTTATTGAAATAAATCAAAAGTGCTTTCAGCGTTTTAGAAAATTCCACCCCTAAGGGGGTTAGAAGGGGATGCAGCATTTGTAAGGTGGAATTTTTTTTTAGCTAGAGAATTAAACAGTTGTAGAAAACTTACTTATTAGATACAAAAAAATGACTCAGCATTTTGAAAAAAATCCACCCCTAAGAAGGTTAAAAAAGATTTCTAAGTTTGTACCAGGGAAACTCTTTTTTGAGATAGGAGCTTAAAAGTTTGTAGAAATGTTACTTTTTGAAATGCAAAAAAAAATATATCAGTGGTTTAGAAAATTCCGCCCCATAGGGGGTTAAAAGGGGGAGCAAAGTTTGTATGGAGGTAACATGGTATTTTTTAGATAGAGACTTAAAACTTTGTAGAAAACTTACTTATTAGAATAAAAATAAAATTCTTTCAGCGTTTTGGAAAATTCCACCCCTAAGGGGGTTAAAATACGTTCCAAAGTTTGTATGAGGGAAATCCTTTTGTGAAATAGAAGGTAAATCGTTTGTAGAAAGATGACTTATCGAAATACAAAAAAGCACTTTCTGCGTTTTAGAAAATTCCACCCCTAAGGAGGTTAAAAGGGAGTGCAACATTTGTATGGAGGCAACGTATTTTTTTAGCAAGAGACTAAACGTTGTAGATAGCTTACTTATTAGAATATAAATGAAGTACTTTCAGCGTGTTGATAAATTCTTCCCCTAAGGAATAAGGGTTGCAAAGTTTGTATGAGGGGAACTCTTTTTTTTGATTGAAGCTTAAAACTTTGTTGAAAGCTTACAAATAAAGTACTTTCAGTGTTTTGGAAAATTCCACCCCTCTAGGGGTTAAAAAAAGGTGCAAGATTCGCATGGGAAACACTTTTATTGAGCTTAGAGACTTGATAGTTTGTAGAAAAAATGCTTATTACAACAAAAAAACTCTTCTTCTTAATTTTTACCTGAAAAGCGTTAATAGGGGGTTCAAAGTTGGTATGGAGACTCAGAAAATTTTAAAGTATGAGATTTGTAACTTCGATCTTAGGCTGTTTGTTCAAAGACTACAACACTTATTTCAGCGTTTTTTGAAATTCAACCTCTAAAGGGGATTTATAAGGGTGTTACAAGTTTGTATGGAGAGCAAGTGATTTTTAAAGTAAGGGATTTGTGACTTCGGTTGTAGACTCTTTGCTACAAAACTTATTTCAGCGTTGTTAATTTATCGCCTAATAAGGTTAATAGGGGGTTCGAAGTTTGTATAGAGAGCAGGACATTTTTAAAGTAAGAAATTTGTAACTAAGGTTTCAGACTTATACTATGAGGGTTCAAAGAGGGTTCTAAGTTGGTATATATTACATACAAAAAAGAACTTTCAGTGTTTTAGAAAACTCCACCCCTAAGGGGGTTAAAAGGGAGTGCAACATTTGTATGGAGGCAACGTTTTATTTAGCAAGAGACTTAAAACTTTGTAAATAGCAGTATTAGAATATTATTAAAGTACTTTCAGCGTTTTGCAAAATTCAATTTTAGAAAACTCGGGTGGAGTTAAAAGGGGGTTAAAAGGGGGTCCAATTTGTAGAGAGGAAACATGTTTTTTTAGCTAGAGACTTAAACCTTTGTGGAAAGCTTACTAACTAGAATAAAAATAAACTACTTTCAGCGTTTTGGAAAATTCCACCCCTAAGGGTTTAAAAATGGTTGCGAAGTTTGTATGAGGAAAACTCTTTTTTGAGATAGAAGCTTAAAAGTAGTAGAAAGATTACTTTACAAATAAAAAAAAAGCACTTTAAGCGTTTTGAAAAAAAATCCACTCCTAAGGGGGTTAAAAAAGGTTTCTAAGTTTGTACAGGGAAACTTTTTTCGAGATAGAAGCTTAAAAGTTTAAAGAAAGATGACTTATTGAAATAAAAAAAATATTTTCAGCGCTTTAGAAAATTCCGCCCCTAAGGGGGTTTAAAGGGGTGCAACATTTGTATGGAGGTAACATGTTTTTTTAGCTAGAGACTTAAAACTTTGTAGAAAGCTTACTTATTAGCATAAAAATAAAGTACTTTCAGCGTTTTGGAAAATTCCACCCCTAAGGGTTGTTAAAATCGTTGCAAAGTTTGAATGAGGGAAATTATTTTTTGAGATACAAGGTTAAACGTTTGGAAAAAGATTACCTACTTATTGAAATACAAAAAAACCGGCCAAGTGCGAGTTGGACTCGCGCACTAAGGATTCCGTGTCAATAAAAATATTTATTTTATTTTGTTTTTAGCATTTGTTGTTATAGCAGCAACATAAATATATCATCTGTGAAAATTTCAACTGAAAATATCACATTATCAGTGAGATACAGCCTGGTGACAAACAGACGGACGGACAGACGGACGGACAGTGGAGTCTTAGTAATAGGGTCCCATTTTACTCTTTGAGTACGGAACCCTAAAAAGAAAAATTTCAGTGTTTTAGAAAATTCCACCCCTAAGGGGTTTAAAAGGGAGTGCAACATTTGTATGGATGCAACGTTCTTTTTTTAGCAAGAGACTTTAAACTTTGTAGATAGCTTACTTATCAGAATATAAATAAAGTACTTTCAGCGTGTTGATAAATTCCACCCCTGAGGGGGTTACTAAGGATTGCAAAGTTTGTATGAGGGAAACTCTTTTTTGAGATAGAAGCTTAAAACTTTGTAGAAAGCTTACAAATAAAGTACTTTCAGCGTTTTGCAAAATTCCACCCCTTAAGGGGTTAAAAAGGGTGCAAGATTCGTATGGGAAACACTTTTATTGAGCTTAGATACTTGATAGTTTGTAGAAAAAATGCTTATTACAACAAAAAAAAACTCTTCTTCTTTATTTTTCCTTGAAAAGCGTTAATAGGGGGTTCAAAGTTGTTATAGACAGAAAATTTTAAAGTATGAGATTTGTAACTTCGATCCTAGCCTGTTTGTTAAAAGACTACAAAACTTATTTCAGCGTTTTTAGGGTTCCGTACTCAAAGAGTAAAACTAAGACCCTATTACTAAGACTCCGCTGTCCGTCCGTCCGTCCGTCCGTCCGTCCGTCTGTCTGTCACCAGGCTGTATCTCACTGATACCGTGATAGTTCCAGCTGAAATTTTCACAGATGATGTATTTCTGTTGCCGCTATAACAACAAATACTAAAAACATAGAATAAAATAGTTTTTTATAGATAATGATACGGAACCCTTCGTGCGCGAGTCAGACTCGCACTTGGCCGGTTTTTTTTTTAAATTCAACCTCTAAAGGGGATTCCAAGTTTGTATGGCGAGCAAGTAATTTTTAATGTAAGGGATTTGTAACTTCGGTTGTAGACTGTTTGCTGAAAGACTACAAAACTTATTTCAGCGTTTTTTTTTAATTTATCGCCTAAGAAGGTTAAAAGGGGGTTCGAAGTTTATGTAGAGAGCAAGACATTTTTAAAGTAAGAAATTTGTAACTACGGTTTCAGACTTACTATGAGGGTTCAAAGAGGGTTCTAAGTTTGTATAGAGAGCAAGACATTTTGAAGGTAAGAGATTTGTAACTTCGGTTTTAGACTGTTTACTAAAAGACTACAAAACTAATTTCAATGTTTTTTTTTAATTCATTCCTTAAACAAATTTAGACGATAACATTTTCTACGCGGACGAAGTCGCGGGCAACAGCTAGTAATAGTATAAAGCACGTGTTAAACAGTCGTCCATCGCTCGTGTTGCAGGGCCGGCGTCGGTGCTGCTGGTGCTGGCCGCGCTGCTGGCGGCCGGCGCGCAAGCTGACTGGGTCACCACGAGGGAGTGCGCGGCGCGCGGCAGGAGGGAGCGAGTCCGTCGGTACCCGGTGGACAGCGACGCCACTGCGTTATTTATGTCTGCTTGTAGTTTAACAGCAATCCCAGAACGGCCATTAACCGGCCTCCCCGCATTAACAGAGCTGTGGCTGTCGAACAACAAGTTGCGCGAGCTGCCCGTCTTTAACGAGGACACGTGCCACAACTTGGAAGTGTTGATCCTGAGCGGTAACCAACTGACTTCAATTAACAACGGGACATTTTCAGCGTGTACAAAATTAGAACAACTGCATATGCGTGACAATCAGATACAGTTTATCAGCCATGACAGTTTTACCGCGATGACTAATTTGGAGCATTTATCCTTGGATAATAACAAGATCAGGTTTATACCTGATCAAATGTTTTCCAACAACGGCAACCTTAACACGTTGTATCTAGACGGCAACATGATCACCCACCTCCCTCCAGACTTCGCCAGCAGCCTGAAGCGCGCAGGCGCCCGCCTAGACAGGTTTTTCTTCGACAATAACCCGTGGCACTGCGCGTGCCTTATCGAGCTGCTGGCGGATGTGCGGCGGGCAGGTGTGGGTTACTATGGTCAAAGGTCCTACTCCGGAGCTGCGCCTGTGTGCGTGTACACCGGTGTGGCCCTGTGCTGCCACCGCGCGCCGAGCGGGCTGCGGGGGGGCCGCTAGCGCGCGGGTGAGCGTCTCACACATATCCGTGTTGCTTATTCGTTTATATATTACATAGTTAAATCATTTTTATACGACTATAGTGGAAAACAATCCTACTACCCGCTTGTCAATTCTATGGGTGTCACATGCAGGTTGATTGTGAGATTTGTAGAATACTTTATAGTAATAAACATAATCATTTTATCTCGGAATAAATCAATCTCTGATTGATTAAAAACTATTTAAAAAAATATTCACTTACACTAACATTAAATATATATATGACAAACTAAAAAGCACACCTAGCTACAAGGATATCACATACAATTTATTCCAGTAACATAGATGGCCCGTTTCTTCATGTTTCCTTTCTGCCACTGGGTTCAGAAGGTTGTTGGGGCTAAAGTCAATACAAATTCATTGGATTTTTCTATGATGACACCTTTTCACACATTAATAGCCTTGTCCCCACTAAAACGCGATAAACGAGTGGTTATATTGCCGTCTAGGCTTGCTTGCTGTTGTTTACCAACAAATGGTTTGGGATGAACTTGCTCTTGTTATTTTTCAGATAATAGCTCACCAGGTCGTGTTTATTGCCTCACAAAGACAAGATAAAGCATGGATCCATCTCTTTTTTATCAAGTAGTGGAAATACATGAATGCGTCATCATGTACGCGCTAAGCGCGACCAGCGCGGGTTCGTGTTCGACTCGCGCGTGTGTGACCGCGGTGTTGCTGACGGTGTTGCGTCTCTCTCTCACGTATTAAAGGACAATGAATCACATTTGATTCAAGTTTCTACGAGCGAATACCGAAACAAAGAGGAAAAATACTGGTACGTGCTACGGCATAGCACACGTAGCGTTATTGCATGACATCGTATGTAGCGCTTCGCATAATTTTTCCGCTTTGTAGCAACATTCAATCATTTAATACGCGAGTCATTGGTCCTGAATGGGTTAAGGTGCGCTTCTGTTGTCGCCCGCCGAAAGCTTTGTCTGTCGCGGCCACGGGCGGAGACGGAGTCACACCTTAACCCATTCCAGGCGACGCATGTCTACGTGTGCTACGACGTAGCGCGTAGTAGCGTTTATTCGCTCTGAAGCGGAAATTGCTCGTAGAGGTATGTTTTATATGTGAGTCATTAGCCTTGAATGGGTTAAGAGGGAGCCTGTATCACAGGCAATGTCGCAGCTGGGATGATGGTGGCCATGAGTTTTGCATCGTATTACTTCAAATAAACGAAAATAATGTCAATACAATTTTGTCCTTGTTTGGTTAATGATTAATTTATGCGACGGTGCAGATATCTTGGTAACGATCCCAAATCAGTTATCACGAGTGGAATACAGCCGCGACAGTGAGCGGTGTAATGCGGGGCGGGGAGGTGTTGTGTTCGGTGTTCGGACGCGCTGAGAGGGTTCTGTTAGCGTTAGATTGTTGTCCTGTTGGTTGCTGGCGGCGTGATGCGGTGCGCGTCACCTGGCAAGTTGAGGCGTGAGGTGCGGGGGCGGGCGGACAGCTGGGGGTGTATCTGACCGAACGTAATGGATTGAAATTAAAGTTGTATTTATCGCGCGCACTCGATTTCGCAAGTCGTAAGACTCGAAAGCCAGAAGGAGAGCGCGCAACAAATGTAAATTTGATTTCAATCCAATATGTCTAGTCAGGTAGACCCTTGTAACTTGTTGTTGTGGATAAGTATAGACTCCATGTCGGGGAGGTCAAGTCTCTAACACATATTGCATAATATTGTTTTTACTATTCAAAGGTTTTTAATGTTTATATCCCTAAGGTATCAATCTAGATAAGTTTTTGTGTAGGCTTTCTCTTTTAAGCTTTTGTGAATGTCTGTAGGATTAAGAACAATGATGTTGAACTTTTTATGTATAAAAATTTAATAAATGATTTTTAGTGATTTTATTTTTTGTTTAATTTCCAAAAAACCATTACACCATAGATACCTTCGTACTTCTTAGTATTTGAATAACTTACCTCAATGCACCAAGATTAGGTCTACCTATACTAAGGTAAACGTCCCAATGCTCGACACTTTAATTTCAATAATTGGCACGCTGCTTGTCATCTTTATTGCTATGAATTAGTATTGAGGATCCTTACTATTGGGGCAGTATCGAGCACTACTATGACATATACCTTAGGGTGGTATTCCATGTATCCAATATCTTTGTCTAATGTGCATTGAGAAACTTACTACGTCAATGAAATTTGATCAAAGATTGTATATATAATTTGGACTCTAGACTGGGGGAATAGCACCCTTAAGCGCAATTTACACATGCAATGCTATCTCGCATGCGTAATTCGCGCTTTACAGTCCCAAGGCGAGAGACGACTATCCTGCAGGTCGATTGCGTAACGCTTCATACGTACGTTAGGTGCATCTAAAATGTCATGTGTCCTACGGGAAAATGACAGCTGAGTTGTCCTAACACTCGTTCGAAAAGTTATGTAACTACCTCACTGATGGCTATCAAATAACATCGTAAAAATTATAGGTAACCTGCAAATAACTTATCTGTAAATGGACTGACGCGCCATCTGTCGGACTAGACTTGTCGACCGATGGTTTAGGAGACGCTACACGAGCTATCTCGGCAGGACTGCCAAGCAAGGTCACAGAAAATCTAGTATGGAGTGACCTTGATTTGGCCGGCCGCCGTGCTTGCGGCACGTATCCACACGGGCTGAATCACGCGGCCGCCTGCATGCAGTCCTGCCGATATCAGCCCGTGTAGCGTCTCCTTTTGGCGGCGAGCGCGGTCCCCGGCGGTGAGAGGCGGGGGCGGGGCAGGCGCACGGGGCGGGGGGGGGGGGGGGGGGGGGCGTGGGCGGAGGAGCACTCTAAGAGTATTAGGTGAGTATCGTGAGTACCCTCAGGGTTGTTCGAGGCAACAGAGCGCGGTGCGAGGACAACAATCCACCGATAGGAAGAGATGCGTGACCGAGGCTAGCAATGCTATTGGTGAAGTTATTCCTCGCACACCGCAGTCCAGGAATATGGAAGTCTAGGCAGTCTAAATGACACACGCATATACCTACTATCAGTTGGGAGTTTAATCGAAGACTAAATTATGAAACACACATGCCCGCCTTATTTTATAATATGCTAACTTAGATCTACCCTCAATACATACATCACACTGCCTTGTACAGCTGTTGTGGATACTCGGCCTAAGGCGGCTCTTGCCAGACAAAGAATGAACTACTTTGGTAACGGTTACCCGCAACCAAAGGAATTCAAGGTGCTCCCGGCGAACTGCATCATCCGCTTTGTGGAAATGATGGAGCAAGCCTGGGAGCAGGTATAAAGGAGAGGGCAAATGCACAAAAGATCCCACTGGGTCGAAGTGCATCCGAAAGGGCCCTCACCTAGATAAGATAAGATAAGATAAGGCGGCTCTCTGTTTGTTGGTTTCAACTGTCAGTTGAGTCAGTACCGACTGTTTACTGCGCGCCTACAGTTAAATGAGTGCATCCTGTCCTGACTGAAACGGGACGGGTGGAAGCTGGACGGTACGAATGCAGTACAGCCATCACACCGCCTCGCTTCCACGTATGTTATTACTACTGCGCAAATGTTATGAGTTGACAGTATACCAACAAGTGGGACATCAGTAAGCTCAAGCCAAAGTACAAAATATCGCATACCGATCCCATTCCGCCAAGTCAGGAAGTCCCCTTAAGCGCATTTTACTCATGCAAGAAATTGCATGCAGCATGCAAGTTTCATTACATTGCGGATTACCGAGGTATACAGCGTGCAATTGATCCATCAAACCCCGCAATGTAGATTTTGCATGCAATTTCTTGCACATGTAGTGTGCTTAAGAGTGGCACTGAGATATGGCAAATATATGACGTGGCCGTTTCATTTGACTGGTAACCACTAAAAAAGCATCGCTCATAGCCAATTAAATATGAAATTCAAATTACGAAAATAGACTAAAGGGAAAGTTCTTTTACCAGTGGAAAGTTGACTTACGTTTTTAACCCCTGAGAAAAACGAGGACAGAGGTATACCAATATTATTGTTGAAATTAAATACCTAATCAGATAGTTGGAATTGACAAAAGTAACAGAACGGAGAAATATATCAATTTGAATTGCATGCTAACCAGAAGTATGCGATTTCTTAGATTAATAGCAGCAGCGGCCTTCAAGGGTAGTAATTAAATAAATAAATAAATAAATATTTGCGGACAATCTTAAACAAATCAACCTACCTAGTAGGTTCATGTGGCTCTGTTGATGTTGGTAGTAAAGAGCAGGCTGGCGAGGGAACTTCAGAATCAGATTAATTTATTCACAAGATTTCATTATAAATTACATGTCAATTTACAACAACCACTATTATCATCGTCAATAACATTCAATAAAAATCACCAGCTCGAAATCCTAAACCAATTGATATTAATTGATAAGGAATAGATATACCATTAGTAGAGAGGTGCTTATGAGCTAGGCTGTGAAATAAAAGATTTTGCAAAGCATTTTCCTGTGATAATCATGGCAATGAATTAAATGAAAATGTCTTTGTTGGCAGTTGTTGCTTCCTGTGAGTGCATTTTGACGACAAAAGCGCAGCAAACTTGACAATGTCGAAGTCATCATCAACTCTACTGAGCCTTAGTGTCACGGTAAGGCTTAAAATTGTTAGTAAGCTACTACTATAATCTAACCAAAAAAGCGCCTAGCTAGGTAAGTAAGTAGTAGGTTAGTATTAAATTAAATTTTAAATATTGCTCGGAATAAAATTACTTTGGTTCCTTCATTGACTCGCTATTGCTACTTACGTAACTATAGACTAGTCACATTTTAGAACATTTTTCTTAACGTCTTACTCCAGGCCGCCTGTATTTCAGTACAAGCGCCCGCTGCTGACTACACAAGGATACTCCCACGAGAGTAGGTTAAGGTCTTAGAGCATACATAACCTGGAGTAGCCTTTCAGTATCTTTCCCCTCCGTTGAAAATCTTGCACAATGTGCAAAAAATTATACCTACAAAGACAATTTCACGATCGATTAATGGTCAGTCACAAAATCGCCTCGCAAGAGAACACGCATCATAAACACGCGCTGTAAGCACATGTAATAATCGGTCAACCACTTCAAGCTTAGAAAAAGATGGTATAACATTCCATTTGTAAGTAATTTTAGTATCTTTGTAAGTATTGCTATCATATTATTTTTATGAAAATATTTTCATGACACGTCAAATTAAACGATTATGTACATATTCGATTTACAATTCTTTCTTCGCTACTTCATGACACTCCCCTCGAAACTCGTGCTTCATGCTTTGTAAGAAATAACTCAAGGGAATGTCTCTAATAATATTATAAAGAGGAAAAGTTTGTGAGATTGTTGCTGTTCAGGTTGTAAGTTTGAATGTTTTTATGTAATGGGTAGGTAACCACCGGAACCCCTAATCCGATTAAAAAAAAATTACTTGTGTATAAAATGAATTCTCTGAATGTTATGCCTCGGGTTTGCCTGCGTTATTTGCAATACGCGGGTTTTTTTTTAAACAACGACGGTGGCAAATACTTGTGACTCAAGAATAATCAGAAGCGCGTTGCCGACCCTTTATTCACTTGAGGATTCGCTGTGTTGGCAGATAGAGACATGCAGGTCCCTCACTCCCAACACAGCGCATCCTAGGGAGCTCTGGCGACCTTACTCACCACCAGGAACACGACACCCATGCTTCATAGCATGCAATAATATAGCAACACTACAAAGCAGTGGTGCTATTATGGCAGCGGTCTTCTGTAAGGTGGAGGTACTTCCCCAGTTGGGCTGCTCCACATACGAGCGAGATGACATTCCGCTGTGCCCTACCTCTCTAAATACGCAGGTGAAGCCAAGTGAAGCTTGCAAGTATTTCCTTACAATGCTTGTAGGTATTTTGCGCTCCTACATCCATTCATTAAGACTGTGAAATGCACTGTTTCGCCAAAGAATCGCCACGCCACCGTGAGGCCTCTCGCGAAAAACGCCGGCTGATAAATCCACCGCCGATTTGCCTGTGTAACAGAAATGCACTGTTTCGGCAAAGAATCGCCACGCCACCGTGAGGCCTCTCGCGAAAAACGCCGGCTGATAAATCCACCGCCGATTTGCCTGTGTAACAGAAATGCACTGTTTCGCCAAAGAATCGCCACGCCACCGTGAGGCCTCCCGCGAAAAACGCCGGCTGATAAATCCACCGCCGATTTGCCTGTGTAACAGAAATGCACTGTTTTGCCAAAGAATCGCCACGCCACCGTGAGGCCTCCCGCGAAAAACGCCGGCTGATAAATCCACCGCCGATTTGCCTGTGTAACAGAAATGCACTGTTTCGCCAAAGAATCGCCACGCCACCGTGAGGCCTCCCGCGAAAAACGCCGGCTGATAAATCCACCGCCGATTTGCCTGTGTAACTGAAATCCTTATTAATTTGTCCTAGAAAGGCTAGGTCATGGGGTAGTAGCCAGGTTTCCTGACTAAGCTTTACGCAACCGACCACCTGCTGGTCGATTACGTAACGCATTGCCAACGGCCTTCGTAGCCCAGTTGGTCAGGGCATTTATTTGTGTGTTTTTCACGAATATTTGTTTCTGAGTTATGGATGTTATATATGTATATGTATTTATCTATTATATATATCGTCGCCTAGTACCCACAACACAAGCCTTATTGAGCTTACCGTCACAAGGCCCTAGGTGGATTTGTTTAAGATTGGCCCGTAATTGTACGCGCGTCCGGAACGTTACGTGATTCTGATTACCCCTCTGAGGGGTAATCACGTTACGTTCCGAACGCACGTTAGGACAATTTAACTATATTTTTTTCATATAAAAAGTGACATTTTAATCTACTTGACGCGCGTACAATGCGTTACGTGATCGACCTTGCAGGTCTTCAGTGGACCGCAGGTCTGAAACTCAAAAAATTATAAAGAGAATGTAGGTGAGTTACTTAAATACTGCTTTAGCAAATATATTTTCACCTCACGAGCTCGGAAGCTATTTTTAGGGTTCCGTAGCCAAAATGCTTAAAACGGACCCCTTATAGTTTATAAGGTTAAATATAAGGTGTACCTATTTTAATCAAATTTGGAGGATCAATAGGTGTATTTTGTTAGCCTCTACTTGCCGCTACATAGTGAGGTGCTTCTAGAAACATGACATTAAAAATAGGTAAATATAATAATAATATGTTTAATGATTAAGTAATATAGATATCAACATAGCTATAAGTACACACTAACCATAAATATATGAGTCTAAGTTACTTGAAATAAATGATAAATAAATAAATAAATAGTCCATAAATGTAACCGAAAGTCAATTTATTTTATTTTATTGTAAGTTTATGTGCGTCGAATCTATCGATATTCCTTTTTAAAATAAATATAAGGTTTTTAAGCATTTTTTTGATTAGGTAAGTGAATGTAGTCAGAGATAATCGCCCCGAAATTCACAAAAATTGTCTCCCCCCTATAATTTCCAAACCGTGTAATTAAAAAAAAATTCAAAAAATCATGGTCATACCTAGTGCTTATTAAGTTCTTTCACCGAATTTTTTTTAACAAGATCAGTTCAAAGGTTTTCGAGATATTGCTGAAAAGCTGCCTTCCCTATAGAGAAGGACTTAAGTGCCGTAAGATTTATGTGACGATACGAGCTTTTTAATGGCACGGAACGCTTCATTGTGCGTGGTCCGACAAGCACTTGGCCGGTTTTTTTATTCTTTAAAAATAGATAGCAAAACTGCATTTAATCCACAAGGGCGCAATCATATTTGAAATCGGACCGTGTTATTAGTTACTTTTTTAAACATAATAACATGTAAAGGCCAGTCCAGGCAGGATAATTGTCGCCCATCTGTATTTTTTTCCTCGCTTTACTCAGGTGAAAAGATTTGTGTTACACACGGGTTATTTTACGTCCCGTGTGTTTCATTGCAACACTCGTTACGCTCAGGATTCTATCTTCGAACCAAAAAATCCATTCGCTAGCTCGTAGTTCAACCCTAGAATCCATTCGCTCGTGTTTCAATTCCACACTCGCGGTTAAAATACAACTTTGCACCCTTGTATAACAAAATATAATTATTACTAAGCGGACGGGGTTGGTTGGAAATGTTGCCGCACAAGCTTGACCGACTGTAAGTAAGTCAGCGCTGAAGGTTTCTCTGGGCTGATAAAGTCGCCTTTACCAGGCGACTTTATCAGCCCAGAGAAACCTTCAGCGCTGACTTACTTACAGTCGGTCAAGCTTGTGCGGCAACATTTCCAACCAACCCCGTCCGCTTTAGCAGAGAGATACCGTTTCCGCCAGAGACGTCAGGGAGCCGTCGAGGATACCGCTTCTTACGTAGCAGAATTGAAAAGGTTATCTTGGAACTGCAAATTCGGAATCTCAGCGATAATTTACGCGATCAGTTTGAATGCGAGCTACGTAGTGACGTTATCAAGCAACGTCTCTTTGTGGAGGATGACACCATTACGTTCGCAGGAGCGGTGGAACTATTGTGCTCGCTGGAAGCGGCAGACAGAGATGCGGTGGCAGTGGATGAATCGGCGACTGCAGCGGCGAGCGGGCGGCCACGACAGCAGTAGTTGTCGTTTTCAGAAGTTCGTGTGTAGCAGGTGTCAGCGCATCGGGCATCTGCGGCGAGTGTGTCCAGAGGTTCGCACACCAGGCATGACGGTGAGCGACTCAGGCTACGAACGGGAGCGCGGCTAGGAGAAGAGAGGGCTTAACTTCGGTGACGTCGAAGGCGGAAACAGCTGGAAAGAGGAAGATATAGAAGAAAATTTGAACCTCCTTAGTTTGAACCAGTACAAACCTGTAAGTCTTTCAATATCAATTACTAACAAAATGATGAAAATGGAGATTGACACTGGCACGGCCATATCTTGTGTTAGCAGGGCTACTTATGATAAAGAACTGTCACATATTCCAATACAGGAAGACAGCACTGTTTTACGATTCTATGATGGTTCGAAATTAAAACCAATCGGAATTATAAAACCCACAGTGCGATATTTAGACAGGGAGAAAAAGCTTGAACTCTTTATTATCGATGGTGGCACAACATCCTTATTAGGTAGGCAGTGGTTAACCGAGCTACAGATTAAGGTACCAAATTTTGTCTCAGGCCTCGGTTTGCATAATTCAGATGGATATGGAAATTTTTATTCTATCTGGTGGCTATTGATGGAACGTCCAAGTGGCTGGAGGTATTCCCGGTCCCAAGCACAGCGGCCAACTTCACGATTAATAGGCTTAGTGAGCTATTTTGTAGGTTTGGAAACCCTAGGCAAATCTTAACGGATAACGGCTTCCATTTACCAGTTCGGAGTTCATTGGTTTTATCAGAAACGAGTTGATTGTACACGTATTTACGGCGCCTTACCTACCATCCAGCACTAAGCACTAAGTTAGATGCTCTTAAGCCAGATCGGGTTACTGGAGCTCAAGAGCTTCAGGTAGGCGGTTTGGAGGCAAACGATATGACCTTCCGTACAAGGGCTCAAGAGCCTCAGGTAGGTGGTGTGGAGGCAAACGTTAGGGCCTACAGTGTAGGCCAAAACATTTGGTTCCGTCAATATTTAAGTGGGGAGAAGTGGCAGCCGGGTAAGGTAATTAGTTCTGCCGGTTCTAGGGACTATACGGTTATCGATAACTACGGCAAGCACTTCCATAGGCACGTTGACCAGTTAAGGAAACGTTTAGGAAGCTCCCTTGTAATCTCCAGCGATTCAGAGCGTACGGTTTCAAGATCGCTAGCCATTCGCATGCCGGGTTGTTCTCACGGCCAATTCCCGCCTGATTCGAGAAACGTGCGACAAGACGTGTTTGTCACATCATCGGCGGCCAACCACCGGCGGCCACGCCACAGTCGGATACGCCATCGGTGGCCTCGCAACAGTCGGACGCGCCATCGTCGACCCTGGTGCCGCCCCAGCCTCGTCCTATGCGCCAGTGTAGGCTCGATAAGGAAATCAACTACAAGGAGTAGAATGTTAGTTCCGTTTATTATTTACTTTGTTTTATCTTAGTATGTTGTGGTAATTGGAGGGGAGGATTGTGGTGTATGCGGCCTCGGGCCAGCAACTCTATGGTACGCTGTACGTCAGATAGGGACTTGTCAAATAAATGGATTCGTCCAAACTGCCGTTTCTCTGATCTCCGGTCCCCGAGAACCCAGAACTTCACACCATGTGCGTGATGAAATGACGCGAAACAAGTACGAATGCACATAATGCTGGTAGTTGACTAAACTGAAAAAAATAAGCTTCTTATTTTTTGCATACTGTAAGTAATATACAGTCAAACAATTATAAAATAAATAAATATTTGCGGACAATCTTACACAAATCGACCTAGTCCCAAACTAAGCAAAGCTTGTACCTACTATGGATACTTGACGAAGATAAACATACTTATATAGATCAATAAATACTTAAATACATAGAAAACATCCATGACTCAGGAAAAAATATATCCCGTAGCCTTTGATTCCTTACAAGCGCTTCGACCTCGTTATCTCTAAGGAAAACATTTATTAGATTGTTGGAAGAAGCCTAATTAATCAGTGTATTGAACGTCTATTTACCTTGTTTACCATGTCATTAGTAACCCAAGTAATCAGGGTACTTAACTTGTGTTTACCAAATTAATCATTATGTAACGATTTAACAATGTTTTTTAAATAAATCAATGTGTTAGTACCTAAGTCGATCAGTAGAATAAGTTTAATTATTTTACCTTACACTGCCGGTTATTTTCATGTAGGTACCTAGTCATAAGAATTCTACACCTCATTATAAGAACACTGTGCAAGCAAGTAGAGGCAAACAACAGACGGTCTTATCGCTAGAGAGCGATCTCTTCCAGACAACCTAATAGACAACAATGTCATTAATGAGAATGTAACTCTGTCTGTCTGTCTGTCTTTCTGTTACCTTTTCACGATGAAACTACCGGACTTGTATCATTTTTCATTAAAGAAAATATTGATATACATTGATTTTATTTTATATTGCGTAAAATATTAATTCCACTCATGTGCAAAAAAACCACAGATGTATGAATATAAGGAGATCGGACATGGCGGCCGATTTGTATAGAGTGAGCCTGTCGCAAGTACATTAACCCACACAACGCCCAAGTAATTGACAAGACAAAGCACGCTTATTTGACAATAAACGCGCATCATATCCGGCATTTTGGGAAAAAACGTAATATTCTCTGCGATCAACACGCGTGCACAGTATGGCAGTGTATGCCCATTGAGTATACAGCTGCGACACGGCCGCCGGCGGCTTGTCCTCTCTCTAGTATTCTATGCTCTGAGAAAAAAACCCTTTTCTCGACTACCTGGCATGTCGAAGGTCACTTTCGGATTTGTTTGCGTTTTTGCGGATTTGTTAGCGTTTAAACTGGAGTGAAAAAGACAGCTAATAGTAATATTAACAGAGATGATGTCATCCTTCTCTAATTTACTGATAAGGAATGCAACCAATTTCTAACAACAAATATGTTTACTTTTACTTATGTTCTTCGGTCATTAAGTTCGGACGTGGTGATTTAAGGTTATTTGTGTAAGGATTGTGCAAATAGGTTTCACATGTAAACTGGATATTAATACTGGCACATTATAAGATGAGTAACTAATGTCTTCCTTTACCGACTCGAATTCCGGAATCCCGGGGAATATCCATATTAACATAATGATTGAGGTCATTGACGCCGTGTTGCACGGCTCGTGCCGATCACTGCTAAGTACAGACCTGGATGGCATCCGAACGCGCTCGAATTCTGGCGGTTTCTTCACCAGAATCAGGCCACTGGCTCCGTGCTCTCCCATCCCGACAAAAAGGCACACACACCAAGCTCTCTAAGGATCGCAATATACTTCAGACTTGGCGCCAGGATCTGTGTGCCTTATACGTGTGCCTGTGGTAAGGGTGCAGGACGAGCTGGCACGACATGGCCTCTGTTGTTTTAGAAGCGCCGGCCGTTTATATTGCCACGGTACCATTAATGACGTGGTCCGTCGCTCGCTTGCCACCGTCTCTGTACCCGCAACCCTAGAACCCGTGGGTATGGCAAGAGACGATGGCAAGCGCCCCAATGGAGTCACTTTGGTGCCGTGGAAGCTGGGCAGGGTTCTGGTGTGGGACACTACGTGTGCCGACACATTCGCTCAGTCCGACATCCAGGCAACCCGCTCCCAGGCCAGTGGTGCAGTTGACCAGGCCCAAGTTCTCAAGCGCCGCAGGTACTCGTCTTTATTAAAAGACTACGAGTTTGCGGCGCTCGCAGTGGAGACTTTTGGACCCTGGTCGGCTAACATGAAGGCTTTCATCAGAGCTCTGTCATCGCGGCTGGTCAAAACCTCAGGGGACGCCAGAGCCGGCACTTACCTCGCGCAGATAATGTCTCTGGCCATACAACGAGGTAACGCGGCCAGCGTACTGGGAACCATGCTACATGAGGACCTTTTGGATGGTGTTTTCTTTTTATAGTTGGGTTTTTAGTATATAGATTACTTGCTTTCTTTGTTCGTTTTGTTATTTTGATATTATGTTTGTTGGTCGTTTAAATGACTGTATGTGTTTAAATGAAGTAATCTAAGGTACTGCCTTCATTCAAATAAGGCTACTCTAACGACTTCGTGGTAATCAATTGTCTCGTTAGCGGTAGATTGTTTCGGTTATGTTATATTATTACTCCTTACCTCCTTAATGACCTTTGACGGTATAGAAAGCGTCGCGCGCCGGCCGTTCCTCAGTCTCTCGTGTGCTGTCCAAGTGTCCACTAAACACACTAAACATTAAAAACAAGTAAGTCCATTTTTTTTATCTGTTTTTATACGACTGCCCAACGAACAGGAGTGTAATGTTTCAGGGTACATATATGTGTATTTGACTCATTCGATTCCCTGTGACGACAGTACACAGTATAGGTTGGCCATTCTCATTCTCTGTGTTTTTTTTTCATTCATGTGCGTTAAAAAATTTAAATGTTAATATTATTTATTGTATTTCCACTGCATACGATCTCGAAGTAAATTATACTCTAAAGATTTTTGGTAATACTTATTTGAATAAAATAATTATATTTATTATACATAAAAAAAGTATCGCAAATATATCTGCTATTTGGAAGAATTTTCGTAGTTCTTTCATTTATTTACATGGTAGACTTACAAAGTGTAGTGAAGGTATTTTTCCGTGGACTATTAAGGGGACGTAAGTTCGTGGTCTTCTCTCCCTCTCACTGAGCATAAGCGTGAGCGAGATGGAAGTGCGTGTTTGGAAGCGCGGATATCATGTTTTTTAATATTAATTTTTTGTGCGTTTTAATAAATAAAAAAGTAATAACTGATTTCCTTCAAACATGACGTTGCCGATTTTTAAAACCACTTTTAATATGTTTAGCTGTTGTGCATAATTTGTTATGATTTTTTTAAGTGTATTTTAGACCTATGTTCGTGATTTTTTTCTATCAAGCGAAAGTCAAAAACTCAGGATTCGAATAGCTGATTTCCCTCGAGAAAGACCTCAAGATTGCTAATTAAATTTAAAGCATCCGTTTTATAATCCAAACAAGAGCTACGATTTTTTAAAAATCAGTTTTTGGAGCTCACGTCGCCTTAAATGGATCATAAAAGATTTTGTCCCATAGTGAACTTACGAATCGGGCAAATTCACTGCGTCAATTATTAAATATTTGTGAAGTAAATAAACCTGTTATTTCGTAACTTTGCTATGGTGGCGATTGTTACCCGGTAATATGAGTAGCCTGAAGCAAATTTGCGAATGTGGCATATTCGTCAATTTGTTATGATGGCGATTTGTACACAAATACGTGTATATATAGCCTACAGCAAATTTGTGAATCTGGCAAATTCGTTAATTTATCGGTAGATTTGTTTATCCAGCAACTTATGTAGCCAATAGCAAATCTGCGATTCTCACTTATTCGTGAGCTTATAATGGTGGCAAATGTATTTGTATTCATCATGTTAACTAAAGTAAATACGCGAATCAGGCCTTTTCGCAAGTTTATGGTATTATAACACTTTAAAATCTCGCGCTTTGTACACATATTTATTTAGACCCGGATTAAACAGTATTTAAATATTTATGGTATTAAATTATAATTGAGTGATGAAAGCTCATTTCACATTTTTGCGAATTTACCTGAATCGCATTTTACCTAAGTACAGCAAATAAATTAAATTCCTGACCGAAAATTATAATAAGATTCCAATTTAAGTTTTGATCCAGAAGAATTATACTATTATACGTATATATTTATAAATCATAGATGTACTTATGGGTATGTAGATGACATAAAATCATGTTTTAGTAATTGTAAGTTTCTCATGTTCGCCGATGATTATCTTTAGAACTGTGAAAATAATTAAATGACATAGGTAACAATCAATCCAAACAGATATCAACTACTTCATTGAATACTGTCATATTAACAAATTCCAGGTAGCAAGTGTAAAATGTCTCAATAAGTCTTTTACCAAAAATCAAAATAACGTAATTGATTCTGAATATATGATCGATTATACTGCTTTTAGAAAGTGTCATCTTTACGTGATTTGGAAATACTTTTTGATTCTAAATTGGACTTTAGTTGTCATGTTGACCGCATCATCTCCAAAGCTTACCAAATGTTGGGATTAGTGCTGAGAACTGCTAAAGTTTTCAAAAGATCTTCCATGTACATTCTGTTATATAAATCGCTTGTGCAACCACAACTAGAATACGCCTCCGTTATAAGAAAGATTTTTGCGTGAAAGACATAGACGCTTTATATGTATTTCTCGAACCTGTTAACTCATTAGAAATTATCATCCTTAGAGTAACGACGCACATGCTATGTTAAAGTGATCGTTTACAACCTTTATACCTTATTTAAATGAAAATTCAATAATTTGACTTAATAATTTATTATGATAAGTAAGTACTATCCATACTTATAAATAATTATAAATGCGAAAGTGTGTCTGTTACCTCTTCACGCCTAAACCGCTGAAGTAGATACAATTTGGTATAGAGATAGTTTGAGTCCCGGGGAAGGACATAGGGTAGTTCTTATTACGAAAATCAACCCCTAAGGGGATAAAATGGGGGGTGGAAATTTATATGGAGCTACTTAAACCGCTTCACCGATTTGCATAAAATTTAGTATATAAATAGTTTGAGTCCCGGGGAAGGACATAGGATAGGGTTCATCCCGGATATCATCCCCTAAGGGGGTGAAAATTTAGATGTAACCCATTTTGATGAAATTTTACAGATAGTTTAGGTCTTGAGAAAGAACATAGGATAGTTTTAATCCCGGGAATTATCTCCTAAGGGGGTGAAATGGGGGATGAACATTTGATTAGAGCTACTATACAACCGCAGCACCCATTTAAGTAAAATGGGGTATAGAGATAGTTTGAGTCTCGGGGAAGGACAAAGGATAGTTTTCATCCAGCAAATCAACCCCTAACGGGGAAATGGAGGGTGATAATGATAATTTGTATCGAGCTACGATATAAAGGATTTCTACGCGGACGGAGTAGCGGGCAGAATCTAGGACGCAATAAATTTAATTCAGTCGTTCAATAAACAAACTAAAATCACGCAAATAGGAGACACCTATTTATTTTTACTTCGGTCACTGTATCCATTATTCATTTAAAATAACCTTATACCACCTTAATCAAAACAAATATCTCAAATTATTTGTTCTAGCGTGGATATTTATATGTTGTGTCAAACTAACAAGCTACAAAAGATTCAGATACCAGCTGCATCACCGTGATATCTTCTGTTACAGGTGATTTAAATAATTCACGTTCAAGTACCCCATCATACAAATCTTAAGAGAAAAGTGCGTTTTTCATAAAGTGTTGTTGTATTGTCCTGTAAATCTAAAACCCAGTTGTCTTTGATTTCCAGCAGCCGAGCCTCCTCCTCTGCTCACCGCAACTAGCTCCGCAGCCGACTCCCGCCGTCGTCGCTGAACCCCGCACTCGCCGGCAGCCCGCTCCTGCGACTCTCCCCATTTCTACTACGAAAAAACGATTTGCATAGTAAGTTACACACGAAATTGTATAATCAGGAAATAAGGTGGTATAGGCCGTGTCACGAAAATCTAATCTTGATACTTGACATGGTAACTAAGAAAGTAACTTTTCGATAATAAATTGGACCCCTTTTGCTGTTTAAGAGAAACTTACTCAAAAGAGGAATTGATGTGTCACATCAAAATGTGGAAATCACTCTTGTCTGTCTGTTCTACATATCAGCATAGTTTTTTAACCCATAAATCGGTCAAGTTCACGTGTGTCATGCGGACGAAGTTGCAATGCATAGGTAGTATATAATATTAGTTTGGATTGTACTGTGTAAATAATCGTTTTAATTTTAAATATATTACAAGTCTCAAGACTGGTTTTCGCGTTACACGTAAGTAAGGGATACCACACTCTGAATTTTTGAATTTACCGCGATTTCTCATTCTCATCTTTCATTTGCCAGACTCTATATTTTGTTGACCAACTTCTTGTTTAACTTAAGAGTAGCAGTCTTGTCGGTGGAGTAATCGCCAGCCGTTTCTGTCCTCTGCCATTTCCTTTACTTTCTGATATGAACTGACCTTAACTTTGACCAACTACCAAATTAAAAATATTTCCAGCTGCAAGATCGTGAAATCTTCAGTTACAGGTTTTTAAAATAAGTCACGTTAAAGTACAGCATGTACAGTCACGGACTTTAACTGTTGAGACATTTAGCTCACTTTATACTGGACAATTCATAGCTTAACTATTCAAAAAACAATTTTTTTAGACACCTAATTGGCTCAACAACCGTACATACCTCATCTTTAGAGAATAACTACAACTTAGAAGAATTGAAAAACCGCCGACAATGTTATTGCAAAGTTCAATATCTCACAAACGGCTGAACCGATTTTGTAGAAACGTAGCTAGAAACCATCTCGATCACATCAGCTTTCAGATCAACACCCACATTTGGATCGGTCTATTCGTTTAGGAGCTACGATGCCACAGACAGACACAGAGACAGATACACAGGCACACAGACACACAGACACGTCAAACTTATAACACCCCTCTTTTTGCGTCGGGTGTTAAAAAAGGTTTTTGTTAAAGTTTCGGTTTGGCCAAAAACCTAGTTGTTTTTGATTTCCAGCAGCCCAGTAGCCGTCACAGCTGCCCCCCGCCGTCGTCGCTCCCCCGCCGGCAGCCCGCTGCTGCAACACTTCCTTCTTCAACGAACGAAAACAAAAATGGCCAATCTATTGAAGATCTCGGGTGAGTCATTTTATTTTTATTTATTATTTTGTTTGTGGGCCTTAATATGCCGCTTCGACCAGCAATGATCTATTGTGGCAGCCCTTGTTTTAGAGTTCACCGTTAAGTCCCGTTGCCTCCAGGAAATTCCAGATTCTTTGGGCGGTGATATGTTGTACTTCTTGTGGGTGCATTATGTGCCGCCCTAGGTAGGTACTTCTTTTATGCATGAGTGGTCCGCAGGAGCAGAGAATGTGCATTGCAGTCTCCTCTGTCTCCTGGCAGAACCTGCAAGTTGTGTCCTGCTTCATACCCATTTGAAACAGGTGTTTGTTCAATTTGCAATGTCCTGTCAGGATTCTTGTCACTGCGCAGGTTTTGTGCCTTTTGAATTGTAATAACTCTTTAGACAGCTTACTATTGAACCCTTCGATCAGGGCTTTAGCTTGTTTTTGTCCTTTGGTGAACTTCCACAGCTTGATTGCCTCAGATTTTTCCGCGTTGTTTAGCAGAGAATATGCTTTCCGTTTTGTGATGCCACAGAACGGTTCCGGGCCGACCAGGGCCGTGTCTGTGCCCTGCCTTGCAAGTTCATCTGCTTTTTCGTTTCCTACAATGTCGGAGTGCCCTGGTACCCATCTAAGTATGACTTTGTTGGAGTTCGCCAGGGTGTTTAGATTATTTTTACAATTCTGGACTAGTTTAGAGAAGGACTCTAGTGATTCTAGTGCCAGCAGAGCAGCTTGGCTGTTCGAGTTGATGTAGATATGTTGGTTCCTTAGGTTTCTTTCAAGATTGATCTCCACGCATTTATTTAATGCGAAGAGTTCAGCCTGAAAGATTGAGGCCTCCTTCCCGATGCTGACGCTAGCTTTGAACTTTGGCCTCTCACCGTAGATACCACATCCATCATCACCTTTTTTTGATCCATCTGTATACCAAATGTGGCTTCCCTCCTTGAAGTCCATTTGGTCATTTGTCCATTTGTCTCTCGGAGGTATTTCCACTGTATACAGTCTAGTGAATTTGCATTCCACGTATGTGTCGTCAGTAGGCATGCTTAGGTTTTTGTTATCAAAAACAAGGGCCTCAAGTTTGCTTAGCGCTTGAGAGCGCCATTTTGGCCTTGTTAGTGTGCATATCCTGTAGATGCACTGCTTTGCCGCCTTCGAGTCATTTTAACAATAATAACTAGCTGTGTGCTCTGGCTTTGTACTAATGAAAAACATGACCCCAAGCGTCGCTGTACGCCACATCTCCCTATATGTAGTATTCTGATTCACTCTTTTAACGGAGAATTTTGAAGTCAATTTGTATGGCAACGCGTAGTTCTTAATAGACACAGACAGAGGTGCTGTTCGCGTGGCCATACAAGATTTTAGTATTTGAAGTACTGCCCTCCATGTGGCATTTGTTTTTTCCTCCCTGTTTTAATTTCGCCAATTTAACACATTCACTGCCAAGAATCGCTACGCGTTACGCTCATCGCCTATTCAGTATGTAGCGGAGAGCGACAGCATAAAGCACATGTTATACAGCCGTCCACTGGTCGTGTTGCAGGGCCGGCGTCCGCGCTGCTGCTGCTGGCCGCGCTGCTGGCGGCCGGCGCGCAAGCTGACACAGTCACCACGGCGGAGTGCGCGGCGCGCGGCGGGGGGTGGGGGCCGCGGGTCCGTCGGTACCCGGTGGACATCGAGGCCACTTCGTTAAATATGGAAGATTGCAGTTTAACAGCAATCCCAGAACAGCCATTAAGCGGCCTCCCCGCAGTAAGACAGCTGTGGCTGTTGAACAACAATTTGCGCGAGCTGCCCGTCTTCCACGAGCACACGTGCCAAAACTTGACCAGGTTGGCCCTGGGCGGTAACCAACTGACTTCAATTAACAGCGGGACATTTTCAGCGTGTACAAAATTAGAATACCTGTATTTGTTTAACAATCAGATACAGTTTATCAGCCATGACGTTTTTACCGCGTTGACTAATTTGGAGTATCTATTCTTGGATATTAACAAGATCAGGTTTATATCTGATCAAATGTTTTCCAACAATGGCAAGCTTATCCAGTTGGAGCTGCGCCGCAACATAATCACCCACCTCCCTCCACACTTCGCCAGCAGGCTGAAGCGCGCAGCCCCCAGCCTAGAACAGTTTTACTTCTACGATAACCCGTGGCACTGCGCGTGCCTTATCGAGCTGCTGGCGGATGTGCGGCGAGCAGGTGTGCGTGACTACGGTTTATGGGCTTACGACGGACGTGCGCCTGTGTGCGTGTACACCGGCGCGGCCCCGTGCTGCCGCCGCGCGCCGAGCGGGCTGCTGGGGGGCCACTAGCGCGCGGGCGAGCGTCACACACATGTCCGTGTTGCTTATTACTTATTAGTTTCCATTTTACACAGTTAAATCATTTTTATAAGACTATAGCGGAAAACAATCCAACCCGCTTGTCGATTCTACGGGGGTAACATTCGGGTTGATTGGTAGATTTGTAGAATACTTTATAAATAAATAAATAAATTCGTTTATTTGATAAGAAATAAATTTTTCGACCAAAAACAGTATCTGGTGGACCCCAAACTAGGCAAAGCCTGTATCTTGGGGCCCAGGAGTGCAGTTGACCTGATTGTTTTTTTATTTTATTTTTTTACATATGACTGCTATAACTTAACTTCGCTATAACTTTATTTATAGTAATAATAATAATCATTTTATTTCGGAATAAATCAATATTTGTTTTTTTTTTATTTTATTTATATTAACTATACGTCTATCATTACAGTCTCCCAATGCGATAGCGTGGCAAATTATTAACATAACATATATTTATAGGGTATTACATAATTCTAAGTTTTACAATAACATAACACATACAAAGTAACTTTGGTGAATTCATTCAAAGAGCAGTGGAATACATCAACCCTCGTAGCAACTAGATTGAGCGTGCGCAGAGCCCTTCCCCAGGGCGCCTCGTGCTGCTGGCCGGTGCGCGCGGGCGGCACGGCCAGCAGCGGCGGCCGGCGCCGGCGCCACACGTACCGCGACGGCACGCACAGGCCCACTTCAGCCAGTACCCCAGAGTTACTGACCTTGCCGCGTAAAAGTTTAAATACATAGGACACCAGAGTCAACTCCCTCCTAACCTCTAACCGATTGCACCCTACCATGCCCAACACGAATAACGTAGGGTACATTAATGGGTAAAATGGGTACATGCCATAACATTTTAGATATAAAAACCTTATGAATTTATTTTGTATCCGTTCCAGCATAAATTGGTACTTAGCTTCGTGCGGGCTCCAAACACTCGAGTTGACCTCCAAGTGGCTTTTTACGAGAGCTTCATACAGTGCTCGGATAGCACTTATGTTGGAAAAACCCTGTGCCTGATGCAATACAAACCCTAAGTTTCTGTATGCTTTTTTACAAGTCATAACAATGTGATCCCTGAACGAAAGGTCAGCTGTGAAATGCACGCCCAGATCGCGCACCTCCGTGACGCGCTCAATCCGTACCCCTTCTACCACGTATCGATGATGTATCGGGTTGCGAGATCGGCTAATTGATAGTATGGAGCATTTGGACACATTAAAGTGAAGCTTATTGTCTATACTCCACTGTACGACCCGATCAATATCACTCTGCAATGCAAGGCAGTCCGATACATCGTTGATTACCCGTACAAGCTTTAGGTCGTCGGCAAACAACAAGCATTTCGAGTCTCTTATCACACCAGGGAGATCATTAATCATCAGCACAAACTTCAAAGGTCCCAAATTACTGCCTTGACTGACCCCAGATCGCGTATAGTAGGGCTTCGACTTGTAACTAGCGCAATCCACGTACTGCCGCCTATCTCGCATATAGCTGGCAAAAAATGCTAGCGTATGCGATGTACACCCCACGTCCGCCAGCTTCTTCGGTAAGATGTCATTATCTACCAAGTCAAAAGCTTTTTTAAAATCGAAGTAAGTGACATCCACCTGGCCGCCAGCGTCCACTGCAGGTGTCACCTGGGACATTAGGCATATCAGGTTCGCCGTTGTACTACGTCCTACCCGTAAACCGTGCTGGTGCTGGTCCTGCCTGGAAATTATTTATTACACTAAATTTAACATTAAACTAAAAGGCACGCCTAGCTACAAAGATATCACATGCAATTTATTCCAGTAATACAGAAGGCCCATTTCTTCATAATTCCTTTCTGCCACTGTGTTCAGGGGGCTGTTGGGGCTAAGGCTGATACGTGTTCAGTAGATTACAGTGTATTTATTAGATTTTTCTGTGACGACACCTTTTCACACAATAATAGCCTTGTCGCTAAGTAAAACGCGGTAAACGGGTGGTTCTATTGCCATCTAGGCTTGCTTGCTGTTGTTTACCAACAAATGGTTTGGAATGTACCTGCTCTTGTATTCTTGCTTCCAGAAAACTGGCAAGTCTCTTGGTGTAATGGGTGCCAAAATTTACAATAAAATACCAGAGCAAATCAGAACTTTAGACACTGAAAGTAACTTTACACATAAACTTAAAATATATTGCGCAGCCAAGGCTTACTACTCTGTGAAGGAATTCCTGGATGAATAAATATGTCGAGCTGACATTTAATTAGAAATGACATTGATAATACTTACATTTTGATTGTATCATATTATTTTAATTTCGGACATATTCAATCTACTATTTCATCATTTTATATTCAAGCTATTCTTATTCAATGACATTATGTAACATATTTTTTAATATTATTCTTGGGACATTTGTAAGCCAGTATTTGTGGTTTTAATTTTAATTTACTTATAAGTTATAATGTACCCAATTGACAGTGTATGATTAATACCAAATAAATAAATATAAATATAAATAAATATTCAGATAATAGCTCATCTGGTCGCGTTTATCGCCTCAAAAAGACAAGATAAAGCATCCATCTCCTTTTATCAAGTAGTGTCAGAAAAAGATGAATGTGTTATCATGCCTCTGTACGCGCTAAGCGCGACCAGCGCGGCTCCGTGTTTGACTCGCGCATGTATGACCGTGGTGTTGCTGACGGTGTTGCATGTGTATTCCTTGCGCTAACCCATTCGAGGACAATGAATCACATATGAGTCGTGCCACTACGAGCGATTTCCGAAACTAAAAGGGAAAACGCTGCTACATGCTACGGGGTAGCACACGTAGCGTTGTTGCTTGACATCGAATGTAGCAGGCATTTTTCTGCTTTGTAGCGAAAATCAATAATTTGATACGTAAACCTGAATGATGGCTTCGTATGTCGCGGCCGCGGGCGGACACGGAGTCGTACCTTAACCCGTTCGAGGCCACACATCACTATAAGTGTGCTACGTGGTATCCCGTAGCAGCGTTTATCCGCTCTGTGGCGGAAATCACTCCTAGAGGCATGGCTCATATGTAAATCATTGGCTTTGAATGGGTTAAAAGGGAGTCTAATATCGCAGGCAATGTTGCAGCTGGGTAAGGGGCCAAGAGTTTTGTATCGACGCATAACTTCAAAATAAACGACAATCATGTCAATACAATTTTGTCCTTGTTTGGTTTATTATGAAGTAATGTGACGGTGCAGATATCTTGGTAGCGATCCCAAATGTGTTAGCACGAGTGGAATACAGCCGCGACAGTGAGCGGTGTAATATGCTGAGACGGTTCTGTTAGCGTTAGATTGTTGTCCTGTTGGTTGCTGGCGGCGTGATGCGGTGCGCGTCACTTGGCAAGTTGAGGCGTGAGGTGCGGGGGCGGGCGGACAGCTTGGGGTCTATCGGACCGAACGTACTGGATTGAAATCAAAGTTATATAAGACTCGTAAACCAGAAGGAGAGCGCGCAACAAATATTAATTTAATTTCAATCCAATATGTGTAGTCAGGTAGACCCCAGTAACTTGTTGTTGTGGATAAGTACAGACTCCATGTTGGGGAGGCCTAGTCTCTATCATGTTACTGTTTTTACTATTCAAATGTTATTTAATGTTTTTATCTCTTAGGTATCAACTTAGTTAAGTTTATTTGTAGGTTTTCTATTTCAAGCTTTTATCATGTTGCATATTTTTTTTTTTCGTTTATTTATCCAATATACTTATAAACTATTAACAAATGATTCGAACAGCGAATGAAAACCGCGTACCTATTGTTTTTACTATTCATAGGTTTAACTGTACTGTGATGTTTCAAGTACGTTATGTTTATCTTTAGGTTTTCTTTTTCAAGATTTTGTAAATGTCTGAAGGATTATTATTAACAATGATGTTGAACATTTTATGTATAAAAATTAAATAAATGATTTTTAGTGATCTTATTTTTTGTTTCATTTCCAAAAAATCACTACACCATTGATACCTTCATACTTCTTAGTGAACGATTTGCATAACTTACCTCAATGCAACATGATTAGGTCTACTAAGGTAAACGTCCCAATGCTCGACACTTTCATTTCAATAATTGACACGCTGTTTGTCATCTATTGATATGAGTTAAGATTCAGGATGCTAACTATTGGGGCAACCAATTACCTAAAGAACTACAGCATAAAAACGTTAATAGCTTACAATCGATACCTAGTATCAAAAGGTATCTGACGTTATCTGAACCCAATACGAGTGTATTGTAATATGTATGAGTCTATAACGGTGATGTAGTCAAGTAAATGAATGTACCATAGCGAACTATTCATTAGCATATAAACCCCAGAGCTTTCCGCTGGTGTAAAAAATGTACTCATCATCATATCAGCCGAAAGACGTCAACTGCTGGACATAGGCCTCCCCCAAAGAGATCCAAAGTGACCGATCCTGCGCCACCCGCATCCAGCGGACTCCCGCGACCTTTACCAGGTCATCAGTCCACCTTGTGGGAGGCCTACCAACGCCGCGCCTTCCGGTACGTGGTCGCCACTCGAAAACCTTTCCGCCCCAACGGCCATCAGTTCTACGTGCAATGTGCCCCGCCCACTGCCACTTAAGTTTAGCGATTCGGAGGGCTATATCAGTTACCTTGGTTATCGGTTACACTTTACGCTCGAAATTGTAGATGATTATGTATACCTAGGACAGACTGTCCAGTTAGGTAGGTCCAACTTCGAGAAAGAGATCAATCGTCGAATCCGACTCGGCTGCGCAGCGTTCGGGAAGCTACGGCACATTTTTTCATCCAATATTCCGCAGTGTCTCAAGACGAGAGTCACACATTGGTGTTGCCAATGATGACATATGGCACTGAAACATGGTCGCTTACAATGGGCCTCATAAGAAGGCTCAAAGTCACCCAAAGGGCAATGGAGAGGGCTATGTTGGGAGTTTCTCTGCATGATCGTATCAGAAATGAGGCTATCCGCAGCAGAACCAAAATGTACTACTCAAATTATTTTGGTCAATAAATAAAAATAAACTTACGTGACATTTTTTGATCGTATCAGAAATGAGGCTATCCGCAGCAGAACCAAAATGTACTACTCAAATTATTTTGGTCAATAAATAAAAATAAACTTACGTGACATTTTTTGATCGTATCAGAAATGAGGCTATCCGCAGCAGAACCAAAATGTACTACTCAAATTATTTTGGTCAATAAATAAAAATAAAAATAAACTTACGTGACATTTTTTGATCGTATCAGAAATGAGGCTATCCGCAGCAGAACCAAAATGTACTACTCAAATTATTTTGGTCAATAAATAAAAATAAAAATAAACTTACGTGACATTTTTTGATCGTATCAGAAATGAGGCTATCCGCAGCAGAACCAAAATGTACTACTCAAATTATTTTGGTCAATAAATAAAAATAAAAATAAACTTACGTGACATTTTGTGGCATTGGAAATTAGACCGCAAGTAACGCGGATGACATGGTGCTGCTGAGCGAGTCTGTGTGTGGGCTGCGTAAGCTGCTGAAAATTTGTGAAACGTATGCAACTAATCATGGCCTTAAATATAATATTGCTAAGAGCCAGTTAATGGTATTTGAGTGCGATCGCAAGAAAACAGTGGAAGTTCCTACCATTTGCCTCAATGGTACCCCTATGGATGGAGTGGACATTTCAAGTACTTAGAACATGTGATCGCGACCGACCTCAAAGACGACCTGGCCATGGAAAGGGAACGAAGGGCCCTGTCGGTCCGGGCGAATATGATCGCCCGCAGATTTGCAAGGTGCTCTAAAGAGGTGAAAGAATCACTATTTAGGGCGTTTTGCACCTCCCTCTATACCTGCAATCTGTGGGAGCAGTATACGCAACGGGCATATGGGGCCCTTAGGGTCCCGTATAATAATGCGTTCCGGATGTTGATGGGACTGCGTCGTTTCTGTAGCGCATCAGGGATGTTCGCGGCGGCGCGTGTGGACTGTTTTTATACGAGCCTGCGTACGCGCGCAGCATCCCTCGTGCACTGCGAGGGACTACACTCCCCTGTCAGTGTTGTTTTGTTTTAAATGTAAGTTTAGTTGTAACTACTAACCCCCTAGTTTTGTAAATTCTACTAACAACATGTGTCCATGGTTACACAAAATAAAAATTTCATTTCATTTCAATGCAGTTTTGAGTTAATTTACATCCTAAAAATTACACCTGTTGACATCGTAATGGAATTAAAAGCTTTAAGCATTTAGAAGCGTTTTGCAGTAGTGTTTACATGTACAAATTCAGTTATGAATGTATTGGGCTGGCTACGCAGGATCCCTAAGTAACTAGCGAACACGCCGCTTCCACCTTATTTTAGTATTCCGTGGGTAACCACTAAAAAGCCATCGCTCATAGCCAATTATGAAAATGAAAATACGAAAATGGACTAAAGGGAAAGTTCTTTTACCAGTGGAAAGATGACTTATGTTTTTAACCCCTGAGAATTTAAAAAAATAATTGACATAGTGCTTACTAGCTTTTGCCCGCGACTTCGTCCGCGCGGAACTCGTTTATATCGTAACTTTCTCCCCCCTTTTCAACCCCTTAGGTGATGAATTTCCAGATAAAAACTATCTTTAGTAAGGATTCTTTGGGAAGGCCCCGGAATTCAAAGTATCTCTACACCAAATTTCATTTCAACCAAATTTAGGAAGAAAAGTTAACAGACAGACAGAGTTACTTTCGCATTTGTAATATTAGTATGGATTGTATGAAGGAAAGGGTCATTATGGCTGAGTTGCATGATTTTATAGATTAGCTTACTCCAAACGCCTTTTTTTACAAAATAGACTTCGCCGCAAACTTGGTTTCTATGACCCGCCTCACCATAATAGATGCATGTAGGCTTTTGTCATTATTATTTTGCATATTTTCATATCACACGGCCGTAAGGACCTTTTCTACTAAACCGTAGGACTAAATTAACTGACTTGTAATTTAAATATTTTATATTAAAAATAAATATACGTCAACAAAATGTTACATCTAATAGTTTTCAAAATAGCCATAATAAAACGTATTTTTTACCCCGTTTTAGAAAACATCTTCTAAACTACCGCCATAAGGTACATTTACCCTTGGAACGTCACATACATATATTTACCTATATAATGTTCCTATTCCCCAGGACTCCCAACTACCGCTATATACCGTAAATGGGTTCCATCCAATTTTTCACCCGCTATTTCACCTCCTTAGAGGATGATTTTCGGGATAAAAACTATCCGTTGTTATGACAACGGGTAGTTTTTATCCCGAAAATCATGGAGAATGCTCCAGGACTCAAGCTATCTCTATACCAAATTTCATCTAAATGGGCTACATCTAAATTTTCACCCCCATTTCACCCCCTTAGGGGATGATTTCCGGAATAGAAACTATCATTTGTCCTTTTCCAGGACTCAAACTATCTTTCAACCAAATTTTATCAAAATGTGTCACAAACAAATTTTCACCCCCAATTACACCCTCTTAGGGGATGATTTTCGGGATTAAACTATCCTATGTCCTTCCTTAACTATCGTTATACCGTAAATGGGTTCAATCCAAATTTTCATCCACCATATCGCACCCCCTTATTTCCTCATTTCATGTGTTCCGGAATAAAAAATATTCTATGTTCTTTCCTTGGACTGAGACCTCTCTCTATACTAAATGTCATCTGAATGGGTTCTATCGAAATCTTCAACCCTCATTTCACCACCTCAGGAAATGATTTTTCGGGATAAAAACTATGCATTGTCCTTCCCTAGGACTCCTTCTATATCTTTACCAAATTTCATCTAAATGGGTTTTATCCAAATTTTCACCCCCTATTTCATCCCTGAGGGGATGATTTTCGGGATTAAAACTATCCGTTGTCATACTCCGGGACTGAAACTATCGTTCAACCAAATTTCATCAAAATGGGTCACAAACAAATTTTCAAGAGTAAACTATCCTATGTCCTTCCCCAAGACTCCAACTCGCTATACCGTAAATGGGTTCCATCCAAATTTTCATACCCCATTTGACCCCCTTAGGAGATGATTTCTGGACTAATAATTATTTTAAGTCCTTCCCCAGGACTCTTAACTATCTCCATACCAAATTTCATCTAAATCGGTTCTATCCAATTTTTCACCCCTCATTTCACCCCCTCAGGAGATGATTTTTAAGGATAAAAACTATGCATTGTCCTTCCCTGCGACTCCTTCTATCTCTATACCAAATTTTAACTAAATGGGATTTATCTACATTTTCATCCCTATATTTCATCCCCTTGGGGGATGAATTTCGGTATTCAAACTATCTATTGTCATTATCCGGGACTCAAACTATATCTATACCAAATTTGGTCTAAACGGAGTCCATCCAAAATTTCACCCCCCATTTCACCCCCTTAGTAGAAGATTTCCAGAATAAAAACTATCCAATGTCCTTCCCCAGAACTTAAACTACCTCTAAACCAAATTTTATCAAATTGGATTACATCCAAATTTTCACCCCCCCATTTTACCCACTAAAGGGAAGATTTTCGGGATAAAAACTATCCTTTGACCTTCCCCGGGACTCAAACTAATTATATACCAAATTTCATCCAAATCGGTGCAGCGGTTTAAGTAGCTCTATACAAATTTTCACCCCCTATTTCATCCCCTTAGGGGTTGATTTCCAGGATAAAAAACTACCCTAAGTCCTTCCCCAGGACTCAAACTATCTCTATACCAAATTTCATCTTAATCGGTTCAGCCGTTTTCACGTGATGCGCGGTCACATAAACAGACAAACAGATAAACAGACAAACAGACAAACAGACAAAAATTCTAAAAACTGTTGGAACGTGTTCTGTTATCGATTTTAAGTATCCCTAGCCAATTTTTTTTCGAATATCTTCCATGTACAGACTTTCGACCCTCTTCAGCTTTATTATATGTATAGATTAAGTTCTTTCACCGAAAATTATTTTCATCAAGATCATTTCAAATGTTTTCGAGATATTGCTGAAAAGCTGCCTTCCCTATAGAAAAGCATTTAAATGCCGTAAGATTTTTGTGACGATACGAAACGGAACCCTTCGTTGTGCGTGGTCCGACACTTGCAGCGAGCACTATGGCCGGTTTTTTTATTCTTTAAAAATAGATAGCAAAACTGCATTTTATCCACAAGGGTACAAAAATATTTGAAATCGGAACGTGTTATTAGTTACTTTTTTAAACATAATAACATGTAAAGGTCAGTCCAGGCAGGACAATTGTCGCCAGTCTGTATTTTTTTTCTTATTTAGTATTTTGCTCGCTTTATTTATTGATTTAGAAAAAGCGTTCGACCGGGTACCTCGGAGGCTCGTATGGCGAGCCCTTAGAGCACAACACCTGCCAGAAACGTACGTACAGCTCATACAAGATATGTACTTCAAAGCTTCCACCAAAGTGAAAAGTCCAGCAGGCCTCAGCGAAGCATTTGGGGTGGAAGTAGGGGTTCACCAAGGTTCAGCTCTTAGTCCGCTACTATTTAACCTCGTAATGGAACTTATCACTAAAGAAATTCAAGCCCCGCTCCCAATCAACCTCCTGTATGCGGACGATATAGTGCTCATTGCTAACACAGCAAGTGAACTGCAAGACACTTTACACCTTTGGGTCAACACTCTTGAAAAATCAGGTCTGAAAGTGAGCAGATCCAAAACAGAATATCTGCAGTGTAGATTCAGCAAGAACAGCCAGCCCTCTGCTGTGTGCTACCCTGACTCGAAACCGGTGCCAAAAGTCACACGTTTTAAGTACCTGGGATCAGTCATCACAGAGGACGGAAATATAGAGGAAGATGTAGCGCAAAGACTTAAAGTGGGCTGGCAAAAGTGGCGTTCATTGACTGGAGTTTTGTGCGACACTCGTATGCCAGTGCGCACAAAAGGAAAGGTCTACAGAATGGCGATTAGACCAGCGCTACTCTACGGTTCTGAGTGCTGGCCTGTCAAAGAAAACAACGTGCAAAAACTCCACACGGCCGAAATGAAGATGCTTCGTTGGTCGGGAGGGGTTACAAGGCTGGACAAAATTAAAAATGAGCACATTCGTGGTAGTTTTAAGGTGGCCCCTATACCCGAAAAGCTAACAGAACACCGCCTAAGGTGGTACGGCCACGTGATGCGTAGGGATGAAGAGTACGTGGTCAAAAAAGCTCTAAACCTGCCGGAGAAAAAGAGAGGCAGAGGACGACCGCCGTCAACATGGTGGACCAGCATCACAAAACTAGCAAGTAGGCATAATTTACCCGACCCGACAACCCTCGACAGAGTGTCGTGGCGCAAAATAATTAGGAGAGCCGACCCTGCCTAAAGCGGGATAGAGCAAGGAAGAAGAAGAGTATTTTGCTCGCTTTAGTCAGGTGTAAAGATATGTGTTACACACGGGTGCAGTTATTTTACGTCTCGTGTGTTGCAACACTCGCTCTTCGCTCGTGGTTTAACCAAAGAACCCGTTCGCTAGCTCGTAGTTCAACCCAAGAATCCATTCGCTTGCACGTGTTTCAATTCCAAACTCGCGGTTAAAATGCAAATTTGCACCCTTGTATCTATCTATACATATAATAAAGCTGAAGAGGGTCGAAAGTCTGTACATGGAAGATATTCGAAAAAAAATTGGCTAGGGATACTTAAAATCGATATCAGAACACGTTCCAACAGTTTTTAGAATTTTTGTCTGTTTGTCTGTTTATCTGTTTATCTGTTTGTCTGTTTATGTGACCGCGCATCACGTGAAAACGATGAAATTTGGTATAGAGATAGTTTGAGTCCTGGGGAAGGACTTAGGGTAGTTTTTATCCTGGAAATCAACCCCTAAGGGGATGAAATAGGGGGTGAAAATTTGTATAGAGCTACTTAAACCGCTGCACCGATTTGGATGAAATTTGGTATATAATTAGTTTGAGTCCCGGGGAAGGTCAAAGGATAGTTTTTATCCCGAAAATCTTCCCTTTAGTGGGTAAAATGGGGGGGTGAAAATTTGGATGTAATCCAATTTGATAAAATTTGGTTTAGAGGTAGTTTAAGTTCTGGGGAAGGACATTGGATAGTTTTTATTCTGGAAATCTTCTACTAAGGGGGTGAAATGGGGGGTGAAATTTTGGATGGACTCCGTTTAGACCAAATTTGGTATAGATATAGTTTGAGTCCCGGATAATGACAATAGATAGTTTGAATACCGAAATTCATCCCCCAAGGGGATGAAATATAGGGATGAAAATGTAGATAAATCCCATTTAGTTAAAATTTGGTATAGAGATAGAAGGAGTCGCAGGGAAGGACAATGCATAGTTTTTATCCTTAAAAATCATCTCCTGAGGGGGTGAAATGAGGGGTGAAAAATTGGATAGAACCGATTTAGATGAAATTTGGTATGGAGATAGTTAAGAGTCCTGGGGAAGGACTTAAAATAATTATTAGTCCAGAAATCATCTCCTAAGGGGGTCAAATGAGGTATGAAAATTTGAATGGAACCCATTTACGGTATAGCAAGTTGGAGTCTTGGGGAAGGACATAGGATAGTTTACTCTTGAAAATTTGTTTGTGACCCATTTTGATGAAATTTGGTTGAACGATAGTTTGAGTCCCGGAGTATGACAACGGATAGTTTTAATCCCGAAAATCATCCCCTCAGGGATGAAATAGGGGGTGAAAATTTGGATAAAACCCATTTAGATGAAATTTGGTAAAGATACAGAAGGAGTCCTAGGGAAGGACAATGCATAGTTTTTATCCCGAAAAATCATTTCCTGAGGTGGTGAAATGAGGGTTGAAGATTTCGATAGAACCCATTCAGATGACATTTAGTATAGAGAGAGGTCTCAGTCCAAGGAAAGAACATAGAATATTTTTTATTCCGGAACACATGAAATGAGGAAATAAGGGGGTGCGATATGGTGGATGAAAATTTGGATTGAACCCATTTACGGTATAACGATAGTTAAGGAAGGACATAGGATAGTTTAATCCCGAAAATCATCCCCTAAGAGGGTGTAATTGGGGGTGAAAATTTGTTTGTGACACATTTTGATAAAATTTGGTTGAAAGATAGTTTGAGTCCTGGAAAAGGACAAATGATAGTTTCTATTCCGGAAATCATCCCCTAAGGGGGTGAAATGGGGGTGAAAATTTAGATGTAGCCCATTTAGATGAAATTTGGTATAGAGATAGCTTGAGTCCTGGAGCATTCTCCATGATTTTCGGGATAAAAACTACCCGTTGTCTTAACAACGGATAGTTTTTATCCCGAAAATCATCCTCTAAGGAGGTGAAATAGCGGGTGAAAAATTGGATGGAACCCATTTACGGTATATAGCGGTAGTTGGGAGTCCTGGGGAATAGGAACATTATATAGGTAAATATATGTATGTGACGTTCCAAGGGTAAATGTACCTTATGGCGGTAGTTTAGAAGATGTTTTCTAAAACGGGGTAAAAAATACGTTTTATTATGGCTATTTTGAAAACTATTAGATGTAACATTTTGTTGACGTATATTTATTTTTAATATAAAATATTTAAATTACAAGTCAGTTAATTTAGTCCTACGGTTTAGTAGAAAAGGTCCTTACGGCCGTGTGATATGAAAATATGCAAAATAATAATGACAAAAGCCTACATGCATCTATTATGGTGAGGCGGGTCATAGAAACCAAGTTTGCGGCGGAGTCTATTTTGTAAAAAAAGGCTTTCGGAGTAAGCTAATCTATAAAATCATGCAACTCAGCCATAATGACCCTTTCCTTCATACAATCCATACTAATATTACAAATGCGAAAGTAACTCTGTCTGTCTGTTAACTTTTCTTCCTAAATTTGGTTGAAATGAAATTTGGTGTAGAGATACTTTGAATTCCGGGGCCTTCCCAAAGAATCCTTACTAAAGATAGTTTTTATCTGGAAATTCATCACCTAAGGGGTTGAAAAGGGGGGAGAAAGTTACGATATAAACGAGTTCCGCGCGGACGAAGTCGCGGGCAAAAGCTAGTAACAAAATATAATTATTACTGTGGTTACAGGCGACTTTATCAGCGGTCCCGTGCGTGATGAAATGACGCGAAACAAGTACGAATATTACTGCACACAATACGGGTAGGTGACTAAACTGACAAAAATAAGCTTCTTATTTTTGCATACTATAAGGTACAGTCAAACAATTATGCGCTCCCCAAAACTTTGGTTCCTTACGCTTGTAAATTCATCAAACTCGTTACCGCTAAGGAAAACAATCATTAGATTGTTGGAAATAGCCTAATTAATCATTGTATTGATCGTCTATTTACCTTGTTTACCATGTCAATAGTAACCCAAGTAATCAGTGTACTTAACTTGTGTTTACCAAACTATTCATTATGTTCTTATAATAAATCAATGTGTTAGTACCTAAGTCGATCAGTAGAATTAAGTTTAATTATCTTACTATTTTGCCGATTATTTTCATGTACATAAGTCATTAGAATTCTACACCTCAATAAAAGAACACCGTACCAGCAAGTAGAGGCAAACAACAGGCGGTATTATCGCTAGAGAGCGATCTCTTCCAGACAACTTAATAGACAACAATATCATGGATGAGAATGTAACTCTGTCTGTCTGTCTGTCTTTCTGTTACCTTTTCACGATTAAACTACCGGATTGATTCAGACGAAATAATTTGGTATGGAGATATTTTGAATCCCGGGGAAGTACATAGTATAGTTTTATCCCGGAAATCATTAAGTACGGTAAGGGGGTGGAATGGGATCGAAAGTTTGTAGAGAGGTACAGTATAAATGAGTTCCGCGTGGACGGAGTCACCAGCAAAAGCTAGTAAATAATTTTCTTTAAAAACAAAGTTAAAAACTGACTTCAATTCAGTACTACGCCAAGCCACATAAATAAATAAAAAAGCCTTTTATTGCTTTCAGAATTCATGGTTTACAAAGTAGTTTTGTAAGTATCAAAAGTTGAGTAATTAATTATTTTTACGTCATACCTGGCCATAAAGTAGGAATTACCGCACGCTATGCGTGCGGAAAACCCCACTTCCTGGCCAGATAGAGACGTAAAATTTTGTACTCACCACGGGCGGTAATAAAGAAAGCATCAGAGCGCATTTTTATCGCCCTTGTGCCTTCGGCTCGGGCGTCAAATACCTACGATCTGAGACATTCTTTGTTTAACCGCCCTGGGTAAGTAATGTACTATTGTTGCACTCATAATTCTGCAAGAACCCCTCTGCAGGTAAAGGCCTCCTCAAAAGTGAGCCAGTCTGGTCCGGACTTCTAGATAGATAGATAGATGTTTATATGTAAAGTCATGTACATGTGATCTTAAGATTATACAGAAAGGCTTCCATGACACCCTGTTAGGGCACACAAATGGTCTTATAAGTAAATTAATTCTATATTTCAGGTCATGTTATTTTATGAAAAGTAATGTAAATGTCAAAAATATAAATAGATGTCAAAGTTAAGTCTAAGTTATACAATTTACTCAATTGGTTCAATTACAATTTACTTCCTACTATTTATTACTAAGTTACCTTCTTTTATGATGCGTCAGGGTTTCATCATTTAAGAACTCCTCCACTGAGTAATAGCATTTATGAATGAGAAATGTTTTAAATTTTTTGTGAAACTTTTTATCACTTGGTTCGAATTTGATCTCGTCGGGTATTTTGTTTACAACTCGAATACATACAAAATGAGGCCCGTTTCTATGGATAGCTAGTTTAGAGTTTGGTATTTTTAACTTGTTTCTATACTGGTTCCTGGTTTTATACGTATCTGGTTTGACTTCAAATAGATCGGGGTTTTTCCTATAAAAAATAACGGCCTCCATTACATATATTGCCGGGAGTGTAAGTAACTCAAACTGTTTGAAAAAGGGTCGGCAGGTATTTGGAATCCGTATATTGGCGAGACTTTGCTGTTTGTATCCAGTTTGGACCCGCTGTGTGTTTAGTTTTATCCTCCCACCTGTTGCAAGGTCTCCCTTTCTTTATTTTGCCTACTGGCCCCCTCCATACTGTCACACTTTTTGTCCACCTCTGGCCTTGAAGGCGTCCTACGTGTCCGGCTCACTTGAAGGCGTCCTACGTGTACGGCTCACTTTCATTTTAATGCAAGAGCTTGTGCTAGACAATCTGTTGCTTTTGTGATATTTCGTATTTTCGACACATAGGTACATGAAAATTTGCACATTTCCTTTCCAATTTATCACATGAACTGCTTTCCGAGAGCAAATTGTTGATTATTACAGAAAAAACCCACGTCGCTATAGGTATAATAATAAATGGGCCGATAATATTTGAGGAGTTCCGTCGATTCCTCAAGGATCTCAGAATTAACACTTCATTAGTTACTACTTCAACGGAATCAAGTCACAATTAGTTAAAATGTGCTTAAACGATCAACAAATCTTAAAACATTAAACTTTTTAACTATTTTCCTTCTAAAAACGTAAGCAATTGATTGATAAAATACTGAAACCTATAACAATAGTAATCTAAGGCCTGTACATTGAGATAAGGCTACTCTAACGACTTTGTTGTAAACAATTGTCTCGATGACGGTTCGCGCTAGATTGTTTCGGTTATGTTATCTTATCACTCATTAGTGACGGTATAGAAAGTGTCGCGCGCCGGCCGTTCCTCACTCTCTCGTCTGCTGTCCAAGTGTCCACCCCAGCGCCGCTACTAAACATTAAAAACAAGTAAGTCCATTTTTTATCTGTTTTTGACACATTCGATTCCCTGTGACGACAGTACACAGTAAAGGTGGGCTATTCTCATTTTCTGTGTTTTTTTTGTGCATGTGCGTTAAAATATGTACAGTCGCCATCACATACATCGGAGCAAACAAGCAGCTCACAAACATCGGAACACACCTCTATTTTCAAGGCATTAGGGTGCATGTGCCGATATTTTTGAACACCTAGAGTGTACCTATGTATGTGATGGCGACTGTTACTTACGTGTTACTATTATTTATTTTATTTCCACTGCATACATATTTCAGTAGTATATATTCTTAAGATTTTTAGTAATGCTCATTTAAATAAAATAATTATATTTATTATACACTAGCTTTTGCCCGCGGCTTCGTCCGCGTGAACGAAGTATTAACTTCCATTTCTTATTTCATTAACTACCGTTAGGTAAAATTAGTAGTCAATGTCTTATTGCAAAATATAAACAATTTACCTGTGGGGCAAGAGTCACCTAAAACTGTTCTGCCTTTTTTAAGGTGTCTGAGTAGGTGACAATCATCTAAAATCACAAAAGTTTACAATTATATTATGAGTAGGTAGAAAGTGAAAAACTATATTATGGTTTTCAATAGGTACTTGTGTGAATGTTGCTCTTGTATGTAAATAAGAGTCATGGACAGTTAATTACTATTCTTATAAACCATTCAATTTAGTTCCGTTTTTATCACTTTAAGGGCTGAATTACGAAAGTGACTAATACTACCTAACCAAATAACCACACCCATGAAGCCCGGCTTTTTAATGAAACATCACTACTTACTGAATTCGTACCGCTGCGCTCCCGCGTATCCCATTTTCTCGAAATGTTCATTAATTATCTTATTAGTCGTAAAAGCGATTGTTGTGAACACGAATTCGGAGCCCCGGCAGAACGTAGAAACCTAGAGCTACTTTCCTCCTTCCAAGTAGTCACATTGTTACAATTTGAAGCTAGGCTTCAAAATAAGGAGGACGTTCTCAAAACGGTTGTAAGATTTTTTACCTCAGATTTCCTTCATTTATGAACCGATTTGTACGATATATTTTTTTTTAATCCCGTTGAGAGAACTGCAATTTTATTGGGCATGCGTGTATTGTTTTTATGAATATATGTTGTAACTCGTGTATTTACACTCGGAAACCACGATTTTGGGGAAGTGGAACTGATGATGAAGACCCCAGGTGACTTCACATTTATTTTAAGTGCGTCACATATTCTGATATAGCTTCTGCCCGCGACTCCGTACGCGTGGAACACGTTTATCTCTTAGCTCGATACAAACTTTCACCGCCCATTTCATCCCCTTAGGGAATGACTTCCGGGATAAAACTATCCTTCCCCAGGACTCAAACTATCTCTTTACCGAATGGGTTCCATCCAAATTCCCCCCTCCACCTTCCACTCCCTTAGGGGATGATTTTCAGGATATAAAACCGCCTCGAGAGCGATCACGACGTATCGCGTATCAAATCATAACTTCGTATCGTGATACAGTATCAATACACGTCCATACTTACCGATCTTGAGACGCGTATCCGATCGCGATTGTGCGGGGTATAAAATAAACGCGTGTCAACATCGATCCCGAGCGATCAGATACGGCGCGCCGCATGATCGCACTGTTTTTGCGTCCACACTAGCGATCTTGATACGCGTCGGTGCAACGCGACGGAGATACGATACGACGAAATGATACTAATGTGGACCCAGCTTTACCCTCAACTACCGACTTGTGGTTGTTCGTGTTTCGGATGATCACTCCTGCGTCTCTGTGTGACCGACTCACACTGGTTACTGAACTCGGACAGTATTGCTAAGATAGAGTCTTAAAAAAATTGTTTTGGAGAAATAAATTATTAGACCATGTAAAACGTGCTGAAAGTTAGTATGAAACCCTCAGTGCGCAAGACAGACTCGCACTTGACCGGTGTTTTTTTTCTACAATAAGCATATAATATGTTACTAGGTAACATACTCTACTTTTTTTGTACATATTAAATTCAAAAACCGCATTCAGAGCGGTCTAACTATTCGTTTAGGAGCTACGATGCCACATACAGACACAGAGACAGACACGCAGGCACACAGACACACATACACGTCAAACTTATAACTTATAATTATAACACCCCTCTTTATGCGTCGGGTGTTAAAAAATATTTGTAAAATGTTGTAAAACCTAGTTGTTTTTGATTTCCAGCAGCCGAGTCCCCGTCACAGCTGCCCCCCGCCGTCACCGCCGCTCCCCCGCCGGCAGCCCGCTGCTGCAACACTTCCTTCCTCAACGAACGAAAACAAAAATGGCCAATCTATTGAAGATCTCGGGTGAGACCGTGGTGAAGGCGCGCGGCTGCCTCGTGCATATATCGGCGAGGGCGCGCGGCTGCCGCATGCGTAGATCGGCGAGTTGGCCTCGGGCAGTTTTCTCCCACTTCGCGTTTCAATAGGGTTGGTTCAGTTGTTTTTCGAAGGACCAAATTGTACGGTCTGTCTGCACAATATCTTCGTCTTGTACGGTCTGTACAATGTTCTTCTTCGTCTTTGTCTTCAGCTATTGTCCGTGTCGCTGTCGCTTGTGCAAAGACTACAATATACATACTGAGATAGACAGGCAACTCGACCAAATTGAGAAGGCATTTAATGCTTGCGTACAGCAGGCGCCATCTCTTCTGCGATATTAAAACTTTTCTGTTAAAACATACAAAAAGTGCGTCGGCCGCTGGGTTTGAACTTCGGCTCTAAATACCGCCGTCTTAACCCCTAGGCTATGGATGTATAATGTCAACACGGCGAATTTCGAAATACCTTGACAGCCTAAGCCTAGCAATCGCTGCAGCTTCAAAGAGTTCGCAAGCTATCAAGAAGGTGGCACTGTTTTCAATAAGACACTGGATTTGCATTAAGTTCTAAGTTCGCATAGCATGCGCTTGTGTACTGTCCTGTCCATCGGCTGTTTTTCTGTTCCTTTTCTCTGATTTTAAAAGTCTGTCATTCTAAAATAGTCTGACAAGTTGTCGGCCAGTCTTAGTCATGTATGTCTGTCTGTACGGAGGTTGGTCTTGAAAATGTGGCCTATACCTATTGCTATGTTTGATAAATCCAGAGACTCCCAACCAACCTTGGTACATCTCTGGCCATCAATCGAAGCCGTCAGAATTCAACCTATCTACCCTTACTATTTATTTGTTTCAAAACATGTCTCCTAATATTACTCATTCATCAACATCATCTTACACAATTCTTACAAGTACCTTTAAAATGTACTTTACGCAGATTGCCAAATAACTAGTTCATAAATTAATTTTAATAAAGAACGCAAGGCTTAACATGCAGCTGATTTTACGCATTTCCTTATAAAGATCGTGCAGCCGCGGTATTTGTAACTGAGTTAGTGAGTGTTGTCGATTATGCTCTGAATATTACTTATACGCTATAACATACCCTGTAGACCCCTTAAATTGGACGGAGAGCTTTCTGCCTCCACATATGACATCAGACGTCACGGGTTGGCTTTATCGAAAGATTGCGCCCCAGAATAAACAGAGAATTATGTTACAGACATATATAATTGTTTGAATTCCTATGTGTGGTGTAAAACGTTCTCAGCATCTAAGGAAATGACACTCAGTTTCCTCAGGTGAAAACTAGATTCGACTCCGGCTAACCCAGGATCTAGAATCAGCCAAACAGCCTTGCATCGAGTGTACTCGTACCTAGTGCATGTAATCAGATATATGTAAACTCGTGGTGTATGTATGAGTGACGTTCGTGTGAATGTGGTGTGTAATTATTGCGTGTCCATTGTATTCAGGCTGAAAGCCACGAAATACAGCGGGTGTGTAAAAGAGTTTTTGTAAGTTCACTATCTTGTCACAAATAATAGAATCAAAAAACCTTAAATGTGTAACACTACAATGTCTTTAGTATGTTGGCCAGTTATAAAATTAAGATAGGTATGTGTCTCTTCCCAAGTTCAATCACATTGCAATGTCATCATTTACAGAGTCCCTGGCAGTGAAGGTGTTAATAAATGCATAAATCACGTGTTAAACAGTCCACTGGTCGTGTTGCAGGAGCGGCGTCGGTGCTGCTGCTGCTGGCCGCGCTGCTGGCGGCCGGCGCACGCGCTGACACAGTCACCACGGCGGAGTGCGCGGCGCGCGGCGCGGGGCGGGGGGCACGAGTCCGTCGGGACCCGGTGGACAGCGACGCCACTACGTTAGATATGGATGGTTGTAGTTTAGCAGCAATCCCAGAACAGTCATTAACCGGCCTCCCCGCATTAACACAGTTGTGGCTGTCGAACAACAAGTTGCGCGAGCTGCCCGTCTTCCACGAGCACACGTGCCATAACTTGACCTGGTTGGCCCTGGACGGTAACCAACTGACTTCAATTAACAACGCTGGTACATTCTCAGCTTGTACAAAATTAGAACTACTGTATTTGAGTAACAATCAAATACAGTTTATACGCCATGACGTTTTTACCGCGTTGAGTAATTTAAAGTATTTAGACTTGGATAATAACAACATCAGGTTTATACCTGATCAAATGTTTACCAACAACGGCAAGCTTAAAACGTTGCATCTACTTGGCAACATGATCACCCATCTCCCTCCACACTTCGCAAGCAGGCTGAAGCGCGCAGGCGCCGGTCTAGACGAATTTCAGTTCTACGATAACCCGTGGAACTGCGCGTGCCTTATCGAGCTGCTGGCAGATGTGCGGAGAGCAGGTGTCGTTTACTACCAATGGGCTTACTCCGGAGCTGCGCCTGTGTGCATGTACACCGGCGCGGCCCCGTGCAGCCGCCGCGTGCCGAGCGGGCTGCTGGGGGGCCGCTAGTGCGTGAGCGCGCGTCACACACACGTAGGTATCCGTGTTGGTTATACTCTATTAACCCTAAAAAGCTTAGAAACTATTATATTATACATAGTAAAATATTTTTTATACGATCATAGCTGAAAACAATCCTATTACCCACTGGTCGATTCTATGCGTGTCATATGCTAGAGGATTGATAGATTACTTCATATTGTATGACTTAGATTTTGCTGAAATTACACTTTATTTACACAATAAATAATAGCCTTGTCCTTAAGTAAAACTCGCTAAACGGGTGATTCTGTTGTCGTGTAGTGTAGGCGCAAGTTCAAGTCGCGCGCTGTTGTTTACCAACAAACGGTTTAGGATGAACCTGCTTTTGTTATTATCCAGATAATAGCTCATCTGGTCGTGTTTATCTCCTCACAAAGACAAGATAAAGCATCCATCTCTTTTTATCAAGTAGTGTCGGAAAGAGATGAATGCGTTATCATATCTCTGTGACGCGCTAAGCGCGACCAGCACGGTCCGTGTTCAACTATTACTAACGTATTGCTGACGGTGTTGAGTCTCTCTCAGCGCAAGGAATACGTGTATTCCTTGCACTAAACCATTCGAGGACAATGAATCACATATGAGTCGTGCCACTACGAGCAATTTCCGCAACAAAGAGGAAATATTCTGCTAGATGCTACGGGGTAGCACACGTAGCGCTTGCTTGACATCGAATGTAGCACTCAGAAGCATTTTTCTGAGTTGTAGCGGAAATCAATAATTTAATACGTAAACCTGAATGAGTTAACGTGCGCTTCTGTTGTCACCCGCTCTAAAGGCTTCCTCTGTCCCAGTCGCGGGCGGAGACGGAATCATACCTTAACCCATTCGAGGCGACGCATCGCTACGTGTGGTACGCGGTAGCCCGTAGCAGCGTTTATCCGCTCTGTAGCGATAATCGTTCCTAGAGGCATGGCTCATATGTGAGTCATTGTCCTTGAATGGGTTAAGAGGGAGTCTAATATCGCAAGCAATGTCGCTATGAGTTTTGTATCGACGCATTACTTCAAAATAAACGACAATCATGTCAATACAATTTTGTCCTCGTGGTTTATAATGAAGTTATGCGACGGTGCAGACATCTTGGTAACGATCCCAAATCAGTTAGCACGAGTGGAATACAGCCGCGACAGTGAGCGGTGTAATACGGGGCGGGGAGGTGTTGTGTTCGGTGTTCGGACGCGCTGAGAGGGTTCTGTTAGCGTTAGATTGTTGTCCTGTTGGTTGCTGGCGGCGTGATGCGGTGCGCGTCACCTGGCAAGTTGAGGCGTGAGGTGCGGGGGCGGGCGGACAGCTGGGGGTCTATCGGACTGAACGTACTGGATTAAAATCAAAGTTATATTTATCGCGCACTCGACTCAACTTAAATAGTTAAGTTTATCCGTAGGTTTTCTATTTCAAGCTTTTGTGTCTGGGATTTAGAAAAAAATATGTCATACTTTTAATGTCAAAGAAATATAATAAATATTTAAGTGAACTTATTTTTTGTTTAATTTTCTAACAATCACACCATAGATAGAGATACCTTCCTACGTTTTGGTGAACAATTTGCATTAACTTACTTCAATACAAAAAGATTAGGCCTCGTGAGGTAAACGTCTCAATGTTCGACACTTACATTTCAATAATTGGCACGCTGCTTGTCATCTTTTTGGTATGAGATGAATTCAAATTCAGGATGCTAACTATTGGGGCAGTGTCGAGCAGTTATGACATTTACCTTAGAGTGGTATTCCAGTTACCCAATATCTTTGTCCAATGTCCATTTGATTACAGAAATGTAATGATTTGATTAAATATTTTATTATAAATGAAGAACTACTACTAGGGTCGTTTCGCCGGTAACGCGACCACCTTCGGTTGGCGACCACTTGACGGACTAGGCTGCTTCAATTAAAGATATTAACATTTCTACAAACCCAACAGAAAACTAATTAGTTATTAACTATTCTTGAATAGTGTCAGAATAAGAATAAATACACTTTAAAACCCAAAGCTTAATCCAAAGCAAGAAAAAATAACCTCAATTCACACATTTCACACATTGCTTCCGAAAAGTGTTGACGTGCAGTGAATCTGTAAAAAAAATAACGCGACAGTTGGCGCGAAAACTTTAGTTACGTCACTTAATTTTATTATTATGCTGAAATTAGTTACTTGATTGCTTAAATGATTTAGCTATTGTAATAATTTCGTTGAAATTCGGCATATTATAAAAATACATTTAAATAAAATGGGGTGGTCGCGTACCCAAAAAAAATATTACCAAAGAAGTCGGATAGCGACCACATCGTTTTTCTTTTTCTTTCCTTATGGATTCTTGCGGCACCCGCGATATTTAGCTTGGCAAGCCAATTGTGTCGGTAGGTATTTAAGCCGCGCCAATCCATGCTATGTCTATAGTAGGTATATGTAATATAATAATAATATATAATTATAAAATGAATAATTCATATGATTATATGATATGGTTATATTACAAATGCGAAAGTGTGTCTGTCTATCTGTTACCTCTTCACGCTTAAACCGATGGACCGATTTTGATGAAATTTGGTATGGAGATAGTTTGAGTCCCGGGAAAAGACGTAGGATAGTTTTTATCCCCGAAATAATCCCCTAAGAGGCTGAAATAGGGGTTGACATTTTGTATGGAGCTACGATATAAACGAGACACACGGACGGAGTCGTGGGCAGAAGCTAGTGTAGGTAAGTAGAATTTAATCTAAAAGTTACATAAAAGCTTGTAAAATGGTGGCATTTAGATACCTACTATGAACGACATGTGTGACTGTAATAGCAATATATATAATAGCACAATGGTGTGAGCGAGATGGCGCACCGTTTTCGATTCTATTTTGCATTGACAAGCAATGTAAAGTAGATTTAGAAGAGTAACAATTTGTAGTAGTATAAGGGCAGTCAGGTCAGGTAGGTCCAACTTTGAGAAAGAGGTCAATCGTCGAATCCGACTCGGCTGGGCAGCGTTCGGGAAGCTACGCTATGGCACATCTTTTCGTCTAATATTCCGCAGTGTCTGAAGACGAGAGTCTTTGACAAGTGCGTGTTGCCAGTGATCACGTGTGGCACCGAAACGTGGTCGCTTCAGAAATCATAAGAAGCATCATAAGAAGGCTCAAAGTCACCCAAAGGGCAATGGAGAGAGGGCTATGCTCGGAGTTTCTCTGCGTGATCGCATCAGAAATGAGGCTATCCGCAGCATAACCAAGGTAATCGATATAGCCCTAAGCCGCTAAAGTTAAGTGGCAGTGGGCGGGGCACATTGCACGTAGAACCGATGGCCGTTGAGGCGGAAAGGTTCTCGAGTGGCGACCACGTCCCGGAAGGCGCGGCGTGGGTAGGCCCCCCACAAGTTGACTGATGGCCTGGTAACGATTGCAGGAATCCGATGGATGCGGGTGGCGCAGAACCGGTCATTATGGCACTCTTTGGGGGAGGCCTATGTCCAGCAATGGACGTCTTTCGACTGATATGATGATGATGATGATGCATCGTTTTGTTAACTACTTAAACACTATTTGCAAGAGTGGTCGCCAACTAGCTAACAGGTGGTCGCAAACCGACTAAAGCGGTCGCTATCCGGCGAATTCGCTATTTTGAAACCTTTTCCATATTTTTTCCTAATATATGGATGAAAGTGCTATATTTTATTGTAGGTTTCAAAACTTGACTATACTCAGAACCTATACGAATACCATCTATTATGTGTGTACATTGAATAGGTATACATTTACTATTCTAAAGTGAGCAACTCGGCTAAGTGGTCGCTAACCGGCGAAACGACCCTACGTCAAAGATTTTTTTTTATATACTACGTCGGTGGCAAAAAAGCTTACGGACTGCCTGATGTTAAGCTGGTACCGTCGCATATGGACACTTGTGACTCCAGAAGAACAAGCGCGTTGCCGACCCTTTATTCGCCTGAGGATTCGCTGTGTTGGCAGATAGAGACATGCAGGTCCCTCACTCCCAACACAGCGCATCCTAGGGAGCTCTGGCGTCAAATTTTGATCAATGTTTGTGGTTATTAGAAATTGGACAAGCAGAATGCTACCCTTGAAAATCTATCCTGCGGTTTGATTGCGTAACCCTTCATACGTACGTTAGGTAGATCTACATGTCATGTTTCCTATGGGAAAATGGCAGCTGAGTTGTCCTAACGCTGGTTTGAAAAGTTACGTAATCACGCCTATGTGTGCTATCAAATAACATCGTGAATACTAGTATCAGTATAACCTGCAAATAAATTGATCTGAAAATGGACTGACACGCCATCTCGACAGATCTCGACAGCCGCCGACAACTCCAGCCGGCTGCTCCGGCGGCGACGGCTGGAGTTGTTGACGGCTGGTTTGTCGGCGAGCGCGGTCTACGGGCGAGAAGGGGGGACCGGGGGGGTGACAATCAGTCTCAAAATTGTACAGTCGCGGAATGAAAAGGTTGACCACCTTAATAGAAATACAAATCTTTATTTTACATAAAAATGTGGTACAAAAGTCGTTATTAAATTATCAGGTTTCACACATTCCACCAGAAACTGGCATGCAAAATTAACATAGGAAAAAGACTTAAATATCGAGAAACACGATTTATAAAAATACTTAAAACCTAATGTTTACAATGTCAATATGAACACTTAATACCGTCACAATTACAATTATATTCCTAATATGTCATAATTAGACATAGACATAGACATAGACATCCTTTATTGGTAATAAGGTATTACAAGTCATGTTTACAATCAAAATAGAACATTCATTTGTAAATTAAATTAACAAGATTATTAGTTATTATATTATATATTATTATTACATTTTTTATATTCTAAAAATTCCTTAATAGTATAGTAACATTGCTCAATAAGCCATTTTTTTAATTTAGCTTTAAAGGTCGGAAGACTGTTAGCTTCCGTGATGCTGTCTGGTAAATTGTTATAAAATATAGGTCCCGCGACGTGGATTGTCTTAGCTGTCTTAGTGAGCTTGTGGGGAATTGTTACATTACAAATCTAGTCACAATAATAAATGTCAAGTTCAATGTTTAAAATAATCAAAATATTCGTCAACAGAGTAAAAACATTCTTGTACTAGCCATCTCCTAAGTTTACGCTTGAATAGTCCAATAGGCAAATCTTTGATGTCATCATGCAAACGATTAAAAATGTCAATAGAATTACAGTATGCGTTCCTGCTGTACAATTGTGTCTTACGAGCAGGACCAACGAGACGATTTGGGTATCTTGTACGAAAGTTGCATGTATCTTTATAGGTTTTAAAGAGATCTGGGTGAGCCTTGACAAATAAACAACCTTCATATATATAGATGCATGTCATAGACAGTAAATTCAGGTGTCTAAATAGCGGCCTACAGGATGTTAAGACATCTACGTTACAGATCGCCCTGATGCACTGCTTTTGTGCTATAAGTGCGCGCTTTACATGGCTTGAATTTCCCCAGAGGAGAACGCCGTATCTGAGCAGTGAGCAAACATAACCATGGTAAGCCTGTATTGCGGTCTGCTTGGAGCTAATCTTAGCTAGTTTCCATAGAGCATACGCAAAGGAGTTAATTTTATTGCACAATTTATTAATATGCTCACCCCAAGAGCATTTGTCATCTAAGCAGATACCTAAAAAAATTGTCTGACTTGATTCCGTTATCACCTGATTTGCGAAGGTTACAGTAAATTCTTGCTTTTTGCCATTTCTATTTACAAACTGAATAAATGTGGTTTTATCTATATTTACTTTTAGATTGTTCCTATGCAACCAGTCTATTACATCACCAATTGTTTTATTTATGTCACTATTATATGTTTTGACATCACTACATGGTATGACGACCGATAGGTCGTCCGCAAAGAGTATACAATCAAAATTGATCGCATTCGGTAGATCGTTAATGTATATTTAAAAAAGCAGAGGGCCTAGGATACTCCCCTGTGGTACTCCGACCTTATTTATTCTCGCGAAGACCTAAAAGCCTTAAGATCTGTTTTTGCTTGCTCAGTATAAGTTATCACTATCTGCCTTAAGCCTGCATCACACTGGCGCGGCCTGCGGTGGCGGACCATAGTAAAGGACCATGGGCAACGTTGTATGGAGCTTTGCCCCAAAACCAACAGAGGTGAGAGTTATGTCATTAAATAGGTCTTTACATGTACTTAATTTCAGTGTATGGGCTCCAAGTCAAATTCCATCGCAGATCTGAGATATTCATATTTATAAAACGGATTTATCTTAGAGAACACATTTTATTAATATCAATCGTCCTTGATAATACGATCCCACCAAAAACATAAATGTAAAAAAGGAGAGCCAAGTTCAATACAAAAATGATGCTTGGCTGTGGGCTTCGCCGCAAAAAGAATGGAGATCTAAATGAGTGCCAAGTTATATGCAAAATCCAAATATGTATTTATAGGAGCCAAATAACATTATGAACAAATATTAAACTCTATTTCTTTGCTTTATTGAATACCTATAATAATTGTTGTTATTTAAAAATGTGAGATCTTAAAGAAGTTTAGATTTGACTTGGCCAGTTTTAATTGAATCAGTCATTTTATAAAGTTATTCAACATATATTTTTTAATTCTGATAAAAACTGGCCAAGTCAAATCCTACCTTCTTTAAGATCTCACATTTTTAAATAATAATTTTTGTATTGAACTTGGCTCTCTTTTTTTACATTTATGTTTTTGGTGGGATATCATTACTTTTTGTAAAGAAAACTAGGCAGGTATTGAGATTTACTTCTGTTCTGTGTATAATTATGAGGTGCCGCGCGCCGCAGACGACACACCGTTGGCCGGTTGTTTAGCGCGTAATATTACAAGTTTTTTTTGTATGGGGACACCTCTTATTTTTTCACTTAACTTTTTTTTTATATTTCTGTTATATAACAAATATAATAATACATACATATATTGGGATAGTTTCAAATATCAGCTTGTAACGGTTCCAACGCTACAATTAAAAAAAAATGGTATGAGGACCCCCCTATTTTTTATTTTTTTTTTATTTTTAGACTTTTTCCTACGCTAACATACAATTACCGAGCTGGATTTCAAATTTCATCCTTCTAGGTCATCTGGAAGTAAGTTAGGTTTAGGTACTACATACTTATGTCAGTCAGTCAGTCAGTGCTAAAATTTAAGACTTTTTGACCTTCATATCTTTATAACCGTTTGAGCTAGCTTCATGAAATTTGGGCTCCTAGATGTCCTTACGGACATAATTAAACACACGTAGTTTTATGTGTTTACGTTAAAGAGGTTTTGAGTTATAGAAGGGTCAAAAGTGGCACCAAGTGGTTCGTGTAATATTACACTCGGCGCTGGCTAGCCAGTTCCTTTGCTTGAACTTGGCTTGACACGCTGCCGCGTGTCTAGATACGATAAACGGTACGTCATTTTTTTTAATTTTTAATTGTTTTCATTTTTACTTTTCAAGTTTTTATTTAAAACAGAATAACAATAATTAAGTCGCTTATATGACCTGCGGGATGATCAAATACAGAATTAGGTGTATTCAACAAATGAAACCCGTTTTATCACAGACCAATTTGACCATATTCACTCTGAATAAAATATGAATATCTCAGTTCTGCAATGGAATTCAACTGTATGCCAATAAAACGAAATAAAGTAGATAAGTAGACCTTTTTAATGGCCTAATTCTCATTTCTGTTGGTTTTGGGGCAATTTTGACGCATGGTCCTTTGACAGCCGCGTCTGTCTGTGAGAGGCCTTACGACCGAGTGTCAGACACATTCCGTCATAAGTCATAATGCATGTCAATTCACTACACGGCTACGTCCACTATGAGATTTGACCTCTTTGAATTTAGGAAAGGCGAGTTAAAAAAAAACGAATACAAGAAATAGCAATGATGACATTGACAGGAACTGTTTTCTACTCACATTTATAGTTTCAATCATTATAAGAGAAGAGGATTTAATCATTAGATATATCAAACTTGACACAACGTTTATATGGCAAGATCAAACAAATAAAAAGGTTTTAGGTCAACTTTCAATAGTCAAGGAACATTTTTTTTTTTTTTTTTTTAATTTATTGACCAATATAATCTGAGTAGTACATTTTGGTATACATTTTTTTCACCAGCGGAAACCTCTAGGGTTTATATGCTGATGAATAGTTCGCTATGGTACATTAATTTACTTGAATACATCACCGTTATAGACTCATAATTATTACAATACACTCGTATTGGGTTCAGATAACGTCAGATACCTTTTGATACTAGGTATCGATTGTAAGCTATTTACGTATTTATGCTGTAGTTCTTTTGGTAGTTGGTTTATTATATAAGGAAGAAGATATCTGACGTTTCTTTTCCCATGCACATTGAAAAAATTAGGTAATTTGAACATAGCTTGTTTTGGTAAATTTTGTCTAAGGTTGCTTTTTCTTACATATAATACTAAATGCTCTTTGTACGCATAGGTACTCTTCCCTTAAAATACATAGTTTAACTTTATTGAACACTGACATTACTTCACAATAATTAAACAAACGCTCATAGTTTGGGGATATTTTTTTCCTTGTGTTTTTGGGTACAATGTTTTTAAGTAATCTAATTTGTATTCGTCTAAGGAAATTTGAGCTTTGTTGTCAAACAGTTAAACATAATTTTCAATACAACACTCTTGTCTGTTACACAGTTTAAAAAGGTAACATGTACTTGCAACGCGTAAATGAATTTATTTGAAAATTGGTCAACCTTTTCATTCCGCGACTGTACAAACGCAGGCGGTGACTCGCCGGTGGGCCCCACGCGCAGTGCTACAATGAGGCAACACCTCTGAGCGGCTGTGAGGTTGTCGAGAGGTGAGTTCCTGGAGCATAGGTTCCGCTCTTGCGACTCCACTCTGGCCGGCTGGTTAAGGCAAGCACAGAGGGCCCTCTGGAGGTTAGGGGTACGCGGTATCACCACTCACTGTCAGCTCGCCACAAGCCGCCCCCGCGGGCTTATTATTTACAAGTATTACAATATTAACTTGCACTGTTCGTATGTATGTAAATATGTAAGTATGTAAGTGTGTAAGTATGTAAATACTTATGTAATTTGTCCGTCAAAATTTGCAATTCATTTTTCAGTCACTTCCCGTTATTGCAATTGAGCTGAAATTTTGCAAGCATATGTATATCGCATGACAATGCAATATTATGATGACTGGGAGCTGATCTGATGCTGAAGCTGGAAGGCGGCCATAGGAACTCCGCAATAAAACGACACAACCCCATCGAGTATGGGCTCGTTAGAATCGTCTCAATGAGTACTTGATGCAGAAAAGCGCAGTTGGCGGTAAAAGCTTGTACCAAAAATGAAATTTTTGACAGCAACTTATTATTATTATAAGGGCCTATGAACACCGCGTTTATTAAACGCGCCGTCGACGCGCGTTCGTATCGAATCACGTGTAAATCGACACAAAAAACACGGTGTGCATAGATCCTTACACGGAATCTTGTTGCGAGGCCATATGACGAGTCATCTAATAAGCGCACGGAATTCGGCGTCTCATCCCCCTCTGCCATAACCCTCTTCCATTAAGTCGGATAAATATTTAAGTAGCTCCGCCCAGGGTCGACAAGCCCCGCCCCCTGCTCAACAAGCCCCGCCCTCGCGCGCGATGACCACGCCTACGCAGTCAGATCCTCCCCGCCGTCTCTGCTGAGCGGACGTCTCTTGTCGCGATCTGTGAGTGAATGTGACAGAGAAAGTGACTGTGCAGAGATCGTATACTTATAAGGAGACCCGGTGAGTTCAATATTTTGTCAGATATAAGGTTATTATAACTTGGACAAAATGCGTTGGTTTTTCTAGAAAAATCTCATAAGTCAAAGTTGTTTATTTGCAGAAAATAGTGTGGACTATTAACATATTCTGTAGTGTGGGTACAATAAGATGATATAAACAATATTCGATCAACTATTTTGCCACATACAGCATGCAAATTAGGTATATAACATTACTGACTACGTATGTAACACATTGAAATAATTAGCAATTTATTGGTCCATTACAATTTACTTTTATAGGTATGTCAAGAAATCCTTTATAGCATATTTTTAGGGTTCCGTACCAAAAAGGTAAAAAACTCTTATGGTGCGACTCTGTCCGTCTGTCCGTCCGTCTGTCACAACGTTAAATATCTCAGGAACTACTTAAGCTATCAATTCGAAATTTGGAACAACCAAAACATTTTTTTTTCTACGGTGGTTAAATTTTGATTTATTAAGGAAAATGTAGAAAAAAATACCATCCCCCCCCCCACTTATCTCCGAAGTTTACTAAGCGAAAATTCTGAAATAATTACATATGATTAAGAGTAATATAAATAACACAGGAGAAATAAAAAATAATTTCTTAATTAAATTTGTAATTTACTTACGTACCTATGTAATTTTATGTCTTCAAATTGCTATATAAGAGTATCTTTAAAGTCCCTTCTTTCAAATAAAAAAATAATAATCGAAATCGGTACGCGTGATTAAAAGCTATCACTGATAAACAAACATGCTAGGTTGTAAGTTGTTAGTACCAAAATGCAGATGGCGCTGTACAACGGTAACTTCTACTTTGAGCTGTTTAAGATTATTCTATAGAAAGAATCCCTGACATGACGGGTATGGTGTATGAAAATTTGTACGGAACTCTCGGTGCGCGAGTCAGACTCGTACTTGACCGTTTTTTTAGTTAGGTACCTACTACCTTTATGATTTTCCGAAAAACAAAAATTATATGGCAAAAGATTTACAATTTTTGCTGCATAGTTTAGATATGAAATTCGACTATTTTGTTCAGAATTCATAGGTACCTACATGAATGAATCTCTCTTTATTCAGGCAATAAACCCATTACAATAGATGATAAATGAAATAAAATAAAATCCTTAACTAATACAGTTATATAATATGACGTATTTCCGATTTTTCATATTTTTGGAGTGTAATACGTGTGACAATGTACTAACTACCCTCCCAGCTCCCAAATCCTAACTCGCCGCTATCGACGCTCGGTGCAGACACTATGCCGCCGAGCTCGACACGCGTCGCGCGCGTCCGTTTTGGAAAATACTAGAAAGGACTCCAAAGGGCGAAATCTAGCCACTCTCCGTGTCGCGAGTGACTACCGATACTCTGAGTCCCGGAAACGCGAGTGAAAGGAGTGAACAGTGCACTGGTGATTGGACTGCAATTAGACTTGAGGCGTGAGTACCTTCTCCTAACCTCCCTACACCCCCTACACATTGTCACATACGTAATTGCATAAGTATGGACCTACTCGTAGCGTATGTATTTCTTTCGACCTATCAAGTATGTAATTTTTACTTTTAGGACGTAATAACATTTTAGTATTATTCAGGCTGGACAATATTCCATGTTGAGGATTTTCAAATTTACATTATTCAGATTCAACCAATAATTTCGAGTTGTTATTATTGCTGTTGTCGAATACTTTAGAAAACAATACAAATTAAGAAGATCTTTAAATAAATAATCACCAATTTAATAGCAGGTTGCTTGACCACAGAATACAGTGACGTCACGAGTCTGTATTCCCTACAAACTTCATATACTAATAGAACGTAGATACTGGTCAGTAGATCCTAATCAATCAGGATTCAGAACAATTTTCAGCAGTGGACGTCTTTCGGCTGATATGATGATTGATGATGACAGGATCAGGTAGGTACATAGGTAGGGTCCTAACGAATCCTCGATAGAGATGGAGATTAAATTGAGAAGTATCACAAGACATCCTTGACATTTCATGTCCTATATTCTTAAGGGCCTATGCAGGCTGTGTTTATTAAGCGCGCCGTCTACACGCGTTTGGGTCAAATCACAAGTAAATTGACACTAAGGCCTTAGTAGTATTATACAGGGTGTATGCCAGTACGTCTGCCAAAAGACTAGGTTGGGTAGGTAGGGTCACCTGCAACACATTTTGGGCCAATTAACACTTGTCCTGCCCACGGTGTATTTTTTTTAAACTGTCTCGCTCAGAGACACAATTAATATTTGGGCAATAAAGTTCAAAGGGTAGCCGGGTAAGCATGGCGAAACTGCCCTTAGCGAAAAAAACGGCATTCAGACAATTCAAAAAAACAAAAAGGCGGGAATGGTAGAATGGCACGAATTTTATACTAGTACTGATTAAATTAACGATTGCGAGATGTCTATTCCTTCATTGAATAAATATGAAGCTTGAAAAAACTTTTTTTTTTTAAATACCAGGTGAAATCGTTGTATCGTTTTGAGGCTTAATTTTTGGTGAAAGCACTACATTATGTAAAGGTTAATAACCCACCCATCGATCTTATTATTATTATTTTCTTATATAGCTTTTATATGTAATCCAGTGACCAAAATGCCATACGATAATTAATAAATAACCCAGTAAAACGAAATTATTTTTTTCGCTAAGGGCAGTTTCGCCATGCTTACCCGGCTATACCCTTTAAAAGTAGCAGATTCCATTTTACACACAGTAACAATGACGTCACAAGCCGCGTTTATATAATAATTTAGCGATTTACTTAAAAACAGGTGAGAAAAGAATCGGAAATCTAGTTTACCACGTTCGGTGACATTTACCGAAATCTTTTAAAATTTGGGTATCAATACAGTTAAACTAATTTAACGTTTATAACCTAATATCTACCTCGTTTAATATTAAGTACATCATTGATTAGAACAATATAAGAGGGTGCCTCATTGTCAAATTTTCGGTTTTTAAGGACCACAGATAAAGCAGTTACAAAAGAAATCACAGAGACACAAGGAGACCGTAAGAGGAAAAACACCAGGCGGTCGTATCGCTAAAGAGCGATCTCTTCCCAGACAACCTCTGAGTAGTGGAGAATTTAATACCTAGTATAACTATGTAGGAGGCGGTGCAGAAACGAATAATTTGTTGATTAAAGAAATATCTTGACACGATAAGTATTTCTACCCGTATTCTGCGCCTTAACTCAACTTTGATCGTCTTTCAATCTTATACCTTTGACTGCGACGTTTTTAATACATTTAAATAACCAATATTGCGTTCGACAGCTTATTCCCGTCGCCTGTCGCCCCCCTGTCGCCCGGCTGTCGCTCGTCTGTCGTCTGTCGTCGCCACAAAGCACGCCTCCCGCCGTGTCCTCTTTGACGCGACCCTATCTCAAACGATGCTTTTGCGATCCGATCGCCCTCGTGTAATAATCTGAACCTTATTTTTAAAGTCATAAGATTACGTTTAGCGTGTATTGATTGTACCAACGGCATTATTATTGTGGTAGATGATATTGCGACATCGGCTTTTTATGCTGTTGGGAAATTAATGTCTAGTTCGTATTACCGTGGATTAAGATATGTTATCGAGTGCGTTTTTATTTTATACTCGCGTTGAGGTTTGTAGCTGTTTGTAGTAACAATTATTTGGGGAAATTGATAATAATGATTTTATCATAGCGCGATATGAAACAGCGTTACAGCGTAGTGTTGATTGTGGACCTTATTAACTGAGGCAGAAGGTTGGTAGTTATGTGAATATACCTACTTGATTTTAAGACATTTTGGAGTATTGAGAAACTTTTGCGTTTTGGTAGTTGAAGAATCCTCAGGGGCGGGCATTACAGAATCTTGACTGGAAATTCGTTTGATACGATTTGTATAGGTCGAAAACATTTTTAATATGAGTTAGTAAACATTGCCTTTTGCCTCAATGAGAGTGAATATTTAAATTTCGTGTGTTTTTTTGTGCAAGACGCAACACTGAAATTCGGCAGCTGTCACCTATGATTGTTCCGATTAATAAAAACATAACACTTCCTTTCGGCTCTGCCGAAGTCGGGCAAAAATGGAGCGTTACATAAAAGAAGAACGTGTTATGTATACATATTATAAGCAAATAGATTTAAATAAAACCACTGTTTAGTAAAACTATGGGTACATCCATTTAAGCATAACTAGTCTGATTAACCGGAACCTAACACAATCACTATTCTAGACCTTCGGAATGCTTACAATACCTATATTATAACTTTGTGATTATTTTTGCTCTTGAGTTACTTTTTTCTCCATTTGTCTATACTTTTGATCCTCTTTCGAGAAAATTTAACATTATTGATATTTTTTTTTGGTATCACCATGTCTGAATTTAGCTTTAGAACCTATCGTGATTTTTATTTTTTTTATTTTAAACAATTAATACCTTATTTTGTCAAAATGAATAATAGATTAATTAATAAATTTATTAATTAATGAAATACAGTATTTTCCTATGATCGTAGATACAGGGTTCCTTAATAAAAAATTCTGACATCGAGCAATTAGATCACAATATTACAAAAAAGGCAATAACATCGGTTGAGCGTTTGAAACGCTTTACTCGAGGAACCACCCTATTAAATGAAAACTAATAAATGTCACTGACTATGTACCTAATTATGTCTTGCTTAAGTGTTAATTGCCTCTCTGTTCGGGTCAGTGATGTCCACACTTGGACAATGCAGGGGCAAAACAGGGGCAGGGGAAACGAGGGAGCGACCGCCTGGAGTGATGCTCGGCTTTTAAGAGAACTGTACCGTCTAAGTGTAAAAATAATGGCACACAACGATACCTACAACTTACTTACTTATAAATATGTCCCATTATGTTGGCGGATTAAGGTTTCGGTACTGAATTTTTTTGTGTTTTTGTTACGCGATACTTAACTGAGTAATTTATGAACCGATTTGAAAAATTATTTCTTTGTTTGAAAGCATATACTTCCAGATTGGTCCCGTTGTTACCAAAATCCAGTTCTGATGATGGGGTCCTGGAGAACACGAGGAGATTCTTCAAATTTTATAGGCAAACTTGAAGCAATTTGGCGACTGATTTGAAGTCGGTTAAAACTTTGTTTTTAAAGTAAACTAAGTATTACTTATTGCTACATTTAAACGCTTTGCGAGGCTTGGCAAGCGTCTACAAGCTCCAAGCTTTTATAAATGCGAATGCGTTAATCTGTTCCGGAGGTGCCGGTTAATGTACTGCCCGATAATACGCGTCCATCTATCTTTCTCTCTCTCTTTTTGCATGAGTTAAAAAGAGACAGAGATATAGTGGACGCCAATTATTGGGCCGTACATTAACCAACACCGCCCACGTGTAAATATGTACGTCGCAACCTTCCTTTGACCAGTCTTCAAAAACCGCGACGCTTTAAAAAAACATTTGTATTTGCTATCAACCAACCAGAATACAGATAGGAAACATAATTAATATCAAACTTTTGGCAATTTTTATTCCCTAACTCACAATCATTAAAAAAAACGCCTATACAACAAAAAAAAACTAATTTTCGAACCCGCTCACAAACTGTCACGAGATTCGGCTGAGAAATGCGACCTGTAGAGGAGGACAGCCGGACAGACGGACAGACAAACGATTTTCGGCCCAAGCCCCAAGCAATGACCGTTTCACTGGTTCGTTCGATTAATTCAGTGGTACTGATATGAATTTTTAAACCCATTTTAGTACAATGATCCGGCAGACATATTGGCATAAATATGTAAACACAAACAAGGGGTACTTCCGTTTAAGTATTACTGTATCCATTCGTGCCCCCGGGACGTTTGCTCGCAATAAAAGCGCATCCCGGGATCCCGGGCACCCCCGGGACCGGGATTGCCCGGGTAATGGCTGTTTATTAATTAAGCGAATCGAAATGTTAACATTACGAGGGATGTTTGTAGACAATTTGGATTGATTTGTGACGCTGGTAGTCCAAGTGACGAAGACTGTTTAACCCCCGACGCAGAAAGAGGGTGTTATATCAGGGTATAATTAATTAATACACCATATTTTCCTCCTTTCCTCCTTAAATCCTTTTTTAACTAACCTCAAAACACAAGAAGACCATAAACAACAAAACAGGTTTGCGTTTCGTTACCACACTCTTCCCCGCTTACATAAACTAATACTAAAACTAAACTAATCTAACAGTTGACTACACTTTAGTAACTGATTGGTGTGCCGTTGCCACCTCAGGTCACCCACCTCAACCTCGTAGAGGTCACTCCGGGTATGATCACTTTTGTAATCTTCCCCGGAGTCCAATTTTTTTTATTCTTGCGATGGTCTCTTACCATGATCTTCTCCCCGATCAGAAATACTTCCCTTACGTTACTGCTCTTTAACGACTGTTTTATTTCGTATATGTGTATGTTGTCTATGTAAACAATCACATCGAGACCACTTAATTTCTGTGACATAAGTCGCTGAAACGATCCAGGTCACAGGTCACTGACCCCATAAGGCAAGAATACCATAAACAACAAAACAGGTTTGCGTTTCGTTACCACAGAGGGGTGTTACAAGTTTAACGTGCCTGTGTATCTGTGTGTCTTTATGTATGTCTGTGGTATCGTAGCTCTTAAAGGAATTGACCTATTTTGTTTGAAAGCTGACGTGATCGAAATGGTTCTTAGCTACGTTTCTACAAAATCGGTTCAGCCGGTTTTGAGATTAGGTACCTACTTTAAGGAGTTTTTTTCGCTCCAGTGTATATAAAATATACTAAATGCAAAATAGACCACACGCGAAATATAACAACAAGTCATCCTCCTCCTAGCGTTATTCCCGGTTGTGCCCTAAAGGAGCCCGGGGTCCGCTTTGACACCTAATCCCAAGATTTGGCATAGGCACTAGTTTTACGAAAGCGACTGCCATCTGACCTTCCAACCCAGAGGGCAAACTAGACCTTATTAGGATATAACAATAAGTAAATATACAATACTCAAAACAAGCAAAACGTACAAAAAGTAAATTCGCAAAATGTACAAATTGGAAATGTGCACTACTCGCAAATCGTACAAATACGCAAAATGTACAAATGTACATATGTAAAATGTAAATATGCAAATAGTCCTACACGCATTATGCACACAAACCGAAGAGTGCGTGATTGGCTGGCACCCAAAATGTCAGACATTGAATCCTATTTTTAGAGTTCCGTAACTCAGAAAGAAACCCCTTATAGGATCACGTTGCTGCCTCTCTTTATTATTTCTCACCTGTGTCATATTTTGCGTGAGGTGTACATTTTGTGTTTTGCATATTTTGCGCCGGAGCTACTTTTTAGGTTTCCGTATCCAAATAGTAAAACGGGACCACATTACGAAGACTCCGCTGTCCGTCCGTCTGTATGTCTGTCCGTCTGACACCAGGCTGTATCTCAATAACCTAGTTAGACAGTTGAAATGTTCACAGATGATATATTTCTGTTGCCGCTATAACAAAGAATACTAAAAAACAGAATAAAATAAATATTTAAGGGGGCTGCCATACAAAAAACGTGATTTATTTGCCATTTTTAAAAATAACAGCACGGAAACCTTCGTGTGCGAGTCCGACTCGCACTTAGCCGGTTTTTACACATTTTGTGTTTTGTATATTTTGCGCCGGACCGAGTTTTTTCCTACTACCTACGATGGTGACAAATAGGGCTTGCAGTCTACTATGAGAATACCGGTATCTCGGTATTGCAGCTGAAATATGTCCTAGAAAAGGCGGGATCCCGGGATCCCGGGATTGAAAGCCTTGGTGGTAAATAAGCTGAGCTAATGTGACCGAGGGGTAAAGCACGCGACTTGCAGCCTGGAAATCGTGGGTTCGAAGCCTGACTCGTACCATCACCAACATAGTTAACTGACCATCCGTGCACTTTATATGAAAGAAAGAAAGAAAGAAACATTTATTCGAGACAAACAACACACAGCGTTTGTCACGAAACGGTTCTATCTCAGCATAATGCTGGCATTGCTGCCAGCGCTGGTCTTCCGATAGAACCGTCGAGTGAGTTCACGGTGGATAACAAACAAAATAATGATATAAACTTAATTAAACACGAGAAGGGACAATTAACGAAATTAAAAATAGAACATAAAATATAATAATATTGTCCAGTGGTCTATGAACGCAGCCATTTCACTCCTGCGCGATCCGTAACAGCACACTAGCGTCATTGACACTGACAGTGACAGAAGTGACAGGTGGCACTGGCAGACAGGCGTCATTCTTTTCAATTAAACATGTAATCAACAATAATGTTTGAAAATCTACAATATGCTAAGTATAATTAATTCGATTTACTTATAACTGAGAAAAAACACGTACCATGCAAGGTTGAAAACCGGTTACAATTTGAAAAGTGATCATTACTACACACAACTATGACCAATAAACAATAACGAAGTGAACACATTACAACAAATACATAATAACAATATGCATTGTGATAAGGTTCAATTTAAAATATAAATACAGGATGGTCTGTTAACTGCGTCGGAGTTTGTACTATTTAATTCAGTGTTAAATTTATGGATATATGGAATCACAATGTTGGCAAGAATTACCTATAGCAAATTTGTTTAGTTTTTACATGATATACAACACGTTTATATATATTACATGTTCCGGTAAAATTCCTACTTTTCAAAAAGCCTCTTTATTTATATTATGTCATTACTGATGAACTAGACACTTTAGAGACTGTCTCTCTGCAGTTTTTTGGTGCACATGACATATTTAACAACATACTAAAAGTTCGTGCTGGTTTCTGAAAAATAGTAATTTCGATAAAATTAATCTTGTAGGGAAAACTCACTTTTCCCAATTTTGCTCTTGTCTTATAATAAAATACTAAAATGTAAAGCTGAAATATTAGATAGCATTTGTGTTGTACATTACATTCGTGTATCTTTTCTAGTTTTGCTGCAAAGCATTTAATAATATGTAATTAGTACCTTAATGAATATAATGTTATTGTTAATTAATCTGTAATTTAATGTGTGTAATTTGTTTATTATTGACGTCATAAAGACATTGTAAAATCCAATTATGAAAATAAATGATATGAATATGAAAGTCTGAAAGTCCTTAGATTTTTCTTTGATTTTTTAATACTTTTGCTAATGCTACTTAAACTAGCGTTTTTATTGAAATATAGCGTATTAGTGAAGTGTCTGGTTTTTCTCCTCTACAGGTCGCATTTCTCAACCGATCATCGTGAAATTTTTCAAAAAAAAATTTTTTTTAAATTCCGATTTGCAACACAAAGCCTCTAGTATTATTATATTATGTACGTAAAGTCAGGGTTTGAATCCAGCTTAAATGGTACAAAAAGTGTTTTCTGAAACCCGTTTGACTGGTCTACACGTAATTCCGGCTCAGTTATTGTTTGTAATCACTTCCATAACCCTCTCACCGCGTTTTAATAGCTGCATCAATATTGCAGCGGGGGGGTTAGGCGCATAATCGCCGGATTAGCGATCGCCAGAGGCTAGGGAAGGGTTAAGTTTTGGAATGTACTTGTAATGTTACATGTTTTGATTTATAAAAATTATTTATTTATTTATTTATTAAAAATATAATAACATGACATTACAGTAAAACCAATGCGTCATGGAACGAGACTAAACCAGACTAAAACATATATATATCTACATTGGTACAGTTGATTGCCTGTCATCCATCTCCTCACAGAAGCTCAGACATTCACCGCACACATACATCCATCGCTACTCGATGCCAAACTTAATTGGAGCAGTCATCTAGACAATAAAATCCAAAAAGCTACAGTCGTCTTCTGGCAGTGCCGTAGAATGATAGGTAGGACCTGGGGACTAAACCCCAAGATCACTCTATGGCTGTACCAGACAGTAATCCGACCAATAGTAAGCTACGGTGCCATAGTGTGGTGGCCTCGTACCACGCTAACCACGATCGAAGCTAAACTACAACGCCTCCAGAGACTGGCCTGCATGGCGGCTAGTGGCTGCATGAGGACTACACCGACTGCAGCCCTGGAAGCCATCATGGACATTCCGCCGCTTCACATTTTCATCAGGCAAGAGGCTCTGGCAGCAGCCATAAGGCTCAAAAGACAACATCTCTGGAGACCGCCCAGGGTTCCACACACCGAAATACTCTACGAGGCTGTAGGTAGGGAGCCCCTTATAGAGGCAACTTCAGACATCATTCCCAGACAGTTCGTCTTTGACAAAAAGTACAAAGTTGAACTATACGAAACCCCCCAGGAAGGACTTAACCCCAGAGAGCTAAGAATCTTCACGGACGGGTCCAAGACAAGGTCAGGCACCGGATCAGGAGTATTCTCGGAGGACCTAAACATACGCATTTCGACACCATTAGGGACCCACAACACCGTCTTCCAGGCAGAGTGTATGGGCATAATAATGGCTGCTCACGCAATCGCCTCCAGGGAGGTAAGGGGATATCCCATCCGCATACTTTCCGATAGTCGATCCGTACTGCAAGCCCTGCAAGGTCACGCAACAACTTCTGGGTGTGCCACAAAATCCTATCAGAGGTATGTAATAACAGCGACATAACCCTGCAATGGATCAAAGGGCACAGTAATTCACGCGGTAACGATGCAGCGGATGCACTGGCTAGAGAGGGTTCAGAGTCAAGAGCTGTAGGACCGGAACCCACAATTCCTCTACCCTCTGCATGGCTGCGGAGCACACTGCGACTAAACACCAAGGTAGAACACCAAAAACATTGGAACACCCTAGGAACCTGCAGGCAAACCAGGGAGGCCCTCCCGACAATCAACCCCGGATTGTCAAGGAAGCTAAAGCAGCTAAAGAGGCCGGCACTCCGTCTTCTGACAGGAGCTATAACTGGTCATGCACTACTAAACAAACACCTTTTTACTTTAGGTGTTACAGACAGTCCTCTCTGCAGAGCCTGCATGGAAGAGGACGAGACAGCCGCCCACGTCATCCTGACATGTCCTGGAGTGGCGGACTACAGGGCAAAGTACCTCGGAACACCGGGGTCACTACCGGAGGCCGTCGGCAACGTAAAGGGTCTGCTAGGCTTCCTGGTGGAACTGGGTTGGCACGAATAACAGTAGTGCCAAAACCCCTACGCAAAATAGGCGCATTTATGACGTCGAGTTGCGGAAACCCAGCCCGCGTACAACCTATAACCTACCTATAACCTACATCCATCGCCACGCAAGTAAGTCACTCCGGTGCTGATGCCAAGAGCGCATTGAGTGAGAGAGCACATCAAAGAAATGGTTTCGTATGTCCGGATACCGGCTGTGCGGCGGTTTTCCTTTATAGATCGCATTTTTTACCCGATTCTTGTGAAATGTCGTGAGCAGAGGGGCAATCACGTAACGTTCCGAGCGCGAGTCGGTACAATTTAACTGTCAATTTTCCATATAAAAAGTGACATTTAGACCTACCCGACGTTCGTACAATGCGTTACGTGATCGACCTACAGGTCCTATAATATAATTACGAGTATGTAGTTTTTTTTTCAGTTCAGTTTCTCGTTTTTTTAAGGCCGGCTCGGGAGTTGTACAGCTCACAGACAGACCCACTAGTTTATCTATTTCATGTCTAGTATTTACATACAAAAATAAAAAAAATAAAAATAAAAAAAATAATTATTGTCGCAAAAAAAAAACAAAATCATAAAATCGAACACTGATGTAGAAAATAAATGAATGCGACACTAGGCAACATATTATTACTATTATGCGACATATTGTACAAGCTTTGCTTTTGCAGTTTGAGACTAGCTCGATTTATTAAAAAAACACCGGCCAAGTGCGAGCCAGACTCGCGCACTGAGGGTTCCGGACCACCCCGTACAATAGAAACAAGTCCACTATAAACTGACACTCACTAAGTATGTTTTCATTTCAGTTTATACTGGACATTACATTTTCAGTGACGTAACTAAAAATTTACGGTTTTCGCAATGTTTCCTTTATCTGTGCTATAAGACGTTGCTTCATACCAAATTTCAAGATTCTGAGCTCACGGGAAGTACCCTGTAGGTTTTGATTCTCTTGCGAGTTTCGAAAATTTTCGTCATAAACGGCTGTATCTTTTGATTAAGTTGGCTTACAAGTTTGATTTTTTCAAAGCTCCATGAGACAGTAGACCTGAGTTTTTGATATAAATTTTAGCTTGGAAGTATACGCACTCCTGAGAAAAAGGGTTTTTACAGACGGACGGACGGACGGACGGACTACAAAGTGATCCTATAAGGGTTCCGTTTTTTTTACGGAACCCTAAAAACCGGCCAAGTGCATGTCGGACCACGCGTAGTGTAGGGTTCCGTAGTTGCCTGTTTGTCTTTGTTAGGTACTACAAACTAAACGTTGCAGTTGCGTCGCCCAAATTTGTAGGAAAATTGCCTGTTGAGTACATTTTTAAATTCGTCGACTATTACTCATTAACTATAGTTATGGCTTTTTATGAAATAATGTATAATTTTCCTAGTTAAAATCATTATTGTATGTACTACTACCATGTTTTTTTTCAGTACCCAGTAGTAACCATTTAGCCGGCAGAGTGCCCGGCACATGACTCTAATAAACGAAAACGCATCCCTGAATAGGGAACATTACGCAAAACGGTGCGTAGGGGGCGACACTAAAAGAGTTGACATTGTATCTCGTTCCCACTTGCGGTATTGTCTATGCATGCATCCTTGTCACTCATTTGACAATCTATTGTGCATGTGTGTGTGAGTCCCCTATCTTCCTCTACTGGTTTACGGTTTGTGCTAGTGCTGCACTCTGGCGGCAGAACACCATCTAAATATACCCACCTTAGGTTTACCAAGAAAAATAATTACATCCCCGATTTATGGCTAGGGGAGGTACCCAATATTTTATTCTATCATAATGGATACCGCGGCTTCGCGGACACTATTGTTCTACCTTTATTTCTACAACTCACTGGACTCGAAGTCTTATTTCTTCTTCTTTATTATTTTTAATATTAATCTCTGTGCTATTTCAAGCGTGAGCATTATCTGCGAACCACATGCACCCCAGGCTATAATTCCATACAACATGAGAGTTTGAGTTAATGCAAAATATACACATTTGAGTGTGTTCTGGTCGACGATATTTCGTAGCTCCAAAAACACATAAGCAGTTTGCCTAATCCTAGTTGCGATATTCTGACAGTGGTGGTCCCATTTTAAGTTGTCATCAATTTCAATACCTAGGTATTTCACTGAGTGTAGGTACCCGATCTATTATGTTACAAGTACAAGTATTGTCATCCAAGTTCTTACATTTATGGATTTTTAAGCTGGTACCTGATACAGCTGATACCGCATGTGAGCTAATGATGTTATCTGTGAACCAATGTATTACTTCTCCCCAGATCTGGTATTCACCAGCGATCACGAACGAGATATCGCCAGTCGGTCTCAAATCAAACGCTCGCGTTCGCAAATTGTTACGATTTCGCCTTCACAAATTTTAAACTTTTCCAAGCGCGCGCCGTTTCAAAACCAAATTCTCAAGTAAGTGAATGACATTTAATTGACATGACAAGTAAAACTGTGTTGCAGTACCAGTACAAGTAAAAGGGCCGTCTATTAATATAGGTACACTGGGTTGTTTTCAAAAAAAGTGTACCCTAGTTAAGGTAAAATTAAGAAACGTTAACTTTTTCAGGTGAGTCACGAAAATTTGCCATACATTTATACAGCTAATTTTCTTGACTCACCTGACAAAGTTAATGTTTCTTAATTTTACCTTTACTAGGGTACACTTTTTTTGAAAACAACCCCACTGCGCTATGAGGCGCCCAATAATTGTCCCGATAAGTTGCGTGCGGCTTCAACATAATGTAAGAAATCATGATTTAAAGTATGAAACACAACGTATCTTGGTTGGTCAGAACACTTAGAACAACAACAGAATCAAGTAGTGCGTATACCTAACAGCTGATTGTGACGTCACGTCCGACCGAGATGGCGCCATTTTGACAGGTATAATAAGTTTCTGTCAAAAATTCCATTTTTAGTACAAGCTTTTACTGCCGACTGTACTTTTCTGTATAACTACTCAACGAGACGATTCTAACGAGCCCAAACTCAACGGGGCTACGTCGGTTAAGTACTGAATTCCCATGGCCACCTTCTGTCTCCATCATCAGATCAGCTCGATGGTACCATAATATTGAATTGTCATCCAAACTATACCTTTAACCAAAATTACAGCTCAATCGGTTAAATATATCTGCTTCAAAATTGAGTTGCAAGATTCCAACCGAACAAATTACATACATACCTAGGTACTTACATACATTGCAAGTTAATAAAAATCTTGTAATAAAAAGGGTCGGTCGGCCAAGACGGCGGGACTTATTTTTGGACTGTCAAGTTGTCAACATTGAATTACTGAAATGATGTCAATGATGTTGCAGTAGTTGCTAAGTTATTTTTAGATATCAAGTTCAGTGCCATACCACCTCATTTTGAGTGTCATATTAAATTATTTTAAAAATAAAAACGTTTGAATAAATCTATGGAGTTATGCTTTAACCACCTGATCATCTTATAATATATTATACTCATGCCGAATTACAGCTATCCTTACAGCAGTATTAAGGGTCACTGAGCTAAACTGGAGAAAGACAGAAAGACAGCCGGACATGGCGAAACTATAAAGGTTCCTTGTTAACTACGGAACACTAAAAAATACAATAAATCGTTAGCGCGCGGTTAAGGCATGAAATACAGCAAAAACAAGTTTTGTATGAAAAACTTAAATATACTATGGTATCTGAAGCTACATAAACTAATTACAGACCTGGATCGTACTTAACTTATTCTACGTACTTACTAAGTTTCAGAGCAAACTAGCTAGTCGTTTAAAAATGAGAGCGTAACTACGTTTGTATGGAGAATCGAGCTTACTGCGGACTCTTCTATGTAACACGGTTAAACAATAAAGTTTTTTCTATTTCTATTTCTATTTCTTAAGCGCGAAGAGGTAACAGACACACAGACAGACACACTTTCGCATTTATAATGTTAGTAGGACTAGTAGACCGACATCGTTTGCCATTGTTTGCCTAAGGTGTTTGTGCCCGTCGACACAACAATGGTACTATTAGTTAATGAGCAGGGGACGCCGTTTGTATTCAGTTACGTTGTGATGAGTGTTACTATCGACACGAGCAGACATAGAAACGAAAGTTTTTATTTGAAAACTTTGTTCCGACAGAGAAAGTTTAGTTTTTAACCGGCATAAAGGAGGTTCTCAATTCGTTGGGAATCTTTTATTTGATATGCATGTTCCCCAATTAGGTAAATGGTTTTAACTAACAATTTGTTCTGGCATTAATGGACTTTGGCGCGGCGCTGTTCTGCTCGTATTATTCCGTTTGTTGGAACGGTGGGTATTTTTGTTGTTTTTCTCAATCTATCATTACTTAAATACCAATGACTCGTCGGAGCGGTCGTGAGTGGCCAGTTTTAGCGTCGTGAGCCGCACGTGCTGCACTGCACGACTATCACAAGACGTCGCGCGAGCTCTCTCGATTTTTCTCGCACTAACCGTCTCTTATTAGAAAAGTTAGAAAGAGACGGATAGTGCGAGAAAAATGGAAAGAGCTCGCGCGCCTTCTTGTGATAGCCGTGCTGGTAAATGATTGAGTTAGGCGACAGGGGGAGCCGCAATCGTATTACCCTCGGAGGTCTATTGACGCTTCGATATTCTCTGAGAATGTTATAAGGTTTTCTTTGAAAATTATTTTAACGCTTAGACTAACTGTATACTTACATCTTCTTTTTAACCCCTGACGCAAAAAGAGGGGTGTTATAAGTTTGACATATCTGTGTGTCTGTCTGAGGCATCGTAGTTCCTAAACGAAGAGACCGATTTTTATGCGGGTTTTTATCTGAAAGCTGACGAAATCGAGATGGTTCTTAGCTACTGTTCAACATAATCTGTTCGGCCGTTTTTGAGATATTGAACATTGAAATGAAAACGTCGGGGGATTTTCAACTATACTACGTTGTAGTTATTTAATTATACTACTAGTTTCTCTGTGTGATCGCATCAGAATTGAAATCGGATCGCATTGGAAAGGTTTTTGAGTGGCGACCACGTACCGGAAGGCGCGGCGTGGGTATTAGGCCCCCCACAAGGTGGACTGATGACCTGGTAAAGGTCGCGGGAGTCCGCTGGATGCGGGTGGCGCAGTACCAGCTATTGTGGCACTCTTTGGGGAGGCATATGTCCAGCAGTGGACGTCTTTCAGCTGATGATAATTATATAATAATAATTTAATAATTAATAATAATAATTAATTTATTGATAAAACATAATGTACATCAGTGTTTACTATAGACTAGGATCTTAATATTAGAGGCAAATAACACGTGCCTGAACTAGGATACCCTGTGTTTCAGGCAAAAAAGAACTAACAATTGAATATGTTATTCACATGCAAAATATTATTCTTATTTACTAGGTAGTACAAAATAATTAGTAAGTTAATAACCTATATATAAAAAAGGTATAAAAAGATAGAAGATAGAACAAAATTATTTTAAAACGATAAATAACTTCTCAGTATCGTCATAGGACATATTATGTAGGGCTTCTCGTAGCGTTGATTTACATTTCATGTAGTTTAGGGGATATAAATCTAGCCGTGCATTAAGTCTTTTGTAAAGAAGTGGACCTAGGAAAAGAAAAAATCTAGAAGAGAAAGCGTGTCGTGTTTGAGTATAATTAGGACAAAAAAAATCTTTACGCCTTTTACTGGCATGATCAGTGTTGTAAGGGGTTTCAGCGTGCTGTTTTAAAACTGTGTGCAATATAAATAATTGTCGGACTGTTAATACTACACATGATTTATAAAGCAGGCAAGTGGGGAATTGATAGGGGCGGAAAGAAGAAACCTTAAGAACTGCTCTCTGGGCCCTTTCTAGGTTTAGTAATGTGGTTTTAGCCAAGCCACCCCATGAAGAGATGCAGTAAGTTAATACAGATTGACATAACGCAAAGTAAACTTGTTTGATTATGTGCGAGTCTCCGATCGTACGTATTTTTTTGAAAATAAATATTAAATATTATGATGAATCTAAAAAGGGACCTCGAGGCATTGTACCGAGGATGTTGGCGGCATTTCCTCGCTGAATTGCAATGCTGATTGCGTTGCGCGAGAAAGCCGCCAGCTTTTCGGTCACCACTGCACAATTAGATATCCAAAATCCAAATGAAACAGACAGCCACCTTTATGACGCCGTAATAAACAAGGTATGAAGAACTGTCATTTACACTTGTCAATTTACTTTTCTGTAGACCGTACAATGCTGGCAATTAACAATTTGTTACAAATTTTAGTTATTTGAATTAAGGTCATGTTTAAGTGAGAGAACTACGTTAATTTACCCTATTTTAAAAAAGCTCCTTTCGGACATGTGATGGATGTGCGCCCTAAAGGGCCACCTGTAGCGCGTCCCCTGGGTGACTAATGCCGTGACCCGGGGGACGTCACCATTAGCGCCCCTATCTGCTCTAACAATACATACTGACTACTTAGCATCGGTTTTTGTATTTATACATCCATTTGTTTACTTTAAATTGCATTGCACGATACAAAAAAGTACAAATGCCTATGGCAAACAATTTTGTGGCATAAGGCATTCTTCTATACTAATACGAAAGAGGATAACTCTGTGAGATAGTAGCTTTGTAGGTAAACCTTAAGGTGGTTCGATTGCCATACAAAACGGTATTTGACATTCGCAGGCTAACGGCGTGATATTTTAAGAAGTTTATGCAACAAACTTTCATTAATTGGCTTTCCATTTGCGGGAAATTCACACTGTCCTAGAATAAACTTGTATATCTAAACTAGAATAATTTGAGAAAAACATATTTCTCAAATTATCACGTCCCAAACCAATTTCTCAAATTATTCTAAATAGTTTATACAAGTTTATTATTAGAAAGGAGGAATTTCGCGCAAATGTCAATTTATGAATGTTTGTTACAAAAGTTTCTTAAAATATCACGTCGTTAGCCTGCGAATGTCAAATAACGTTTTGTATGGCAATCGAACCACCTTAAGGTGTTGATTAGACTTGAGCATTCACTAACTAACCTATAAGTATTGAGCATGTTAACATTACAGGTAAAAGCTCACAAAATAAACAGCAGCGTTTAAGCGCGCATTCTGGCGAAAAGATAGTAAATTGGCTTCGAGCTTTTTGCCGAGCCAAGCCATTTAGCTATTGTTCCGCCGCCGTCCCTATGCCCCAACGCCCCCAACACTCCTGCACAGCGTTGACTTTTATTTTTAGAGCGTTCCCTATGGTCGTGAAAATGTTGATAACGATGTCTGGGGTTCTCCATCGTTTCCCCGAATTTCATTTGCCCGAATTTCATATTCCGTAACGTTTCATTTTACATAATATTCATTTGACATATTATTATTTTCTATAATGTTGTATGCCCGAATCATTCATAATATGCCATAAACTTTATTTGCCCGAATTTCTTATTCCTTATCGTTTCATTTTCCATAATATTCATTTGCCATAAAAAACTACATTTCTGTTCTGCAAGCCGTTCGAATGTTGCGAATGTTCGGTTCTGGCGCTTCGCCGGCCGCTACCGCGGCACGCTCGCTTCGGTCGCTCGGCTAGCGCGCTGTAAGGTCGCAGTTCTACCTAACACTCCTCCTCGCTTCGCTCGTCGTCGTACCTACACTGATCTGCCTTAGATTTGAGTTGGGCCGAAGGCGGTGAGAATATGACAAATGAATTAATATCATTATCATTATTATCATCTATATCCAGGATTTTAACCCAAATCCAAATCCGTTTGCAAGTCAAAAGATTAATACACTATATTTCACATGTACCTAAGGTATGGCAAATGATTTTATTGCATGTGAATATTATGGATTATAAAGTTTCTGGCAAATGATATTATGGCATCATCATCCTCCTAGCGTTATTATTCCCGGTTGTGCCCCTAAAGGAGCCCGGGGTCCGCTTTGACACCTAATCCCAAGATTTGGCATAGGCACTAATTTTACGAAAGCGACTGCCATCTGACCTTCCAACCCAGAGGGAAAACGAGACCTTATTGGGATTAGACCGGTTTCCTCACGATGTTTTCCTTCACCGAAAAGCTAACGGTAAATATTCCGTACATAAGTTCCGAAAAACTCATTGGTACGAGCCGGGATTCGAACATTTCGAACCCACGACCGCCGCTTGACAGCCGCATGCCTGAACCACTAGGCTACCGTAGCAAATGATATTATGGCATATGGAAAATAATAATTCTGTCTTACATGAAATTACGGTAAACAACATTATGGCCTATGAATGAACAAATGAAATTCGGGCAAACGAAGGAATACCGATGTTTGGCTCTATGCTTGACTCTGTCCTTTGTATAGTTCGACAAAATTAAAAACGGCAAATTCTCGATATTCTGTTACATGTGAATGCTTAAGACTATTCAGTACCTTTAGATATGAAACGCCAAAATAAGTACGAAATGAGAAGCCTAACCACCTTTACCTTTGTATCGTGTGGCATTAAACGTCATGTTCAACTAGATATGACGTTATCAAACGAGTGAAAACGACAAGGTAGGTACTTAGGTGTTCCGTAACTAATGAGGCCGTACATACCACTTACAGGCCAGGTCTGTCGTAAAAATGCCTATATGTATATCTACTCTTACATCAAATATTCTTTAAAGCAATTATTGATCCGTCAGTTTTGTCTCCAAAAACAGACGAGGCCGTCGGGGTATTTTTAAGATATAGGTAAATATATGTGGGATTGGTACTTTTTGAAGGTTTTGTATGATGTTAGATGATGATTGATGAATAAGGAACGATCGAATGTGGTTTGAATTGTTTTGGGATGGCGAATGTGTTGGACGCATGACGGAGTGTGAAAATAGAGCTGAACGAGGCAAGATGTTGATATAATTTCGTAAATAAAGGAACAAGTATAATTCAAGTTAGAGTTGACCCGGCGAGCAGGACGTGAAAAAAAGTTACATCAAGCATGAGGCAGGGTATGACGTACCCGAAATTTAACGTACCATAATAGAGTTTTTATTAATTTTATTTTATTTCGTGCAGTGTTTATTGTTTAATAATGAATTATTTAATGAATTTAAATCAAAGACAAGTTTTAATTATGAAATTATTTTTATTAATTCGTGTTTACCTTATACTATGTAATTATAGGAACAAAAGTTTCGAGGTTTACAAAAATGAACAATTAAACAAAAACAAACTGTCTTTGGAATATAAATCAACTTTTAACTAAAATATAATGAGATCCTCTTCTCGAAAAAACATAACAATATTTTTTTTTATTGAAAATATGGTTAATCACTGCCATCGAGATTATCATGCTCCATACATATGGGCTTGCTGCAACCTTTACAGGAATATTTGGTTTTTCTGTCCTTCTTGTATGGAAAATAAAAGAAAAACAACTAGTATAAATAAAGTAATCTCAAGCCTGTACACTGAAACCTTAAAAACTCTAAGAATAATAAAAAAATAATGTATAAATCATACATAAAAAAAATAAGTCTAAAATGACGCAGGGTGTGACATACCCGAAACAGGTTTGTGCACAAATATTTCGGCCGCACTGCGATCACGCCACTATCCCCTCCCGCACTCCCTTGCCTCCAGCTACTGAGCAAGCTAGTGTTGCCAGACCAAGATTTAAAAAATAACAAACGTTTTTAATATTGTCAGGGTATGACATACCCTGGGTCATGCTCGCCGGGTTAAGCCTATGCTAGACGGTCACCAACAAGCCCCTCCGACCGAGCGACCTTGGTCCGCACGACCGTGTAGACTGTTGTTTGCAGCAAAATCTCATACTTAAGCCTCTGCTAGACGGTCGCCAACAAGCCCCTCCGACCGAGCGACCTTGGTCCGCACGACCGTGTAGACAGTTGTTTGCAGCAAAATCTCATACTTAAGCCTCTGCTAGACGGTCGCCAACACGCCCCTCCGACCGAGCGACCTTGGTCCGCACGACCGTGTAGACTGTTGTTTGCAGCAAAATCTCATACTTAAGCCTCTGCTAGACGGTCGCCAACAAGCCCCTCCGTCCGAGCGACCTTGGTCCGCACGACCGTGTAGACAGTTGTTTGCAGCAAAATCTCATACTTAAGCCTCTGCTAGACGGTCGCCAACACGCCCCTCCGACCGAGCGACCTTGGTCCGCACGACCGTGTAGACAGTTGTTTGCAGCAAAATCTCATACTTAAGCCTCTGCTAGACGGTCGCCAACACGCCCCTCCGACCGAGCGACCTTGGTCCGCACGACCGTGTAGACTGTTGTTTGCAGCAAAATCTCATACTTAAGCCTCTGCTAGACGGTCGCCAACACGCCCCTCCGACCGAGCGACCTTGGTCCGCACGACCGTGTAGACAGTTGTTTGCAGCAAAATCTCATACTTAAGCCTCTGCTAGACGGTCGCCAACACGCCCCTCCGACCGAGCGACCTTGGTCCGCACGACCGTGTAGACTGTTGTTTGCAGCAAAATCTCATACTTAAGCCTCTGCTAGACGGTCACCAACACGCCCCTCCGACCGAGCGACCTTGGTCCGCACGACCGTGTAGACAGTTGTTTGCAGCAAAATCTCATACTTAAGCCTCTGCTAGACGGTCACCAACACGCCCCTCCGACCGAGCGACCTTGGTCCGCACGACCGTGTAGACTGTTGTTTGCAGCAAAATCTCATACTTAAGCCTCTGCTAGACGGTCGCCAACACGCCCCTCCGACCGAGCGACCTTGGTCCGCACGACCGTGTAGACAGTTGTTTGCAGCAAAATCTCATACTTAAGCCTCTGCTAGACGGTCGCCAACACGCCCCTCCGACCGAGCGACCTTGGTCCGCACGACCGTGTAGACAGTTGTTTGCAGCAAAATCTCATACTTAAGCCTCTGCTAGACGGTCGCCAACACGCCCCTCCGACCGAGCGACCTTGGTCCGCACGACCGTGTAGACAGTTGTTTGCAGCAAAATCTCATACTTAAGCCTCTGCTAGACGGTCGCCAACACGCCCCTCCGACCGAGCGACCTTGGTCCGCACGACCGTGTAGACAGTTGTTTGCAGCAAAATCTCATACTTAAGCCTCTGCTAGACGGTCACCAACACGCCCCTCCGACCGAGCGACCTTGGTCCGCACGACCGTGTAGACTGTTGTTTGCAGCAAAATCTCATACTTAAGCCTCTGCTAGACGGTCGCCAACACGCCCCTCCGACCGAGCGACCTTGGTCCGCACGACCGTGTAGACAGTTGTTTGCAGCAAAATCTCATACTTAAGCCTCTGCTAGACGGTCACCAACACGCCCCTCCGACCGAGCGACCTTGGTCCGCACGACCGTGTAGACAGTTGTTTGCAGCAAAATCTCATACTTAAGCCTCTGCTAGACGGTCGCCAACACGCCCCTCCGACCGAGCGACCTTGGTCCGCACGACCGTGTAGACTGTTGTTTGCAGCAAAATCTCATACTACAGCGGTCGGTGCCGACCAAGGTCGCTTGGTCGGAGGGGCGTGTTGGCGACCGTTTAGCAGAAGCTATCATTTCTACGGTTTACTGCCGCTTAGCAAATTATTTTTCCCAAATATGACTTCAAGTTATCATTTGGCAAAGGTTCACTTCGTGAAGATTTTATTAAGCAAATGCTTAGTAGGCAAATGTATTATTTTGTCATAAGTTATATGCCAAAATATTAAACGTAGGCAGTAGGGAACAGGGACGTACTGACCAAACCGACTCGGATCGCGGATGCGTTAGAAGTTGAAAGCCCCCGCTTTCAACACAAAGTTAAAGAGTATATGGATCTTGATCTGACATGTTAAATTATTATTTTTACCTATTTACATTTGTTTTAATATGATTTGACATTAAATATCACCTATATTCTAATGCACATTACACTATATTGTAAATTGAATGACGATACCTAGTGGTTGACATATTTGTTCTTTTGATTTTGTTTTATTTTTATATTTACTCGTTATTGAGTAAATGTGTTGACATTGTATTAATTTAATATTATATCTTAATTTTTTCTTTGTTTTTGACGATCGTGATAAATAATCTTATTTTTTTGGACATGAAAGCAAATTTGTAATGTATTTTTTATCATGAATTAAATAATCTAATCTAATCTAATCTTTCGTCTTCGAGGTTATTTTTTTTATAAAAGAGCGGAAAAACTTGTTCCCAAATAAATATTACCTACTGACCGCTTTTTGCTATACTCTGACCATAGATTTGCCAAAAAAACTTGAGAAAATAGAACATGGCCATGTAATTATTTGCTAAACAATCACTTGCTAAAAAAGAGGTTTACTGACTTAATAGTCACTAATCGCAATTTAATAATTGCGATTAGTAGTAGGTTAGTTAGACAATTGAGTTTTTGCCAAATAAAATTTTGGGAAAAAAAGTTTGCGATGTGATACTTTGGGGAACATTTTCACTACATATATGTATTTGAATGTTCTTATTAACCGACTTCAAAAAAGAGGTTCTCAATTCGTCTGTTTTTTTTGTGTGTTTGTTACGCTTTAACTCGGTAATTTAAAATTCAAAATTCAAAATCATTTATTTGTAAACATAGGTATATGGATGGTTGAAAAACTTAAAATTATGTACCACTACCGCTTTATGTTTCTGAACCGCTTTGAAATGTTTTTTTCTTTGTTTGGAAGCATATACTTTCAGATTGGTCCCGTTGTCACCAAAATCAAGTTCTGATGATGCGATCCTGGAGAAATCGAGGGAACTCTTCAAATTGTATAGGCAAACTTGAAACAATTTGGCGACTGATTTGAAATCGGTTAAAACTTTGTTTTTAAAGTAAATTATTAATATGGACTGCTCCAACGCTGATAATTATATTGACATACGAGAGGCAGGTCCACAGTGGGCGGGGCGGGGCCACGCCCACCGGGCGAGTGGGGTACAGGCACAACCCTTCCGTTTTAAAATTTAATGCCTCGTGCAAACATTTGGCTTTCTCCGTTGTTGGTTATTAATATCCCTTTGGGGTGGATTTCGACTTGTTTTAATGTCAGTTCGTAACATGACTATACGAGTAGGTGGTGATCAAGTATTCGCCGTTTAAAGTTACATTGCACGTAGACACGATGGCCGTTGGTTCGGAAAGGTTCTCCAGTGGCGACCACGTACCGGAAGGCGCGGCGTGGGTATTAGGCCCCCCACAAGGTGGACTGATGAGTAAAGGTCGCGGGAGTCCGCTGGATGCGGGTTGCGCAGGACCGCTCATTGTGGCACTCTCTGGGGGAGGCCTACGTCCAGCAGTGGACGTCTTTCGGCTGATATGATGATGATGATGATGATGAAATTTAATATAGGGATGGTGACTAAGATTTTTTTACGATGCCGTTCGAACCAGTTTTTGGAGAGGAACAAATGTTTGTATGGGTGGTACTACAATTAAAGAACGTAAATACCCAAAAATTTCAGACATAGACCTCGCTGGCAGCATCTATAAACGCTTCATACTAATTGAAAGACAGGTATGACGTCACAACTGTTATTTGTACTAACCGTTGTATGGAAAATCAAGTAAATTGCTGTTTCGTCGCGAAATACTGCGTTTAGGTAAATGGTTGTCTGATAATTTTGTTTCTATAAAAGCGTAAGGATTCTATTGGGAGCTGTAAATTTACTCTTGGACAATAAAAAAATACGTTGACGTCATAATTTAGATAGGTACGACCTTCTGGAATTTGCTACTTTTCATTTTGATATTTCTAAATGAAAATGACAATTTAGGGAGAAATAAAAAAACACTAGCCGCTTAAAAAAACATCTCTAGCGAAATAAATCATAAAATGGCCCACTTGAAAAAAATGAAATGTTGTCAATTGCTCGGCTCGGCAAAAAGCTTGAAGCTAATTGACTGGTGGTTGCACTAGAATGCTTGCTAATTTAAACGCTCCTGTTTATTTTGTGAGCTTTTACCCTTTTTAGGGTTCCGTAGCCAAATGGCAAAAAACGGAACCATTATGGATTCGTCATGTCTGTCTGTCTGTCTGTCCGTCCGTATGTCACAGTCACATTTTTCCGAAACTATAAGAACGATACTGTTGAAACTTGGTAATTAGATGTATTATGTGACCCGCATTAAGATTTTCACACAAAAATAGAAAAAAAACGATACATTTTGGGAGTTCCCCATACATAGAACGGAAACTCGAAAAATTTTTTTTCATCAAACCCACGTGTCTATAAATAAATAAATAAATAAATATTACGGGACAATCTTATACAAATCAACCTAGGCCCACGGATGGACTATGGATAGGTCTTTAAAAATGATATTGAGGTTTCTAATACCATTTTTTTTCTAAACTGAATAGTTTGCGCGAGATACACTTCCAAAGTGGTAAAATGTGTCCCTCCCCCCCCTGTAACTTCTAAAGTAAGAAAATGATAAAACTAAAAAAAATATATGATATACATTACCATGCAAACTTCCACCGAAAATTAGTTTGAACGAGATCTAGTAAGTTTTTTTTTTTTAATAAGTCATAAATCGTAAACTGCAATTTATTTTACGGAACCCTTCATGTGCGAGTCCGACTTGCACTGGACCGCTTTTTTTTTACTTTTTTTATTCAAAAATATAAACTTATTCTACTACATTTACTCTTTAGTTCTTACTGAAGCCTCAATTAGGCTTATTTGTAAGAAACACTTGAGACTTTAATAGTTTATTATATGTATATCTAATATTAGTTTCCTACCTGTAATATAACATGGCTAGAATTTCCAAGTGAATTCTCAAGTGAAAGCGCGAGAGTGACGGAGTTTTCACTAAAATGTACGACTTTTACTTTTTTTCTCAGAATGTTACTTTTTCTTGTTTTTCCGTTTCAGAATCATGAGCATTCTTGATTCTGATAAAGAAAAACAGTGTCCTCAATTTTTTACACATTTTTAGGATTCCACTATAAATAAAAATAAATAAATAAATATTATGGGACAATCTTACACAAATCAACCTAGGCCCACGGTAAGCTCAGTAAGGCTTGTGTTGTGGGTACTAGGCGACGATATATATAATAGATAAATACATATAGATACTTATATACATAAAATAACATCCATAACTCAGGAACAAATATTCGTGATAAACACACAAATAAATGCCCTGACCGGGATTCGAACCCGGGACCTCCAGCTTCGTAGGCAGAGTCACTACCCACTGGGCTACGGAGGCCGTGACGTGGGGTACTATGTGACGGTCCATACAGAATTTATGATAAAAACGTCACACAGTGGAAAAAAAAACTGGAGACACCTTTTTTTCTTTATCGAGATCAAGAGTGCTGATTCTGAACAGGAAAAACCAGACAGTGTGTTAGTGAAAACGGCAAACGCCCTGTCACAGAAAAAGACATCGGCTTTTAAAAACGTCAAAGAAGAATATCTATTCCTTTATTGACGTCACAATATACGTTCATTACCAAAACACTCTCTGCATACAATTATACCAATACTTCGAACCAAAAGCTAAAATCTCAACTCACTCCACTCTTCATATCCCGACCAAGCTAAGAATGCATCTCGCTCAGTGTAACTTATTAGACGCGAGGTGCATTCTTAGCTTGGTCGAGTTGTACTCGAGATGATAGTTCAGTTGGCCGAATTGCTTCAAAGTAGTCCATACAAAAAGCGACTCTAGCGTCCAATATAGAAGATTCAAAAACCAGTGACAGTTTCATTAAAACCCGGCCACATTCAATAATCTGTAACATTATTGTAGCTCCCTTTTATTCGAAACGAAGCAACGTGCTTAGAATAATGTTACATACGTTCGTAAGCAAATTTATAAAAAATGCTCCCTTTGAAATACAACTTTATTGCGTAGTCAATAAGGTATCGTTTTAAAGAGCTACCTGTAAGGACTTGAGCTCTTTTGATATCAGTTTTCTATAGATTGTACTCCAGCTTTTTGAAATTGGATTTTACGGTGTTAATATTAAGGTTGGGTTTAAAAGAACCACTTGTATGGAGTTTTTAGAATTTTTCAATTGATAGCTTGGGGTTGATTTATTGAATGAAAACAACCCGAGGTGTTTCTAATTATGGATTCAAATTTTTATCAACGTACATCTTATTACGAAATCCATAATGCTGTGATTTTTATTCAGATTTTAAATAGCGCTTTCTATTGAGTTTAAAAAAAACTGTGTCTTTGTGAGCTGAAGAACTCGAGAGTCATTCTTTTTTTTATTTTTCTTATTTCGGAAAACTGAATCGACAGAAAAACACAAACACACACAAAATTTCAAGAGTGGTAGAGAAATACGACCTGTGGAGAACAGCCGAACGGACGCCGAACATACGAAAGATTTTTGCCTAGGCTGAAACAGAGAACTTTGTTTGCAATTTGCAACTCTGATCTGATAGAGGCCGTAGGAGGCCATATGAGTCATCATCATCTTCATATTAGCCGAAAGACGTCCACTGCTGGACATAGGCCTCCCCCAAAAAGTGCCAGAATGACCGGTCCTGCGCCATCCGCATCCAGCGGACTCCCGCGACCTTTACCATGTCATCAGTCCACCTTGGCATACCCACGCCACGCCTTCCAGTACGTGGTCGCTACTTGAGAATCTTTCCGCCCCAACGGCCATCGGTTCAACGTGCAATCGCCATAGGAGTAGGGGGCCTAAACTAACAAAAGATAAATCTGTGTTTGTGGTTTCGTTGATACCATCTCAACGAGCAGTTGATGACCGAGAAATATCAAGTACAGTCGACGCGACGCCAAAAATATGTTTACACTTTTGCACCTTATTCCATTGTAATAAGGCGAAAACTGTAAACATATTTTTGGCGTCGATTGTACAGTCGGCAATAAAATATTTTACCAAATAGTCCAGGCAACGAACTGACAACTTGTATGGAAAAAATGACAAATTTGGTAATAATTTATAATAGCTGATTTTTTCTTTGTAATGGATACATTATCAATTAAATAGTTAGGTACCTAGAGCCAAAATCCAACAAAATTTCAGACATCAAAAAAATTATAACTTAACTAGCTTCTGAAAAGTCAGAAAAAATATGAATAAATGGTTTTAGCTTTATTTTGGTTCATTTACATTTGCTTTATAATATTCAAGATAAATAATTAAAAAAAAAACAATTCATGCTTTATTTAAATCTATATAAATACTTCCGGATGGAAAGTTTGTTGGATTATTGAATAAAGCATCTTAGAATAATGTTTTAAAATGATGTAAAGAAAAAAAACGCTACTATAAATTAATGACGACCGCTCTACGAAGCAAGAGGTCCTGGGTTCGAATCCCGGTAAGGGCATTTATTTGTGTGATGAGCACGAATATTTGTTCCTGAGTCATGGATGTTTTATATGTATTTAAGTGTTTATATATCTATATAAGTATGTTTATCTTCGTCTAGTTCCCATAGTACAAGCTTTGCTTAGTTTGGGACTAGGTCGATTTATGTAAGATTGTCCGCAAATATTTATTTATTTTATGTAGTACAAGAGGTTGTTGTTTTATACAAAGTTTTAAGAGGTACAGTCAGCATCAAAAGCAGCTACGCAATCGAAGACAGACAAAAGTTCTTATTCCCTTTCAATAAAGATTTTTGACGTCTTCGTTTGCGTAGCTACTTTTGATACTGACTGCACCCATCAGTGAAATGTCTTTTCCCTCATATTTAATTTTGTAGCAGCCCAACTGTGTTAGTGGATGCCCTTGACTGTGGGCATCCATATGTATTCTCTCAAAGTTTCATAAATATGTTTACTACAACCTTATTGTTGCAGACATAAGGTCTGTGTACATATTTTTGAGACATTGTGGTGTATACATATTGGTGCCCTTGACTACAGTCAACTACAGTCTACAACCATCCATCTTACAAGAGCTGTAGTATAAGTTTTATCGATACATAAGGGTCAATCAACTATTTCTTGTTGCTCGTTGCCATGGTTACGTCTCCTGGGTCACTCTTTAAAACTATTATTTTATGGGGTTTAAATCCACGTGTTTTTGTTATATTGGTTAACCCATTCCATGGTGTGGCATCTCCTTAGCATGATAGGAGTCCGGTTTATAGTATTTTTTATAAGAAAGTCTGTCACTGTTGTCTCTTGGCTAACCGGCACAGAATAACAACAAGAAAAAGTTGATTGACCCATAAACGTTTTCGAACGCGTTTGCGTTTAGTTTCAATTTGTATGGTAACGCTTAGACTTACCTAATACACACTGGCCTGCAAAATAAGGTATAACACTCATGATCGTGGCGATAACTATAGTACATTATTGCCGTGGCCGGGAAGTAGGCAATTGCAGGCTGAGTATTTTGTTGAAACGGACGAGCTTGCGAGTCCGATTAATTATAATATGAAGCCTGCAACTGTCATTCCGGTTGAGGCTAATATAGTGCTTTTTTTTAAAAATGGGGGAATAAAAAAGACTAAATACAAATCGAGGATACTGCAAATTACATAAAATTCAACGTCATATTTTTTTTTTAAACAGAATCGCAAGTGTATTTTTCCACCGAAAAACGCAATCTTTTTATGACACAGTATACAAAAATGTCGCGTTTGCAACAGAAAAATACGACTTAATTTGGCTGAATACGACCTGTGCCGTCTTGTATATGCCAGTTTCTACTTTTTAAAAAGTTTGGTACTCGACAAATAATAGTACATTACTTACCTAGGGCGGTTAAACAAAGAATGTCTCAGATCGCAGGTATTTGACGCCCGAGCCGAAGGCAAGGGCGATAAATATGCGCTCTGAGGCTTTCTTTATTACCGCCCGTGGTGAGTACGACATTTTACGTCTCTAGCTGGCCAGGAAGTGGGGTTTTCCGCACGCATAGCGTGCGGTAATTCCTACTTTATGGCCAGGTATGACGTAAAGGAATTTATATGTAACATTCCAGGCGGCCTGCAATGTTTTTTATTTTTGAATTTTGATCTGGCCTTAAACTATAGACATAGACATAGAAAAACTTTATTCAACATCACATTTTATACAAAAGGAACAGTGTACAAATTAGACTTAGGAATAGACAAACACACTCAAACGATATCGTACGAGGCATTTACATTTTGTGATGCCAAAAAGGGGCTAGACTCAGCATACTGTTGCAGTGAGTACCTACTGAGTACCTACACTGCAACGCTGATTTTCAGTCAGACCCTTACATATAATAAGTTTTAATTCTAATTAATATTGTCGGAAGGGAATGAATATCTTATTGGAATGTGAGTAATGTTGTGTATATTTTAAATTATGTAATGACTGTGGTTTGGTTGTACTTGTATAAATATGTATGTTAAGTAAGCAAGTATATAAAAAATATGAAATAAAATTGATTCAGCAGGTCTCCATCGCCGTTCAGCGGGGTAATGCTGCGGGCATCATGGGGACCTTTGAGCCGGGTGCGATGCGGGGTGGGGAAATTTAGTCTTGGATCATATTTATACTTAATAGTTATTTTCATTATTTTTATTTAGTTTTAAGTTTTTATTATCTGTTATTGTGATATTATTCTTTAATAAAATATCTTCACTAAAAAAAAAAAAAAAAATAAAAAAAAAATAATAAACAATTTGAAATGACACGTATATAGTATATAGTAAGCATCAAAGATACGAGGCCAAGACTCGACCGCCCAAGGGTAGAGTTTTTTATATCTGGAGGAGGTGTCGTTTTAATTTTAATTTAAATACACTTTACCTTCCAATATGTAGCGAGTTATGTTCACTTTGCGTAGTTACCACCGGCGCTGCTCGCGTTGCGAACCTAAACGCAACGCGTTCGAAAACGTATTTTATCGATAAAACTTGTACTAGAGCCTCAGTAGACAGCAAGCATAATAAAAAAAATTTTTTTAACCTTAATAGTTATTAAGCTTAGTAGCTACTAATCTTAAATATTAAAGAATAACGCCACTTCTTGCTTTGTGGGTATGTGGTGTTGTAGTCTCGACTATGTGTTGTATGTGTTGAGAGTCTGGGACTCGCTGTTCCGTCTATCTGTCAACACACCGAAACGTATAATAGGAAGTAGATCCTACTACATATTATTATAACTTGATTGTATGTCTATCAAGCCGACCCCATAATGTGAAGCAAATCGCAAATATACAATTTTCCCAATCTTATTATGAGTGCGTGACGCCCCGCGGCGTCGCAGTATATGTTTTACAGTATACTGACTCGGGGACAAATTAAATAATAATATTAATAATATTTGAAATGTTTACAAAGAAAATGAGTTGCTTTAAAATCAAAGTGTATTTTCTTAAAGGTGGATCCACACTGTCCAAACATCTTGGAATTGGTTACTTTTAATTGCCCGCATCATCCCTTAACGTTATATATCTTTATTTCTCGGCATACTTTTTTCAGACGAGTTCCTAGTTTTATAATAAGTATTATCTGCTCGATATTGATCCTTTTCACATATAATTGTTAAGTAAGTATCATATTATCCTATACTTAGTTAGTTATCCAGTCCATTGTGCCTATTTTGCGTGAAACGGCGGTGTGGCGCTACTCTAACCACCCCAGCTTGTTTAAAAAGTTGGTGAGTGCCTTGGTGTTGCTGACTGCGTCCCGTAGTGTGTTTGGAGAACCTAGGTGCTTCATTCTGTATACTTCTACCTCCTTGCAGTCCAGTAGTATATGTTTGATCGTTTCTTCTGCCTCCATGCACGCTCTGCACATGGGGCTGTCTGTGATACCTAAGTTATAGAGGTGTCTGTTACTATTAGACGAGCAATTTTTGTATAAGTACATATATATATATATTTCTTATCACGTTCTTGAAAACGGCTCTTATGATTTCGTTGAAATTAGCAATAGAGGGGTTTAGGGGGGCGAAAAATCGATCTAGTTAGGATTCATGTCTGAGAAATTTCGTTTTCTTCGTATTTTCTCGATTTTTATCCGAGCAGAACTCAGTCACCCAGGGACTTGTTAGTAAAATGTAGCAGGTGACAAACAGAATACCTAAACGCGCTGAGATTCGACATTGTATCTCGTTCCCACTTGTGGTATGGTCTATTCTATGCTTACATCAACTTTCTCACTCATGTGCATGTGTTTGGGTCACTCTGTATATCCTTCCTCTATGCTTTCAACTGAATCCGCGGGCGTATCATAAATAGTTGTAATTTAATTACTTATTTATTTCATCGTATGGCTTACATTGAATAGATCTTCTTTTATTTTATCACATATCGCTGTCGATAAGACATCCGTCACTCTCGCTCTCACATAGTTGTCGGAACGTGATGGATGTCTTATCGACAGCGATACGTGATACAACCATGGGAGCAGGTATAAAGGAGAGGGCAAATGCACAAAAGATCCCACTGGGTCGAAGTGCATCCGAAAGGGCCCTCACCTAGATAAGATAAGATAAGATAAGATACAACCATGCTAATATGCCCGCTGGGTTGGCACACCGAGATAAGCTCAGAGCTGCGTCATAGTTGTTAGCTCAATGAATGAATGAATGAATGAATGAAAACATTTATTTCAAGTAACACAGGACTCATACAGGAAATTACATATCAACTTACGCACAGCATAAAGATAAATTAAATTTCTACACACAATGGGCATACTCTGCCGCTAGTTCACCGTCCCTTGTTACCGAGTGTGCACGCGTGCTGACGCTCTAGTATAAGTTTTATCGATTCAATGCGTTTTCGAGCGCGTTTGCGTTTAGTTTCAATTTTTATGGCAACGCGAACAGCGCCTCTGTTAATAGTTACAACTATTAGGAACTACGCGTTGCCATACAAATTGAAACTAAACACAATTGCGTTCGAAAACGTATATGTATCGATAAAACTTAATACTAGAGTTACTGATCGCAGAGAATATTACGTTTCTTCCCAAAATGCCTGATATGTTGTGCGTGTATTGACCAATAAGAGCGTAGGTATACAAGTGTATGTACTTTAGATGCGTGCGTGCTTTGTCTTGTAAATTTCTTGTGCTTTGTGTGAGCTAATGAACTTGCGACGGCGTACTCAATACAAATCGGCCGGCATTTCCGATCACCTTATATTCATACTGTGAAGATAAGATACTGCGCCGCGGTGCCCTACACAATGTAATCCTTGATTGCGTCGCGATGCAACCTACGCGGTTGACATTTTAAAAAGGCTATTGAGACTACAAACGTAGTTTCTGCTCCATTTAATTCCGTTCACTCTATGCGCATAGATTGAGGGGGATTCGGAAGTCACAGCACTGAACAGGACAACATATTGTTGACGGTTTACGATTCTCACACATCTCTCTCTTCCCAGCTATATATCCCACATGGTGATGGGGTCAGCTTTCCTCGTCTTACTTCTCCACTTCGCTCTGTCCTCGACATCGGTTTCGGATAACTTGCTCTCTCTTATATCTCTTAGCACTACATCCTTCTATCTTGTTCTGGGTCTGCCCCTGGATCTTCGACCAGAGACGGAAAGTTGCAGTGCCAAGTTACCAACATAGTTTGGTGGCCTCCTCTTCACATGACCATACCATCGCAGCCGGCTTTCTTGGATCTTATCGGCGATGTCACGGACGCCCAGGCTTCCTCGTACGTACTCGTTGCGGATTTTATCGAGCCTGGTAACGCCGCACATCCACCGAAACATCTTCATTTCGGCAACTTGGATGGTATGGACATGCTTTTGAGTCAACGCCCACGTCTCGCTTCCATACATGAGAACCGGCCTTATGATGCTCTTGTAGACCAAACCTTTAAGTTTAACCGGCATTCGCTTGTCACATGTAACACCAGTCACTTCTCGCCATTTTAACCATGCAGCGGCTATTCGGTGCTGAATGTTGCATTCTATGTTCCCTGAATTGTGCATCATACTACCCAGATATTTGTATTGATCGCACATGGTGACTAATTGCCCATCGATGGGAATCGGACTATCGTCGCCGGGATCTGGCTCGTTCAGGGACATAAATTGGGTCTTTGCAACACTCAACACTAGGCCACCGGCCTGTAACTGGTGCTTCCATGACAAAAGCGCTTCCTGTAACTCAATACGGCTCTCAGTACAAATAGCAACATCGTCAGCGTATATAAATGACCATGCTGCTGAATTTTGCGCTGCCTCGGTGAGTGAGTCCAAAACCAAGCAAAACAGAAAAGGGCTCAGTACTGAACCTTGGTGAACACCTTCTGTGACCGCTATCGATTACGATTCTCACACATATTTTTTACTAAACGGGATTTTGCCGCTTATAAATTAACTTATTTGAATTGTCCCCTGACCACGGATGTTGTGACACATCCGAAACATCGGAAACCTCAGTGAGGTAAATAAATAAGTTAATAAGCGATTATGTCCAGTTTAGCAAAAAAAATCTTAATTAGTGTGACAGAAAGAGTTATCTTTCAAATAGTTCCATTTTTTTAACGCAACTATGTATGTACCTACTATGAGGTTGCGGCAAATAAGATATTATGGGGTTTATACATGTAATGATCTGTCAGAAGCTGACTAATTGCTATCATCTGGAGGCATGTTGCGCTGCTGATCCAACTTTCAAACGAGTTGTACTGAGAAATTGCATGCACATGTGGTCGGATTGTTATATCTGACAAATTGTGGTGAAATCATATAATCTGTAGACCCCATTACCGGCCCAAATTGAGTAGGTTTGTTTATGGTAAGCCTTCAGCCATTTTAAGACCAGTTCTTATATAGTAATAGTAATATAGTAATAGTAATTTATTCTTTCAAGTAGGCTTACAGTTAAGCACTTTCAAAATGTCAAATATACAATGTAAAAAAACAATAATAATAACAAATATAACAAACACTACTTAGGTACTAACACAACATAATAATTATAGCTAATACAGTTACAAGTAGTAAATTTTAATTATGCGTAGAGCAATTCATTCCCAGACAGTTTTGTCATTCATATAGTCTTTAATGCTGTAGTATGCTTTACGTACTAGTTTACGTTTCAGATAGTTTTTAAGTTTGTTAATTGTCAGACTAGTCACACTACTTGGGAGTTTATTATAGAACCGTATACAATTACCCTTGAAAGATTTGTTTATTTTTTGCAGCCGAGTATAGGGCACTGCGAGCTTGTCTTTATTTCTGGTATTTAGATTATGTATATCATACTTTCTTTTAAAGTTAACAATATTTTTATGAACATGCCTTTAATTTAGGTACATGCCTTTCTGTCCCTTATGGCAACAGTATAGCTCCTCTGTAGAAGTCTATACTGTAAGATGTATACATATTATTGGCGCCGCGTCGATCGATACCGCAATATCCGGTTGTCGCGCACACAAAGTGAATTTTTGCCACTTCCGGTACGCGGCAAGCTTACCTGACGCTCTACAGGTGAAATACACTGTATTTTATTATTATGCTTTTATTCTACACATGTACAGTCAGTTCATCTTATATTTATGCCGGTGACTTTACATAAATAAGGACATAAATATCTGTACAGGACTCTATTGTCAATGTCATAAAAGCGTGTACAGATATTTATGTCCTTATTTATGTACGTATATTTATCCCCCTACTGTACTGTACATACCTATGCTTTTTTTAAACAAGCGTACAGTTTGTCTGATGGTTAAGCAGGCACCGAGGCCTGTGGACGCTTGCGACTCGAAAATAATCACAGCCTTAACCCTTTGAACGCCAAGAACCTATAAAGTGGTCGTGTGTCGTCGTGCCCCTCACGCCGAGAACCCATATAACGGTTGTGACGTCCGCTGTTGAAGTAACCTTCAGTCTTTCATATGAGGTTCATAATAGTTACTCTCTTATGGGAAAAAGGTTGGCGTGTCAGTGACACTTTAGTACGTGAATCATAGCGTTAAAAGGGTTTAAGGTGGTTCGATTTCCACACAAAACTTCTATTGGCATTAGTTTGGGACGTATACCTACTCGTACTTTGGGATTTTTTTTTTCAGTTTATACAAGTTTATTCTAGGAAAAGGGGAATTTCACGCGAATGGATAGCCAATTAATGAAAGATGATTACGTAAGTTTCTGAAAATATCAGTTAGCCTGCGAATGTCGAAAGACGTTTTGTATGGAAACCGAATCACCTTAAAAATAATTAAAGGATTTGTTATTTTGACAGCTACGCTGACCGCGCTCTCATGATGAGACGCTTTTTAGGGTTCCGTACTCAAAGAGTAAAACGGGACCCTATTACTAAGACTCCGCTGTCCGTCTGTCACCCGGCTGTATCTCATGAACCGTGATAGTTAGACAGCTGAAATTTTGACAGATGATGTATTTCTGTTGCCGCCATAACAACAAGTAAATACTAAAAAACAGAATAAACAATTTTTTTTTTCTTATAAAGATACACAAATCGACCTAGTCCCAAACTAAGCAAAGCTTGTACTATGGGTACTAGACGACGATAAACATACTTATATAGATAAATAAATACTTAAATACAAAGAAAACATCCATGAATCAGGAACAAATATTTGTGCTCATCACACAAATAAATGCCCTTACCGGGATTCGAACCCGGGACCTCCGGCTTCGTAGGCAGGGTCACTACCAACTAGGCTACAGGGGGCTCCCATACAACAAACGTGATTTTTTTGCCGTTTTTAGCCGTAGATAATGGTACGGAACCCTTCATGCGCGAGTCCGACTCGCACTTGGCCGGTTTTTTTTCTTTATCGGGTCGGGATCAAGAGTGCCCATGATTCTGAAAAGGAAAAACCAAATAAATTTCAATTGACCACATTTCATAATTCTAAGTCCATGATTTTACTAGCTCCTTGTATTCTATTTGAAAAGAGGAACACGCTGGTAGTTTTATATCTCCGGTATTATTTATGTTAAATTTTTAACGAATTTTTAAAAATGGACTCATAGCAAATCCAATTCTACTGCAGAAAGGGCACCTTGCTTTAGTCTTGTTCACATATACCAAATTAAAAATAAACTTTGTCAAGATGGCGTCAATGGCACCATATGTAACCCACCCGAAAATTACATTTAAACTTTTTAAACGTTTTCGTCGAACCGGGACTAAAGCAAGGTGCCTATTCTGCAGTAGAATTGGATTTGCTATGAATGCATTTAAAAAAAAGCGGCCAAGTGCGAGTCGGACTCGCACATGAAGGGTTCCGTTAAATAAATTGCGGTTTAAGATTTATGACGTAGTATTAAAAAAACTATTTTAGAAGTTACAGGGGGGGAGGACACATTTTACCACTTTGGAAGTGTCTCTCGCGCAAACTATTCAGTTTAGAAAAAAATGATGTTAGAAACCTCAATGTCATTTTTGAAGACCTATCTATTGATACCCTACACGTGTATGGGTTTGATGAAAAAAATTTTTTGAGTTTCAGTTCTAAGTAGGTATGGGGAACCCCAAAAATTTATTGTTTTTTTTTCAATTTTTGTGTGAAAATCTTAATGCAGTTTACATAATACATCTACTTACCAAGTTTCAAAAGTATAGCTCTTAAAGATTCGGAAAAAAGTGGCTCATACGGATGGACAGACAGACAGACATGACGAATCTATAAGGGTTCCGTTTTTTGCCATTTGGCTACGGAACCCTAAAAATCGTAAAAAAATGAACATAAGTAATACTGGAAATATAAAACTACCAGAGTGTTCCTCTTTTCGAACTAAGGGCTAAATATTATGAAATGTTGTCAATTCTGAGAAAAAAAAAGTCGCAGATTTTAGTGAAAACGCCCTTTATATTATTATTATTATATGATGCTTGTAGACCTGTCTGTTTAACGAACGGGTGCAGTGGGTCAGTCACTCGAATAGTGTCGGTAAATCGAGGGTGGCCCGGGTAACCCTCGCCCCAGCTTTTATCACATTATCCAAGTTAAGCAACTATTAGGACAAATACGTCTAGTTTCACTGGGTTGGGTTGGAAGATGTCTGTTGCTTTAACAAACGCGCACCGAGGGTTCCGGACAATAGAAACAAGTCCACTATAATCTGACACTCACAAAGTATGTATTCACATACTTAGTGCGTGTCATATTATACAGGACATTAAATTTTCAGTGATGTAATTAAAAATTTACGGTTTCCGCAATTTTTCCTTTATCTGTGCTATAAGACGTTGCTTCGTACAAAATTCCAAGATTCTGAGTTCACGGGAAGTACACTGTAGGTTTTGATTCCCTTAAGAATTTCGGAAATTTGCATAAACGGCTGTATCTTTTGATTGCGTTGGCTTAGAAGTTTGATTTTTTCACAGCTTCAAGGGACAGTAGATTTGAGTATTTGATATACTATATATTAGCTTGATATATTCACGTGTTCCTGAGAAAAAGGGTCTTGACAGACGGACGGAAGGACAACAAAGTGATCCTATAAGGGTTCCGCTTTTTCCTTTAGAGATGCGGAACCCTAAAAAGGTCTCATCTTCATAGGAAATTCCCAGCACGTTCGTCCTTTTCGTTAGGGAGACAGTTTTTCAGCAATAACTTCACAACCTTTGGGCCGATCTTGGTTGAAACAATTTTCTTATATATATTTTCTAATTTTTGTCAACTTTGACATTGATATTAGGCTAAAGCAAAAATGGCCCAGATACTTGACCTCAGTGTCTCCAAAAATAACTCAAAACCGAATCGGAGCACCCCACCATCCTCGTGGTCTTGTCTGCCCTACCCCTAGAGTGTTTATAAAAGAGAACGGAAGCGCGGAGGGACAGCAGCCCTTGCCCGCCGTGCCGTGCTTCGTCACACAAGGGCGGAAGGGCTGCTGTACCCGCAGCGTCGGAGTTACGCGAAGTCACAACATTCATGGAAAAATCCCCCCCCCCCCCCCCCCCCCCCCCCCCCCCCACTCCCCATCCCAGTCCACCTTGTGGTGGTCTACCCACACCGCGCCTTCCGGTACGTGTTCGCCACTCGAGAACCTTTCCGCCCCAACGTAAATTTTGTGATATTGTGTTTTTTTTGTGTTTTTTTGCGACAATAAATCTTTTTTTATTTTTATTTTATTTTATATGTATTCGTATCGCTGTCGCTGATAGAGTTCCAGTGTGCGCTGCGAGGTTCAGAAGGAACAATGCAGCTACCGAGTTTGTTGTCATCATTCTGTTCTTGACACGTTTTATTGTTATTGACCCTGTACATCTCTGACAATATTACATTAATGATCCTTTTTTTCTGTTTTAACGCTTAGAGCCAGTATACATCTCTATAAGAACATTAGAATAATTATTAATTGTATTTGGATGCTCAGAGACCTTATACATCTCTGGGGTACTAAATTAATATCATAAACTTATTGTTAATTCTGATACAGACCTTATATCGAATGTATTTGATAATATTTTACAATTTTGGATTTTTTTAGTTTTCATTTAGTGAAATTTAGTTTGTTAACCATTTAGGTACTAATTGGTTAAAATCTGCAATTTTATAATGATTATTGTGTAAGATTATTAATATTATATTGTAGAATACCATTTGACATGTAAAAGTGCCCTTGTGGCCTATTTGCAGAATAAATAATTGATTTTGATTTTGATTTGATTTTGGTTGTTCTTTTAGCACCACCTGGAGGTCACGTGTAGGGATTCTAGGGTTATTCCTACGGAGTTAGAACAACAACGACCTCCTAGCATGTCGTTAATGATAATCAAACAACGTTTGCATTGTAAAGTCGTATCGAGCGTCCAACCCGGTGTATATACGACAAAGAAAAGAGAAAATTAGAGAAAGACGGACAGTCTATCTCGCCCTCTTGTGATAGCCGTGCTGGCGACCTTTCAAATGCAAGATATTCGAGATCCAATCCCACAAAACAGGTGCAAAAAGTCCGGAAATTCGGAATGACTTCGTCAGTCGTCTTATGGCTTGGCGGCGCGCGTTTCCGGACCGAGATTGGTTTCCGGCGATAACTCAATTGTCTATGGAAATCACAGTCTATTGCATCGCACTCCATGGACAGAACAGCTTAAAAGCCAAGTTTTCCAGAATAGTAAACTGGGGCTTAGGAAAAATAGGGTTTTGATCGTTTAGAATGAATGCATCTACAGCAGACTATTTAAAAAGTTGATGCAATCAAGTTAACGGTAGCCTAGTGGTTCAGGCATACGGCTGTCAAGCGGCGGTCGTGGGTTCGAATCCCGGCTCGTACCAATGAATTTTTCGGAACTTATGTACGGAACATTTACCGTTAGCTTTTCGGTGAAGGGAAACATCGTGAGGAAACCGGTCTTATCCCAATAAGGTCTAGTTTTCCCTCTGGGTTGAAAGGTCAGATGGCAGTCGCTATCGTAAAACTAGTGCCTATGCCAAATCTTGGGATTAGGTGTCAAAGCGGACCCCGGGCTCCTTTAGGGGCACAACCGGGAATAACGCTAGGAGGATGATGCAAACAAGTTAACAGCAAGATATTAGTATACTGATACGAGTTTACATAAATTCTATGCCACATGTCTCTCACAACAACAAAACAGCCAGGTGCGAGTCGGACTCACGCACCAAGGGTTCCGTACCGTACTTACGTGATTTGTAGCTATTTTAACTATTTATATTGTTTACGTCACCCCAGGCCGTACTACTTCCTGGCCAGGGAGAGACGTAAAACTGTGTACTTACCACGGGCGGTAATAAAGAAAGCCTCAGATTGCATATTTATCGCCCTTGCCTTCGGCTCGGGCGTCAAATACCTGCGATCTGAGACATTCTTTGTTTCACCGCCCTAGGTAAGAAATGTACTATTTCCCCCTGGGTGTCCCATTACGCTCGGTTCATTCAAACAGTATTTTTATGCAATACAGTAACAAATTCATAGTTTACAGACTTTTTCTTTATTTGTAACGTAAGACCTTCTTTGCTTGCTTCTTGCCAAATTTCATGATTTTTAGGTCAACCGGAAGTGCCCCATGGGTTTTTGGTTCATTTACGGAATATTAAACGGAAGCTATATTTTGATTGCGATCATTTAGAAGTTTGATATATATGAAGATTAATTTTTACAGCTCCAAAGGATTACAGAATTGAGTATGTTATTTTAATTTCAACTCGATACCTGTACGCGTTCCTGAGAAAAAGGGTCTTGACAGACGGACACACAGACAGAAGACAAAGTGGTCCTATAAGAGTTCCTACTCAGGTACGGAACCCTAAAAACAACAATTTAGGAAAAAACATCGCAAATACGACCTGGCTGCAGAAGATCTTAGAGCCTCATTTACTCCCCTTGTGGTCTCCTGTGATGGCATCGTTGGAATGGAATATGAATCCTTTATAAAGAAAACATCTCTAAAGCTATGTGAAAAATGGTCCAAACCATACTCACAAATAATAAGCTGGATCAAAGTCAAAATACAAATATTCTAATTCCCATATAGACCGCTCTGATGATAGATCTATCATCAGAGCGGTCTCTATGAGAATTAGAGGAACGAGAAGAAGAATAGGAAGATTTGGATGCGAAGACGGCTGTGGAATACCCACCATAGAACACTAGATTCCTCTTCTTTTTTATGATATTGTATGAGTTAATATTGTATTATTTAACGCAATAAACTATTAGTCACACACATAAAAAAATAAAAAAACGTTTTAGGAAAAATATGGCATGGTTAAAGTAGCCTCCGAATTTAATTTAACCCCAGTTTTGACAATTAACACTTTGTAAAGTTTTGGGGTAGTTCTAATTTCTTCCATTCTATACGTATTTTGGGATGCTGAATCCGAATCTGAGGTTTGCTAACAAAATTTCGTGACGAAACATTGACAAAATCGCAAATAAAGTGCCTTTTTTTAAATTTTGCTTAAATCTCGGAAACTATTAGTAAATGGCTATTTTTGCGTCGGGGGTGAAAAAGAGATACGAACCTGCATTTTTGTAAAGCATTTGAGTTACTGAAAAAAATATTTTGTATTTCTATAACCTTTAACGAAGTAAGCTCTAACATTAAAAGCGCCTTTGAGGCCTAGTTGCAAAAAAAAGAGGTTGTTTAACAGTTAAGTCGTTTTGGTTCTGTTGTATCGATCACTTATCTCTCATCGGTTTACCGTGCTTCGTGTCCGGTAGATGATCGAGAACTAGCTTCATCGCAGCTCGCCGCCTGTGGAGAGACCGATCCGATTTCTAATAAGCACTAGCTCACGAAAGGTTACAAAAAAAAGTCTAGGTGTCGATATAATTCGCTGCCTATATTGTAAGTCAGAGTTTTAGTTACCTAATTAGGTAGGAGAATCAAGCATTCAGTGTCCATCAACTGCTGCGAATGGCAACAGATCATGCAGGAGTAATATGGCTGCGTTCTTTGATCGATGTATTGTTTTTATATTTGTAACTTTATCGTGTTACGCTACGTTTTTGATTTTGTTATCCACCGTGGAGTCACTCGATGGTTCTATCGGAAGATCAGCGTTGGCAGTAATGCCACCATTATGCTGAGATAGAACCCTTTCGTGACAAAATGCTGCTTTGTCTCGAATAAATGTTTATTTCTTTCTTTCTTTCATTCTGGGGATCCTTAAATATCAAATGATATTTCGTGTTTCAACATCTGTGACGCGACCCCCCTGGGGTATCACGTGGCTTGTCGGGGATTGCAGCTACCTGCGTTTTTAAATTAAAGTGATGTCCGGATCTTGCAGGACGCGATGGCGGACGGCGGGTAGACAGCAGGTCGCAGGCAGAGCCGCGGGCATGGCGCAGCAGGGCTTGTCGCTGCCCTGGGGGCTCCACTACCACAGGTGACCACCATTATGTTTATTTTTTTAGTTTGTTCAATGTTCATGCCAAGAGAGGTAAGGCGCAGCCGCAGCACTAGGTCATACTTGAAGCAACCTGGGGGTGTACCACCGCCTTACGGCAGAATGCAGCCATAGTAACACCACGACTTAAGGATGACTCACGCTAGAACGGACCGTGTCCGGCCTGGGTCGTTTTCTAAGAAAAACGACGTCATGGTGTCGGCACGGCCCGGCTGTGGCTCGGCCGAGCTTGCGTATGGCTTGGCCGTGCAAAAACGCCGTCGTTTTTCGTAGAAACCGGCAGGGGCCAGACACTGCCCGTTCTGGCGTGAGTCATCCTTTACTCTGCAGTTATGAGTGTCGCCAGAGCTCCCAATGATGCGCCGTGTTAAGAGAGAGAGACCAGCATTTGTCACTAATTGTCAATAAATAAAGTGGCATTACGCTTGTGATTCTTCTGCGAGGTCACGCTTCCGAGCCATAGGCTGCGGTGTCTGCTTAACATCAAGCACGACGTATACGTGTTTGTCACCGTTTTTTTAGGGTTGGTCACACAGCTACGCGATGCCAGAGAGACGCGTTGAGTGCGCGATGCGTGCGGGGCGCGCGGTCACACATAACACGCGCGCATCGCGCAGTCTTGTGTGGCGTCACTAACCTGTCGAGCCGACGCGCGACGTCCCACTTGCGTCGCACACTCTGTGTGGCCAAGCCTTTATTGATACCCATCGTGCAATACCCAACAAAAACTTGTAACAATTGTTATTAATATTTTATTCATTTCAATTCATAAACGGGTGGATGATTGACCTAACGCCGTAATCAATGGAAATCAGATTAATAAGAAATTACTGTTATAGTTAATGTTGTAGACTGTGTGACACAAGGCAGTGCAGATTCTGCTTTGAAACAGAGGAGACGCCTACACACATCCTAACCGATTGCCCTTGCCTCATGCGCAGTCGTAACTCCTTCCTGGGCAAACACATCATGTGCCCGGAGGAGATCAAATTTCTTGAGTTCAACAAAATCCTGCAATTCTTCGAGTTTGCAGGACTTGACCAAGAATTGTAGTAAGTGGCGATCACAATAGATCAGCGATGGTCGCAGTGATATAAGGGCTTTGACAGCCCGAAAACCACTACCAGAATAATAATAATAATAATATAGTTAATGTTGCATGTTTAAAACCTTATACTATTGGTGTGTAAGGAATGCTCACGCTAGAACGGGCCGTGTCCGGCCCGGGCCATTTTCTAAGAAAAACGACGGCGGTTTTGCTCGGCCGAGCAATACCAAAGCCCGGCCAAGCCACGGTCGAGGCTCGAAAGCGGCTCGGTGTTGGCATGGCCCGGCCGTGGCTCGGCCGGGCTTGGGTATGGCTCGGCCGCGCAAAAACGACGTCGTTTTTCTTAGAAAACGGCCCGGGCCGGACACGGCCCGTTCTAGCGTGAGTCATCCTTAAGTAATAGTACAAGTACAAGTTTAACTTGCGACTTGTAAAATGCTTATTTTACCAATAAATTCTGTATTTGTTCTGTAATGTAGAACAGACGGACAGTGACTTCTACTCCGAACTATCTCACCACCGATGGTCCAGTTGAATAGAGCACTTCCCATTATTCCACTGCAATACCATGGTTTGCAAACAATAAATGAAATGTGAATATTGTTTCGTCCATTGGCCACCGGTGACGACTGGTTAGTGGTGAGATAGCCCGGAGGGGAATTTCCATACAAAGTATACCAGTTTGTTATACTATTGAGTGTATCACCGTTCTGATCGCGCAGGGAGGCGGGGCCGCGACGCGCGCCGCTATACCCACACACGCGGGACACACAGACACTCATCGACTCACACGCGTAAGTGTACATTTAGTTTTAAGAGACCCCAATGCGGTCGACTCAAGTCGACTTTCCATACAAACGTAGTTTGGTGGTTCTCATTTTAGAGGCATGACTCATGTGTGACTCATTAGCCTATACGAAATTATGTGCTTTGCTAAAGCCTTTCTTCCCGCTCGCCAGTTTTCACAAACGTTATTAATTCAATTGCACTTGTAAAAAAACTGTGAAGACAACGAATGTATTGAATGAAAAAGAAAACGGTATATGAAGAAACGCTTTTGTGTAAAGCATTGGTGTATCCTCATGTCTGAGGGACGTGACGTGTATGGGTGACTATTTCCACCTCTGCTCTCCAGGGTATGGTTGTCTGTTTTGTGGACCCGGCAACTTCTTGAACTACATCTTTCAACCTCCTGGCCCCGTAGCATGGATGGCGTTATCACGCGATAAGTGATAGGATAAGCGCGTCGTCTCGTTCTATCGAACGGTGTCAGCCAGGGACGGATGCTCTATCCTGTCACTTGTCGCGTGATAAGGCCATCCATGCTACGGGGCCTGGGCGCACAACCTCTGCTCCTCCTTCCTTAAACACGACCAGTAATTATGCGCCTTTCTAGCGTATCCGCGCTGCGGCTGATAGTATGTCCGAAGAATCTGAGTACTCTTTGGGTACAAATGGTGGACCGCCTCGTTGTGATATTTAGCTCCTTTAGGATAGACTCGTTATAATTCATATATAGGTAAGTATATAATACCGACGACCACCAGTTTGGTCAACCTCCATCAATTTGGACGAGTCCAATTTTCGCCGGGACAAATAGCGCGCTAGTGAATATTAAAACAGCACACAATCACAAGCAAGGGAAGAAGTCTACGTGAATGTTATCAAAATACACTTAGAGGCAATGAAAACGGGTCACTTTGTATACTATGTCTAAACATTAGTGTATTATGTCCATCCATTTGACATGACAAACGGCGCGGTGCGGCGCCTAGTTGAATGCTAGGTGAGTTATTCTTCTCTTCTTTAAGCGTATTCGTGTCCGCAGATGCAAGGGCGAGGCGGAGGATCGGTTTGGGTACGGGTCGGGGCCGGGGGCGGCGCCCCTCGCGCCCCCTCTGTTGCCCGAGCACCAGCGACACGAGTAAGTACGTATATAGTCTACAAGCTGTGAGGAGGCCCTTTAAGGGCTTAGTTTAGAACTCAGGTTCATATTACCACAAAAATTGGTTAACAATTTTGATTATTTAAACAACTTTTATAATACAATAAAATTTTCGATTAGCTTGCTGTATGGGGCAAGGTATTTATACTAGCTAGCGAGGTTTTTTCACGCAATGGATTTTATGACATGTTTGGGTTAATTTGGTTTGTTTTGATGAGTTCTATACGTTATACTTGGTGACGATGGTCTGATGATGGAGTCAGGAGGTGGATAGTGGAACTCCTCAACGGCTACTTGTATATCCTCGATAGTGGGCTCATTTGGTTTGTTTTTGACGAGTTCTATACATTATACTTGGTGACGATGGTCTGATGATGGAGTCAGGAGGTGGATAGTGGAACTCCTAGACGGCTACTTGAATACCCCTCGAGTTTGGGTTCATTTGGTTTATTTTGACGAGTTCTAAACATTATACTTGGTGACGATGGTCTGATGATGGAGTCAGGAGGTGGATAGTGGAACTACTCAATGGCTACTTGTATACCCCTCGAGTTTGGGTTAAGGAGTTCCACTATCCACCTCCTGACTCCATCATTAGACCATCTTCACCATGTATAAAGTGTAGAACTTAACAAAACAAACCAAACGAACCCAAACTCGAGGGGTATACAATTAACCGTTGAGGAGTTCCACTATCCACCTCCTGACTCCATCATCAGACCATCTTCACCAAGTATAAAGTGTAGAACTCGACAAAACAAACCAAACGAACCCAAACTCGAGGGGTATACAATTAACCGTTGAGGAGTTCCACTATCCACCTCCTGACTCCATCATCAGACCATCATCACCAAGTATAAAATGTAGAACTCGACAAAACAAACCAAACGAACCCAAACTCGAGGGGTATACAATTAACCGTTGAGGAGTTCCACTATCCACCACCTGACTCCATCATCAGACCATCATCACCAAGTATAAAGTGTAGAACTCGACAAAACAAACCAAACGAACCCAAACTCGAGGGGTATACAATTAACCGTTGAGGAGTTCCACTATCCACCTCCTGACTCCATCATCAGACCATTGTCACCAAGTATAATGTATATAACTCATCAAAACAAACCAAATGAGCCCACACTCGAGGATATACAAGTAGCCGTTGAGGAGTTCCACTATCCACCTCCTGACTCCATCATCAGACCATCGTCACCAAGTATTATGTATAGAACTCATCAAAACAAACCAATTGAGCCCACACTCGAGGGTATACAAGTAGCCGTTGAGGAGTTCCACTATCCACCTCCTGACTCCATCATCAGACCATCGTCACCAAGTGTTATGTTCTACATCAACCGAGTGCCTCTATACCGATACCAAATGCGCTGTGTTTACCCCCAAGGGCCCCGAGTATCCGAATCCGAACCGAACTACATTCGTATTCATGGAATATTATTTAAAATAAAAAATCAGGATTAGTCTTATTTGAATAAGAATAAGTTATCTTCATTTTATTCTTATTCCCAATAATGATTCCCGACGAAACTTATTTGGAATAACTTTGACGGGGATAAAATCAACCCGATTTTATTCACGCGTTATTCTTATTCTATGCATGATATTCTTGAATGCCCAACTCTGGTTTAGAAGAACTCATTGGTACGAGCTAGGATTCAAACCCACGACCGCAGTTTGACAGCTGCATCACAGAATATATTGTACTTGGGGATGTTCTGTGGTATAGATGCTCCTCTAGCTAACAAAAGCGATGTTTGGCAGCTAGATCTCAAATCATGCCCTTCCGCTCCCGCATAGCACGTGCTCTTCGTCTGACGGGTAATCACGTAACATCCCGAACGCGCGTTACGACTATTGTCCTAACGCGCGTTCGAAACATTATGCATTTTAAATGGAAAAATGACAGTTAAATTTAACTGACATTTTTCCTGATGCGCGTACAATGCGTTACGTGATCGACCTGCTGGTCAAGGCGCGATATTGTCAATAGGGAACATTACTGCAATGTTCTGCCGCCAGAGGCAGCACTACCACTATAGCCATATATAGTAAACCAGTATAGGAATATAGGAATTTACACACACATGCACAATTGATTGTCAAATGAGTGAAAAGGATGCTTGCATAGACAATACCGCAAGTGGGAACGAGATACAATGTCAACGCTGCTAGTGTCGCCACCTACGAAGAGTTTTGCGTAATGTTCCCTATTCTGACGGGGTTGGACACATTCGGGTTTTGCAACTCGGAGGTTTGCGAGAGCCCAGTTTAGCATGAGGGACATGCCTGGCCGCAAGCTTGAATTACTAGGGTACCATAACTACGCTAATGATATTGAATTGATCATTGTGCTCGTATACTTTGATTGGGCTATGCTGGGAGTTTCTCTGCGCGATCGCATCAGAAATGACGCTATCCACAGCAGAACCAAGGTAACCGATATAGCCCTCCGAATCGCTAAACTTAAGGAGCAGAGGGCGGGGCACATAGCACGTAGAACCGATTGCCGTTAGGGCGGAAAGGTTCTCGAGTGGCGATCACGTACCGGAAGGCGCGGCGTGGGTAGGCCCCAAGGTGGACTGATGACCTGGTAAAAGTCGCGGGAGTCCGATGGATGCGGGTGACGCAGGACCGGCCATTGTGGCACTCTTTGGGGGAGGCCTATGTCCAGCAGTGGACGTAAGTAAGTGTTTTATTTGTAAACATAGGTAATTACAGTGGTTGTCTTTTTTTTTACAGTCTCACTATGTTTTGCCAATAGTTAAACCAAACCAAAATACAAAAACTTTGAGCTTAATACTAAATAAGTACCTACCTTATACCTACTATCATGCATACAAAATTCAGGTGCCTTTGTACAAATTATAATTATATAGTAAGGTCAGCAATGGAAGTTAAACAATCTGTGATAAAAAAAAGTTATAGATGAATGTATTGGTGCATGTCCGATCTTAAGAATGTCAATTAAATATGTCAAGTATATATAAGAGAAAAAAAATATTATCAAAAGAGTCAAAGAAATGTCAATCTAATTTATCATTTATATAATCTGAAATGGAATAATAACATTTATGTATTAATAATGTCATTCATTTCTTTCTTAATTCTAACATATTTAATGACTTCATGTTATATGGTAAGTGGTTATAAATTTTGCTGGCTAGACAATACATACTTTTTTGCATCAATGCTGTCTTTGCAGGAACTATGCAAAGATTTAAAGTATTTTTCTTTCTCAAGTTTCTCTTAGTAACATCACTGTGCTTTTTGAATAAGGTCGTATTGTTTTTGACAAACATGATTATTTCATAGATGTATAGAGAGGACATTGTCAAAATTCTTGAATCCTTGAAATAAGGTCCACAACTGTCAGTCGGTTTGAGACCATACATGGCTCTTACACACCTTTTTTGTGCCTTGAAAACGTCTTCTCTACTCGTGAAGTTACCCCAAAACATAATGCCATACCGTAGTTTTGACGCTACAAAACCATGATATGCCATTAGTACTGCGTGAGGGCTTGCTTGCTTGGCAAGTTTATGTAAAGCGTATGCATATTGGTTAAGCTTTTTGCACGTATCATCCGCATGAACTTTCCAAGATAAATGTTCATCTATGTACACTCCCAGAAACTTTGTAACAGCCACAGAATCTATACTTTTCTCTTCATAATTGCAATTGATTTGGAGAGCTGATTTACGTTGACAGAACTGTATTATCTTGGTCTTGTCCAGGTTTATCAATAAATTATTAATAATAAGCCATTTAATTATGACCAAAATAGTTTCATTAATTACAGATTCATATTTACATTTTTCATTACATTCAATAATTACGGTACTATCGTCGGCAAATAGCACCATGGGGTATTTGATATGCCGTGGAAGGTCATTTATATAAAGTAAAAAAAGCAAAGGGCCAAGAACACATCCTTGGGGAAAACCCAACCTATTTTCCCCGTTTTCAGAACGGTATGTGTTTTGCTGTTTGGTTTGCAAACACACCTGAGTTATCTCTGTGTATTGATCCCTGTTACTTAAATATGACTTGAACAGATCCCACACATTGCCTCGTACGCCATATGCATCGAGTTTCTTTAAGAGAATCTTGTGGTCTACATAATCAAAAGCCTTGGTCATGTCCATGAAAACTGCACAAATATTATTACGCCTGTCCATGTTTTCTATAATTGGTTGCACAAGATCGAATATTGCCATGTTTATGGTTTTCCGTCTCCGAATTTCGGTTGATATGATGATGATGACTTTGATTAAGTGTATATCTTACATCCACAGCCAGTACAAGTGTGTAGAAAGCGCCCGCCCGAGCGACGAGGATGCCGTCTCGTCCTCGCAGTCTGCGCACACGCACTGGGACAAGATGGGTGAGCATCACACACAGCGGTAGATCCAGGCTTTTGGTTAAGGGGGCTTGACTCCGCTGAAGTAAAATTTTGGTGACTTTAGGTTGGGTTGCACCAAACCGTCTGTAATTGTAAGCGGTGTTTGTTAAAATCTAAATGAATGGAACGTTTGAAGAGTTTGTATGGGATGACAGCTGCTGGTAGGGTTGCCAACCGTACTATATTATACAGGGTGCAATTTTTTACTTGATACATAATAGCAAAATGTGAATCTATCCATGATTCCGAACAACTTTTACTATGGGACCAACTTTGTATTATGCCAAAAAAATCCAACTGCTTCATAGACTTCGCTCATGAAAATCCAACTGCTTCATAGATTTTGCTCATTTCAGACTGGCGAAAATGTATGAATACTTAGGTGTTTTTTTTTGCATAACACAAAGTTGGTCCCATAGTAAAAGTTGCTAGGAATCATGGATAAATTCACATGTTTCTATTTTGTATGAAGTAAAAAATTGCACCCTGTATGGTATTGTACAGTCGCCATCACATACATCGGAGCAAACAAGCAGCTCACAAACATCGGAACACACCTCTATTTTCAAGGCATTAGGGTGCATGTGCCGATATTTTTGAACACCTATAGTGTACCTATGTATGTGATGGCGACTGTACTATATTTTGACTCTTTGTGCTATATATAGTTGATTCTGACGCTTTATGCCAGGAACGCAGAATGCTAGATCAGCAGGATGGCAGATTCGCAAAAAGTCAGATTCTCAGAATGTCAGATTCTCATAATACCAGATTCGCAGGCTGCCAGATTCGCATAATACCAGATTCGCAGGCTGCCAGATTCACTTAACGCCAGGTAGTTACTGTGGGTACCAGGCGACGAAATACTTACTTAAATATAATAGATATTAGCATTACTTAATTCTCTTATTGCACCATTTTTGCATGTGGCTGTTTGGCCTTATGGTTGACTGATACAGAATGCCATTAGGTATAAATAATAATAATAATTAATACTTTATTTACGACCAACATGGGATCATGGTGTTAGTAACAACTCGAATCTGCTGTCCTGCTGATCTAGCATTCTGCGTTCCTGGCATAAAGTGTCAGAATCATATAGTTGAGGAAATATATAGTAAGCAAAAATACTATATTTCGGGGGTCCCTATGAAGTGCTTCCGATTGGCCAGGTTTCAATCCAATTTTACGAAATAGCCCCCAAGTCCAGCCAAGTACTATATTTTTTTTACAGTGTATGTACTATATATTTTATTGTCGTTGTTTACTGGAAAATACTATATCTCCCCCAAAAATAGTTGGCAACCCTAGCTGCTGGCGCTATATTTAAGGTTGATCGGTCTGTTATCGTAAGTTGGTGCAACCTGAGTTGAGTTTAGATTAAATAAATACATAAATATGTTGGGACAATCTTACACAAATCGACTTAGTCCCAAATTAAGCAAAGTTTGTACGGTCAGCCTCACTAGGGGCTTAATTCTCCGCAAAAAAAAAAAAAAATTAAACGTAATGTTAAACTGCCATATGAAGTTGTCAAACGAGTAAAAACGACAAGGTAGGTACTTAGGTGTTCAGCAACTTATGAGGCCGACTGTACATATTCATATTCATATTCATTTAATCATTGCCTTGTGTGTACAAACGATCTTATCGCTACATATTGGTACATACTTACATATAGAAAACACTCATTACTCAGGAACGTGGATTCGTGGTCATCACATAAATAAATGCCCTTACTGGGATTCGAACCCAGGACCTCCAGCTTCATAGGCAACTAGGCTAAAAGCGGTCGTCGAATTAGCAAGGTTTGTTTGCGCAGGCGCGGCGGGCGGGGCATGCGCGCGCGCCGACGCGGCGTCGCCGCACCAGCACGTATCCACCACCCACGCCGGTACGTACAAACCAATAGTAGGTACAGTAAATACAAGGTTATTGGTAATTCAACGTATTCCTATTAAGAGATTGTAGGGAGGTTGGTTGCTTTTTGGACCACTGGACTCATGCTTGTACCTATCCTAAACCAGGATAAAAGCCAGGAAGATGATGATGACTACACGACTTGTCTTCCACACAGGGGGTGCTTCAGGCAACGGGAGGCGAGGGGCGCTTCAGCTGTGGCAGTTTCTGGTGGCACTCCTGGCGGAGGGCGCTCGCTGCGTATCCTGGACTGGTCGGGGGCTGGAGTTCAAGCTGCATGAGCCTGAGGAGGTATTATTTATGACTAGATTTACTAGCCTACATATGCCCATGCCCGTGTCGACCATGCCATATACATATGCTTCATCATAACCAGCCTTTGAGCTGAAAAAAGTCTACTGCTAGACATAAGCCTCCCCCAGATCGCCTTAAGGTGGTTCGATTGCCATACAAAGCGTTATTTGACATTCGCAGGCTAACGGCGTGATATTTTAAGAAACTTATGTACCAAACTTTCATCAATTGGCTTCCCATTTGCGCCAAATTCCCCCTTTCCTAGAATAAACTTGTATAAACTAGATTAATTTGAGAAAAATAGTTTTCCCAAAATATCACGTGACAAACCAATTTCTCAAATTAATCTAGTTTATGTAAGTTTATTCTAGGAAAGGGGGAATTTGGCGCAAATGGGAAGCCAATTTATGAAAGTTTGTTACATAAGTTTCTTAAAATATCACGCCGTTAGCCTACGAATGTCAAATAACGTTTTGTATGGCAATCGAACCCCCTTGCCTGTACAAAATCGAATAGCCAAATACTATTATAACTTCTCGCAGACGCATAGCATCAATTACCACACTCCCATGGAAACTTCAGCTACACTTCTTTAAGGGATGATTTCCGAGATAAAAACTATCCTAAGCCCTTCCTAGGGTCTCATTCAAACTATCTTCATACTAAACTTTATCTAAATCGGTTCAGCGGTTAAAGCGTGAAAACGTCAAAACAGACAGAGTTCTCGCATTTATATGGATGGATGGATTTGTGAAAAGTGCCCATGGTGATTGTTTTAGTCCACAAGTAGGAAGAACTGGGTAACTATAGTCTTAACTAGCGCAACGAGTGCCCACAAAAAATCGCATGAAGCAGGCCACTGTGAATTGTGTTTCCTATATTATTCTCTCGTCAGTCAATCAACCGATCTTATCTTTAGGATTATTCTGAATAGTAGCGCTAGTAATTTCTGACCAGCACTACTAATGGAAACATTGATGATGATTTACATACGCCGCAGGTGGCGCGCCGCTGGGGCGCGCAGAAAAACCGACCGGCGATGAACTACGACAAACTCTCGCGCTCGCTGCGGTACTACTACGAGAAAGGCATCATGCAGAAGGTTGCAGGTACATTACATAAATCATGTTACCGTTCATAAGATACAGAGACAGCCGTGATATGCTCATCTCGCTTAAAGAGGTAGGCCAGACCGGGGGACTGACTGATTTTTGAAGTTTTAGCCCACGACTTTTTCACTCAAAAACTGACAAAAATTATGGATTGCTATTTTGAGATAGTGATAGAAAATTTAAAACTGGCCAAGTGCGAGTTGGACTCGCGCACGGATGGTTCCGTACTATTATCTATCAAAACGGCAAAAAAATCACGTTTGTTGTATGGGAGACCCCCTTAAAAAAAATATTTTGTTTTTAGTATTTGATGTTATAGCAGCAGCAGAAATACATAATCTGTGAAATTTTCAACTCTCTAGCTATCACGGTTCTTGAGATACAGCCTGGTGACAGACATACGGACGGACGGACGGACAGCGAAGTCTTATTAATAGGGTCCCGTTTTACTCTTTGAGTACGGAACCCTAAAAATTACACTCGTATTCAATTCTATCGGTAGAAAGTAAGTATCTGCAATTTTGACACTGGAATCGTATTTACTTTTATTAACCGACTTTAAAAAAAGGAGGAGGTTCTCAATTCGGATGTTTTTTTTTTTTTTAATGTTTGTTACCCCAGAACTCCGTCATTTATGAACCGATTCGTACAATTCTTTTTTTAACTGAAAGTATATGTTTCCAGATTGGTCCCATTGTTTCCAAAACCCCAGTTGGATGATAGGAACCATGAGGAATTGAGGGAACTCCTCAAATATATTAGGCACGCGTGTAGTAACTAATTTCGGTATTTTTTATTATAACTCGTGTATTTACACCCGGAAATCATAAATTTGGTGAAGTGGAAGTGATGATGAAGACCACAGATGGCTTGTGGAACTTCTCAATGATGTACTTCAAACTATATAAGTACGTCACAGATTCTGATATTATTCCGTTGAAATAGCAAACAATGAAGTGCCAAAGGTAATTCTGAGATCCTTGAGGAATCGACGGAAGTCCTCAAATATTATCGGCCCACATACAGCGATTTGGTTTATTGGTCTAAAAATCAACGCTTTTGCTCTCGGAAATCAGTTCATGTGGTAAAATGGAAAAAAAATGTGGAAATGTTAATGTGGCTTGGCGGAGTACTGAATTGAAGTCGGTTAAAACTTTGTTTTGAAAGTAAATTATTTCATTTTCGAGCTCTCGGCAGTCAAAAATTGACCCCCTGAATATTATCTCGTTTAGAGAGGTGCACTCGAATGGCTTGATAATAATCTTGCGTGAATTTTGGGACACCTAAGATATGAGGACAGTATCGTTTATGTACCCTACCTATGTATGTTTTTTGCAGGCGAGCGCTACGTATACAAGTTTGTGTGCGACCCGGAGGCGCTGTTCAGCATGGCGGCGCCGCGCGCGCGCTCCCCCCCGCCCGCGCCGCCAGGTACCCCACCCCCCTTACCTAACTTGACTCACCCCACCCAAGCTACAATGGCATTAGGGTCACCTCTACTCAAAGGGTCACCTACATTTTTTCCATGCTGTATTAAAGAGGGCCAAATTTCTGGGACAAACTACGTATTTTGTCATAACTTTATCTATTTATTTAAATTTAATTGCACAAAACAAAATAATGCACAAATGGCGGATTTCATTTATTAAAATATTAGGCGTATATTAAAGGCCAATTTCAGTTCGCCATTTATTTGCAGAGTAACAGTGCTAGCTGTACGATGAACAGACTGCATAGTATACAATAACTAAACTATAGTCGCAGCACTGTCTACGTTGGTCAACCTGTACAATCTATTACTATAATCTCAACATCATTTCCTTTTTTTTTGCTTTGAGGTCCCAATGTCATTTATTTTTATGACTATCATTACATTTCGTAATAACTAATCAACAACTTTTTTGTGACAATCTGATGGTTTATTTTATTATCCATATAGCGACTCTACATTACAAATAACATGAAGATATTACCCAATAGGGCAACAGGTTGTTAAGTGAACAGTTTGGACTTATTGATTAGTGACCCACAAATTCCACAATTCTCGCGGCGAGATAAAGTAACAAGGTACCTACCCATCTATTTCTAAGTGTTCTAATTATAAAGCGACGGATTTTCCAATGACAGTTTTTACCCGAGCTGCCTGAGTTCTAAGCGACTCCACGCTTTAATCCCTACTCTGTTCCAGGCACATACGACGTCCTAACGCAACTATACGGCGTGTACCCGCAGTGGACGCCACACGGGACGCATGCGCCGCACGCCGCGCACGCGCACGCACCGCCGGACTACCGCCGGTACTGTCCGCACGAGTGCGGCTACGACCAGTGAACCGGCGTCCTACCGCAGGCACACGTCGTGTCGCAGTGGACGCCGCACGGGACGTACGCATCGCACGCACACGAGGCGCAGGACTACCGCCGGTACTACCCGCACGAGTGCGGCTACGACCAGTGAACCGGCGTCCTACCGCAGGCACACGTCGTGTCGCAGTGGACGCCGCACGGGACGTACGCATCGCACGCACACGAGGCGCAGGACTACCGCCGGTACTACCCGCACGAGTGCGGCTACGACCAGTGAACCGGCTTCCTACCGCAGGCACATGGCGTGTCGCAGTGGACGCCGCACGGGACGTACGCATCGCACGCACACGAGGCGCAGGACTACCGCCGGTACTACCCGCACGAGTGCGGCTACGACCAGTGAACCGGCTTCCTACCGCAGGCACATGGCGTGTCGCAGTGGACGCCGCACGGGACATACGCATCGCACGCACACGAGGCGCAGGACTACCGCCGATACTACCTGCACGAGTGCGGCTACGACCAGTGAACCGGCGTCCTACCGCAGCTGCACAGCGTGTCGCAGTGGATGCCACAAGGGACGCACGCGCACGCGCTGCCAGACTCCCGCCGGTACTACCCGCACGAGTGCGAATACGACCAGTGAAGTGCTAAAACCACTGAAGCAGTATCTGCTCAAAAAAATCATACTAACTTAAATAACTTACTTCGTTGGTTCCGCGACTCAAAATAAATCTTGGCCTCCGATTACGAGTATGCATCAAAATATCATCCATAAAAATTTATTATAATTCTTTCACATATTTTATAATATAAGTATGGATTACCCGTGCATACCTACGTGCGCATGGACAACGAAGATTGTTTCTATGTCAATACGCCAAAAACTCGTTCCAAAATTGCCCCCTAATCACGTAAATTGTTATTGATTCGTTTAATACATTACGCATTGGCACAGTCATTCATACAGGTATAGTCTATTTCCAGGCGAAATTCAACCTTATATCAATGAGATAAAGACTGGCAGGAAAGCTTCTCACTCTTATTTGTTTTGTATCGGCGCGGGTGTTTACACACCGTGTCAACCATTCAATATTTGAATAGTTTTAAGGCCGCGGCATACAGGAGGCGCTAAGCCGCGATGGGGTAAATATGCACTTGAAGTCCACTGAGATTTAAAAAAAAACTTATGTAGGTACGAAATATCATTTGATATTTAACACTGGCTTTTCGGTGAAGGAAAACATGGTGAGGAAACCGGTCTACTTCCAATAAGGTACGTAAACCGGGTAGTTTTCACTCTGGGTTGGAAGGTCAGATGGCAGTCGCTTTCGTAAAACTAGTGCCTACGCCAAATCTTGGGATTAGGTGTCAAAGCGAACCCCGGGCTCCTTTGGGGCACAACCGGGAAATCGAAAAGTTGAACGTTTTTAATTTCTTGAAGTAAATATTAGGTACAAACGCCAACACAGTTAACTGACCATCCTGTATTTATATTGAACCTTTAACTGTGTTGGCGATGGTTCTTCATTGTTTGCGAACTTGTAGGTACAGACAGTTTAGAATTAAGTACCTTTTTTTTTTGTTTAGGGGGGAAATGCGTTACGCATACCACCCGGGTGCAGGGGGTGACCCGAGTGGTTATGTGGGACTCCCGTATGGGCTAATGAGACCCACAGTGTACCCACTAAAAACCCCCCCCCACTTGCCACCTCGCCGCCTTATGGCGAGGTCACGGGAACGCTTGCGCACACATCCGCGACCCCGCCGGCGGCAACCGCCCACAAGCGGCTCCTTCGCGGATGCCCGGGGGCCCTCCACGTGAGGCACGCCAGATGTTTTGGCGCGCTCCTCGATCTCCATCTGTTCAGTAGCGGACCCCCCTGAGTCCGCTACGAGGAAACCATGGGTGCGGAAAATCCAGCACCCGGTGGCGGATCAGGTCTGTGGTTCCGCCATCGACCACGACTCGGCCGCAGAGGATAGGGAAAGCGGCGCACCGTAATACCGGCATTCCTCTTCCTCTGCGGTCCCACCAATACCGCTTCAGCGGAACGGCCCCGCCAAGTTCGCAGGGGGTAGGGAGAGTGGCGCACCGTTATACCAACATGCCTCTCCCCCTGCGATCCCACCTTGGCCGCAGAAGATAGCGCTTGAGAACTTCTTCTGCGGTCCCTCGGCTTAGGCAAGCCCGCTAGGAGCGCCCTCCTCGGGCCAGCCGGCAGCCCAAACGCCGTGGGTGACCAGTCCACGGTTACTAAGCCCCCCCACCCCGACAAGGCGAGCACCCTCGGGGGGGGAGAATTGAGTACCTACGTCAACTCCGGAGTCCGGGTTATCCGGAATAATGTTTATAAACGAAGGCTTGATAGTTTGTTACGCTTTTAAACTCTTATTTGAGGTTTCCCGTACATTTGGCTGAAGTTTCTGACGACACTTAAGAAATTTCTGGCAAATATGCCTTGAGAACACTATAGCAGTCACGCCCACAGCCTTTACTGTGCTGCGGCCCTTTTTTTTTCTTTTTTTTACTTGGGGAAATGCTTTTACGCATCCCACCTAGCCGAGGAACTAGGATGGGTATGACGGGCTCCCGGGAACCCCCCGGACTACCGTCAAATACCACCAAGGTATGCCCTCTCTGCCGTGTAGTAGGGGCGTCATGGGATCGCGAACATTTCACCACGACGCCCCTCGGCAACAGCCGCAGCTGCCCTCACCACTGAGGCAAAAGCCCCCCTCCCGTCGTAAGCGTGCAGGGCGACACCACACGCTTCACGACCCGACCAAAGGACCTCTACGCCGGGAGAGGGTGATAGACCTCGGATTCACCCTCTCAGGTCCCCTTGTAACTTTTTATAGAGGTTTTCTCCCTCGCAGCCACAACTCGGCCCCGGCCTGACGGTCGCAACCCCCGCGCCTAACATGAATCCTCTGATAGCAGAGGATTTGTCAGGGTTCCAGATTATAGAGGTAAACGGCAATGGCCTCTCCCTCAAGCCGCACCTGGGGAATCTTGCGATTCCCTGGGCGGAACCGCCCCCCCCCCCCCATGTCGGGTTATTGGTAACACCAGCAAGCGATAACTTAGGGTTCCCTAAATTATCACTTGCCGTTTACTCCAGGGCGCACCGGCCAAGACACTACCCATTCCTGCGGATCAACCGAATCAAGAGGAATCGGTAGAGTCCAGACACTCGAGGAGGTTACCCGACATAGCGCCCCACTGTGCTGCGGCCCTAACCTAACTTAAATCAGCTAATCATTACCTTCCCCGCCATTACGCGATTGGCCTGACGTCACAAAACAAAACGTCACAGCAACACGAACTTCTATGGCGGTTACAGCGGTTTATATTTGAGCAGGCATGTTGACGAGTCATCGGCAAATAGTGCCAGTGTATTAAGTTATTGCTTTGTTAAACCTTCTTTAGAATTGAGTTACAACATAGGAGATTTGTAATTCAATAGGTATTTTTCAAGCATGCTATGTGTGGCTGTGCTAAAGGATTCACTGAAGGTCCAAACAGGTAATAAAAGCACCAACTGTTTTGCTACACGATATATTTTACAAATACAACACTCGTAATATAGTGTGTGTATCAAAAGTAGCTACGCATTACGCAATCGAAGGCGTCAATAGTTCTTATTCCCTTTTAATAAAGACTTTTGACGTATTCGTTTGCGTAGCTACTTATGGTGCTGACTGTACGTCAGGATGGCGGGTGGACTTCGGGAATTTCAATGCAATAGTTACAGGTATTTGGTACCTTTCTTGAAAAGGAGCTATCTTCAAAACTAGGTCCACCCGCCATCCAGACGTACACATAATATAACAAGTATTGAATATCGATCGATCAAGATCTTTCTTCGGGCATCACATGACATGACGCGCTTCGGAAATCTCCGTTCTCCGGTGTTGCCACCGCCGGACCGCCGCTTGGTCTGAAGGTGCGTTCAGATCTAAAGCCTCTGGTCAGACGGTCGCCAACACGCCCCTCCGACCGAGCGACATTGGTCCGCACCGACCGTGTAGCTGTAGAGTTGTAGACAGTTGTTTGCAGTAAAATGTAATACTACAGCGGTCGGTGCGGACCAAGGGCGCTCGGTCGGAGCGACGTGTTGGCGACCGTCTAGCAGGGGCTTTACGCTGCGCTTACAAGTGTGTCTTCGATGGTACAGTCAGCATCAAAAGTAGCTACGCAAACGAAGACGTCAAGTCATTATCAACAGGGAACAAGAACACACTGTTCCGTGCCCAAAGCGACGCCGGAGCCGGAACACAATATATAGTCCAGACAATGAACTGACAACTTGTATGGAAAAAATTACAAATTTGGAAATAATTTGTAATAGCAGATTTTTTGTATGTAATGGATATATTATCAATTAAATAGTTACCTAGCGACAAAATCCAACAAAATTTCAGACATCAAAAAAAATATAACTTAACAAGCTTCTGAAAAGTCAGAAAAAATATTAATAAATGGTTTTATCTTTATTTTGGTTCATTTTCATTTGCTCTATAATATTCAAAATAAATAATAAGTAATAAAAAGAAAATCATGCTTTATTTAAATCTATATAATTACTTCCCGATGGAAAGTTTGTTGGATTCATGCATAAAGCATCTTAGAATATTGTTTTAAAACGAAATAAACAAAAAAAACGCTATTATAAATTAATGTTTTTCAAAACGGTATTTTGCCTGGAGTGTTTCTGCACGACGTTTTTTTTTGCAGCGATAGGTACAGTCAGCAGCAGAAGTAGCTAAGCGGGCCGGGTGTTCAAAATGACCTGTACACGACTTTATTCTTAAGAAATTAAGAGCGTGTGTAGGTCATTTTGAACACCCGGCCCGCTTAGCTACTTCTGCTGCTGACTGTACCTACGACTGTCACGTGACAGCCGTGGATCATCTGTCAAAATCGGGTTACTAATGAAATCTATAATTTCATTTACCAAGTACATCGTTTGCCATAATTAGTTTGTATCAGAAACTGACAACTTTTCAGGGTTTTTATATAACAAACCTAACCTAACCTACAGGGTTCTATTCAAAGATTATATAAATTGTACCGAAATTGTTTCAAAGAAAAACACTTTTATGGCAAATGATTATGATGGCTAGCGTTATGGCAAATGATTGTTATGGATATCGAAGGTATGTGGTTAAAATCACCTATATCGATAACTACTGTATTACTGCAAAAAGTTGCAGCGTATAACCGCTCTTAAACCGAGGCTCGGTTGTTTCCGTTTCAAACCGTTCAAACCGTCTGTACCTAATCGTAAGTTAAGCTCGTTGCAATCTGATTGTATGGAAGGATTGACTCTATAATTATACTGGGTGTCACCTGTATCAGGGACAAATAATGAATTAAACTAATCAGCATTTATTTCGCCAATTACCTACCTATAACTGTTGTGACGAAACATGTTACAACCGCGATGTGCGGCTGTCTAGAAGTAGTTACCTTCTTCTAGAAGAAGGAGCCACCGTTAAAACGACATCTGTCGGCCATAATTGTTAGATAATTATTCTAAATTAAATTTACACAAGGTCCGGTCTACTGTACCGTACACAGGTATTGAGTATAATACATTACATAATAATAATCGAAATAGTCAAGGACTGTCAAAAATCTTCGTAGCTTCGTGAACTGTACGCAAAATTTTCTCCATTGTACTATGAGAGATGTTCGCGGATACATACATCTCGAGTTTGTTCGGGAATATATACCGCAAGAGTTAACTTGAGACTCGAGCGCGTACTAACGTGATACGAACGAGGCCCCAAGTTAACTCTTGCGGATTATACGCTTAAACGTCTGCTGGACGGTCGCCAACACGCCCCTCCGACCGAGCGACCTTGGTCTGCACCGACCGCTGTAGTATTACATTTTGCTGCAAACAACTGTCTACACGGTCGGTGCGGACCAAGGTCGCTCGGTCGGAGGGGCGTGTTAACGACCGTCTAGCAGACGTTTTACTTCCTCTAAAGGGCCTGTTTACAAGTCGATTAGTGTTTAGTGCGAGTCCATACAAAAGCTACTCGCAAAAAATTGCCTATTCTATGGACTCGCACTGGACACTAATCAATGGCCATAACGTTTCTCAAGCGGGGTCATGCGGTGCTACCCGAAAATCGTAACTCGAAGTTCGTATATCTGCATCCTTGTCACTCGAGTATTGTAAGTGTGGTAGAGATGGAGATACCTGAACTTCGACTTTCGAAGTTCGTGGTTATAGCTCTGACACTTCGTTCCGCATTTCAGTCTGACATATTGTGTTTCACGCAGACCTTCTGACACGTTATCTTGGCGTGCGAGAGAGCGAGCAATATCTAAATGAAATGTGACACCAACTTGACAATTGTCACCTGACAATGACAATTCGCCATGCATTGCTTGTTAAGGTGGCCGCTAGGTTACTTGTGGAACCAGCAATGTACGGAGAATTGTCGTTGTCAGGTGACAATTGTCAAGTTGGTGAAATGGAGTCTGGCCTCCATTTCATCAACTTGAGAATTGTCAACTGAGCTCAGGTGACAATTTTCAAGTTGGTCAGTTAGGAGCTTGGAAGAGTTTCTTCGCGTCTCCAAGGCGCTGAATGTATGATAAATTAAATACGCTAGTCAGTATGTATTTAGTTAGTCTAGTAAGTAGGTAGCAATAATTGATCTCAATCTAACATTAAGCTTATTTTTAAATAAGTAATTTACTTAAAAGTAACAAGTAATTGTACATTGTAGTAATTAATATTTGGCCGCTTTCACGTAGCCACAATTTACAATTTGAGAACTCTAAGCGGGCAACACTGGTCTGATGGCCAGTCGTTATTAGGAGACGCTCCACGGGCCGATTTTGTCGTACTGCATGATTTCGGCCCATGTGGATTTCTGTGACCTTGCTTGGCCGTCCGACAAAATCGGCCCGTGGAGAGGAGACGCTCGTAAGCGCCTATGTGTTGCCTGTTTACACGTGTAAAATTGTAACTTGTAGCTTCGTGAAACGGGGCACTAAGGTGATTTGATATTCCAAATGTGTCATGTCCCAACATGTCTTAGGGATATTTCCATCTTCGTCTATCTGCCTTTCAAAATGAGAATGGCAGAGACAAAAACATGACAGGGACATATCACATTTAGTAACCACCACCTTGTCACTGGCGCAGATAATGTAAGGGTAATTAAATAGATACAAATATAATAAAATTGTAAGTAACAGCATAATGGGCCGATATTTCTTTCGTTGTCAATGATTTATTTTTAGTCGGAATATGATAAATTTGGTAGGTTGAAATTGATTGTGATTCTGTGCAATATGAATGGGTACAATATCCTAATATGTACCTACCCTTAAATTTTGTACTAAAAATTCCACTGAGTTACGAAAATCCCATAAGTACGTGTCCGGTAGGTACGTGGTCGCCACTCGAGAACCTTTCCATCCCTAACTTTGCACTCAATGGAATAAAATTCCAGGACGCAACATTTTACAAACATCGTACATAATCACAAAGCTTTTTAATCAACGTTTTATCAAATTGTGAGAAATAATAAACAATGAAACAAAAATCAGCCCTAAAGCTGGGTCCACATTTGTATCATTTCGTCGTATCGTATCTCCGCAAGCGTATCAAGATCGCTAGTGTGGACGCAAAAACAGCGCGATCATGCGGCGCACAGTATCTGATCGCTCGGTATCGATGTTGATACGCGTTTATTTTATACCACGCACACTCGCGATCGGATACGCGTATCAATGTACGTATGGACGTGTTTTAATACTGTTTTTTTTTATACAACGACGGTGGCAAACAAGCTTACGGCCTGCCTGATGTTAAGCTGGTACCGTCGCCTATGGACACTTGTGACTCCAGAAGAATCACAAGCGAGTTGCCGACCATTTATTCACTTGAGGATTCGCTGTGTTGGCAGATAGAGAGATGCACGTCCCTCACTCCCAACACAGTGCATCCTAGGGAGCTCTGGCGACCTTACTCACCACCAGGAACACAACACCACATGCTTTATAGCATGCAATAATATAGCAACACTACAAAGCAGTGGTGCTATTATGGCTGCGGTCTTCTGTAAAGTGGAGGTACTGCCCCAGTTGGGCTGCTCCACTTACGAGCGAGATGACATTCCGCTGTGCTCTACCTCTCTTGAATTTTGCGATACGCCGTGATCGTTTTTGAGGCGGTTTCTCCCCGATCATCAAAGGGGATACGTATAGCGTCCACACTTAATGAGATACACTGCTACACTACGGTTAGTATGGACGCATGTTTTCACACGACGATGGTAGTGATACGGGTTGCCCAAAGTGCGCGTCCATACTTAGGATACGCGAGCTCGATACGACACACGTGACGTGATCGGCAAAATGATACAAATGTGGACCCAGCTTTATGTAAACTGGTACCCCGATTATTAAAACTGTTAACCTAGCTAGCATCCTTTTAGTGTCGGATTCTTCCCTTTCTAGCAAGTACAGTGCAAGAGGGAAGAATAGTAAAAACCCCCAATTAAATTCGGTCATGATAGCTGGTCAAGTAACTTTATAAATATGGATGTTAGACTAAGAACGAAAAGCAATTCCGTTAATAAACAATACATTCAACTATAGCTGGTTTAATTTCTTTATTTTTTATAGGTGCTGATAGACTTGAGCATATTCACTTGTAATGTTGTTCTTATCAAAGTTATTAAGCAAGCCTTATCTGTGACTGTATGTAACCGGCAAATAATTTTAAGTAACTTTTGTAGTAAAGTCATGTTGAAACCGAATCTGGCCACCACGTGTCAGGCATAGCCTAGTGTGGGGCCGCAGGATAAGCTGTACTGTAAAAAGGTTTTCTTTTAATAAACAATTTTTATTTATTTATTTATTTATTTTTAATGAGCTTTATAACGAATCATCATCATCATCATATCAGCTGAAAGACGTCCGCTGTGTTCCGCATGAACACTAGCCCCCTGCAAAGCGACCCCTCAGATGCTCGCTGCCTGTTGTGGCGGACTCGATGCCCTCCGCCCGACGTCTACGTGCTAGCTTCAGAACAGCTGCCACCCGGCCACAAGGAGCCATGGCCCATCTGGAGGGCGCTAAATAGGCTCAGATCGCAGGTGGGCAACTGCATCGTGGCCAATCAACCAATTGTGTTTGCGGTACAGCACCGCAAACCATGGTGCACCTGATGGCGTGCCCCACATGCCCACACTCCTGCTCGGAACATGACCTGAGGGATGCGACTGCCAGAGCTGTCCACACCGCTGCCCACTGGGCATCTCTTATTTGAGGAACCTCGACAGGAAAAAGAAGAAGATACAAGACCTCCTGTATTATCCGGGTCAGATCGAATAAAAGCAAGCTGTGGTTTCGGTCCATAATTGGTGGATCTTCGAGACTCGTCACGTGCATTTATTTTGTACAATTTTGTAGTTAATTTGACTAACATTGCCTGGTTGTAGGCGTCGACAAGTTTTAATGTGGGATATATTCGAATAGCTTCCCCATCGGCAAAGCATCCCTTTAGAGGAACACGAGTCCTTTCCAAAAGAAGCTGATATTTCAGTTCTCTTACTCGTAAATTGTTGAGTAAATCAACAAAGTCCGAGTCGTTTTGCTGTTGCATGTTGTAGGGTAGTAGGTTTGAATTCTACACCCGTTGAAGGCCGCTGCTGCTATTAATCTAACTAAGTAAGAAAGCGCCTACTTCTGGTTAGCATGCAATTTAATTTATATGTTTCTCCGTTCTGCTACTTTTGTCAATTCCAACTAATAACAGTAATAACTGTCAGATTAGATTTTAAATTTGAAAAATAATATAAAAAATTATAATAAATAATTAAATATTTGCGGACAATCTTACACAAATCAACCTAGTCCCAAACTAAGCAAAGCTTGTACTATAGGTACTAGACGACGATATAGATACTTATATAGAGAAATAAAATACTTAAATACGTATAGGACATCCATTACTCAGGAACAAACAATCGTGCTCATCACACAAATAAATGCCCTTACCGGGATTCACACCCAGGACCTCTTGCTTCGTAGGCGGGGTCACTACCAGCTAGGCTAAAGCGGTCGTCAAATATTTCTATAACTCCCTCCTCGTTTTTATCAGGGGTTAAACATATAAGATGCGGCGGCGGAGCGGAATCGGTATGCGATATTTTGTACTTTGACTTGAGCTTACTGATGTCCCACTTGTTGATATACTGTCAACTCATTACTTTTGCGCAGTAGTGGGTAATACCCTACATGGAAGCGAGGCGGTGTGATGGCTGTAGTGCATTCGTACCGTACCGCCCCGCTCCTGCACATCCCGTTTCAATCAGGATGCACTCATTTAACTATAGGCGCGCAGTAAACAGTCGGTACTGACTGGACTGCCAGTTGAAACCGACGCACCGACAAGCAGGGAGCCGCCTTAGGGCGAGTATCCACAACAGCTGTACAAGGCAGCGCGATATATGTATTGCGAGTAGATCTAAGTTAGCATATAGAATAGGGCGGGCATTCACTCGTTTGTTTTATAAATTATTCTTCGATTTAACCTCCAACTGATAGTATCTGCGTGTGTTATTTAGACAGCCTAGACTTCCATATTCCTGGACTTTATAGGAAACGGAGCGGTGTGCGAGGAACAACTTCACCAATTGCATTGCTAGCCTCGCTCATCTCTTGCTATCGGTAGATTGTTGTCCTCGCACCCCACTCTGTTACTCTTATAGCGCTCCTCCACCGAGTCCCCCCCCCCCCCTCCGCACGCCTGGCCCCACCTCTCACCATCGAGCGGTCGACAAGTCTGTTCTGACAGATGGCATCTCAGTCCACTTTCAGATCAAGTTATTTGCAGGTTGTACTAAGCTACTATTTTTCAATATTGCCAGTATCCCATACCGTGTTAACATGTGCTAAAATACATTTATTCATAAATACATTCATTACTATATATATATATACATTTATTATTTGCAAACGACTTAAAAATAAAATAAAATTACAGAGACGTATCAAAACTTTGCCCTTTAGGCAGGGTGCCCATCACACAGGCAGCATTCCCGCGTTGAATAGCAATCGCTATTCTTTGAGCGAGAAAGCTGCCTGCGCGAGGGTCACCCGTTGCGTCCCTCAACCGCTTGCTGATCTCCTTGTGGAGCCCACGAGCGCTTTTTCCCCAAGGGCCGAGTGTCTCGACGCCAAATGCGACAAAGTCGTACTGGGCGCCGAGACAGCTATATTTCCCGACCTTGGATCGCTCTCGGGCATCCGCCGCTGCCCCGGCTAGTTTGGACGTGACTGGCAAGTAGGACGCTGCCAACGTATCAGCGCAAGTAGCGTCCCACACCAGTGCACGGCCCATTCGCCAGGGGATCAACGTCATCCCGTCCGGACGCTTGCCGTCGTCCCGTACAATCCGAGGCTCAAGAGCCACGGGGACGCAGGCGCTGGCAAGCACCCTTCTCAAGATGTCGTTGAGTGCAGCGTGACGGGACAAACGGCCGGCACCCGAGGAGCAGGCGAGTCCATGGTGACCAAAGCGATCTACCGCGGCTCCACACGAGACGCAATTGTGGTCTACGCAGACATCAACTCCAATGCGGAGAGCAACTGCAATTCGGAGTGTGCCCGGATCAATAAAATTACCTAAGTTAGGTGATGGGTAGGCATGAAGCCAGCGCCCTGACTCTGGCCTAGATGCTGCCAACAGCCTGGCTCGGTCTCGGCCGGACGAAGAGTCGATCAAAGACTTTATAGTAGCGGCGGAAGCTAACGAGTCCCATGCCCTTTGTAATTTTGGTCTAGATGGCAAAGTTGGGCTCGGTCCGGTTAGCCAGGTGTTCCTAGCTTCAACTAAGCACGCGATCTCGCAGTTTGCAGTCATTGAGACTTTAAGGATTCTACCTGCGAGATCTTGCGTGCTGTGAGTTGAAGATAAGAAGGCCGGCAAAGCCACGCTCGAGATTTTTCGAGTTCCCAGACCGCCATATCTTATGGGTAAACAGGCCTGAGTCCAAGCCTGTTCGCTAAATTTTATATTGAGAATTGATTCTAGTATGGACTTCAAAAGAGTATCAATAGGAAGGACTAGATGAGGAAATTTCCAAATTGGGCAACAACGGAGAAGGTACGTAAATTTAGGAACGAGTAGGCAAAATTTTAGAATGAATAAGGCTGAGTGAGAGCTTATTTTGACTAAACGTTCAGAGTTATTTTTGAATTTTGTGATTGATTTATCTAGAACAGACGGAATGGCCTCCTCAAAAATGGGTGATCCAAGGAGGCACAGACTGTCTTTAGTCAAAATTTTAAGGTTTGGAGCTATGTTTTTAAAATCATCAATTATTTGTGCAGCTACATGTACAGTTCACATTTATCGAAATTTAGTTTCAGTCCAATATCATCAAATTTTTGTATAATTTTGGATAGATCGGCCAGGACGGATTGAGACTTACCGCCAAAGGTGCCATCGTCTAGGTACCATACGTTTAGGTCAGAAGAAAGACTGTGGATGATTGGATTGATGGCGAGATTAAACAGGGCCGGACCTAGGGGATCCCCCTGCTGGCAGCCTACGGCTGAAAGAATTTCGTTGTCTTTGTGAAGTAACTTGGATGGAGAACGGTAACACTGTAATAAATAGTTATATATTTCTGGTATATGGTTTCGTATTTCATTTAGCAAAGTGTCCCTGTTAACTGAGTTAAAAGCGTTTTTAACGTCTATTTTCAATAGGACCTCACACAGGTCAGTTTGTGTGAAGGTACGCACTGCGTGAACTGCGGCCTCGCAGCCGCCACGAGCTACTATTTATTATTTAGTATGTACTAGTTATTATTTACGATGTTATATTGATAGCCAACATAGGCTTAATTACGGATTTTTTCGAACGAGCGTTAGGACAACTCAGCTGTCACTCCCCATAGGAAACATGAGATGTATATCTACCTAACGTACGTATGAAGCGTTACGCAATCTACTCGCAGGATAGACTTCTCGTCTTAGAACTGTAAGGCACTGATCCCACCGCCGGCTACAGACTATAAGCTATCGGCGATTACTCGCCCAAGAAACGAACAAAAGATAATAAGTTAATAAGCTCAAGTGTAAATAAATTTATAGTTCATCGCCGGCGGTGTGAACAGCCAGCTATAAACTATAAATATATAACTCTCTCTTTTATTTACACGAAAGCGATTATCTTTTGTTCGTTTCTTGAGCTAGAAAATAGCCGGATAGCTCACAGCTTACTCGCTCGCGGTGGGACCAGTGCCTATAGATGACACGCAGCGTGTCAATGATTTGTATTGAAAGTGTCGAACATTGGGACGTTTACCTTAGTAGACCTAATCTTGTTGCATTAAAGTTAAGTTATGCTAATCGTTTACCACGAAATAGGGAGGTGTCTATAGAGTGATTTTTGAGAAATAAACAAAAAATTAGCTCACCAAAAACATTTATTATATTTTATACATAAAAATATCAACATAATTTCTAGTAACTACCTAATCCTAAAGACATTACAGACAAAAGCCTGAAATAAAAAACCTACAGATAAACTAAACTAACTTGATACAAAACATAGTAAAAACAATATGTAACATGATAAAAGCTTGCAATAGAATACCTACAGATAAACTTAACTAAGTTGATACCTAAGAGATAAAAACATTGAAAACCATTGAATATTAAAAACAATATGTAACATGATAGAGACCTGGCCTCCCCAACATGGAGTCTGTTCTTATCCATACCAACAAGTTACTGGAGTCTACCTGACTACACATATTGGATTTAAATCAAATTGACATTTGCGCGCTCTCCTTTTGGCTTGCGACTCGCGGAATCGAGTGCGCGAAAAATATAACTTAAATTTCAATCCAGTATGTTCAGTCCGATAGACCCCCCGCTGTCCGCCCGCCCCCGCACCTCACGCCTCAACTTGCCAGGTGACGCGCACCGCATCACGCCGCCAGCAACCAACAGGACAACAATCTAACGCTAACAGAACCCTCTCAGCATATTACACCGCTCACTGTCGCGGCTGTATGCCACTCGCGCTAACACATGTGGGACCGTTACCAAGATATCTGCACCGTCGCATTACTTCATTTCAACCTCAAAAGAGGACCCAGCCGCGACATTGCCTGCGATATTAGACTCCCTATTAACCCATTCAAGGACAATGACTCACATATGATCCATGCCTCTACGATTGATTTTCGCTACAGAGCGGATAAATGGTACTACGCGCTACGGCGTAGCACACATAGTGATATGTGGCCTCAAATGCGTTAAGGTATGATTCCGTCTCCACCGGCGGACGTAGACGTCAGACGAAGCCGTTAGCGGGCGACTACAGAAGCGCACCTTAATCCATTCAGGACCAATCACTCACATAGTATATGATTGATTTTCGCTACAAAACGGAAAAATGCTGTTTAGTGCTACAAGCAAAACGCTTCGTGTGCTACGCCGTACCACGTAGCAGCATTTTTCCTCTTTGTTTCAAAAATCGCTTGCAGTGGCATGATTCATATGTGATGCATTGTCTTTGAATACGTGAGAGAGAGACGCAACACCGTCAGCATCACCGCGGGCACACGCGCGGGAGTCGAACACGGACCCGCGCGGTCGCGCTTAGCGCGTACAGAGGACATGATGACACACTCATCTCTTACCGACACTATTTGATAAAAAGAGATGGATGCTTATCTTGGCTTTGTGAGGTGATAAACGCGACCAGGCCCCTACTTCACCAACTTGACAATTGTCGCCTGAACCTGACAATTCACCATACATTGCTTGTTCTAGAAGTTAAGGTGGTCGCCAGGTTACTTGTAGAACCAGCAATGTACGGAGAATTGTTGTTGTCAGGTGACAATTGTCAAGTTGGTGAAATAGGGGCCAGATGAGCTATTATCTGAATAATAACAAGAGCAGGTTCATCTCAAACCATTTGTTGGTAAACAACAGCGCGCGCCTTGAGCTCGCGGCTACACGACAACAGAATCGCCCTTTATAGTGTGCATGTGAAAATAACTTTGAACTGTCTTACACTGAAGACTAGTCTACTAAGCTATCAATCAATATCAGGTGATATTAAAATGTAACCTATACTATGAAATGAGCAGTATTTATATATATATATATATATATATATATATACTAGCTTTTGCCCGCGACTTCGTCCGCGTAGAACTCGTTTATATCGTAGCTCGATACAAACTTTCACCCTCCATTTCCCTTTTAGGGGTAGATTTCCGATATAAAAACTATCATATGTCCTTACCCGAGACTCAAACTATCTTTATCATTATAATCATTTATCATCATCATCATATCAGCCGAAAGACGTCCACTGCTGGACATAGGCCTCCCCCAAAGAGTTCCAAAGTGACCAATCCTGCGCCACCCGCATCCAGCGGACTCCCGCAACCTTTACCAGGTCATCAATCCACCTTGTGCCTACCAACGCCGCGCCTACTAACTACCTCTATACAAAGTTTTATCTAAATGGGTTGTATAGTAGCTTCATACAAATATTCAACCCCCATTTCACCCCCTTAAGAGATGATTTCCGTAATAAAAACTATCCTATGTCCTTTTCCGGAACTCAAACTATCTGTTAACCAAATTTCATCTAAATGGGTCACTTACATCCAAATTTTCACCCCTTAGGAGAGGATTTTCGGAATAAAACTATCCTATGTCCTTCCCCAGGACTCCCAACTATCGTTATACTAAATTTTCACCCCCATTTCACCCCCTTAGGGAATGATCTCTGGAATAAAACTATCAGATGTCCTTTCCCAGGACTCAAATTAGTTCCATCCAAATCTTCACCCCTCATCCCATCCTCTCAGGCGATGATTTTCGTTACAAAAACTATGCGATTTCCTTTCCCGGAACTCCAACTATCTCTATACCGAATTTCATCTAAATGGGTTCTATTCTAATTTTCACCCCTCATTTCACCTCCTCAGGAGATGATTTTTCAGGAAAAAAACTATAAATTGTCCTTCCCTGGGACTCCCACTATCTCTATACCAAATTTCAGTTAAATGGATTTTATCCAAATATTCACCCTCTATTTCATCCCCTTAGGGGATGATTATCGGAATTAAAAATTTCGGTTGTCATTCTCCGTGACTCAAATTAACTCTATACCAAATTTCATCTAATTGGGTTCCATCCAAACTTTCACCCCTCATTTCACCCTCTTAGATGATTTTCAGGATAAAAACTTTGCATTATCCTTTTTCGGAACCCCAAACTATCTCTATACCAAATTTCATCCAAATAGGGTACATCCAAATTTTCACCCCCTATTTTATACCCTTGGAGGATTTTTTTCGGGACAAAAGCTATTTGTTGTTCTTCTACGCCAGTAAAACTATCTCTATAGGCACCAAATTTCATCCTTATGGGTTCCATCCAAATTTAAACCACTATTTCCCCCCCTTAGAGGATGATTTCCGGAATTAAAACTACGCTATGTCCTTGCCCAGTACTCACACCATCTCTATACCAAATTACATCGAAATGGTTTCCATCAAAATTTTCACCCCCCATTTCACCCCCTTAAGGGATGAATTCAAAAACGAAAATTATCATATGTCATTCCCCAGCACTCAAACTATCTCTTAACTGTTAACTTAAGTTTTATAAGTTTTTATTGTTACTAACATGATATGGACTAAGTCTGAAATAAATAATTTGAATTAAATTGAATTAACCAAATGTCATCTAAATAGGTCACATCACATCCAAATTTTCATCTCTTTAGAGGGTGATTTTCGGGATAAAACTATCCTATGTGCTTCCCCAGGACTCCAACTCGCTATACCGTAAATGGGTTCCATCCAAATTTTCATCCCCCATTTCACCCCCTTAGGAGATGATTTCTGGACTAAAATTATTTAAGGTCCTTCCCCAGGACTAACTATCTCCATACCAAATTTCATCTAAATGGGTTCTATCCAAATTTTCACTCCTCATTTCACCCCCTCAGGAGATGATTTTTCAGGATAAAAACTATGCATTGTCCTTCCCTGGGACTCCTTCTATCTCTTTACCAAATTTTAACTAAATGGGATTATTCAAAGTATCCGTTGTCATTCTCCGGGACTCAAACTATCTCTATACCAAATTTGATCTAAACGGAGTCCATCCAAAATTTCACCCCCCACTACACCCCCTTATGGGCAGATTTCCGGGATAAAAACTATCCAATGTCCTTTCCCAGAACTTAAACTAACTCTAAACCAAATTTTATCAAAATGGGTTACATCCAAATTTTCACCCCCACGTTTTACCCCCTAATGGGAAGATTTCCGGGATAAAACCTATGCTTTGACCTTTCCCGGGACTTGAACTATTTATATATCAAATTTCATCCAAATCGGTGCAGCGGTTTAAGTAGCTCTATACAAACTTCCACCCCCCATTTCATCCCCTTAGGGGTTCATTTCCGGGATTAAAACTACCCTATGTCCTTTCCCAGGACTCAAACTATCTGTATACCTAACTTTATCTAAATCGGTTAAGCCGTTTTCACGTGATGCGCGGTCACATAAACAGACAAACAGATAAACAGAAAAACAGATAAACAGACAAACAGACAAACAGACAAAAATTCTAAAAACTGTTGGAACGTGTTATGTTATCGATTTTAAGTATCCCATGCCAATTTTTTTTCGAATATCTTCCATGTACAGACTTTCGACCCTCTTCAGCTTTATTATATGTATAGAAGATATATATTTGCAATCACGTTCTCGGAAACGGCTCTAACGATTTCGATAAAATTTGGAATGTAGGTTGTTACGGGGGCGAAAAATCGTTCTCGATAGGTCTCATGGCCGGGAAAATTCGTTTCTCCGTATTTTCTCCATTTTCATCCGAGCAGAGCTCGGTCGCCCAGGGACAGTTACTTTATGAAAGAATGTAAAAAATATTAACCTATAAAATGATAGTACATTGTGTTCTAATTATTAGATAGTGTAACATTTACAAGGACACAGACAAGGCTCGCTCTAACACGTCAAAGTTGGTGGTGCACCTGTCTGTCTGTCTGTCTGTGTGCATGTATGTCTAGCGGATGCCATGAGCGATAAAGTTTATCTCCCTTATTTTGTGGCACGGGTAGTCGCGCATGCTGATGTAGTTACACACCGACCGGGTTCCGGAGTAGGCCCATTGACCATAGTAACGCACACCTGCTCGCCGCACATCCGCCAGCAGCTCGATAAGGCACGCGCAGTGCCACGGGTTATTGTAGAACCAAAACAAGTTTAGGTCGGCGCCTGCGCGCTTCAGCCTGCTGGCGAAGTGTGGAGGGAGGTGGGTGAGCATGTTGTCGTGTAGATACAATACTTCAAGCTTGCCGTTGTTGGAAAACATTTGATCAGGTATAAACCTGATCTTGTTATTAGACAAGGATAAAACCTTCAAATTAGTCATTGCGGTAAATACGTCATGGCTGATAAACTGTATCTGATTGTTAAACAAATACAGTTTTTCTAGTTTTGTACACGCTGAAAATGTCCCGCTGTTAATTGAAGTCAGTTGGTTACGGTCCAGGTCCAACCTGGTCAAGTTGTGGCACTCGTGGAGGACGGGCAGCTCGCGCAACTTGTTGTCCGCCAGCCACAGCGATGTTACTGCGTGGAGGCCGGTTAATGGCTGGTCTGGTATTGCTGTTAAACTGCAACCACCCATATTTAACACAGTGGCCTCGCTGTCCACCGGATCCTCACGGACTCGCCCCCATCCCCCCCCGCCGCCCTCCTTGCACTCCCTCGTGGTGACCTCGTAAGCTTGCGCGCCGGCCGCCAGCAGCGTGGCCAGCAGCAGCAGCGCCGACGCCGGCCCTGCAACACGACCAGTGGACGGCTGTTTAACACATGCTTTATGCTATTGTTAACACCTTCACTGCCAGGAACCCGCATAGCGGATGTCTACGCCGTAGTCGCTCTCCGCTACATACTGAACAGGAGACGAGCGTAGCACGTAGCGATTCTTGGCAGTGAGTGTGTTAATACATTCACGGCCGAGCTAATCTCGTAGCGCTACGCCGTAGTCATTTCATTTTCATTTATTGTTTGCAAACCATGGTATTACAAGATATTACAAGGGCATAAAGTACAGCATGGACCCTGTTAGGGCAAAGCAAAACTTATAGTAAACTTAACCTATATAATAAAAATATCAAATACTAACATTTGCCATCGTAGCTTTTCATTTTTTCATGTTAACATAGGTATATGTATTTATTTGTTATTTCTAGGTTACATGTTCATATATTCTTTGAAGGTGTAAAAAGCTTGTAACAACAGGTAATTTTTTAGTTTAGTTACAAATGAAGTGTACTTCTCTTCAGTTGATATGTGTCTCGGTAAGTTATTATATATTTTTATCGACATGGAATGTGGTCCCTGTGAGATCATTTGAAGTTTGGATATAGTTGTTTGGATCAGATTCTTTCTGGGTCGCAAATTATGGATTCCTTTAATCATATCCTTAGTGTGGGTGTAAAGGCTAGGGTGTTTTCGCACGAATTTGCACGTCTCAAGAATATACAAGGATGTTAGTGTTAGTATGTTTAGTTCTACAAAATGAGGTCTACATGATTCGTCGTTTCGTACATTACTTAGGATCCTAATGCATCTTTTTTGTATTAAAAATAACTTGGGAACATCAGTACTGTTGCCCCATAGAACAATTCCGTACTGTAACCATGCTTGGGCAAATGCATGATAAGCGGAAATTGCTGTTTTTAGATCGGCAGTTTTTTTTATTTCCCTCAGGGCATAGGTGAACTGGGATAGTTTTATGACAATTTTATCTATGTGACATTTCCATTTTAAAATTTGGTCCATTTGTATACCTAGCAAAGAACATGAATTGACTCCTTTCATTCTAGAGCCATTAAAAAACAGATCTGTTTCTAACGCAGGTTTTTGATGAGGCCTAAACTGAATTAAGTTTGTTTTTGACAAGTTTATTCGCAAATTATGCTCATCTAGCCAGGCTGTCATTATATTTAAAGTAGACTCTAGTTTGTCAGTTAACTCTATCGTGTTCTGGCAGGGCAGAACTATAGATATATCATCCGCGTATAGAAAACATTCAGTGTCTGGGTTTTGAGTAGTTATTATTTCAGGAAGATAATTGATGTACAGTAGAAACAGGATACATCCAAGGACACTTCCTTGCGGAATAGAGCAGGTTGTTTGTAATTTTTGCGATCGCACCCTTGATACAGCGTTAGTTACAACATCGACGTAATCAACCTCAACCATTTGTTCACGCTTTTCTAAATAGGATGTAAACCAATCGTGAGCCAATCCACGAATGCCAATATCGAAGAGTTTGTTTAAAAGAATATTATGTTGAACCGTATCGTAGGCTTTACTCAAGTCTATTAGAAGACCGAAAGCATGTTGTTTAGTGTCTATTATTCTTAAAACTTCCTGTGTGAATTTAAAGACAGTTAGAGTAGTGGATCTTTGCTTCCTAAAACCATATAGGCTGTCATTGAATATATTAAATTTATTACAAAAGGTTGTCAGTCGTTTAGCCATGACCGATTCGTATATTTTCGAAAAAGTGCTTAACAAGGCGATTGGGCGGTATTGTTCTGGGTTAGTCATGTCGCCTTTTTTAGGAATAGGTTTTATTAACGATACCTTTAATAGTGCAGGAAATTTGGCGGCAGCGAATGACTGATTTATTAGATTAGTGAGAGGAAGGGTAATTTCGCTGGCGCAATATTTCACAGGTTTGGGTGGGAATTCGTCAATTCCATGGCTGTTTTTATTTTTTAGCTGTAGTATACTTTTGTAAACTTCTAAAGGCTGGACAGGTGATAGAAATAATGAGTTTGTACAAGGGTTCAAAACAGGACGACCGCATGGTATAGTACTACTAGAGTGCTTCCCAACTGACGCAAAGTACTCGTTAAACGTGGTCGCTACTGAAGATGGATCGTTCGTTAAAATTCCGTTGATTGATAGCGTAATTTGATTACGTGCTTTCAATTTCGGTTTTTTGGTTTGCTCTGATATGATTTGCCACGTAGTTTTTATTTTATTGTGCGAATTTTTCAATCTCCTAATGTTTCCTAGCTTCCTAGATACATAAACACCCTTTTTTAAAGTTTTTTCATAGATTTTGAAGTGTTTTATTAATACCGGATCTTTTGTTTTGGTCGTTAAAATTTTTAAGAGCCGTTTATGCTTGCACGACAGTTTTAGTCCGTAGCAGGTTAAACCTCGTATGTAGAAGCAAGCGCTCGTAGCGCTTTGACGCATATGTATCATCACTGGCCATGAATGTGTTAAATAGTGACTTAACCCATTCACGGCCACGCTAATCTCGTAGCGCTACACCGTAGTCCGTAGCAAGTTAAACCTCGTATGTAGAGGAAAGCGCTCGTAGCGCTTTGACGCATATGTATCATCACTGGCCATGAATGTGTTAAATAGTGACTTAACCCATTCACGGCCACGCTAATCTCGTAGCGCTACACCGTAGTCCGTAGCAACTTAAACCTCGTATGTAGCGAAACACGCTCGTAGCGCTCTGACGCACATGTGTCGTCATGGACCCTGAATGTGTTAAACTGGAAGAAAAAAAACCCAGCCAAGTGTGAGTCGGACTCGCGCCCGAAGGGTTCCGTTATCAATAAAAATTGCAAAAAAATTACGTTTTATGTATGGGAGCCCCATTCCATATTTATTTTATTCTGTTTTTTAGTATTTGTTGTTATAGCGGCAACAGAAATACATCACCTGTGAATACTTTAACTGTCTACCTATCACGGTTCATGAGATACAGCCTGGTGACAGACAGACGCACAGCGGAGTCTTCTTATCTTATCTTATCTAGGTGAGGGCCCTTTCGGATGCACTTCGACCCAGTGGGATCTTTTGTGCATTTGCCCTCTCCTTTATACCTGCTCCCAGGCTTGCTCCATCATTTCCACAAAGCGGATGATGCAGTTCGCCGGGAGCACCTTGAATTCCTTTGGTTGCGGGTAACCGTTACCAAAGTAGTTCATTCTTTGTCTGGCAAGGGCATGACATTCACACAATAAGTGTTCCATAGTCTCATCCTCCTCGCCACACATTCTACAGTCTAAACTATCAGATAGTCCCATCTTGGCCAAGAGATCCTTGACCCCGAAGTGACCAGTGAACACCCCAGATATAATTCTGAGTTGCTTCCTACTGGATTTCCAGAGTTTTCTGGTCCAGCCCGCCACTCCATCTATGAAGAGCTTAGAGTGCCTTAAGCCAGCCTCATTCCTCCACTCGTGTTGGTGTTTGGTTTTGGCGTAGGCTTTAAAGGCCGATATTATGGTCCCCTGTGAGAGTCCCACAAATGGTTCTGGACCTACAAAGTGATTTGTAGAGCCCCCTCTTGCAAGCTCATCTGCTCTTTTGTTGCCGATGAAGCCCTTGTGCCCTGGTATCCAAACTAGTTGCACCTTATTGTGCCTTCCAAGTCTGTTTAGTGCTTGGACGCCATTATAAATTAGTCTAGAGTCCACTTTCGGCGCCGTAAGCGCTTTAAGGGCCGCTTGACTGTCACTGAGTATATAGATAGTCCGCCCTTTGGTTCGCCTGTCTATATTCTCCTGTACACAAGCAATTATGGCGTATGTCTCCGCTTGGAAGACAGTTGCCAAATTACCCATGCTTACACTATTACTATAGTCATTTGCATAAATGCCTGCTCCCGTACCGGATCCCATTTTTGATCCGTCCGTGTACCATATACTGTCTTCGATACCAGACTTTGGTGGTTCTAGACCTTCGGCCCACTCAGCCCTGGTTGGAACTTTTGTTGTGTAGTTCCTGTGGAATACATACTTGGGTAGCATTTTGTCGCTTCCCATGTTTGTTATTCTGTCTAAGAGACCATCAGTCTCCATGTTTGTGTGCTTAGTCTTCGGCTTGCTATCGCTCCACAGTCCAAGAGTTCTTAATCTGTAGAGCGATTTGCGCGCCTCTGACTTAATCACCACGTGAAGTGGCGGTAGGTCCAGTAGGACTTCTAGCGCCGCTGTAGGCGTGGTACGAAACGCCCCTGTTATAGCCATGCATGCCGTTCTCTGCACCTTTCTCAGGGCCTCTCTGCATGTGCTCATTAAAGTCCTTGGCCACCATACCAGGCTACCGTACAGTATTATGGGTCTCACCATCATGGTGTAGATCCACTTCAGTACCTTGGGGTTCAGTCCCCATGTTTTGCCATATGCTGATCTACACATTCCAAATACCCTCAGGGCCTTTGTAATGGTGAGATCTGTATGCTTCTTCCAGTTCAGTTCCTTATCCAGTGTGACACCTAGATATTTCACGTCATTGGACAGTTCTAGTACCCTTCCGTACAGCTTTAACTGCTGTATTCCGCGAAGGGTCCTTTTCCTAGTAAAGGGTATTACTACAGTTTTGCCTGGATTAATGGATAATTGGTGACAGTCGCACCATCTCTCCACTTCCCTCAGTGCCTTGTTCATGATTTCTGATACCGTACTTGGGAATTTCCCATTAACCAGTATCACTAAATCATCAGCATATCCTACCGTGTGGATAGGACCTTTATTGAGTTCTATCAAGAGTGAGTTCACCACCAAACTCCATAGAGTTGGTGAAAGTACCCCACCTTGTGGACATCCCTTTGTGGCCGTGGCCATTATCTCATCCCCTAAAAGAGATGACTTTATCAGTCTGCCATTTAGCATGTTGCCTATCCATTTACATATGGTCGGCTCTATACCATGTTTTGCAGTTGCTTCGCTAATAGCATTATACGTGGTACGATCAAACGCTCCCTCCACGTCTAAGAAAGCCGCCAGGCATAGTTCTTTATTCTCTATAGCCTGTTCAGCCTTGGTTGTTACCAGATGAAGTGCCGTTTCCGTTGACTTCCCTGGCTGATATGCACATTGTAGTTCGTGCAGCGGATGTCTCCTTAGTGGGCCATCCCTTATGTGTCTATCTACCAACTTCTCCAATGTTTTGAGGAAAAATGACGATAGACTTATCGGCCTATACGATTTGGCCTCACTGTAATCCGCCTTACCCGGTTTGGGTAGGTAGGTTACTTTTACCATCCTCCACACACGCGGTACGTGTGCGAAGGCTAAGCACGCCCTGTACAATCTGCTAAGGTGCGGGATTAGTACAGTAGCGCCCTCCTGTAGTAGAATGGGGTAGATTCCATCTGGCCCCGGGGCTTTGTAAGGTTGAAATATCGAAAGTGCCCACTTTATCTTTTTATGATCTACTACCTTTTTAGACGTTTCCCAATTGTGTCTCGTTGTACTTGTGGTTTGTTCCAACGCACTAATTGTGCAATCGTCTGTTATGCTCTCGTGTATTACTGAGCCTGGGAAGTGTGTATTACACATTATCTTAAGGGTCTCTAGCCCCGTTTTCGTCATTGTACCGTCATTGTCCCTGATAGATGTAAGCGGGACCGACTTTGTGGTTGCTAATGCCTTTGTTAGTCTCATTCCTTCCGGTATTGACTCGATCTGATCGCAGTGGTTCCTCCACGCTCTCCTTTTCGCTTTTCTCACAGCCTTGCTGAGTTCTGTGAGTTTTTGTGCATAATACCCAAAGTCATTAGATGACTTTGCGTCATTAAATATTGCCCTGGTTTCCCTCCTGAGTTTGACTATTTCCGGGGTCCACCATGGTACCTTTTTAGCCAGGGTTTTCTTTTCCGGGCAGTTATTAGTGAAGGCCGTGTAAACGGCTTGTACTATTTTGTCCGCTTCGAATTCTATGTCAATAATAGAGTTTAGCTTTCCTTTTGGGTCTCCTAGGTCCACTTTTAGGTCAGTTCTAAAGGCCGACCAGTCCGTGTTCCTAGGATTCCGTTTACGTACCGCATTTGTTTGTATTCTAGTTTGGTACCTAAAGCAAATGTATCTGTGGTCCGAAAGGGAGATGTCATCAGATACGTGCCATGAGTTGATTTTGCTACTAGTGTTATTAGAAGCCAACGTTATATCAATAACCTCCCCCCGCCTAGAATTGACGAAGGTAGGTTCATTGCCATTATTCAGTAATTGTAAAGAAGGTACGTAGGTACCTGTACGTCATAAGTGCATTAGTGCATGGATTTTAATTTATATTTTAATGCGCTATGATTATGGTTCAAGTTATCCGAACTACTTACTTTTATGAATGATGTTCTTTAAATATTTGAGTATGCACGTCAAATGAATCGACCAATCAGAAAATCCGGTCTGCATCGCGCTATTGAAGTTTTTACATTTGTTCATATAAATAAAAAAGGATTCTTAAGTCTGCCGGGAAGTTGCGACCGAACTTCCCCAATACGTAATTCAGATGCATTGGATTTGGCCACCCGGTGTGTCTGTTGTGTTGAATACAGAACCTTGAAATCTTGGGTTTTCTATACCTAGGCGGTCGATAGGTATGGATAGCCACACCCGGAGGGGGGGGGTAAACTCAAAACACGTAAAACCGTAGCCTTAAGCCAGGAATCCACTTCCTGGGGGTTGCGATCATGTCTATCGAGCCTGATCAACTTGTTAGATATGTTGTGTGTAAACGCCATAGTCGCTTTGCGCTATGAAGGTTTACGCCAGGAATCCACTTCCTGGGACCCTTGCATGCAACTGAGGGTTGGCCGCCTTGGATGTGTGTTGTGTTAAGCTTTTTGCTATTTGAAATAATGTTTGATACAACTTCAAAGTGATTATGAAATTGCAGCCATCTTAAGTAAATGTTATTAAAGACAATGTTGATTGTCCTATGACATACTTAGTAAAATTTGATGCAACATTTCTAAACAAAATTAATACTCCATTGGGGCTTTCAAATAATGATGAAACAAATACCCAATTGGGGCTTTCAAATATCAATTGAATAATGACGAAACAAATAACCGTATGGGAATTCAAATACCATGTGTAATAAAGGGGCTGATTTCAAATATATGAGCGCAGCGAATATATTTGAAAGCCCCATTATTACACTACTTGAATCAGCGCAGAGAGCGCGCTGGAACAGAATGGCCGTGTGGGCGGCGGACCTTTAAGTTCGTTTTATTTATCTAAATTCATGTTTTATTTTCATGAGCTAACCTCATGAAAATAATAATGGAAATAATTGATAATTTTAATAGCTAATTGTTTAAAAATAATAAAATTACATGTGTTATATGAATTATAAACTTAGAATTATATTTAAATATCATTTAATGTAATTTACCAGTAATATTAGTATAAAATTATTTTGTTAGAAGCTAAATTCACTTTGAGTGACGTCACTTGTTTTGCTCGAACAACGGGTGGTGTGATGGAAGGAGTGGGGTGGTTTGTAACTTGGTATTTAAGAGCGCAGCGCACCAGAACTGGATTCATTTTGCAATATAAATTTGTGAACGTTGTTACTCTGCCCTAATTATTAATAAAAGTGATTTGTGTGTAAATATCGTTTACATTATACCTCTCAAATGGATTCCCATGATAGTGGTGGTGACACAACGCCGACATATACTACTTATAATAAAATAAGTTTCTACCAAAATTAGATTTTTTGGTACAAGCTTTTATTGCCGACTGTACTTTTCTGTATACCGTCATCAACTATATGCTCATTGAGACGATTCTAACGAGCCCAAACTCAACGGAGCTACGTTGGTTAAGTCATGGATTCCCATGGCCAGCTTCTGTTCCATCATCAGATCAGCTCGATGGTACCATCATATTGAATTGTTATCCAAACTATACCTTATCCAAAAAATTTAACTCAATCTATTAAAGTTATCTGCTTCAAAATTGAGTTGCAAATTTTGACGGACAATTGACATACTTATAGACCGTAAACCCATTCCCAATACGCCTACGTCTTATGACAACACGATGAAATGCATAGCAGCAGGTCGAGAAAGTTTTGTTGAGCACGAAGAGTTGTATGGCAACGCGAACAGCACCTCTGGTGGTATCTTTTAGGAACTACGCGTTGCCATACAAATTGAGTTCTTTCTCCGTTAAAATAGTGAGTGAGTCCGAATTCTACCTTTATAGGGAGATGTGGCGTACAGCGACACTTGGGTTCATGTCCTTCATTAGTACACCCGAGCAACGCCAGAGCGCACAGCTAGTTATTATTGTTAAATGACTTACCCGAGATGTTCAATAGATTGGCCATTTTTGTTTTCGTTCGTTGAACAAGGAAGTGTTGCAGCAGCGGGCTGCCGGCGGGGGAGCGGCGGCGGCGGGGGGCAGCTGTGACGGAGACTCGGCTGCTGGAAATCAAAAACAACCAGGTTTTAGAACATTTTAAAGGAAACTGAAACTATTTATAACAAAAACCCTTTCAACACCGACGCCAAAAAAACATTATCAAAAACGCACTTTTCTCTTAAGATTTGTATGATGCGGTACTTGAACGTGAGTTATTTAAATCAGCTGTGATGCAGCTGATATCTGATTCTTTTGTAGCTTGGTAATTTGACACAATATATAAATATCCACGCTAGAACAAATAACTTGAGATACTTGTTTTGATTAAGGTGGTATAAGGTTATTTTAAATGAATAATGGATACAGTGACCGAAGTAAAAATAAATAGTTGTCTACTATTTGCATGATTTTAGTTTGTTTATTGAACGACTGAATTAAATTTATTGCGTACTAGATTCTGCCCGCTACTCCGTCCGCGTAAAAATCGTTTATATCGTAGCTCGATACTAATTATTATTATTACCCTCCATTTCCCCGTTAGGGGTTGATTTGCTGGATGAAAACTATCCTTTGTCCTTCCCTGAGACTCAAACTATCTCTATACCCAATTTTACCTAAATGGGTGCTGCGGTTGTATAGTATAGCTCTATACAAATGTTCATCCCCCATTTCACCCCCTTAGGAGATGATTTCCGGGATTAAAACTATCCTAATATGTTCTTTCCCAGGACCTAAACTATCTGTAAAATGTCATCAAATGGGTTACATCTAAATTTTCACCCCCTTAGGGGAAGATATTCGGGATGAACCCTATCCTATGTCCTTCCCCGGGACTCAAACTATTTATATACTAAATTTTATGCAAATCGGTGAAGCGGTTTATGTAGCTCCATACAAATTTCCACCCCCCATGTTATCCCCTTAGGGGTTGATTTCCGTAATAAGAACTACCCTGTGTCCTTCCCCGGGACTCAAACTATCTCTATACCAAATTGTATCTACTTCAGCGGTTTAGGCGTGAAGAGGTAACAGACAGACAGACACACTTTTGCATTTATAATTATTTATTAGTATGGATAGTACGGTACTTACTTATCATAATAAATCATTAAGTCAAATGATAAAATTTTTATTTAAATAAGGTATAAAGGTTGTAAACGATCACTTTAACAGAGCATGTGCGTCGTTACTCTAAGGATGATAATTTCTAATGATTTAACAGAAAGACATAGTAAGCGTCTAGGGTGAGTGAATGAACGGATCCAGTGAATGAACGAAAACCTGCTTATTTGCTTAAATTAAGAGTTCTGTATATTTCTAGCATACCGGGTATTTTTTTCTCGATTAGAAGCATTCACTGTAAGGGTTTTGTAACATTTATATCAACTCAGTCGCAACAGTTACTAAATGAGCGACGCTTAAAGTTGACGGGCTATGGGCGTGGATTTTTTATGAGTTGGTAATATAATAAGGGTACAAGATTGTCACCTTTTATTTGATGTGCCATTGTACTAGTTTTATAAACTTGAAACTTATGGTGTGTGGTTTTTGGAAATCATAAGAATGAATTTGTGCTATTCAAACATCGTTTGGCACATTGCACGTAGAACCGATGGCCGCTGGGGCGGAAAAGTTCTAGAGTGGCGACCACGTACCGGAAGACGCGGTGTGGGTAGGCCCCCCACAAGGTGGACTGATGACCTGGTAAAGGTCGCGGGAGTCCGCTGGATGCGGGTGGCGCAGGACCGGTCATTTTGGCACTCTTTGGGGGAGGTCTATGTCCAGCAGTGGACGTCTTTCGGCTGATATGATGATGATGATGATGAAACATCGTTTTAAGTTTTTTTTAAGTTTAGATGCTCGTTTTTAGAAGGTGTTCTATAACTAGAATTAAAAACCGCCTAAATCCAGTGAATGAACTGGAGTGTTCTTCACTGGCAACCCCTGTTTTAATGTTTTCGCAAAATCTTATGTTCTAGTGATTGTAATAAGATTTAGTTTTTAGTAACATAACCACCAATGGTTTGTCAATCGTTGGTCCAGTGTTCGAACGAACCACATTTTCGAACATAAAGGTAGTTCATTCACTGGTGTATAGATTTCCAGTTAATGAACATCGACCGATAATTACCTAGTTCATTTATTGGTTTTTGGAACCAGTTAATGAACGAACATTTGGTACAGTTTTTTTAATTGTTGTAGAAAAAGTAAACAATTAACTACTATCCCGTGTGTTGGTAAATCGAGATACTCCAAAAAAAATCGCTAAACAGCAATTTAATCCAATAAACCATAACTATAACAGTAGTTCATTCACTGGTGTTTAGTTGTTCATTTACTAGAAAACCGGGTTCATTCACTGGTGATTTACCATTTTTCTACCTAAAAGGTCATATAACTTAAAATTATGGAAACTTATTGCAAAAGCAAAGTAATTTAAGCAAACTAAAATACTTTTTTGAGCTGCACAAACAGTCATGGCCGATATTAAGTATAGCTATCTTACATAAAACAATTTTTGAAGTCAAAAATACCCTTAAGTGTTCATTCACTGGCAAAATAAACCTATCTTACCTATGTCTTTCACACAAAAATCTTTCTAATAACGGAGGCGTATTCTATATAGTTGGAATCACACAAGCGATTTATATAGCAGAATGTACATGGAAGATCTTTTGAAAACTTTAGCAGTTCTCAGCACAAATCCTAACATTTGGTAAGCTTTGGAGATGATGCGGTCAACATGACAACTAAAGTCCAATTTAGAATCAAAAAGTATTTCCAAATTCCAAAACATGATTTTATGTCATCTACATACACATAAGTACATCTAATATTTATAAATATATACGCATAATAGTATCATTCTTCCGGGTAAAAACTTAAATTGGAATCTTATAATAATTTTCGATCAGGTATTTAATTTATTTGCTGTACTTAGGTAAAATGCGATTCAGGTAAATTCGAAAAATGTGAAATGAGCTTTCATCACTTAATTATAATTTAATACCATAAACTTACGAAAAGGCCTGATTCGAGTAAAGTAAATACTTTAGTTAACATGATGAATACAAATACATTTGCCACCATTATAAGCTCACGAATAAGTGAGAATCGCAGATTTGCTATAGGCTACTAATGTTTCTGGATAAACAAATCTACCGATAAATTAACGAATTTGCCGAATTCACAAATTTGCTGTAGGCTATATATACACGTAGGTAGTTGTGTACAAATCGCCATCATAACAAATTGACGAATATGTCATTCGCAAATTAGCTTCAGGCTACTCATATTACCGGGTAACAATCGCCACCATAGCAAAATAACGAAATAACAGGTTTATTTACTTCACAAATATTTAATAATTGACGCAGTGAATTTGCCCGATTCGTAAGTTTACCATGGGACAAAATCTTTTATGATCCATTTAATAATCCACGGAAAAATACCTTCACTAAATTTTGTAAGTCTACCATGGGTGTGTTAGATTATTATGTAGGTAATATAGCACATAAGCTTACCAGTAATTTAAAATAAGATACGAATTAACCTTCTTTATTGATTAGTTTGTCACTTTTCTGTGTCACTAGACTATTAGATACTGATTTGACACTTCAATGAAAATAAGGCGGGTAAGTTTAATCTTTGACTTACTAATAATATTGCCAATGCTAAAATTAAAATGAATACCAGTATTTAATTCTTATGGTGCCTATTTATAATAGTTTTAATAAGTTTGTGTATATTTTAAATGAATAACTGTAAGAATTTACTGATCAAGTAATTAAAATGACTGACTGAACTGTCCATGACGTCACGTGTTTATCGAATAGAGGTGGCGTGGTCGAACACCTGGAATCAGGTATAAAAGGGTTCGACCGGCCGATTCTGATTATTATTGCCGCTGCCGTTCCAAGGTGAACATCTCCTGGGAAGTTCAGGGTATTAATTATGTACTTTGTGATATTGCTGTGTATTTCAAACGGTATTATATGCTTAAAGTATTATTGATGCTTCGATTATTAGTCACGTTATAAGTGGATTAATTAACTTATAGATAATTTAATGATAAATAAAGGAATACTTATTGTTCAAACTCCGCTCCTAGTGCGAGCGAGCCAAACCGCCACGCGATACGCGGGTCATATGTGGTATCAACTTACATGACCACCGGCGACACGATATGGTAGAGTCTGTCTAGTTAGCCGTCAAAGGTCATCATGTCAAGTTACAAGTCTGTTGTGGTCGCTGCTGGGGCTCCGCGGGCTGTTGCCAACAAGGCGCGGCTCCAATCTCAGGCGCCAAATCTCCCGGCCCCTTTCCTCACCAAATGTTCTTTTTCCACTTAAACGACTCGGGCCTTCAGGCCACCAACACGAGTCTCGAAACACTTCACCAAATATCCCACCAAAACACTCGGACCTTGTCCACAAAACGAGCGATTACAACCCAAAAAAAAGGCACGTTGTTCCCCGGAACTCTGACGTGTTACGTGTGAAAATTTATGACAAGTCAAGTGTCACTGTCAAAAGCAAAGAGGCGCGTTCACGGAGCCGCTTACAGAATAAACGGTCGGGTAATCGCGCGGCCCGAACAAACACCCGCCTCGGAACGGCCTCTAAGCCGGTCCGCTATACTAAGGGAAGTCGCGATAGGGTTGCTACCGCTCGCTTCAGAACCGAGTCCCCAACCATGACCTCGGCAAACCGAGGGGTCCCGTCTTTACCGGGAAACAAATTAACAATGCGCCCCCGGCGCCATCGCAGTGGCGGAAGGTTAGCATCCTTAACTAGCACAAGGTCTCCAACTCTGGGGGGACTGGTTTTGTCAGTCCACTTGAGGCGCTGCTGCAAAACATGCAAATACTCTAATGACCATCTGGTCCAAAAGTTCTGAGCCATTTGTTGCAGCATCTGGTAGCGCGACAAACGACCGGAGGGTACGTCCCGGAGGGGGTGCTCCGGCAACGCTGCAAGTGGCTGACCAATCAAGAAATGGCCTGGAGAGAGCGTTTCCAGGTCATTTGGGTCGGAGCTGAGCGGACACAACGGACGGGAATTGAGGACGGCCTCAATTCTACAAAACAACGTCGCGAGCTCCTCAAAAGTCAATACAGTTTGACCTACTACCCGATACATATGGGCTTTTGCTTGCTTCACGCAAGCCTCCCAGATTCCACCCCAGTGGGGGCAGCCTGGCGGATCAAACGTCCAGGTGATACCCCGACGGGAGAGGTCTGTTCCAATATCAATCTTATTTTCAAATAAAAATTTTACAACATCTTGTAAATAACGGTCGGCACCCTTGTAATTGGTTCCACAATCTGACCGGATCAGAGATGGGAGTCCCCTACGGGATACAAATCTATTCAAGGCCGCAATAAAAGCCTCCGTCGTAAGAGCACCTACGAGTTCAAGATGAGCAGCCTTGGTCGACAGGCATACGAAAACGCACAAATACGCTTTTACAACCTTCGCATTTCGAAGTCGCGACGTTTTCACTAAAAAAGGTCCGGCAAAATCGGTCCCAACCCTAGAGAAGGTCTCGTTGACCCGATCAGGAGGAAGGTCCCCCATCTGGGGCTGCATCGTGGCTGCCTTGAGCCGAAAGCAAGGCAAGCACCGAAACACGATGCTCCGAATAACCCGTCGGCTGTTCAATATCCAAAAGTCTCGCTGCAAAATGCCCAAGAGTGCATTGCAGCTGGCATGCGAGTTCTTTATGTGGCGGTCAATCACCAACAATTCCACCAGATGCCCCTTCTTAGGCAGCAAAATGGGGTGGCGCACCGAGTACGGCAAGCTAGCGTTGCGGAGCCGTCCTCCAACCCGGAGTGTGCCCGACTCGTCAATGAACGGGTTGAGGCGTGCTATCGCCTTCGGTAGCTTAGGACGTCCCTGCCGCAGGGGCTTCAATACGTCCCCAAAGTGTTCTTCCTGCACAACCCTAATCCAATGATGTAGGGCGGCATTCCGCTCTTCAGTGGCGAGAACACTAACGCGTGACCGGTTGTCAGGGTGGCGACAATTGTGTATAAATCGCTTGACCCAGGCGGTCACTCCAACAAGCTTGTCGAGAGAGCTATACCGTTCTAGCAACCAAGCAGTGTCTGACACTGGAGCGGTCTCGACAAGGTGGACACTCAAGCCAGAGGATGGGGTCCCAATCACACCACTGGCAGGCCAGAGGGTCTCCGGTTCCAACAACCAATCTGGTCTCCACCACAGTGAGTGGGCAACAAGCTCAGGTGCCGTGCAACCCCTGGACGCCACGTCCGCTGGGTTCAGTTCACCTGGCACGTGTCTCCAAACCAAAGCAGTCTCAGAGTTCTGGATCTGCGAGACCCGGTTGGCCACAAAGACCTCCAAAGTATGGACTGACGACTTCAGCCAACACAATACAATTTGGCTATCAGTCCATGCGTAGACACTCTCCTCAAGGTTCACGGTGTCCTTCAAGGTAGAGGCCACGTGGTTCAGTAGGCGTACAAGAAGAGCCGCTCCGGATAATTCCGATTTTGGGATGGTCAAACGCGTGCGAAGGGGAGAGCCACCTTGCTCTTCGCCATTATAAATAAATAAAAATAAAAAAGCCTTTTATTTCTTTTAGAATTATGTTTACAAAGTAGTTATATCAAAAGTTGAGTAGTTAGTTATTTTTAATGTTAGTAAGTTAAGTTTTATAAAGAATATTAGGTAGTTTAAAATATTATAATTATTTTTGTTGCACTCATTATTCTGCAAGAACCCCTCTGCAGGTAAAGGCCTCCTCCAAAGTGAGCCAGTCTTCCCTGGACTTAGCTGTTTGTAACCAGTTTGGACCCGCTGTGTGTTTGATTTCATCCTCCCATCTGTTGCAAGGTCTCCCTTTATTTCTTTTACCTACTGGCCCCCTCCATACTGTCACACTTTTTGTCCACCTCTGATCTTGAAGGCGTGCTACATGTCCGGCCCACTTCCATTTTAATGCAAGAGCTTGTGCCAGACCGTCTGTTGCTTTTGTGATGTTTCGTATTTTTGTATGTCTTATTTTATAAATTTTTTTTATATTTAGCATACTGCGCTCCATTCCGCGTTGGCACGTATTAATTTTATTTCTGATATTGCTGTTAAACTTCCACGTCTGACAAGCGTAGGTCAGGCATGGTATAAGGCATGAGTTCATAACCTTGGTCTTCAGGTGGATTGGCATGTTGCTCTTAAATATTTCCTTTAAGCTCCAGTACTTATTCCATGTTAGCTGTGCCCTGCGTTCAACTTCCTGGTAATTGTTTGATCTGTCGAAGCTTATGTTTGCCTAGATAAATATATTTTTCGGTATATTGAAGTGGCTCGACATCGACATATATTTGTACCTTGGTGCTGTTGGTCATTATCATAGTTTTAGAGAGGTTCATTTCTAGGCCAGCGAGCTTGCTAGCTTTATTTAATGACTCAACCATGTGCTGTAGTTCTTTTCCTTTCTCTGATATCAGCACTAAGTCGTCGGCAAAACGTAGGTGGCTTAAGTACTTTGTTTTTACTTTTATGCCGCATTCTTTCCAGTCAAGCTTGCTTATTATTGACTCTAAAGTGGCTATAAATAGTATAGGTGATAGGGGGTCCCCCTGTCTTACACCTCTCTTTACAGGGAACCAAGAACCGGCTGCTTCTAGTTTAACTCTACTTTTGCTGTTGCTATATATGCTTTTGATTACTCTTATATATTCGTGCTCCACATTTTGTGTTGTTAGAGTTTCCCAGATATAGTTGTGTGACACTGAATCAAATGCTTTTTTGTAATCGATATATGCCAAGTACAACGGTCTTTTTTTCTCATGGTATTTCTCAATAAGAAGCTCGAGTGTGTGAATATGATCGATTGTAGAGAAGCCCTTTCTAAATCCTGCCTGTTCGATGGGTTGACTCTTTTCTAGTGTAGAACTTATTTTTTTGGTCAGTATTGTAGAAAATAGCTTATATGTACTCGGCAATAGGCTTATTGGTCTATAGTTCCCTATATCCTTTGGGTCACCTTTTTTGTATAACAAAATGATGTTAGATTCGGACCATTGGGTAGGTGTCTCTCCAGATTCGAGGATGTAATTGAACAAATTTGTAAAGGGTACGGCTAGTATTGGGGCAGCTATTTTTAAAGTTTCGTTTGCTAGGTTGTCCGAGCCCGGGCTTTTGTCTGGTTTTAGTTTGTTCAATGCCTCGATGACGTCCTTTTCTTCAATTTGGGAACTTGCTCTTCGCCATTACCAAGTGCAAATCGACCGATCCGGCGGAGCTGACCGTCCTCAAGTAGACGGCAGCTGCATACCCTCGCTCGGAGGCGTCGCAAAACCCGTGTAGGGTTACTCGGCATTTCCCTGCCGGCAACAGCTTACGCGGCAGTTCGACCTGATTTATCTCCGGGAGCGTGGAGAAGAAAACCTCCCAATCGCTTAACAAATTTCCGGATAGCGGATCATCCCAACCTAGTTGGACCATCCACAGGCGCTGCATAAATGCCTTCGCCGTGAAGATGACCGGCGCGATCCATCCATTCGGATCGTACGTCCTGGCCACCGTGGACAGCACAAGCCGCTTCGTCCAGACCCTCGGGGAATCCAGTTCCACCCAATAGGTGAACACATCTTGGACTGGTCGATACTGCACGCCTAGGACTGATAACATGTGCGGGCTCTCGACATTTTCAAAGAGGTGCGGATCCTGCTGGTGATCCTCGGGGAGGCCGGCCACCACGGCCGGTGAGTTAGACATCCATTTGCGCAACTCATATCCACCCGTCCGCAAGAGCTCAACCAGCTCATCCCGCAAAACCAAAGCCTCTTCGACACTGTTTGCCCCGGTGCACACGTCATCGACAAACAAGTCCCGTTCCAAAATGGCGGACGCTCGAGGGAACCTCAGTCTCTCTCGAGTCGCCAATTCCAACAAAGTTCGAATTGAAATGTACGGGCTGCTCTTCAAGCCGTATGTATTCGTATTCAACTCGTACACCAACATCGGTTCATCAGGGCTCTCACGCCACAAGATCAGCTGATACCGACGATCATCAGGATGGATCACTGTCTGCCGAAACATCATCCGGATGTCGGCGACGAACACCACCTGATGTTTCCTAAAATTTGTGAGGATGTCCGTGATATCCTTGTGCAGCTTAGGACCTGCATGCAAACACTGGTTCAATGACACCCCAGTCGAGGTGGCCGCGGACCCATCAAAGACCACGCGAATCTTGGACTCCGGGGATTTTAGGACCGCGTGATGCGGCAGGAAGCAGTGCTCCACTGTTCTCCAATCCATCCGAGCCACCGACATGTGTCCCAAACCCTCGTACTCCCTCATGAAGTCCTCATACTTCTGCCGGAAGAGCGCATCTCTTCTCATTCGGCGTTCCATCGAAACCAGCCGCTTCTCAGCCATCTCACGTGACGCTCCGAGAGGAGGTCGGTGGATGAGCAGAGGAAGTCGTGTTATGAACCGACCAGACCAGAGGCGCCCAGTATTATTCTGGTAAAACCGTTCGCACTCTTCCTGCTCGGGGCTCATACGCGACGCGGTAGGTGGTTCCTCAATCTCCCAGAACCGTTGCACGGCTTCTGAAAGAGCAGTTCCAACCAGACAGCCCTCCTCAGTAGGAGGCGGTGGAGCCGCTAACACCAAACCCATTACAGCATGGCCAAACACCGTTTCCAGTGTAACCAGTCCGCCAGGCTGTAAGGTACGGTTGCCGCTCAACAGCACCCGCCCAAGAACGTCTGCACCCAGCAACACCTCAATCGGACCAGGTCTGTCAAATCCAACATCCGCCAGAACTAATCCAGCTGTCAAACTCCGAAACTCTGGAGGCAGCTTCACCTGGGGGAGTCTCCCCACCACTTCATCCAATACTAACGCGGGAGCAGTAATCCTCGCGCGTGAAGTGGGATCCGGTCCAAAGGTGAGTAAGGTCTGCCCTACCAGGTTTGACACTGTCACATTGCCTACCCCACGTATACTTTCCGGGTGGGGTTTCACAACCAATCCCAACTGTCGCACCAACCTGCTGGATACCATGCAGCCTTGCGCTCCCGTGTCAAGAAGAGAGCGCACGCAGGCTGATCCTCCGCCAGGGCCCCAAACACAAACCGAAGCCGTGGGCAATAACACGGTCTCCGAGGGCGTGGCGGTTGCTGGTGCGTGGGCGGCGTATCCCTAGCAGGGATAACGCGTTGCGTCCTGTTCCGCATGGGAGGGCCGCTCGTACCGCTCGAGCGGGTCCCACTCCGGCTGGTACTGCCGTCGCGCCATGCGTGCCGCCTGCGGCCCCTGGTATGTCCTACTCCGGCCGTACACCGGAGGTCCCGACGCCAAGCGGGGTCGCTCCACAAGCGGCGGCGACATCCGTGGCGCCTGTCGGGGTGGCGGCGTTTGCGGGCACCCGCCCGTAAGGGCCCCCCGTTGGGGCACGGGTGCGTGCGAAGTAGTCGCGTAGTTTTGGAGGGGAGGGGAAGGGGGTGTTACCCGACGTCCACACTCCTCCTCAGCCATGGACCCCTGGTCAGCCCGCTGCTGACTCCGAACAGGGGAGCATGAGCCCTGCGCAGGGGGGGGTGTACCCCCACTGCGGTTCATGCACAAAATGGGGTGGTGCTTCCCACCACAGGACCTGCACGCCTGCGGGTGGGCACAATCTCGCACAAAATGTGGGCCCAAGCAAACAAAGCACCATTGCCGCTGCTTAGCAATGTTGCGGCGTCCCACAACCCGCTGCGCAAGAAACTTCGGACACGCTGGCACTCGATGGCCAGGGTTCTTGCAGCATAGGCAGACTTCAGGGTCCAATGCACTTATATTATATTGGTGAGGACACGCTGGTTGTGGGGCCGATTTGCCCCACCCTCCCCTTTGAGGTGCAACTCTCCCCTGGGCCCGCTGGGCCCCAGGAGGCCTCGGGGGTGGAGGTAAATCCGAGGTGTCGGCCCGTCGACACTCAAGTTCCAATTGGTCGATAAGATTGGTGAAGGTCGGCAGATGCTGCGCACTTTCACCACCATACCGGTGCTCAAACCTGGCCCTTACATCAGCCGGCAGCCGGTTCAACAAAAAATTCAACAATATGTAGGACCACTGGTCCACCGGCAAACCAAGGTTCTCTAAACCCTTGGTCGCTGTCAAAACAGGATTCAGCATTTTCAGCCGGATGTCTGAAGCCTGAGCGATCCGAGGGATATTCCAGATCTTAGTCATAAGAGTATCCGCAAGTCGCCGCACGTTCTGGTATCGGTCCTTCAGTAACGTGCGCGCGATTTCATAATTGTCGTCGGTGACCGACAAATGCGCGATCAAGTCGCGCGGCTCCACAACGAGAGCAGACATCAGCTGCGCCAACTTCAACGCCGCTGGCAGGTCCATCCGGGCATGCACCAAACTATCAAAGAGGTCGATGAAGCTGGTCCACTCGTCCAGGTCTCCTCGGAAGATCTGTATGGCTGGCAAGCGCGCTGCCAACCCCGGGTTATTGATAACTGCGTGTTTCACATCATCCTGGGCCGCACCATTCCGAACCCGCAGTATCTCAGAAGCCCTCTCGACAATCCTGTCGCCAAAATCCATACATTGCTCGAAGTCCCGCTCCGCCTGCTCGGCCTCCGGGCTCGTCCGGCTGGGCTCCGCTAGGTAGAGTTCAACCTGGAACTCCACATCCTTGAGACGGTCCGGTACCTCCTCATACCGGGCCAACAAAGCCTCTTTCCGGTCATTTCTGTCAACCAAAGCTGCTGCAGATGAAAACCAACGCAGTGCAGACCGGATCCTAGACATAGGTGTAGATCCCATTTTAAATTATTTTCCAAACAATACCAAAGAAAATTAAAATTAATTTAATTAATGTGGAAATTCCAATCTCTTGGTCACCCTAGTGAATCAAAACCAAATATCAACTCAATTACAGAAATGCCTTACAATAACAGCCAATATAGATTCTCAAAACGCAGTGGAAGCTCAAATCTATAATCTATAATTGGCTAGTTACATAATTCTTACAACAATTAAGCTTACAAATATATATTTAGCAAAATGCTGCTTATAGCAGCTTGAACAAAACAAATGCCTTATTACCAAACAACAAACTATGAACGGCCTTTCCAATGACAATCAATCAGATATGTGGCTTAGATTAGCCTTCAATTACATTTCAAATTGAATTGTACCAAACATTAAGAAAACTCCTTCCCGGAGGCTGTAATCTTTATAATTTTCACTACAAGGACAATAACTTCTCTAGATATACTGTACAAAACGCTTGCAGTGCCACCAAATAGCGGTTTTCAATAATTGTAAGCTAGTTACTGATTTGAACAAATGTAACTTCAAAATACCCTTTTTACCAAAAAAAAAAAACGATCAAAATTCGCGTTTTTTCTTTTTGTGGTAAACCACGCTCTGCGTACCAAAAATTGTTTAAAGGTTTTTACTGGTATTTTGGCCAATAAAAGAGTTGTTACATTAATTCTATGATTTTTATTATTATAAATACTTTATATTTCCCTTGCCTATTCAACATAGTAGTAATGAACTGTCTAAATAGGGTACAGAGTACACGAATAAAGGGGTAAGTACGTTAATACTACAATGTTTCAGCTTTTTATTCTCAATCCATAGACGTGGTAATAAATATTACAAATAATATGTTGATATCATAATCACTATAATTGCCTTTTATTTACATTTCTGTCAGGTGCAAACATATACAAAATCTGATTCGTACAAAGGTAACTCTGGAACCATAAATGAAAGAACTACGAAAATTCTTCCAAATAGCAGATACATTTTCGATACTTTTTTATGTATAATAAATATAATTATTTTATTCAAATAAGTATTAGTCCCTGGGCGACTGAGCTCTGCTCGGATGAAAATCGTAAAAATACGGAGAAAACGAATTTTCCCGGACATGAGACCTATCTAGATCGATTTCTAGTCTTCGTAACCACCTATATTCCAGATTTCATCGAAATCGTTAGAGCCGTTTCCGAGAACGCGATTGCAAATATATATATATATACAAATATTGCTCGTTTAATAGTATAGGTCTAAAAATCTTGAGAATATAATTTACTTCGATATTGTATGCAGTGGAAATACAATAAATGATATAAACATTTAATTTTTTTAACGCACAATGAACAAAAAAAACACGTAGAATGAGAATGTCCAACCTATATTGTGTACTGTCGTCACAGGGAATCGAATTAGTCAAATACACATATACCCTGAAACATTACACTCCTTTTTGTTGGCAGTCGTGTAAAAACAGATAAAAAAATGGACTTACTTGTTTTTAATGTTTAGCAGCGGCGCTGGGGTGGACACTTGGACAACACACGAGAGACTGAGCAACGGCCGGCGCGCGACACTTTATATACCGTCAAAGGTCACTAAGGAGGTAAGGAGTAATAAGATAACATAACCGAAACAATCTAGCGCGAACGAGACAATTGATTACCACGAAGTCGTTAGAGTAGCCTTATTTGAATGAAGGTAGTACCTTAGATTACTTCATTTAAACACATACAGTCATTTAAACGACCAACAAACATAATATTAAAATAACAAAACGAACAAAGAAAGAAAGTAATCTACATACTAAAAACCCAACTATAAAAAGAAAACACCAACCAAAAGGTCCGCCTGTAGCATGGTTCCCAGTACGCTGGCCGCGTTACCTCGTTGTATGGCCAGAGACATTATCTGCGCGAGGTAAGTGCCGGCTCTGGTGTCCCCTGAGGTTTTGACCAGCCGCGACGACAGAGGTCTGATAAAAGCCTTCATGTCAGCCGATCAGGGTCCAAAAGTTTCCACTGTGAGCGCCGCAAACTCGTAGTCTTTTAATAAAGACGAGTACATGCGGTGCTTGAGAACTTGGGCCTGGTCAGCTGCACCACTAGCCTGGGAGCGGGTTGCCTGGATGTGGGACTGAGCGAATGTGTCGGCACACGTAGCGTCCCACACCAGAACCCTACCCAGCTTCCACGGCACCAAAGTGACTCCATCGGGGCGTCGGGCATCGTCTCTTGCCATACCCACGGGTTCTAGGGTTGCGGGCACAGAGACGGGAGCAAGCGAGCGACGGACCAGGCCATTAATGGTGCCGTGGCGATATCAACGGCCGGCGCTTCTAAAGCAACAGAGGCCATGTCGTCCCAGCTCGTCCTACACCATTACCACAGGCACACGTATGAGTCACACAGATCCTGGCGCCAAGTCTGAAGCATATTGCGATCCTTAGAGAGCTTGGATCCAGAACTGTGCCTTTTTGTCGGGATGGGAGAGCACGGAGCCAGTGGCCTGATTCTGGTGAAGAAACCGCCAGAATTCGAGCGCGTTCGGAAGCCATCCAGGTCTGTACTTAGCAGTGATCGGCACGAGCCGTGCAACACGGTGTCAATGACCTCAATCATTATGTTAATATGGATATTCCCCGGGATTCCGGAATTCGAGTCGGTAAAGGAAGACAATAGTTACTCATCTTATAATGTGCCAGTATTAATACCCAGTTTACATATGAAACCTATTTGCACAGTCCTTACACAAATAACCTTAAATCACCACGTCCGATCTTAATGACCCGAAGAACATAAGTAAAAGTAAACATATTTGTTGTTAGAAATTGGTTGCATTCCTTATCATTAAATTAGATAAGGATGACATCAACTCTGTTAATATTACTATTAGCTGTCTTTTTCACACCAGTTTAAACTATGAGTTTGGTCATAAACGCTAACAAATCCGCAAAAACGCAAACAAATCCGAAAGTGACCTTCGACATGCCAGGTAGTCGGGAAAAGGGTTTTTTGCACTTCGAATGGTTACATTTTAACACTTACATATTTTATATGAGTGCACTTAATATTTTACGCAATATAAAATACAATCAATGTATATCAATATTTTCTTTAATGAAAAATGATACAAGTCCGGTAGTTTCATCGTGAAAAGGTAACAGAAAGACAGACACAGACAGAGTTACATTATCATTCATGATATTGTTGTCTATTAGGTTGTCTGGAAGAGATCGCTCTCTAACGATAACACCGCCTGTTGTTTGCCTCTACTTGCTTGCACAGTGTCCTTATAATGAGGTGTAGAATTCTTATGACTAGGTACCTACATGAAAATAACCGTCAGTGTAAGGTAAAATAATTAAACTTAATTCTACTGATCGACTTAGGTACTAACACATTGATTTATAAAAAGAACATTGTTAAATCGTTACATAATGATTAATTTGGTAAACACAAGTTAAGTACACTGATTACTTGGGCTACTATTGACATAGTAAACAAGGAAAATACCTATAGACGTTCAATACACTGATTAATTAATTAGGCTACTTCCAAAAATCTAATTATTGTTTTCCTTATAGATAAAGAGGTCGAAGCGCTTGTAAGGAATCAAAGGCTACAGGAGCGCATATTTGATCCTGAGTTATGGATGTTTTCTATGTATTTAAGTATTTATTTATCTGCATATATAAGTATGTTTATCTTCCTAGTAACCATAGTACATGCTTTGCTTACTTTGGGACTAGGTCGATTTGTGTAAGATTGTCCGCAAATATTTATTTTATAATTGTTTGACTGCACCTTACTTACAGTATGCAAAAAATAAGAAGCTTTGTTATGTCAGTTTAGTCACCTACCAGCATTAACTATTTGTTTATTACAACATTATTCGTATTTGTTTCATCACGCACGGGACCGCTGATAAAGTCGCCTGTAACCACAGTAATAATTATATTTTTCCCGTCACTGCCTCGGAAAGCCGTCTTTTATCCGTTAAAAACAGGGAGCAAAATCGCAGTTTACCCACTAGTGGGCAAAGTAATTTGGTTGGACAGTTGAAATTTTCACAGATGATGAATTTCTGTTACCGCTATAACAACCAATACTAAAAACAGAATAAAATAAATATTTAAGGGGCCTCCGATACAAAAACACTTTTCAGAATTGCTTGTTGCCTTCATAAGGCGCTGGGTCTCAAAATGTATAGGAAAACTAAAATCCGACTCGCACTTGACCAAAAAAAAAGTTAATAAATAAATAAATATTTGGGGACAATCTTACACGAATCGAACTAGTCCTAAACTAAGCAAAGCTTGTACTATGGGTACTAGACGACGATATATGTACTTATATAGATAAACTAACTTTTGCCCGCGACTTCGTCCGCGCGGAACTCATTTATATTGTAACTTTCTCCCCTCTTTTCACCCCCTTAGGTGATGAATTTCCAGATAAAAACTATCTTTAGTAAGGATTCTTTGGGAAGACCTCGGAATTCAAAGTATCGCTACACCAAATTTCATCTCAATGGGTTCAGCGGTTTAAGCATGAAAAGGTAACAGACAGACAGAGTTACTTTCGCATTTGTAATATCAGTATGATTTTATAGATTAGCTTACTCCGAACTCCTTTTTTTACAAAATGGACTCCGCCGCAAACTTGGTTTCTATGACCCGCCTCACCATAATAGTGCATGTAGGCTTTTTTTCAGTATTATTTTGCATATTTTCATATCACACGGCCGTAAGGACCTTTTCTACTTAACCGTAGGACTAAATTAACTGACTTGTAATTTAAATATTTTATATTAAAAATAAAGATACGTCAACAAAATGTTACATGTAATAGTTTTCAAAATAGCCATAATAAAATTTCTTTTTACCCCGTTTTAGAAAACATCTTCGAAACTACCGCCATAAGGTACCTTTACCCTTAGAACGTCACATACATATATTTACATATAATTCCTATTCCTCAGGACTCCCAACTACCGCTATACCGTAAATGGGTTCCATCCAATTTTTCACCCCCTATTTCACCTCCTTGGAGAATGCTCCAGGACTCAAACTATCTCTATACCAAATTTCATCTAAATAGGCTACATCCAAATTTTCACCCCCATTTCACCCCCTTAGGGGATGATTTACGGAATAGAAACTATCATATGTCCTTTTCCAGGACTCAAACTATCTTTCAACCAAATTTTATCAAAATGTGTCACAAACAAATTTCCACCCCCAATTACACCCCCTTAGGGGATGATTTTCGGGATAAAACTATCATATGTCCTTCCTTAACTATCGCTATACCGTAAATGGGTTCAATCCAAATTTACATCCACCATTTCTCACCCCCGCCCCTTATGTGTTCCCCTTATTTCCTCCTTTCATGTGTTCCGGAATACAAATTATTAAATATAAATATAAATAAATATGAATATAAATATTATGGGACACAATCTTACACAAATCAACCTAGGCCCACGGTTAGCTCAGTAAGGCTTGTGTTGTGGGTACTAGGCGATGATATATATAATACATAAATACATATGGATACTTATATACATATATAACATCCATAACTCAGGAACAAATATTCGTGATAAACACACAAATAAATGCCCTGACCGGGATTCGAACCCGGGACCTCCAGCTTCGTAGGCAGAGTCACTACCCACTGGGCTACGGAGGCCGTAAATTATTCTATGTTCTTTCCTTGGACTGATCTATACCAAATTTCATCTAAATGGGTTCTATCGAAATCTTCAACCCTCATTTCACCAACTCAGGAAATGATTTTTCGGGATTAAAACTATGCATTGTCCTTCCCTAGGACTCCTTCTATCTCTTTACCAAATTTCATCTAAATGGGTTTTATCCAAATTTTCACCCCCTATTTCATCCCTGAGGGGATGATTTTCGGGATTAAAACTATCCGTTGTCATACTCCGGGACTCAAACTACCGTACAACCAAATTTCATTAAAATGGGTCACAAACAAATATTCACCCCCAATTACACCCCTTAGGGAATTATTTTCGAGAGTAAACTATCCTATGTCCTTCCCCAAGACTTTAACTTGCTATACCGTAAATTTCCACCATTTCACCCCCTTAGGAGATGATTTCTGGACTAAAAATTATATTAAGTCCTTCCCCAGGACTCATCATCTCACAAATTTCATCTAAATCGGTTCTATCCAAATTTTCACCCCTCATTTCACCCCCTCAGGAGATGATTTTTCAGGATGAAAACTAAGCAATTTTTACTAAATGGGATTTATCCACATTTTTATCCCCATTTCACCCCCTTAGGAGATGATTTCTGGACTAAAAATTATGTTAAGTCCTTCCCCAGGACTCTTAACTATCTCTATACCAAATTTCATCTAAATCGGTTCTATCCAAAATTTCACCCCCCCATTTCACCCCCTTAGGAGAAGATTTCCAGAATAAAAACTATCCAATGTCCTTTCCCAGAACTTAAACTACCTCTGAACCAAATTTTATCAAAATGGATTACATCCAAATTTTCACCCCTCCATTTTACCCCCTAAAGGGAAGATTTTCGGGATAAAAACTATCCTTTGACTTTTCCCGGGACTTAAACTAATTATATACCAAATTTCGTCCAAATCGGTGCAGCGGTTTAAGTAGCTCCATACAAATTTCCACCCCCCATTTCATCCCCTTAGGGGTTGATTTTCAAGATAAAAACTACCCTAAGTCCTTCCCTAGGACTCAAACTATCTCTATACCAAATTTCATCTTAATCGGTTCAGCCGTTTTCACGTGATGCGCGGTCACATAAACAGACAAACAGATAAATAGATAAACAGACAAACAGATAAAAAGACAAACAGACAAAAATTCTAAAAACTGTTGGAACGTGTTCTGTTATCGATTTTAAGTATCCCTAGCCAATTTTTTTTCGAATATCTTCCATGTACAGACTTTCGACCCTCTTCAGTTTTATTATATGTATAGATAAATACTTAAATACATAGAAAACATCCATGACTCAAGAATATTCATGCTCATCACACAAATAAATGCCCATACTGGGATTCGAACCCGGGAGCTCCGAGCGAGTTATTTGTTACATTTTCTTTATACAAGGGTGCAAATTTTATTATTTAAATTTGCACTTTCCTCGCTGCAGTGAGGTGAAAAGTTTTGTTATACAAGGGTGCAAAGTTGTATTTTAAACCGCGAGTGTGGATTGAAACAAGAGCTAGCGAATGGATTCTATCGTTCGAATATAGAATCCTGAGCGTAGCGAGTGTTGCAACACACGAGACGTAAAATAACTGCACCCGTGTGTAACACAAATCTTTTAAAAATACAAAATAAGAAAAAAATACACATGGGCGAAAATTCTCCAGCCCGGACTGGCCTTTACATGTTATGTTTATTTATATCTCGCCTTTCACAATAATATAGTAGTTTATAAATATAATTATAATTGTATGACGTTTCCGTGAGTCACCAACGGTGCTGGCTGAAAATCAGCGCTGTAGGTGTCTGACTGACACCTCAGCATAATGCTGAGCCAGTGTCTGGTTCACTGCCTCAGAAACTCACTAGTTACATATTTTATGTGTTTTAATGTTTGTTTTTGTTGTTTAATATGTGTGCCCTGTGTGTTAGTGAATAAATGTATCTTTCTTTCTTTCTTTAATATATTTAAAAATAACTATTAGTTATTTTTAAATATATATATATAATAACTATTAGTTATTTTTAAATCGTTCGGATTTCAAATATTTTTTGCTCTTTTTGTGACTTTCAGGGCGATTATCTCCGACTATATTCGCCAAATCAAAAAAATGCTTAAAAACCTTTTATTTATTTTAAAAGGCCTATCGATTGATTTGCCACACATAGACTTAATTTTTTTGACTTTCGGTTACATGTATGTATGTGTTATGGTGGTTCGAATGCCATACAAAGCGTTATTTGACATTCGCAGGCTAACGGCGTGATATATTAAGAAACTTAAGTAACATACTTCCATAAATTGGCTTCCCATTTGCGCCGAATTCCCCCTTTCCTAGAATAAACTTGAATAAACTAGATTAATTTGAGAAATTGGTTTGGGACGTGATATTTTGGGAAAACTATTTTTCTCAAATTAATCTAGTTTATACAAGTTTATTCTAGGAAAGGGGGAATTTGGCGCAAATGGGAAGCCATTTGATGATAGTTTGTTACATAAGTTTCTTAAAATATCACGCCGTTAGCCTGCGAATGTCAAATAACGCTTTGTATGGCAATCGAACCACCTTAAGAACAAACACGAAAGATTTAAGAAAAAAATATTTTATTGAGCTAATTGGAAAGATCGCCATTGCACGACCGAGAACAGACAAAATATAACGGGAAAAACATAGACAATATTACGGTTGCCCTATGGTAAAATAAAGTCATTTTCAACACACCTGCTCGTAAAGTAGGTCTTATTACAGCGTATTTACAATGATAATGCAGAATATTACCCATGCCGTGCCTTTTACATTACATTATCGCACTAGTGCCTTTTCATTACATATCTTTTTAAATATTAGCAAGAAGTATTGACGCCATTTTCCTCGCAAATGTGTTGAAAAACGTCGTATGACACGCGTGAGCTTTGATAATTACATCCTCGGCTCTATTATCACGCTCACCTGCGGTTCGCGTGACAATTCCGCCTCAGATGTAATGATCAACATACCTCACTTGTATCATAATGTACTATTACAGTTGAGAAAATTTTACAGGAGGAGGAAAAAACTAAGAATACTTGTTATTTTTTTTTTTTTTTTTTTTTATTTATTTATTAATTACAAGACAACTATGAGGTCCACTGGTGTTATTTATTCTTAGTCTAGGTTAGTACTTAATGGTAAAAAGGGATTTGGTACGTTCAGTAAGTATTTTTGTCAAGGGACAATCAAACTTACCAGCTATCATTTTCAGGATACTGTTGCTGCTCCCGCGCACTCTATTCAGGAGAGAAGCAGACTTTTTGCGCCAAACGGCGTCAAAACCGTCTGTACGCGCCTCGGCAAACATAAAAGACGCACTGCAGAAGCGCGGCAGCCGCAACAGCGCCCTGAAGGCATTATTAAATTGGATGCGCAGAGCATTGTATGCCTTTTGGGTATACTTGAACCACAGACTTGCCGAGTACAGTGATTATATATGAGTTATAAAACGTTTCTTTACTTATATCATCATTTAAATTTAAATTTTATTTATGAAGTGATGCGATATAATTCTAATGACCTAACTGATATACATTTTTTGAAACCAAATAACCCTTCTGCAAAACCTATTTTGTTAAATATCCTACTTTATTTTACCTGAGTGATCTTAATGGATAAGCTCGTCCACTAGAATCATTTGCAAAGTAATATTATTTTCTGCCTAATTTAGGCATATGTCCAGCAGTGGACGTCTTTGATGGTGGCAGCATCATTTCCACGTTGAATAGCTAAACTAAATGGTATATTTTTATCTAATAGGTATTGTGTCTGCATGAAGTCCCCAACCCGCACCGGGCCAGCGTGGGGACTAGGTACTTCCCGTTCCCTCTCATTCATGAGAGGAGGCCTGTGCCCAGCAGGACCTATATATTCTGATGATGATGATGACGATGTGCCTTAAAAGCGCTACCTACACATTTCAGGTGAGCCATTTTATCATAGCGCTGTAAGCGTAGTGAGAGCGTCGATAGTTCGAGGCTGAAATGGGTGGCTTTTACCGAGTAAACAATACTCATTTCCATTATTAGTTACTAAATTAATTGCCTATCCATACTTATTATAATTAACGAACAAGTTTCTGTCAAAAATGTCCTTTTTGGTAAAAAAAAATATTGCCATTGTTACTCGTTGAGATGGTTCCAGTGAGCACAAATACGACGGGTTTTCTTTGTATAGTTTACACCTTCCGTCTCCATCACCAAATCAGCTCGGTGGTGCCAATTTAATACATAGTAAAGTACCTATACTAAATCGGATATAAGCAAGTGGCTGAAAAATAGACTGCAAATTCATAAGGACAACTTACTTACACGAAGAGAACAGTGCAAGTTCAATAAAAGCTTGTAAAAACAGAAAATTCTGTTTTGTAAGATTGCCGCAATAATGGTGTCATCTATGAAGGATTCACAAAAAATCATGTGACATAACTCCGATAATAATAACCAGATATCGTTAATTTTGTAGCATTTTTGGTGCAGCGTAGTGTTGTTAACGGAATTGGTATAAACTTTTTCAATCGTAAAGCTTAATTAGCGTTAATAATGTCCATATTTACCCTAATTAACAATTTTGGTTGATATTGTCTATGCCCATTCCGATAACTACAAAATTACCTAACGATGTCTGATAATAACCAATTAACTGCCACCCAGTATGTCGTGAGTTGTGACCCCATTATCAGGCGACAATAAAAACCATTCCGCGTCCTGTTGTGCCATTACAACAAAATGGCGATCAAGGCGCTAGGACGTGTGTTGTTGGTAGCTCTGTTGTGCGTGGGCGCACGCGCGGACGACAAGTACAGCGTCCCGGAACCGAAGATCCAGGTGGCGACCAAGGGCGTTAGAGCGACCATTCCAGGTGAGCAACGTCATCATCTTTCTTCACAGAATAAAACCTTGAATCAAGACATTAGGAAAGCTGCCTTTATCTTGAATGAAACGGTAGAACCAAAAGAAGAAAAACTTGGCAAAAGATAATTTCGTTTCACACTAGATATTTTAACATCTTCCTATTCATTTTTTGGTTAAAGATTTACCTCGAACCAAGTACCTATGTACTGTACCTGTGTACCTGTTTATCTTGTGTAGCTTTGGAGTCACTATAGTCACCTTTTGACTCCATCATCAGACCACCTCAGTGGCACCATAACTTTGTTTTCCTTATTTCATATCATAAGTGTACCAAGCTCAATTGGACAGTGGCTGAAAAATGGTGCGCTGAAAATTGATGACAACTTACATATGAAAATCACAAGAGCAAGTAAAATAAAAGATTGTTAACATGTTTAAATTAAACTCATTGATTACAGATGCCTCCGGTATCGCATATTTCCTCGTGCAAGGTCAACTGAGCAGGCAAGGCGCTTCAGAGAAAGTAGAGTTCCACGGGGAAACAGGCTCGAGCATCGAAGTCGACGGCAAGCAGCTGTGGGTGGTGGACCTGCCAGACGTGGAACTGAACAAAGGCGACGTCATCGAATACCTGGCGTTTGTGGCTGTGAAGAACGACGGCTACATTAGAGACAGCCTCAGTTATACCGTCAACAGTATAATGAACATAAGTAGTTTTAATTATGATTATTAAATAATTATTTGTTGATATTGTGCCTTCATATATCTTCATTAAATAGTATAAAACAAAAACGCTTCTTGCTGTCTGTCTGTCCCCATATATGCTTAGATCTTTAAAACTACTCAACGGATTTTGATGCAGTTTTTTTAATAGAAAAAGTGATTCAAGAGAAAGATTTATACGTATAATACATGCATCATACATATAAAACCGTGTGAAGCCGGGGCGGGTCGCTAGTGAATAATAAAATAACGTTGGTTGGTCCTTTAGGTACTATTAAGCAAGCAACATTCAACATTTGAAGAGGTAACCGACTGACAGACAGACATACACAATTTCACATTTATAATAATAAGTTTGGTGTATACCAAAACCTATTCCAAAAAGTAACATATACTTTTCTGAAAACCGCATCACAATCGGTTCAGCTAAACGCGAGATAATCGCGGCCAAACATACATACATACAGGTCAAACTGAGAACCTTCTTGTTTTTTTTTGAAGCCGGTTAAAAACGTAAGTCGTCTTTCAACTGGTAAAAGAACTTTCCCTTTAGTCCGTTTTCGTAATTAAATTTTCATGTTTAATTAGCCAATTCTCATAGCCATGAGCGACGCCTTTTTAATGGTTACCCGTCCAATGAAACGGACATGTCATATTGTTGACAGATCTCAAAGCAAATTACACAGGCGAGTATCAACAACAACTGTACAAGGCAGTGTGATATATGTATTGTAGGTAGATCTAAGTTAGCATATAGAATAGGGCGGGCATGTATGTTTAATAAATTAGTATTCGATTAAACCCCCAACTCTACAGGGTGACTGGTAATTCGACCTATTCCTTGAAAGGGGTTATACCAGAGCTAATTTGCAACAATTTATGTCCAGTCAACCAGGGGTCGAAACTCGATATTTTTTTAATTTTTCGAGTTTTTATTTTGTCCGAAAAAAAAACGCCTTGCAGCCTTAAAGTGCTGATTGTGACAAAAATGTTTTTTTACCATCCAAATGGAAGTACTTTTGTCACAATCACCAGCTTAACGCTGCAAGGAGGTTTTTTTTCATACAAACTAAAAACTCGAATATCTCGGAAACCAGCGAGTTTCGACCCCTGGTTGACTGGACATAAATTGTTGCAAATTAGCTCTAGTATAACCCCTTTCAAGGAATAGGTCAAATTACCAGTCACCCTGTACAGTATCTGCGTGTCTTATTTAGACTGCCTAGACTTCCGCCTACACTCCCAAAATCCTTGATTTTATAGGCAGCGCATCGGTGTGTGAGGAAAAAAATCCACTAATAGCCTCGCTTGCGCATCTCTTCCCTCGCACACCGCTCTGTTATCGCTCAGCTGTTGAAGATACTTACGACAGGTACTCACCTAATATTCATAGAGTGCTCCTGCGCCGAGTCGGTCCCTCCCCCTCCCCTTCCCCCCCGACCCCGCGCGCATGTCCCCGCCCCCGCCACTCCCAGCCCCCGCCAAAAGGAGACGCTTCACGGGCCGATATCGGCAGGACTGCATGCAGTCCGTCGCGTGATTCAGCCCGTGTGGCTACGTGTCGGGAGCACCGCGGCCGACCAAATCAAGGTCACTCCACACTAGATTTTCTGTGACCTTGCTTGGCAGTCCTGCCAATTTCGCTCGTGTAGGGTCTCCTAAACCATCGGTCGACAAGTAGTCCGACAGATGGCGTGTCAGTCCATTTACAGATAAGTTATTTGCAGGTTACCTATAATTTTTACGATGTTATTTGATAGCCATCAGAGAGGTAGTTACATAACTTTTCGAACGAGTGCTAGGACAACTCAGCAGTCATTTTCCCGTAGGACACATGACATTTAGATGTACCTAACGTACGTATGAAGCGTTACGCAATCGACCTGCAGGATATGCGACTCTCGTCTTCGGACTGTAAAGCACGAATTACACATGCGACAAATTGCATGCAAGCTTAACTGCATTGCGGGGTTTGATAGATCCAACTCAGTATAAGTGCCTCGGTAACCCGCAATGTAATTAAACTTGCATGCAATTTCTTGCATGTGTACATTGCGCTTAAGGGTGGTTTTCCACTAGTCCAATTTATTTGTCCAAATTCTATATCCAATTTTTGATCAAATTTCTTTGACATAGTAAGTTACTCAATGTACATTAGACAAAGATATTAGATAAGTGGAATACCACTCGAAGGTAAATGTCACAGTGCTCGACACTGACCCAACAGTTAGCATCCTGAATCTTAATTCATAGCAATAAAGATGACAAGCAGCATGCCAATTATTGAAATGAAAGTTTCGAGCTTTGGGACGATTACCTCATTTGACCTAATCTTGTTGCATTGAGGTAAGTTATGCAAATCGTTCACCAAGAAGAAGGTATCTATGGTGTGGTGGTTTTTTGGAAATTAAACAAGAAATAAAATCACTACAAATCAATTATTTATTTTTTCACATTAAAAGTTCATTAATATTATTAATAATAATAATCCTACAGACATTTACAAAAGCTCGAAATAGAAAACTTTGATAAACATAACTAAGTTAAAACATAAGCGACAAAAACAATAAAAACCAATGAATAGTAAAAACAATATCCATGATTAATGCTTGAAATAGAAAACCTACAGATAAACTTAACTAAGTTGATACCTAAGAGATAAAAACATTTAAAACCTTTGCATAGTAAAAACAGTTACATGATAGAGACTTGGCCTCCCCAACATGGAGTCTGTACTTATCCACAACAACAAGTTACTGGGGTCTACCTGGCTACACATATTGGATTGAAATAAAATTTACATTTATTGCGCGCTCTCCTTCTGGCTTACGACTCGCGGTATCGAGTGCGCGCGATAAATATAACTTTGATCTCAATCCAGTACGTTCAGTCCGATAGACCCCCCGCTGTCCGCCCGCCCCCGCACCTCACGCCTCAACTTGCCAGGTGACGCGCACCGCATCACGCCGCCAGCAACCAACAGGACAACAATCTAACGCTAACAGAACCCTCTCAGCATATTACACCGCTCACTGTCGCGGCTGTATTCCACTCGCGCTAACACATGTGGGATCGTTACCAAGATATCTGCGCCGTCGCATTACTTCATTATAAACCAAACGAGGACAAAATTGTATTGACATTATTGTCGTTTATTTGAAGTAATGCGTCGATTCAAAACTCATGGCCACGAACCCAGCTGCGACATTGCCTTCGATATTAGACACCTCTTAACCCATTCAAGGACAATGACTCGCATATGAGCCATGCTTCTACGAACGATTATCGCTACTGAGTTAGTTATCAAACGCTGCTACGGGCTACTGCGTAGCACACATAGTGATATGTGGCCTCAAATGCGTTAAGGTATGATTCCGTCTCCACCGGCGGACGTAGACGTCAGACGAAGCCGTTAGCGGGTGACAACAGAAGCGCACCTTAACCCATTCAGGACCACTGACTCACATAATATATGATTGATTGTCGCTACAAAGCGGAAAAATGCTGTTTTGTGCTGCAAGCAAAACGCTTCGTGTGCTACGCCGTAGCACGTAACAGCATTTTTCCTCTTTGTTTCAAAAATCGCTTGCAGTGGCATGATTCATATGTGATGCATTGTCTTTGAAAAGTGAGAGAGAGACGCAACACCGTCAGCAACACCGCGGGCACACACGCGGGAGTCGAACACGGACCCGCGCGGTCGCGCTTAGCGCGTACAGACACATGATAACACACTCATCTCGTTCCGACACTACTTGATAAAAAGAGATGGATGCTTATCTTGTCTTTGTGAGGTGATAAACACGACCCTGGCCCCTATTTCACCAACTTGACAATTGTCACCTGACCCCGACAATTCACCATACATTGCTTGTTCTAGAAGTTAAGGTGGTCGCCGGGTTACTTGTAGAACCAGCAATGTACGGAGAATTGTTGTTGTCAGGTGACAATTGTCAAGTTGGTGAAATAGGGGCCAGATGAGCTATTATCTGAATAATAACAAGAGCAGGTTCATCTCAAACCATTTGTTGGTAAACAACAGCGCGCCTTGAGCTCGCGGCTACACGACAACAGAATCGCCCTTTATAGTGTGCATGTGAAAATAACTTTGAACTGTCTTACACTGAAGACTAGTCTACTAAGCTATCAATCAATATCAGGTGATATTAAAATGTATCCTATACTATGAAATGAGCAGTATTTATATATATATATATATATATATATAGATATATTTGCAATCACGTTCTCGGAAACGGCTTTAACGATTTCGATGAAATTTGGAATGTAGGTTGTTACGGGGACGAAAAATCGTTCTCGATAGGTCTCATGACCGGGAAAATTCGTTTCTCCGTATTTTCTCCATTTTCATCCGAGCAGAGCTCGGTCGCCCAGGGACAGTTACTTTATGAAAAAATGTAAAAAATATTAACCTATAAAATGATAGTACATTGTGTTCTAATTATTAGATAGTGTAATATTTACAAGGACACAGACAAGGCTCGCTCTAACACGTCAAAGTTGGTGGTGCACCTGTCTGTCTGTCTGTCTGTGTGCATGTATGTCTAGCGGACGCCATGAACGATAAAGTTTATCTCCCTTATTTTGTGGCACGGGTAGTCGCGCATGCTGATGTAGTTACACACCGACTGGGTTCCGGAGTAGAACTCTTTAATGTAGTCACGCACACCTGCTCGCCGCACATCCGCCAGCAGCTCGATAAGGCACGCGCAGTGCCACGGGTTATTGTCGAAATGAAACCCGTCTAGGCCGGCGCCTGCGCGCTTCAGGCTGCTGGCGAAGTGTGGAGGGAGGTGGGTGAGCATGTTGCCGTGTAGATACAATACGTCAAGCTTGCCGTTGTTGGAAAACATTTCATCAGGTATAAACCTGATCTTGTTATTCTCCAAGTATAAATACTTCAAATTGGTCATTGCGGTAAATACGTCATGGCTGATAAACTGTATCTGATTGTTATACAAATACAGGTTTTCTAATTTTGTACACGCTGAAAATGTCCCGCTGTTAATTGAAGTCAGTTGGTTACCGTCCAGGTACAACCCGGTCAAGTTGTGGCACTCCTGGAGGACGGGCAGCTCGCGCAACTTGTTGTCCGACAGCCTCAGCCATGTTACTGCGGGGAGGCCGGTTAATGGCTGGTCTGGTATTGCTGTTAAACTGCAACCACCCATATTTAACACAGTGGCCTCGCTGTCCACCGGATCCTCACGGACTCGCCCCCATCCCCCCCCGCCGCCCTCCTTGCACTCCCTCGTGGTGACCCAGTCAGCTTGCGCGCCGGCCGCCAGCAGCGCGGCCAGCACCAGCAGCGCCGACGCCGGCCCTGCAACACGACCAGTGGACGGCTGTTTAACACGCGCTTTATGCTATTATTAACACCTTCACTGCCAGGAACCCGCATAGCCACCGCCTACGCCGTAGTCGCTCTCCGCTACATACTGAACAGGCGACGAGCGTAGCACGTAGCGATTCTTGGCAGTGAGTGTGTTAACACATTCACGGCCACGCTAATCTCGTAGCGCTACGCCGTAGTCCGTAGCAACTTAAACCTCGTATGTAGCGAAACACGCTCGTAGCGCTCTGACGCACATGTGTCGTCATGGACCCTGAATGTGTTAAACAGGAAGGAAAAAAACCTAGCCAAGTGTGAGTCGGACTCGCGCCCGAAGGGTTCCGTAGCATTATCAATAAAAATTACAAAAAAATTACGGTTGATGTATGGGAGCCCCATTCCATATTTATTTTATTCTGTTTTTTAGTATTTGTTGTTATAGCGGCAACAGAAATACATCACCTGTGAATACTCTAACTGTCTAACTATCACGGTTCATGAGATACAGCCTGGTGACAGACAGACGGACAGCGGAGTCTTAGTAATAGGGCCCCGTTTTACTCTTTGAGTACGGAACGCTAAAAAGGAACGTCATATGGAAGGCAAATAACTTAAATATTAAAAATATACACTTACTAGCGACCCACCCCGGCTTGGCACGGGTTTATATGTATTATACATATAAATATTCCTCTTGACTTGAATCACTTTATCTATTAAAAAAGTAGTTTTAAAGATACACAGGGACATACATAGGGACAGACAGACAGCGGAAAGCAACTTTTTTTTATACTATGTAGGGATACGCAAGAGGAGACTTACTCATTGTTTTTAACACATTCACTGGCCAGAACCTCTCCGCGCTACGCTCCGAGCCGATCCCGTGGTATTCCCGCTAAGTAGCGAATTCCTAGCAGTGAATGTGTTAAACTATAAAAACTCCATTCATGGATTTGGAAATTCTTCTACCTAGATTGAGAATCGAACCAGTCACATTGCTGAACTAGCTGACCGCGCGGCTTCGCCCGCGTGTTACAGAGCACGCAGGAAAACCCGCGGGATACAATATATAGCCTGTGTCCATCCATACAGCCCAATGTGTGCACTGGCTAGTAACAGGCTTAAACCGGATAACCGGTTCCGGAGATTACCCCCTGCATACAAACTTACTAAGCCACAAGCTCACATACTTTTCCTCTTTATTATTATTAGGACTGATTATAGAAATAAACTCTTTAACTGCAGGAACCCGCCTGCATACGGGACACCACGGCATCGGCTACGAGCGTAGCGCGTATACTCGTAGAGCCCGCTACGAGATGCCGCGTAGCACTGTATGTGTGACGTCTACTAAGAAGCTACGCATGTGCTACGTAGCACCGTAGACATTCGTAGCGAACGACACATTTCACACTAGCTTTTGCCCGCGACTTCGTCCGCGTCAACTGCTATATCAACTTCTACTACCTTTTTGTTTTATTACGGAAGTAATATCTGGAATTTTATTATACGCATTAACACTTTCACTTTCGCGGCTACCTACGAGAAACACCACGGGATCGGCCTAACGTCCTCCGTAGCCCAGTTGGTAGTGACTCTGCCTACGAAGCTGGAGGTCCCGGGTTCGAATCCCGGTTAGGGCATTTATTTGTGTGTTTATCACGAATATTTGTTCCTGAGTTATGGATGTTATATATGTGAATAGGTATCTATATATATTTATCTATAATATATATCATCGCCTAGAACCCACAACACAAGCCTTATTGAGCTTAGCCTTATTTGGCCTAGGTCGATTTGTGTAAGATTGTCCCGTTATATTTATTTATTTATTTATCGGCTCCCAGCGCAGCGAGTGTTGGCAGTGCATGTGTTAATGCTGGTTATAGACCGGCATTTCCGGAGATGACCCATTACATACAAACAAACAAACTTACAAAGCTATAATCTCACATACTTGTAAGTATAGAGTAATAGATTATTATAGAGATTATTATAGAGACTTGTATAGAGTATTAGATTATTATTAGTATAGAGTAATAGATTATTATAGATTCACCCAAATCTATTCTGTCGTTTTCTTGTGTACAAGTTGGTAACAATCATGCAAACGCACAAACTTTCGTAAGTATATACTACTTAATATTATAAAATAAGTTTCTGTCAAAATTATATTTTTGGTAGCTACAAGCTTTTATTGCCGAATGTACTTTTCTGTATAGCGTCATCAACTATTAATTCAGACGATTCTAACGAGCCCAAACTCAACGGGGTTACGTCGGTTAAGTACTGAATTCCCATGGCCACCTTCTGTTTCCATCATCAGATCAGCTCGATGGTAGCATAATATTAAATTATCATCCAAACTATACCTTTGCCCAAAATTTCAGCTCAATCGGTTAAAGATATCTGCTTCAAAATTGAGTTGCTACTTTTGATGGACAGCTTACATACTTATAGACCGTAAGCCCACTCCCAATACGCCTACGTCTCATGACAACACGATACAATGCATGGCAGCAGGTCAAGAAAGTTGTGCTGAGCAAGAATAATCATGTACCTACCTACAAACGGGCGGAAGTACTTGGCAGACGGTGTATTTCAGGACTGACATACTTAAATTTACTCTCTCTACGATTAAAGGGCTAAATGATGCCACATGTCTCGTACGTTTGTCACTTGACGTAAATATACCTACCCTTACAATCGTGACAGGAAAAGAAAAATTTCTAAATCTTTTCGTCCAATTTTAGGTGCGATAATCTGCTGATTCTTGCTCAGCACAACTTTCTCGACCTACGCCATGCATTTTATCGTGTTGTCATTAGACACATGCGTATTGGGAGTGGGCTTACGGTCTATTACATACTCGTACGAACAGGTCAAGTTAATATAAAGCTTGTAAAAATGAGTTGCCGGATGTATGTAGGTTCATAATTATGTAGGCGCCTAACTTCAGAATGGCTGCTTCTAATTAGCTAATTATTCTTTTTCTGCGTTTAAAATAGTCAGCACAAGTTTTTTGAATGTTTGGAAAATTGTACAAAAAGTGGAAGTTAGTATCATGCTGAGCTGGGTCTTACTTCCTAAACATTACATTTTGTGAGTAACTTATAATGAACCGGTAGTCACGAACATAAACGCTTGAATCTGTAGCTCTAGAGTATAAGTTTTTTCGATACATATACGTTTTCGAACGCGTTTGCGTTTAGTTTAAATTTGTATGGTAACGCGAATAACGCCTCTGGTGGTAACTATTAGGAACTACGCGTTTTCATACAAATTGAAACTAAAAGCAAACGCGTTCGAAAACGTGTATGTATCGATTTGAGTTCAAAATTCTCCGTTAAAAGTGTGAGTGAGTCAAAATAAATACTACCTATTATAGGGAGATGTGGCGTACAGCGACGCTTTGGGTCATGTCCTTCATTAGTAAAGCCAGAGCATACAGCTAGTTATTATTGTTAAATGACTCACCGGAGATGTTCAATAGATTGGCCATTTTTGTTTTCGTTCGTTGAACAAGGAAGTGTTGCAGCAGCGGGCTGCCGGCGGGGGAGCGACGGCGACTCGGCTGCTGGAAATCTAAAACAACTAGGTTTTAGAAAATTGTACAGGAAACCGAAACTTTAACAAAAACATTTTTTAATCCCGGACGCAGAACGAGGGGACTGTCTCTGTGTCTGTCTGAGCAGAGCTTCAACGTAGCTCCTTAACGAATAGACCGATTTGAATGCGGTTTTCGATCCGAAAGCTAATGTGATCGAGATGGTCTTTAGATACGTTTGAATAAAATCGGTTCAGCCATTTTTGATTTTCCGCGACTGAAATTCGAATGATCAACAAAGGTGCCACTAACTCACTCCACAAGTCTCTTCGTAAACATTTGTCGTTTGTTGATGGAGAGGGTTTGTTGAGGGTGGGCGGTTGGCTGTCTCTTAGCGACACCTTCAACTACGATAGGAAACACCCTATGTTACTGCCTCGTGAGCACAGACTGACGGCGTTGATAATCGAAGAATATCATCATAGGTTCGCCCATCCGGGGTTACAAACGCTACATTGCAGAACCTAATAGCCCAGGATTTCTCGATTTTATCATCGAAACGTGCAATCAATGCCGTCATTTCGACGTGTGTGAAACGCTTTAGGGTGCGCCAACAGATAGCACCTCCTCCCATCATAGTGAGATGGTAACATGGTTTACCTAGTTTAGTAGTCAAATACTCAGTATTAATGAAACAAAAACATTGGAATGAATAACATTTTTAGACAATAAAATATTACAGTTTATGGCCGTACTTGTCAGGAAAGAGGCAAATTATTGCCTTAAAGTTGTGAACGATTTCAATGGAAATCGATACAATACGAGTATGCATAAAGTCTTTGGTCAAAACATACACTTTATTTTGAGTTCTGTTACACAAAGCTATTGTCTATTATCCCATACAATGGCCTACGGTTGTTAAATGTTTATTCCAGACAGAGGACTACGCTGACGCCTTTAATATTCTGCTAGTTCGAGCAAGAGGCAGCAAGTCAGTTTCGGGGATTTATCCTCTTTTCTAAGTTGTAATTATTATCTAAAGATGTATGTACTTTGACTTATTTTAATAACTTGTAACTAAAGATTTCACGGTCTTGCAGATAAAAATCTTTTTAACTTGGTAATTGGTAAAAATTATTTGGAAACTATTTTACCCGTGAAATAAGCTGTCAGTTATAAGTATGAGTACCTATTACGTCGCTATGCACTTCGTGTTACCAGCATGTGTTATTTTTTGAAATGCGACTTTTATCGTGACATGCAGACTTGCTGGTCAGAATCTAGTGAATAGGACTTTAGGTATATCGTCTAGAAAAATAATCTATTGAGGGAAAACGCGACTAGAAAACTCGCATACATATATTAATTAAATCGACTAAGAAAAAAATTAAGTGGGACAAAACGCGAATGGAAATTCTGCAACGTGGAATTAAGGAGTTTGGGGAACCAATCTAACCGCTCGAGCTGGGTTCATTACGTAACGTAACACGTCCTATACAATAATATTTCCTAGTTATACAATTTTGTGTGTAACTTACTATTCAAATCGTTCGTTCGTAGTAGATATAGGAAGTCGCAGGAGCGGGCTGCCGGCGGGTGCGGGAGTCGGCTGTGCAGCTAGTTGCGGTGAGCAGAGGAGGTGGCTCGGCTGCTGGAAATCAAAAACAATTAGGGTTTAGAAAATTGTGCAGGAAACCGAAACTTTATCAAAAACCCTTTTTCTTTAACGTGACTTATTTTAATCACCAGTAACGGAAGATTTCAGGGTCATGCAGCTGAAAATCTTTTGTATTATGGTAATTGGCAAATATAGCAATTTTACCTATGATATAAGCTCCAAGTTTAAGTACATATGTATTATTATGTATTACGTCGCTATGCACTTCGTGTTACCAGCATGCGTTACTCCACATGAGTATGTGAATGTCAACCTCGTCTAGTCTGGGTGCCTCTAGTAAGCGTTCATTGTAAACAAAGTCCTAGGAAAGCACCCTTTCTAGCGTTGGTATCGGTGTAGGATACGCTGCAGGATACTCTCCCGCAGCACTCCCGGAAGACCGGTGTGAAGTTAGCGGCCTAAAGTTAGCGGCCTTCGATAACCCGACCAAATTAAGAAGTCTAAATTCTCTTTCGGTCAATTTGATTGATTTCCAGACACTAAGACACTTTCAAATGTACTTAAGGGAAACCTTTAGGGCAAGAGCTTTCTAAACCAGCTTTCAGATCTCACTTATCGAGATTCCTTCACTGTCTGTGGCTGTCACAAAGTTAGCGGCCTAAAGCCTTCATACACTTTTCGGTAAATTTGAATAACTTCCAGACAATAAGACACTTTGAAATGAAGTGTAGGTATACTTTGGGGCATAAGCTTTCTAAAACAGCTTGCAGATCATACTTATCGAGATTCCGTCACTTTCTGCGGCTGTCGTGAAGTTAGCGGCCCAAAGTCTGCATACACTCTTCGGTCAATTTGATTGATTTCCAGACGATAAGACACTTTGAAATGAACTTATTGGAAAGCTCTAGGGTATGAGCTTTCAAAAATAGCTTTCAGATCTTACTTAACGAGATTCCTTCACTTTCTGCGGCTGTTGTGAAGTTAGCGGCCCAAAGTCTGCATACACTTCTCGGCCAGTTTGATTGATTTCCAGACAATAAGACACTTTGAATAGAACATAAAGTAAAGCTTTAGGGTGAGAGCTTTCTAAAACAGCTTTCAGATGTTACTTAACGAGATTCCTTCACTTTCTGTGGCGGTTACAAAGTTAGCGGCCCAAAGTCTGCATACACTTTTAAGTAAATTTCTAGATGATAAGACACTTTGAAATGAACTTAGGGGAAAGCTCTGGTGTAATAACTTTCTAAAACAGCTTTCAGATGTTACTTAACGAGATTTCTTTACTTTCTGCAGCTGTTGTGAAGTTAGCGGCCTAAAGTCTGCTTATGTACACTATTAGGACAATTTTTTTGATTTCTAGACGATAAGACATTTTGTAATGATTGATAGGGAAAGCTTTAGGCAAGAGCTTTCTAAAACAGCTTTCAGATCTTACTTAAAGAGATTTCTTCACTTTCTGCGGCTGTTGTGAAGTTAGCGGCCCAAAGTGTGCATACACTTCTCGGCCAGTTTGATTGATTTCCAGACAATAAGACACTTTGAAATGAACTGAAAATAAAGCTCTAGGGTGAGAGCTTTCTAAAACAGCTTTCAGATGTTACTTAACGAGATTCCTTCACTTTCTGTGGCGGTTACAAAGTTAGCGGCCCAAAGTCTGCATACACTTTTAAGTAAATTTCTAGACAATAAGACACTTTGAAATGAACTTAGGGGAAAGCTCTGGTGTTATAAATTTCTAAAACAGCTTTCAGATCTTACTTAACGAGATTTCTTCACTTTCTGCAGCTGTTGTGAAGTTAGCGGCCTAAAGTCTGCTTATGTACACTATTAGGACAATTTGATTGATTTCTAGACGATAAGACACTTTGAAATGAACTATAGAGAAAGCTTAGGGCAAGAGCTTTCTAAAACAGCTTTCAGATCTTACTTAACGAGATTCCTTCACTTTCTGCGGCTGTTAAGAAGTTAGCGGCCCAAAGTCCGCATACACTTCTCGGCCAGTTTGATTAGTTTCCAGACGATAAGACACTTTTAAATTAACCTAAAGAAAAGCTCTAGGGTAAGAGCTTTCTAAAACAGCTTTCAAATGTTACTTAACGAGATTCCTTCACTTTCTGCGGCTGTTGTGAAGTTAGCGACCCAAAGTCCGCATACACTTCTCGGCCAGTTTGATTGATTTCCAGACAATAAGACACTTTGAAATGAACTTAAAGAAAAGCTGTAGGGCAAGACCTTTCTTAAACAGCTTTCAGATCTTACTTAACGATATTCCTTCACTTTCTGCAGCTGTTGTGAAGTTAGCGCCCTAAAGTCTGCATATGTACACTATTAGGACAATTTGTTTAATTTCTAGACAATAAGACGCTTTGAAATGAAATATAGGGAAAGCTTTAGGGCAAGAGCTTTCTAAAACAGCTTTCAGATCTTACTTAACGAGATTTCTTCACTTTCTGCAGCTGTTGTGAAGTTAGCGGCCTAAAGTCTGCATATGTACACTATTAGGACAATTTGATTAATTTCTAGACAATAAGACGCTTTAAAATGAAATAAAAGGAAAGCTTTAGGGCAAGAGCTTTCTAAATCAGCTTTCAGATCTTACTTTACGAGATTCCTTCACTTTCTGTGGCATTTACAAAGTTAGCGGCCCAAAGTCTGCATACACTTTTCGGTAAATTTCTAGACAATAAGACACTTTGAAATGAACTTAGGGGAAAGCTCTAGTGTAATAACATTCTAAAACAGCTTTCAGATGTTACTTAACGAGATTCCTTCACTTTCTGCAGCTGTTGTGAAGTTAGCGGCCTAAAGTCTGCTTATGTACACTATTAGGATAATTTGATTGATTTCTAGACGATAAGACACTTTGAAATGATTTATAGGGAAATCCTAAGGCAATAGCTTTCTAAAACAGCTTTCAGAATTTACTTTACGAGATTCCTTCACTTTCTGCGGCTGTTGTGAAGTTAGCGGCCCAAAGTCTGCATACACTTCTCGGCCAGTTTGATTGATTTCCAGACAATAAGACACTTTGAAATGAACTTAAAATAAAGCTCTAGGGTGAGAGCTTTCTAAAACAGCTTTCAGATGTTACTTAACGAGATTCCTTCACTTTCTGTGGCGGTTACAAAGTTAGCGGCCCAAAGTCTGCATACACTTTTAAGTAAATTTCTAGACAATAAGACACTTTGAAATGAACTTAGGGGAAAGCTCTGGTGTAATAACTTTCTAAAACAGCTTTCAGATCTTACTTAACGAGATTCCTTCACTTTCTGCGGCTTTTGTGAAGTTAGCGGCCCAAAGTCCGCATACGCTTCTCGGCCAGTTTGATTGATTTCCAGACAATAAGACACTTTGAAATGAATTTTAAGAAATGCTTTAGGGCAAGAGCTTTCTAAAACAGCTTTCAGATCTTACTTAACGAGATTCCTTCACTTTCTGCAGCTGTTGTGAAGTTAGCGGCCTAAAGTCTGCATATGTACACTATTAGGACAATTTTATTAATTTCTAGACAATAAGACGTGAGTATTGACGTACGATTTGGAGACTCGGTAGAGTTTTAAAAACACCAAACGCAAGTTAATATTGTGAGGATTTCAGTGGAAATCTCGGTAAGTGTTGTTGTAGGTATGTGAACGTGTGTACTAATTTTGTTTTGAGTTCTGTACAAGTACTGTTTCGCGACAAAAGGTAAGACGTTGGCAAATACAAATAAAAAAATGTGGATCGTGCTTGAATGGTAGGTAGAACGGTGACTGCGGTTAACTTATATAAAATAGGGTTACGATTAAAATAATAAATAAATATATAAATAATAATAAATATTTGCTGACAATCTTACACAAATCAACCTAGTCCAAAACTAAGCAAAGCTTGTACTATGGGTACTAGACGACGCGACGATATAGATACTTATATAGAGAAATAAATACTTAAATACACAGGAAACATCCATGACTCAGGAACAAACATTCGTGCTCATCACACAAATAAATGCCCTTACCGGGATTCGAACCCAGGACCTCTTGCTTCGTAGGCAGGGTCACTACCAACTAGGCTAAAGCGGTCGTCGGCTAGATTAAGGGTAGACATATTGAGGTAAATTTAGCAAAATAAATAGAAAAATAAAAAGTGGGGTAAATGTGAATGGAAGGAAATTCAGCTAAGTAGAATTAACTAGTTTGAGGAACCGATCTAACCGCTCGAGCTGGGTCCATTTCGTGACACGGCCTATATACTAATACCATCTTATTTCCTAATTATACAATTTTGTATTTAACTTACTATGCAAATCGTTTGTTCGTAGTAGAAATAGTGACGCGAGTTGCGATGAGCGGGAACGGCTGCTTGGCTGCTGGAAATCAAAAATAACTAGGATTTTGAAAATTTTACAGGAAACCGAAACTTCAAAAACCCTTTTTTTTCTCAAAAAGTTTGTTTGTACCTACATACGCTTTAACGTGACTTATTTTAATCACCTGTAACTGAAGATTTCACAGTCATGCAGCTGAAAATCTTTTGTAATTTGGTAATTGGTCAAAAATACATGGATACAATATTACCTATGACATAAGCCGTCAGTAATAAGTACCGTAGGTACCTATTACGTCGATATGCAATTCGTGTTACCAGCAAGCGTTATTTTTGCGGGTTTCTGTGATTTGACTCACTGGTCAGAATCTAGTGAATAGGAATTTAGGTGTTATATGTTCGTATGCCGAAAATAGAAATTTAAATTTTTTAAAAACTGGCCAAGTGCGAGTTGGACTCGCGCACGAAGGGTTCCGTAACATTATCTATAAAAACGGCAAAAAAAACCACGTTTGTTGTATGGGACCCCCCTTAAAAAAATATTTTGTTTTGTTTTTAGTATTTGTTGTTATAGCGGCAACATAAATACATAATCAGTGAAAATTTCAACTCTCTAGCTATCACGGTTCTTGAGATACAGCCTGGTGACAGACAGATGGACAGCGAAGTCTTAGTAATAGGGTCCCGTTTTACTCTTTGAGTACGGAACCCTAAAAAGTAGAGTATGTTACCTAATTATGATAATTGTTAAAAAAACACAAGTAGGTAGAAAGAAAAATACATACATATATACATACAATCACGCCTTTATCCCTAAAAGGGGTAGGCAGAGCACATGAAACTTGTGTTCCAGTGCCACTTTTAGCATAAATGTGGGTATAAAAGATCGACAAAATGTGATGTTGCAGTGATAGGTTGCTAGTCCATCGCCCACAACACACTTCAACCCTGTTCCCTTAGCCGACTCTTACAACACCCACGGGAAGAAAGGGGGTGGTGCTATTCTAACCTGACACCACACGGGAAAGAAACGCTTCTAGAAAACAGTCAGTCTATCAACATGTGGGATTATGAACTACTTATATCGTCTAGAAATCAGTCAGTCTATCAATACGTGGGATTATGAAGTACTTATATCGTCTAGAAAAATTATCAATTGAGGGAAAACGCGACTAGAAAACAATCGGTTTGTCAACACTTGCATTTAAATAAATCGACTAAGAAAAAAATAAAGTGGGGAATAACGCGAATGGAAATTCTGCTATACGTGGAATTAACGAGTTTGGGGAACCAATCTAACTGCTCGAGCTGGGTTCATTATACAATTTAGTGTGTAACTTACTATTCAAATCGATGGTTCGTAGTAGATATAGGAAGTCGCAGGAGCGGGCTGCCGGCGGGTGCGGGGTTCAGCGACGACGGCGGGAGTCGGCTGTGGAGCTAGTTGCGGTGAGCAGAGGAGGTGGCTCGGCTGCTGGAAATCAAAAACAACTGGGTTTTAGATTTAAAGGAAACCAAACTTTAAGAAAAACCTACTTTTCTCTTAAGATTTGTATGTACATGCGGTACTTTAACGTGAATTACTTTAATCACCTGTAACAAAAGATATCACGATGATGCAGCTGGTATCTGAATCTTTTGTAGCTTGGTAATTTGACAAAATAGGTAAATATCCACGCTAAAACATATAACTTGAGATGCTTGTTTTGAATAAGGTGTAGGTAACGTTATTTTAAATGAATAATGGATACGTACAGTGACGGAAGTAAAACCAAAAAGGTGTCTACTATTGCATGGTTGATTTTAGTATGTTTATTGTAAATTTTTTGAAACACAATACCATAGTATAAAGAGGGCGAAGTATGTTATCTTCATACAAACGCACCGCGCGCGGCTTGTAAGTATGTGTGCGCCACAGTATCTGTCGCACACTTAAACAAAATCTCGACCTACTTCGCGTGCAAAATAACATACTTTGCCCTCTTTATACTAAGACAATACGGTCGCGTTCTTTTATAAAGGACCCTTTTCGCAATAAAAATTATTTGTATTCCTATACAATTTGACAGGATTGTCAACCTTAAGTGACTATACCAAATTATAACAGCGTATAAAGTAATATAATAATAATACATACATACTCTTTATTGCACCACGACATGAGAGATCTCACAACAAATAGCGAAGTAAATTTTAGTAACAACAGGCGATCTTATGGCTTTAAAGCGATCTCTAACAGTCAACCTAACTAATTTGAGTTAAGTGATTTTAGCTTGTTTGTGATTATTTATTTAAACTTTATGGTACAGTAACAAGTAAAAATACACAAGGCTGACTTAATGCCATAAGGCATTCTTTATTAGTCAACCTTTAGCGTAAACAACACAGATATAAAGATAAATTACCAATTAATGAATCGTTTTGTAAATGTACCTATTAGTTACACACATTTATTTAGTTTTGGTGACCTTTTTGGTTCTATAGAGTTACTTGAAATCGTTTTGAACAAATAACAAAATTCAAAAATACACGCTATTTGAAAAAAAAGTAATATGGATATATTTATTTATATTTATATTTATTTATTTGGTATTAATCATACACTGTCAATTGGGTACATTATAACTTATAAGTAAATTAAAATTAAAACCACAAATACTGGCTTACAAATGTCCCAAGAATAATATTAAAAAAAATGTTACATAATGTCATTGAATAAGAATAGCTTGAATATAAAATGATGAAATAGTAGATTGAATATGTCCGCAATTAAAATAATATGATACAATCAAATAATCAAAATACTATGTACTGTTGTCACAGGGAATCGAATGAGTGAAGAAAAACAGATAAAAAAAATTACTTACTTGTTTTTAATGTTTAGCAGCGGCGCTGGAGTGGACAGCAGACGGGAGAGTGAGGAACGGCCGGCGCGCGACGCTTTTTATACCGTGACCTTAGTGATAACATAACATAACCGAAAACAATCTAGCGCAAACCGTCATCGAGACAATTGTTTACTTAAAAGTCGTTCGAGTATCCTTATCTCAATTTGAAGACAAGTGCTAATTTTATTTCGTACAAATAGCACATCTTTCAAGCCAAGGTAATAACTTTTTTAAACAATCACACTAACGAAAGCGTTACACAAAACTTAAACAATACCAAGACTTGCACACCTCTATACAAAAACTCTGTACCTACAGGCGGTCTTGTCGCTAGAAAGCGATCTCTTCTAGACAACCTTAGGGTAGCGGAAACCAAACCTAACCAGTAGGTACGATTCATAATAGGGACACAGCAGTTATTACAACAGTGATACTACATAGATTAAGAATAATAAAACTTGGCGAGCATCGCAAATAAAGACGCCACGAGTGTTTTTAGACCAGTTATACACCGTTGCATACAATACTTTATCTACGAAATTTTTAAAATAAATAGCAGACTACATAATAGACTTTTCAGGAAGAAAGTTTTCTATTCTTTCTTTTGCTACTCATCAGGTAATTTCTTCAGGAGTGCAGTTATTCATTTCTTCGACCATTTTAAAAGGAACGTACACTTTTGTCTTCACAAGAAACACGAATAAAATCTTCATAGTTTATCATCTTTCGTCTTTTCATTTTGAACGGTAGTTTGGTGGGAAATCGGAAATATGACACCTCTTGTTTATGTTTTGTTTTGTTTTTAATTTGTTTGCACTTGCCATCCGAACCAACCCGAATGCGGACCCGAACCGAATTCGAACTGTTTATTTTTATAAATGATACCAAGAATTTATAAAACATGTAATTTAACACACAAGAAACGTTAGGGCCGTCTAGAGGGGACTATTACTTGAAACCAACACTTAAAGCTCTTTGCAATTTAAATAACAAATAAATAGTTAATACGTACTGATACTGTTGTGAAGCAAACACGAATTTGTAAGTGGCAAAATCTATCAATCCCACTAAGTTTTGAACAACAACACGGCACTACACAAGATTTGGAAGCGGTAAGAATCATCTTTTGACCGTTTAACTTTCAAAATGTCCGTTGTTTTTTTTTTTTTTTTTTTTTGAACCTGACTGTTGCTATGATAGGACGAACCCAATATAGCAGTCGAGTTGCGTGAGTCGAGTTGCGTGGTTGGAGGGTAGCTTGGGGAAAATCCAAGGGGAAACTCCGGCACGACCACGCGGGAAGGGGTAAACACTGGAATACTCTAAGAGTTTGCGCTCCAGTGAGATTGGTTGAACGGTTTCAACCGAATCTGAGGTGTGAGTGGTGATGAACTACTGGGATTGCTGGTTCGCTAAACCTACCCTAGCTGAGAAGAGTCCAGCAAGAAACTCGGCTAGGCCCGACATCGGTCGGGTTTGTCGGACTGACTCTACCCGGTATGCGGCGGTACCGGGACGAATATGGACTATAAGTGTCTGTGTTGTCGCGATCACGCGGTGGACGTCCCCGCCGGCGGGAACGCTGTAGTGTACGCGCTGAGTTGGACGCCGAAAGTGCAGCCTTCCATCTTTCGATGGACTCTGTGATTTCGTCGTCCGGATCCATGAGTGTGTGCCTAGGACGCCGGACCGTGCGGCCCCTAATCAGTGAACGCCGAGTAACGACCGCGGGGGGAGGGACGGGAACGTAGTCAGCAGCCTTCCTAATTAACGGATTCCTATGGTAGGGAGCGTTGTCAAAATAACGTCTGGCAGCCTGCTTAAAGAAACCATACATGGTGCTAATCCCCATGTCGTGGTGCAGGCTGAGGTTATGTCCGTTGTATGCGCGCTCTTGCTTTTATAGCCTCGGTGCGGTCGGTCGGCGTGACGTCACAGCTCTGCGACGCGCGTTGCGCCGGCCGATGGAATTTTCCACGGCGGCCAGCCGTGGTGTGACGAAAGCGTCGTCACAATAAGACCACATTTGTATTACCTATGTTTCACAAATAAAAAATCTGAATCTGAATCTTAATGTTCGAAGTGCGTTTAATTGGTAAAAAGTTACAACGGTGCAGACGTGAGATTACAAATTAACTTAATTTTTTAGAACTAAATTAATTGATCGAGGTCGATCACGACCTTACGCGACCACAATGGAAGCATAAGACACTTGGTTCACCACACTTTTCACATGACGTTAACTCGGTCCTTGTATTGGCTAATTGCCCACTAAGCAAAAGAGCAATCGATTTTCGAGAACATGGGATGACTGATGGCGACCCGTGAGAGCTGGCCGTGGGAATCTCGTGTCGTAACACACAATAGATGTTGATTTATTATTATTGTAGTAAATAATTAATAACATACAAATGAAATCGTAAATAAAACTTTTATTTCGAAATATTTGTTTGTGAAGTTGGTACCACTGCCATAAATCGGCAGATAAAAAAAAGTTAAACAGTGCTTTTTATGAAAAACGTATGAACCATAAAAGTACGCTAAACAGTTCGTTTATATGCCATAGAGCATAGAGTATTTTGACTACAAGCCTGCATCACACTGGCGCGGCCTGCGGTGGCGGACCACAGTAAATTTGACAGCTAATGACAAGTTTTCTATTGTCCGCCACGGCCAGGCCGCGCCAGTCTGTGAGAGGCCTTATTATTAGTGTTATTGTACTTGAGCTACAGCCTATATAAATTATAGATAAAGGTACAGGAGTAGAAAATATATTTAAAAAACCTATTGCGGTTATTGTTGTCGCCACGGTATTTTCATGCTGGCAAACCGAAAACAACGCCATGAAGTTGACGGCGGTCCACCAACCTGAAGTTGACGGTGGCGCCCTCTGCAGCAGAACCGAGTTATGGTGCTGAGGAAAGAGATCCAGCCCGACACTTTGCCTTCACCAGCGTCGCAGACGGTCACATTGGTATCGTTCCAGAGTGGTTTCCTTATTCTTTGAATTAACGGTAACATACTAGTAGAAAATATTGTGCCACTCCCCAAACTTGGTTACTTGATTTAAAATAAAGCTTAAAGTAGTTTTTCCTTCCATAATATGGCTGTATCTATTTAGTATCAATAATTAGTCTACAGTTTGCCTTTAAAATAATATAATGCACTTTGGTTAACGTTTATCGTTTGCTTATGATTTCCCATAAAATTGTATATTAGTTTAAGGCTGCATAATTAATAATGTGATTAAAGAGTTGAATATAATTATATTGTGTGTGTTTCTATTATTATTTAATTTAGGGCGACCCGTAACGTTTGCTCTTGAATGTAGATAAAATAATTAATATCTGGGCGACCGAGCTCTGCTCGGGTGAGAATAATTTTTCTATTTTATATTTATTTTTAATTTAATTAAAAAAAAAAGATTATTTTCAAGCAAAATAAAATAAAATGAACTCGGCTTGGAATTAAATATAATTAAATATAAACCCCCCACTATAAAGGAAACCACTAATACAAAAAGTTACACAACAATAGTATTTATAATTTACTTTAAAAACAACTCTCATAATACCCCCCTTTCTACTACCTTAAGCAGCTATAAGAAGGCTTTTCCGATTATTAAACGAATCCCGAGAGGCGCGAGACCAGCTGTCGCATCAAGTCTTGCGAGGACGATTGATGAATGCTTAGGCGATAATTCTCCGTCAAGCTGGGAACGCCTTCTTTTGTTTGCGTTCAATACCCTCCATGTAGCAAAAGATAACACCCGCCAGTCTCTCACATCAAAAATAAAATCCAACTGTTCCCGTTCTAACACCATCGACGCTTCATGTAACGAATTCAACCAAAAACACTACTCCCGCGATGTGTTTAAGGTAGTAGAGGGGAAAGTAAATGACGGTGACCTGAAGGGTGCTGCACAAATCCTTTTCTCCAGCGACACTTCAGCTCCCGATACACCAGACACGCTAGCTTCCCTGCAGAGTAAGCATCCACCAGCACCCGCAATGCTTAACTACCCTGATCCGCCCAGCTCGGCTCTGCCTTGCCTGCAAGCCTCCGAAGATGCAGTAATGGCTTCCTTGATGTCATTCAAGAATGGTTCTGCCGGGGGCCTGGATGGCATTACACCACAGCACCTAAAATATCTTATCGTCGGGGTACCGGGTAGCCGGAATAACGACCTATCTAGCATCACTCGTCTCGTCAACTTTATGCTTGCAGGCAAGGTAGACACCGGAATAGCTTCCACCCTGTATGGTGCCAACCTCTGTGCACTCGGCAAAAAAGATGGCGGCATCCGCCCAATTGCAATTGGTGCAACATATAGAAGACTAACCTCTAAAGTGTGCTGCAGATACATAGTCCAGGATCTGGAATCTAAATTCAAGCCAACCCAGCTCGGCTTTGGCTCAAAAGGAGGCTGCGAGGCCGCCGTCCACGCCTGCCGTACTTTCCTTTGTAACTCCAAAGATCAGGTTCTGCTTAAGGTTGACGTCAAAAATGCGTTCAACTCTGTCAACAGAGAAGCCATGCTGACAGAAATCCAAAAAGAGATTCCTAACTTATACCCGTATCTCTGGCAGTGCTACAGCTTGCCTTCAAATTTAATGTATTATTATAGTATTAATATTATAGCCTATATTCAATCTACTATTTCATCATTTTATATTCAAGCTATTCTTATTCAATGACATTATGTAACATTTTTTTTAATATTATTCTTGGGACATTTGTAAGCCAGTATTTGTGGTTTTAATTTTAATTTACTTATAAGTTATAATGTACCCTATAAAGGACTTCTGATAGACTGTATAGCTGGAGTGATTATTTATAGGAAATATATTAAAACCAAGCCGACTCAATCTGTTTTCGACAGCAATATATTGACAACTGATAAAACAAAATAAAACATTCCAAAAGTATAAAAATAATAGACAAAAAAAGGTACAAAATAGGTTGCATCCGCAACATCCCACCCCCTAGTGTGCGAAAGCACACGAAGCTAGCCGGGCCAGCCAATAAGGAGCCCTACGCGTCTAGCCTGACCAACTTTTTGGAGGGCCGACGAAGAAGGCCTCCCTGTGTGGCTACGTCCACCACCCTGACTACGCCATCTCGGCCAGGGAAGGTTGCAGTGATGCGGCCTCTTGGCCAAGTTCCTCTTGGAAGATTTTCGTCCACGATGAGTACCAGGTCACCGATGTTTAAGTCGCGTTCCCTGTTTTCGCCTGTCTGTCGTGGTTGCATTGTAGGTAGAATCTCTTTCACCCAACGGTTCCAAAAATGGTCGGCTAACCTCAAGGCCTTCCTCCAGTCTGCTCTACGAAGAAGGTCTCGGTCGTCAAGGGTTGCAGGTAGGACTTGATTCGAGGATGTGCCAATTAGAAAGTGGAAAGGTGTCAGCGTCTCCTGGTCATCTTGACTCACAGAAACGTGACTTAGGGGCCGGGAGTTGACAATGGCCTCAGCTTCCATCAGGAGGGTCACGAGTACTTCTGCGTTAGGTGCCCTTTCGCGTAGGGTGGCGTTCAGTGCAACTTTGACGGTGCGAACTAGCCGTTCCCAGCATCCACCAAAGAAAGGAGCAGCGGGAGGAATAAAGCTCCAATTGATTCCTCGGCTGGCAGCAAAATCGTTGACATCTGTCTGATAAAACTCCCGTAATATTCGGTCACCACCAACAAAACAAGTTCCGTTGTCAGAGAATATTGTTTCGGGAGCACCTCTCCTTGCAATAAATCGACGTAAACTCATTATCGCTGAATCAGCCGTCAGGGAGTGCACAAGTTCCAAATGGACGGCTCTGGAAGTCAAGCAGGTAAATAGGGCTACGTATCGTTTTTCCTGTTTGCGTCCGATTGTGGAGTTAATCGGGCCAAAATAATCAAGTCCAGTGAAATTAAATGGGCGGCGATGGTGGGCAAGCCGCTGCGGAGGAAGGTTTCCAGTCATTGGATTCATCGGTTTTGACTTCCTGATCCGACAATACAAACATTTGCTGGCGACGCTTCGTATGGTGCTGCGCAAGGGAAGAAGCCAGTATCTCTGTCTCAGCTCATTGACGACCATCTCATTATTCGCATGTCCAGCCTTGCGATGGTAAAAGAGAACCAAAAGGCGCACGACTGGGTGATGACCATCTAACAGTATGGGCGATTTGACTTCGGTACCGACGTCTTCTACAGCCTCAATTCTGCCGACCAAACGTAGCAAATTGTCCGTTCCCATCTTGGGTGATAACTTTGCTAAGCGACTGCTCTTGGGCAATAACTCTCCTCGTTCAATCCGCAGAATTTCTTCTCCAAATGTCTCGGACTGTACTTTCTGCAGGACGTGCCTTTCTGCGGCTTGCATCAATTCCGCTGTCAGGGGTAATAGAGCGGTGGACGTAGGCGCGTTTGTACGTTGACGAACCCTAAAATCGGTGCTAGGATCAGTGTGATCAATGTGTCTAACGCGGTCCAAAAGTGAGCGAAATTTAGAAGCCGCCTGCAAAACGCGAGCAGTGGCGCGCAGTAAGCGCAACCAGTCACTAAAACGACTGAAATCCGCGGTGATAACCAGATGCCCAACCACAAGTGTAGGAGTATGCTTAAACTCTTCATGAACTGGAGGCTGGCCAGCTGGTTCCACAGGCCAATTTTCCGGAGAAGCCAGAAGAAATGAGGGGCCGGTGAACCATCGGTGGTTAGGGTTGATATGGAGAGGTTTGATTCGCGTGGCATCGTCCGCGACGTTCAAGTCAGTTGGGACCCATCTCCAGTCTTGAACGCATGAATTTTCAGTTATTTCGCCGATCCGATGGGCCACAAAGGGCTTGAACGTTCGTGCGTCACTTCTTAGCCAGCTAAGGACAGTTCTCGAATCTGTCCAAAAAAACGTCCGAATAGGCTTTTTCTTGTGAAATTCCTTGATGGTCATAGCAAGGCGTGAAGCTATTAAAGCACCCTGCAATTCTAGGCGTGGAATTGAAGTGGGCTTCAATGGCGATACTCTTGCTTTACTGGATATGAGAGCAAGCTTGACTGTACCGTCTGCGTACAAAAAACGCCAATAAGCGACAGTCGCATAGGCAAGCTCGCTCGCATCCGCAAAAACGTGTAGCTCCCTGTGCAGAGGCTCGCCGTTTACCTTAGCGTACCAACGTGGAACTCTAATATTAGATATATCTGACAGTTCTTTAAACCATTCGTTCCACCTTAATACCTGTGAAGGTGGAAAAACCGTGTCCCAGTCAATGTTGGATCTCCATGCCTCCTGAAGGAGTATACGGCCCTTGACCACTATAGGGCCAAGCAATCCTAGTGGGTCGTACACTTTCATGAGGTGGGACAAAACTTTACGCTTAGTAAAAACACCATGTAACTTGAGCCCTTCTAAACCAGTCCTAAAACCAATGGTATCCGATATAGGATCCCAAGAGACACCTAAGGCTCTGACGTTAGTTGATTCACTACCAAGAGACACTTCAGTAGGCTGTGCAGCGTGCAATTCAGTTGGAACAAGACGCAACGCTTCCTGGCTGTTAGAAATCCAACTACACATTTCAAAACAGGCGTTACGGTGGATAGTCACCACATCGGATGCCAGCTGCGCAGCTTCAGTTACCTCATCAAGACTGTCCAAAAAATCATCCATATAGGAACTGTGAATGCTTGCATTGGCTGCGTTGGGATACAAATCCTGATGTGACATTGCATTTTTATTTTTGATATACAGCGCAGTAAATGGACTGGATGACGCCCCGAAAACAACAGCTGTCATTCGATACTCTTTTATGGGAGTTGTGTTCTTTGACCTAACGTCGCGCCATAAAAAACGTAATGCGTCCCTATCTTGATCACGGATCCGTATTTGGGGAAACATCTCCTTAATATCCGCTGTCATTGCGACAGCGCCCTCTCTAAAACGCCAAAGTATGCCTAATAAGTTTTCTAAGAGATCTGGTCCTTGAAGAAGCAACGAATTTAAGGAAACGCCTTGATTCATTGCGGCTGCATCATGGACGACACGGAGTTTACGCTTTTGTGGGTGATACACCCCAAAATGAGGCAAATACCACCTTATTTCGGTATTGGTTTCACTTTGAGTTGTATCAGAAGATTCAGAAGTCGTTTTTAAGTTTATTTTATCCATGTCTGTGGTTGACATGTAGTCATGACATTTTGGTTGCACTTTATTCGGACTGACTGTACCATATTGAATGTAACCTGACGAAGTGTTATTTTTATTTGGACATTCCACTAAATTGTGTTTACTGTTGATAACATTGGTACCGTTCCTATTACTGACAGAATGACCATAATAAGTGACAGGATCACATTCTTCAGCATAACCTTTGGCAATCATATTGTCAATAAACCTTTTGTACGCTTCAGCAAAATCGGACTCTCGAAACATACGTCTTTCTAAACTTAAGAAGCGAGATAGGGCTTGCGGATAACTGTCGGGAACGCACTGAATATTATCCCGCCATGGAAGTCCTACCTCATACCTACCAGTTGGCAAACGTGTGGTAGTATTGTGTAAGATCTCAACAGCTCGAGCATCCAGTTTACTATGAAGTTTCTCATGTTTGGTAATACCCAGTGAGTCCAATTTGTACTGCTCCTTTATTAGCAGTTCTAAACGTTCATGTTCAGTAAGCTCAATACGGTCTAGGTGACAGTGGTTGACAAACTCAACCGGTTTCGTTTTACTAGAAGCCACTCCATACAATGTCCAACCAAGCCAGGTGTGACAAGCTACCGGCTCATTACGACTACCAGCGCGGATATCACGAGATATTGACAGATGCCAGTGCTCGGCACCAATCAGCACGGTTGGCATAGCGTCAGTGTACGTCAAATAATCGGTTAAATCACTCAAATAATCGTAAGACTGTGCGGTGTGTTTGGACAATGTTTGCGTGCTCAAGCTGAGTAAGGGCATGGCCCTGGCACGATTGACTAAAAACCTGTCAGATTCGTGTTTACCCTGTATGTAAAAGTCCACATAAGAAATCTTAGTAGTTTTGTGTAAGCCACCTACAGCATTGACAGTAATAACCTCCTCTGGCCCTGACACCCCGATACGGGCAGCCACTTTAGAATCAATTAACGACGCTGTACTGCCATCGTCTAGGAGTGCGAAGGTTTCGTAACTGCCAGCTGGTCCAGACACAATAACTGGTACCACTTTTAATAATGCGCTGTGTGGTTGTGTTTTGGTTGTCGTTCCAACATGTTGACTTAAAATACCTGTATTAGAAACCATGACGTTTTCTTTTGACAACTCCTGTGTAGTCTTGGAACAGCACGGCGTGTGTTTGGCATCCCTTTCAGACAAATTCGCATACCCAATATTATTGAACGCAGTACACTCAGTTTTGTTTAGCGGTGCCGTACACCCCGTATTGTTCATATTGTTTAGTTCTGTTTCACACTCATGGTTGAGCGCAGCTGTACACACTGTATTATGGAACGCCTGTGTATGGTGTGTTTGCGGTGATGTAAATGTATCCTGCCTGCCGTGTAAAAGTGGATGGTGTCGGAAAGTACAACCGTCGACACCACAAGGGTTCACTTTACATAACTTCCACTGATGTGATTTACTCTTTAGACATTTGTAGCATATTTTGTGTTCACGCAACCAACACCACCTGTTTTCAACTGATAACCTTGTGAATTCGGAACAGTTTTTTATATCATGGCACTTTTTACAATAAATGCATTCGGTTTTGTCACCTGTTTTAATATTGTCATGTGTCACAGCGTGAATATTTTCACGTTTGAATTGTTTATTGACAGGCACAATGATGTTTTGTTGTGTAGCAATAAAACCTATTTCAGGAGATAATGCGAATTTAATATAACGCTCGTGTTCACGAGTTAGAAAATCAGATAAAAGTTCTAACTTTGACATGAGAGGGTTTGACATTTCTGACGCATAGTCAGACCACCTCATCTTCATTAAAGGGTTAAATTTGCCCAAAATACTATGAAATAGCTCAGGTGAATGTAAATATTCTCGTAGACCGAGTAATTTCATAGTAGAAAGGCTGTTTCGTACCTTGTTGGCAAAAATACCAATCTCCTTAAGCTCGGCGCCAAGCCGCGGCAGCGTTTTCAACACTTGTACCTCACCAAAGACGACCATTTCCGGGCACGCAAATGTTCGCTCGAGTGCGTGCATGATCTCCTCGGGGGCAGCTGCCGTGTGGAGCAGCGAAGCGACCGCCTCACGCGCGGGTCCGCGAAGCGCGTTCTGTAAACGCGCAACGTTCTCTGCGGGGGAATGAGAAGACTCAGTACTACTAAATTGACGTTTAAATTGTAGCCATTGGGAACCATTCCCGAAGAATGTAGGGAGTTCTATGTTGGCTCTACGACCTGAAGCCAAAGCTTTTGCTGCAGCTGCAGTGTCAGCAATCGCTTTGAGTATAATTCCATCGTTTCCTGTATTGCGATGCAATTCGACAGTTGGCTCATTCGTCATGCGTAGGCAGCTACCCTGGTTTATATCGCGAACCCAAGATGCCGTCCGGGAATGAACATTACTGGCCGACTTTGCGGAACGTTCTTCGGCTTCTTGAGCGGCCAGAGCAGCTTCCATTTCTAATTGTTCTACTTGTTTTACCTGCTCAAGTAGTTTTCTTTGTCGAGCAATCTCAATTTCTTGCTCACGAATCATCAATTCTTGCTCTCGCTCCATACTTCTGCGGGCCAACTCGGCCTCCGCAGAAAGCCTCCGTGCTTTTATAGTAGCTGATGACCGCGAAGACCCTGATACGTGCGACCTGCAACTAGGAGAAACGTCAAAATGTTCGGCTGCAACAGCGGAGCCGCAGCCGCCGGTGGTGGTAGTTGCGGGACACGCGCGAACAATATCGAGAGCTGCGGGTGTTTCTGTGGCATCAGTCTTCGTGAGGCCCTGACTTTTGGACCGACCGACCCCACCCACAGCGGGTGCACCTGGTTCTGAACGTGTCGCCTTACGACTTTTAGCCGGCGTTGCCAGCTGCTTGGTTCTACTTCGCATATTCATTATAAGACGGGAGAAGGATCAAATATAAAGGACTTCTGATGGACTGTATAGCTGGAGTGATTATTTATAGGAAATATATTAAAACCAAGCCGACTCAATCTGTTTTCGACAGCAATATATTGACAACTGATAAAACAAAATAAAACATTCCAAAAGTATAAAAATAATAGACAAAAAAAGGTACAAAATAGGTTGCATCCGCAACATACCCAATTGACAGTGTATGATTAATACCAAATAAATAAATATAAATATAAATAAATATATCCATATTACTTTTTTTTCAAATAGCGTGTATTTTTGAATTTTGTTATTTGTTCAAAACGATTTCAAGTAACTCTATAGAACCAAAAAGGTCACCAAAACTAAATAAATGTGTGTAACTAATAGGTACATTTACAAAACGATTCATTAATTGGTAATTTATCTTTATATCTGTGTTGTTTACGCTAAAGGTTGACTAATAAAGAATGCCTTATGGCATTAAGTCAGCCTTGTGTATTTTTACTTGTTACTGTACCATAAAGTTTAAATAAATAATCACAAACAAGCTAAAATCACTTAACTCAAATTAGTTAGGTTGACTGTTAGAGATCGCTTTAAAGCCATAAGATCGCCTGTTGTTACTAAAATTTACTTCGCTATTTGTTGTGAGATCTCTCATGTCGTGGTGCAATAAAGAGTATGTATGTATTATTATTATATTACTTTATACGCTGTTATAATTTGGTATAGTCACTTAAGGTTGACAATCCTGTCAAATTGTATAGGAATACAAATAATTTTTATTGCGAAAAGGGTCCTTTATAAAAGAACGCGACCGTATTGTCTTAGTATAAAGAGGGCAAAGTATGTTATTTTGCACGCGAAGTAGGTCGAGATTTTGTTTAAGTGTGCGACAGATACTGTGGCGCACACATACTTACAAGCCGCGCGCGGTGCGTTTGTATGAAGATAACATACTTCGCCCTCTTTATACTATGGTATTGTGTTTCAAAAAATTTACAATAAACATACTAAAATCAACCATGCAATAGTAGACACCTTTTTGGTTTTACTTCCGTCACTGTACGTATCCATTATTCATTTAAAATAACGTTACCTACACCTTATTCAAAACAAGCATCTCAAGTTATATGTTTTAGCGTGGATATTTACCTATTTTGTCAAATTACCAAGCTACAAAAGATTCAGATACCAGCTGCATCATCGTGATATCTTTTGTTACAGGTGATTAAAGTAATTCACGTTAAAGTACCGCATGTACATACAAATCTTAAGAGAAAAGTAGGTTTTTGTTAAAGTTTGGTTTCCTTTAAATCTAAAACCCAGTTGTTTTTGATTTTCAGCAGCCGAGCCACCTCCTCTGCTCACCGCAACTAGCTCCACAGCCGACTCCCGCCGTCGTCGCTGAACCCCGCACCCGCCGGCAGCCCGCTCCTGCGACTTCCTATATCTACTACGAACCAACGATTTGAATAGTAAGTTACACACAAAATTGTATAATGAACCCAGCTCGAGCAGTTAGATTGGTTCCCCAAACTCGTTAATTCCACGTATAGCAGAATTTCCATTCGCGTTATTCCCCACTTTATTTTTTTCTTAGTCGATTTATTTAAATGCAAGTGTTGACAAACCGATTGTTTTCTAGTCGCGTTTTTCCTCAATTGATAATTTTTCTAGACGATATAAGTACTTCATAATCCCACGTATTGATAGACTGACTGTTTTCTAGAAGCGTTTCTTTCCCGTGTGGTGTCGGGTTAGAATAGCACCACCCCCTTTCTTCCCGTGGGTGTTGTAAGAGTCGACTAAGGGAACAGGGTTGAAGTGTGTTGTGGGCGATGGACTAGCAACCTATCACTGCAACATCACATTTTGTCGATCTTTTATACCAACATTAATGCTAAAAGTGGCACTGGAACACAAGTTTCATGTGCTCTGCCTACCCCTTTTAGGGATAAAGGCGTGATTGTATGTATATATGTATGTATTTTTCTTTCTACCTACTTGTGTTTTTTTAACAATTATCATAATTAGGTAACATACTCTACTTTTTAGGGTTCCGTACTCAAAGAGTAAAACGGGACCCTATTACTAAGACTTCGCTGTCCATCTGTCTGTCACACACTTTGTGACAGCCACAGACAGTGAAGGAATCTCGATAAGTGAGATCTGAAAGCTGGTTTAGAAAGCTCTTGCCCTAAAGGTTTCCCTTAAGTACATTTGAAAGTGTCTTAGTGTCTGGAAATCAATCAAATTGACCGAAAGAGAATTTAGACTTCTTAATTTGGTCGGGTTATCGAAGGCCGCTAACTTTAGGCCGCTAACTTCACACCGGTCTTCCGGGAGTGCTGCGGGAGAGTATCCTGCAGCGTATCCTACACCGATACCAACGCTAGAAAGGGTGCTTTCCTAGGACTTTGTTTACAATGAACGCTTACTAGAGGCACCCAGACTAGACGAGGTTGACATTCACATACTCATGTGGAGTAACGCATGCTGGTAACACGAAGTGCATAGCGACGTAATACATAATAATACATATGTACTTAAACTTGGAGCTTATATCATATTAGTAATTTTTCCCAGTTGGAAAACAAATCGAAAAACAAAAAAGACATGTAAACAATAATAGAAAAAAACGTCAGAACATGCTTTTTCTGGTTTTAAGAGTGCTCTTCAAAAAAGGGCTCGCTCAGAATTCGGTATTTTGACACGCGTAGTGCGTTTGTGTGTGTAAATACTACTACCACCCACACAAACGTACCTAACCCCCACATGCACAGCGAGATCGCACCAGCCGCGGGTGCCGTCCCTTTCTAGCTATATGTAAGTGCGATCGGGATAGAACTAACCACGGAGCTTGCCGATGCAAATAGCTGTATAGCGCACCGTTGGAATTCACTCCGTGACCGATATTGATACTTGCACTAAAAAGTGGTAAGTATTACTTCGCTAACATGATGTTCTAGAACATCATGTTAGCGAAGTTAGATAACTTGAATAAAGTAAGTATTTGATTTTTGAGCACAAGTTTTCTATTTGTATAAAAATACTATGATATGACAAAGTATATTTAGTTTCGTTTTTTTAGTATAAAATAAACTAACGAGTTTTAAAGTTGTCAGTAATAAGAATAATGATTTGTTTTACGGATATTAATAGTTTGCATGTTATCTGAGTCTTATTTATATATAGTAATGTAATGAAATTATACCAGTCGACCCACTACTAGGAAATTACTGGGTACTGACGTATTCATTTCTTGAAGAATTTTTTTTTTTGTTATGGACAGTAAAAAAAAACTGCCCTTCATAGAAATTGCTATGTCCGTTTCTTACCAAAGGAACTGAAAATTATAAATTATACAAACACAGCTTTTTATCTAGAATACAATTAATTAATGCGTGATTTTATTCAAAAGCCTAAAACCTCAGATGATAAAAAGGAATAGATATGAAACGGGGGCTTGGCGCGTGTCGGTGCGACATGGCCAAATGGGCATGTCACTGCCCACCGGATGTTAGTCGCAATTTGCCGTGAATCTGAAATGTTTTTCCACGTTTACTCAAAATGCCGAATTGTAGCGTGGTTACATGCAAAAATAGGAATGAATCTAAAACCTACATAAATGGTGGAGTCACGCACCACATGTGAGTATTAGTATTTTCACTTAAGTCGTTAAAAACTAATATTTTAATAAATAAACGCAACGCCGCCTCATTTCTCGGGATCGAACTAACATATCGAACGAAAAAGCATATTTTTGTTCTATGCGTTGTACATTGAATGTTCAATACAGTAAACCACGGCGCAATGTATTAAACCACTATGGATATGGACGATGCTTGAATTTTTTTGTGGTACGGCCGCTGCTTGGTGTCGCAAACTAGAGCGGTGCCAAAGTGCAGTTACAATTTACGCGTAATCGATAAAATAGAAGTACGATATCATACTAGTTATTTTATTTCGACTACTTTCGCTGTTTTATTTTATTTAATTACTTGTTTTGGTTGGGTGCCTATCTTAAAGGTAACTAATAACATACTAAGAAGATTAAAAGGCACAAAATGTTTACGGTACCTACTAATAAGATTTTCACTAAGTTGCAGTATGAACGGTAAATAGACATATTAAAATTGTATATACAAGTATATAATTTAGTTGCAAATGGCTTCAGAACAACTTAAAATGTGATATTATTACCAATAATTTATTTTAAATGAGTATTTTTTACTTTCATTTGAAATGTGATAATTGAAGAAGAAATCTCGGTTTCTTATTACAGTTTTCCAAAGAATCCGAGTAGGTACTAAAAAAATGGATAGATGCTACTGGCAGAGGTCCTAACTGGTTTCCTGTACAGAGAAGAGTTAATGTGTTCGTAACATTTTCAAGAAAAATGTTTCCAACCACTTAATAAGAGCCGTACACTTTTCGAATATTTGACACCTCGCTTGCTTGAAACCTAGGTGTACAATGTATGGTAACACATCTCCGCACATCTTTGGTGGATACTCGCCCTTAGCCTTAAATCTCGTAATATGAGTAATGGACATATTATTTCGCGCCAAAATGCGATACGGATCGGCCTGGTACCTACAGGTCAAAAATATCGATGTGACCAGAGTTTTAAATGTATGTGAACACGAACTTATAAAAAGCCGTTTATGTTACTCTGTAGGTATTCGTCAATATTTTTTACTTTTGCGATTTATGGTAAGTTAACAACCCGTGTTATTTAAACTTGTAGCTAAAAGTTTAAATACCACCACATAAACTTACCATGTTGTTGAAGTTGTTACCTATCAATATCATAACATAATATTAATTTTAATATCAATGTCGATAAAACATAATTTTAACGTTTGTCGCCCCCCTAGTGTAGTGCGTTTAAGCCAATCACAGCCCTTGTTTGCATGTTGCCGTAGACTCACTGGCAACGCCCGAGTCTTTGTTTTTACACGGTTCAATGTGTGTGCCTATGGGCGCTGCGGTGGGAGAAAACTGGGGACATCGGTTTTGGTTGGAATTAAGCAGTACGGCACTTCTCCCTTTTTTTATGTTCTGAGCCTAAAACCTATGTCACTTATTAGGATTCCGTACTCAAAGAGTAAAACGGGACCCTATTACTAAGACTCCGCTGTCCGTCTGTCTGTCTGAATGCCTGTCTGTCCTTCTGTCACCAGGCTGTATCTCATGAACCGTGAAAGATAGAGATTTTCACAGATGATGTATTTCTGTTGTCGCTATTTATAACAAAAAATACTAAAAAACAGAATACATCTTTTTATTTTTATTTTAGTTTTTATTTGTTTCTTTTTCTTTTACAATCTTACACAAATCGACTTTGCCCCAAACTAAGCAAAGCTTGTACTATGGGTACTAGACGACGATAAACATACTTATATAGATAAATAAATACTTAAATACATAGAAAACATCCATGACTCAGGAACAAATATTTATGGTCATCACACAAATAAATGCCCTTACCGGGATTCGAACCCGGGACCTCCAGCTTCGTAGGCAGAGTCACTACCAAGTTACTAACTAGGCTACAGGGGGCTCCTATACAACAAACGTGATTTTAGATATAGATATTTTGCCGTTTTTAGATATAGATAATGGTACGGTACCTTTCGTGCGCGAGTCCGACTCGCACTTGGCCGGTTTTTTTAACATTTATTTCGAAATAAAGAGTGATACTCGGAAATGTCGAAGGGAAGGTCAATCGTCGAATCCGACTCGGCTGGGCAGCATTCGGGAAGCTACGGCACATCTTTTCGTCCAATATTCCGCAGTGTCTCAAGACGAGAGTCTTTGACCAGTGTGTGTTGCCAGTGATGACATATGGCACGGAAACGTGGTCGCTTACTATAGGCCTCATAAGAAGGCTCAAAGTCACTCAAAGGGCAATGGAGAGGGCTATGCTGGGAGTTTCCCTGCGCGATCGCATCAGAAATGAGGCTATCCGCAGCAGAACCAAGGGAACCGATATATCCCTCCGAATTGCTAAACTTAAGTGGCAGTGGGCGGGGCACATTGCACGTAGAACCGATGGCCGTTGGGGCGGAAAGGTTCTGGAGTGGCAACCACGTACCGGAAGGCGCAGCGTGGGTAGGCCCCCCGCAAGGTGGACTGATGACCTGGTAAAGGTCGCGGGAGTCCGCTGGATGCGGGTGGCGCAGGAACGGCCATTGTGGCACTCTTTGGGGGATGCCTATGTCCAGCAGTGGACGTCTTTCGGCTGATATGATGATGATGATGATGATGACTCGGAAATGTAATAAAACCACGTAAAAATCTCCCTTTCCAGTGTAAACCCCCGGTGTGTGTTATTATTATATATAAACGAAAATAATAACTAAATGCAAGGTAGGATCGTGCTGTACTTAACAAACGCCATATAAGCTTGTTTTTTAAAATGTTTTTTATTCATCTTGTTATTTTCAATAACCCTGCATATTATGTCGCTGGTTCGTGGGTACTTGTACAGACAAATCACACAAACCCAAACAAGATAGGTCTATCTATTTTAGTTTAGGAGTTCCCATGACCAACTTCCATCATCAGATCCTGGAAATCATCCATCACCAAAGTGTTTACCAAGACAAAACAGATGAGCCCAAACTAGATGGGTTTATCTAGTTTAGTTTAGGAGTTCCATGACCACCTTCCAGCTCCATTATCAGACTCTGGAAATCATCCAGCACCAAAGTCTTGCCGTGCCATGACCAAATTAATGAGCCCAAATTCGATGGCTTTATCTTGTTGAGTTTAGGAGTTGCTATGGCCACCTTCCGACTCCATCATCAGACCAGCTCTATGATATTATGGCATTGTCACCGAAGATACGCAATTGTACCTAATTTGAAGATTTCGCCCAAACTAACATACATACATACATACTAACTAATCATAATGGCCGTTGGGGCGGGGAGGTTCTCGAGAGGCGACTACGTACCGGAAACTGCAGCGGACCCTCCACAAGGTGGACTGATAGTAACAAGTAAATAAATTAAATCTATCAAGTATCACGATCACTCGTACAATAATAATTGACTATAGAACGCGTAGTTTAGACAAAAGGATCCAACCCACAAGATATCACCATTGAAATGTATGACTTTTGTTTTAGGTAGAAGGTTCAATTTTAAATGTTACATATCCTGTGGGTTTGAGCCTTTTCGCTACACTACGTCATATCTGATAGCTATGCAATTCATAACTTGTCTCGATTTGCCTCACGAATGTATCCCCAGTATAGTTTGACCCCGAGGTTTGTAACAACTATGCCTAGTCGGAGATCAAAATAATATTATTTTATCTGAAGAGTGGCCGGTTAGCTTCGTGAATAGCCACAAATAAACAGAGTACACGTCTGTCTCGGAGGGCTATTCAGCCGGTACTGAGATATATTCCCGCGCGACGGTAAATTTATACTAGTTTTGAATAATTATTTATAAATATAAATGTTGACTAAATTTATATTTTTTGGACTGGATCTTGTTGGAACAAGCATGAACTTTAATGTTGTGTAAGATTCAATACACAAATAATTCAACAATAATGAGAAAATCCTCGAGTTTTCAGTAAGATTTTGTTGACAAATATGGTGTAATTGAGAACAGTTTACATATATATACGTGCAGAATAAGGAAAATTCGAGGCGGCTAGTAGCAATGGCAACATATTACGCTAGTAAAAATAGAATAAAACAAGTAGGTTCTCATATAACATCATGGAATATTAGGGGCTCAAACTTATGACTCTGCGCTCTCTTCAGAAAACTACTGTCGGTAATCGGGTATTTTCGGTTAAAGTATTCAGTTCTTCGTAAATTGTAGGCGGCTAGGACCAATATGAGGAGTTTACCTATGCAAATAAGTAATCGGGATCTAAAAAAAGCTCTCCGTTTCTTAGAATTACAACGTCAAAAATCCGTCATTCTCGCTTATTCCTGACCAAAAAACGAGCGCCCTCTTAATACTACGAAAAATCATTGTCTATAAAAAACGAAATCAAAAACTAAAGATCCCCTGGCTGGGATTTGAACCCCGGCCGACGGCGTTATAAGCCTATGTTATAACCATTAGTCTAATCAAGCGATGACAGTTGTCGTGAAATTACGAACTATATTGCATTAACAAATCTTTATGCGAGAAAATCTCGAGAAAACGAATTTGCTCGGAAACGAGACCTATCTAGATCGATTTCTCGTCCCCGTCACCACCTATATTCCAAATTTCATCGAAATCGTTAGAGCCGTTTCCGAGAACGTGATTGCAAATATATATACAAATATTGCTCGTTTAATAGTATAGGATAGGATATCTATACATATAATAAAGCTGAAGAGGGTCGAAAGTCTGTACATGGAAGATATTCGAAAAAAAATTGGCTAGGGATACTTAAAATCGATAACAGAACACGTTCCAACAGTTTTTAGAATTTTTGTCTGTTTGTCTGTTTATCTGTTTGTCTGTTTATGTGACAACATACCACCGGAAATCATCCCCTAAGGGGGTGAAATGGGGGTGAAAATTTGGATGTAGCCCATTTAGATGAAATTTGGTATAGAGATAGCTTGAGTCCTGGAGCATTCTCCATGATTTTCGGGATAAAAACTACCCGTTGTCATAACAACGGATAGTTTTTATCCCGAAAATCATCCTCTAAGGAGGTGAAATAGCGGGTGAAAAATTGGATGGAACCCATTTACGGTATATAGCGGTAGTTGGGAGTCCTGGGGAATAGGAACATTATATAGATAAATATATGTATATGACGTTCCAAGGGTAAATGTACCTTATGGCGGTAGTTTCGAAGATGTTTTCTAAAACGGGGTAAAAAATACGTTTTATTATGGCTATTTTGAAAACTATTAGATGTAACATTTTGTTGACGTATCTTTATTTTTAATATAAAATATTTAAATTACAAGTCAGTTAATTTAGTCCTACGGTTTAGTAGAAAAGGTCCTTACGGCCGTGTGATATGAAAATATGCAAAATAATAATGACAAAAGCCTACATGCATCTATTATGGTGAGGCGGGTCATAGAAACCAAGTTTGCGGCGGAGTCTATTTTGTAAAAAAAGGCGTTCGGAGTAAGCTAATCTATAAAATCATGCAACTCAGCCATAATGACCCTTTCCTTCATACAATCCATACTAATATTACAAATGCGAAAGTAACTCTGTCTGTCTGTTAACTTTTCTTCCTTAATTTGGTTGAAATGAAATTTGGTGTAGAGATACTTTGAATTCCGGGGCCTTCCCAAAGAATCCTTACTAAAGATAGTTTTTATCTGGAAATTCATCACCTAAGGGGTTGAAAAGGGGCGAGAAAGTTACGATATAAACGAGTTTCGCGCGGACGAAGTCGCGGGCAAAAGCTAGTATACAAATATTGCTCGTTTAATAGTATAGGATTTCCGAGAACGTGATTGCAAATATATATACAAATATTGCTCGTTTAATAGTATAGGATATTTGGTAATTTGGTTTATAATGAACACAAGTAGTCTTAATTATGATTACTATATAATTATTTTTTGATATTGTTGCTTCATATATCTTGAATAAAATAACGTTGGTACCTAATCCTTTAGGTACTATTAAGCACGCAACATTCGTTTACTTATATGTTTGTTTGTTTAAAAATGGGTTCTCGAAAACGGTACTTTAACCATTAAGTTGAGATTAATACGCGGGGATTTACGGGACACGAAATCAATCCAGTAATCCTATACCCATAAAAAACATTCCATGTAAAAAATAGGCCAAGTCTCGAAACTCTTTCACAGTAAAAAGTGGTGAGATATTTCGTAGAGCCAAGTCAGGCATTATTATTAATCTTTGTTTGCTTGCTAAATAAAATTCTGCAACTTGGGAATCACACTACTTTACTGCATTTACTAATTTTTGCATAGGTACCTAAAACTACGTAAGTGTGATTGCCAAGTAACAAAATTTTATTTAGCAAGCAAATAAAGATTAATAAGAATGCCTGACTTGGCTACGAAATATCTCACCACTTTTTACTGTGAAAGAGTTTCGAGACTTGGCCTATTTTTACATGGAATGTTGTTATGGGATCTCATTTATTTTTGTAGACTTGGTATGGGAAGGTTATTTTACCAACCGCAAATAACGTTTGTATATATAGTTTTGCAGGAAGGAACTGCAAAAGTAACTTTGTAATTGCATTTATTTGTATAAAATTACACTTGTATTTTTTATCTTACAATTGTATATCTCTGAAACGTGATTGATATTGCAATATTTTTTGATTTTGTATGAGATATTAGGCTAAAAACTAATTATGTTTGAAATTTGGAGCTTGTGGGACTGCTAGAAGTACCTTAGAATTAGCGTGATAATTATCAGTATATAAGTGAGTCAGTGACAAAACTAACGAACTTTGACGGACAATAGTTCTTAAACTAAAAGTTCAAAATTGAATGTTATTAATATTATATGTTAGCCATATTATGCCCTACATTTTCCTAAAAATTCAGGGTTCTAGCTTTAGCCAGCACAAAATTACAGGATGTTGAAAATGGCCTGAATGGCTTCGAGAAAAGGATGGTACGGCCGTGCCTCTTTGTTTTGCTCGACTTGGCGGGGGCACTGCCGTGCCCCCAGATTATTATTATTGTAGGGATCTTGTGCTTAATGGGTTGAATTTGTTCAAGTTTTGAAGGAATTTCGAAATCGTGAAGGAATATTAGGTTTTTAGGTTAACATTATAATGAAATGTACCTACTTACTCATATAATTTCACACAAATGAATACGCCCTGTCTGGGCTATGTGGCCACAGCATTCCTTTAAGGTGCAACCGAATAAGCACTAGGACGATGTGACAATATATCTGTAGGTAAAGTTATAATCATCATCGTCATTTACATACTAAACTAGACCGTTGAAAACCATCAGGCATCATCTTTACGTCAGGTATTTTTCCCTTGCGTGTCTTTAATTACCATCACCAGCAACATCACACAAAATACCCACAAAGCAAGTAGTGGAAATGAAATTTTAATTATTATGTACGTGGGAAATGGGTACAATTTGCAGTTATAGTTGCAGTAGATCTGGTTGGCTCACCACACCCTACCTTTTTAGGTGTACATACATCTAATTACACATATCAAAATAAATTAAATGTCAAGAAAAAGTTGATAATACAATTAAAAGGAATCATTTAAAAAATCATTGATATTATAATAACATTTATACATAAGCATTTTCTTAACAAGATTTTTAAATATGTTTAGCTTGTTACACTTAAAACTATCAGGTATCTTATTATAAATTGTGATGCACATCATATAGCAATTCTTGGAGGTAAGTGCTAATCTAGCTGCAGGTTTCTGTAGCTTATGTTTATATTGTGCTCGAACGTTACGGGTACTCATCTGCTGTGCTTCTATAAACTGGGTTTTGTACTTATGAACAAAAACAGCTACCTCCAAGATATAGAGACATGGGAAGGTAAGTATGCCATTATCGATAAAGAACGGCCGGCATGATTCCCTTCGACCAATTCCAAAAATTGCTCTTATACAACGTTTCTGTGCTAATAGCACTTGGTCTTCATCAGAACAATTACCCCATAAAACTAGTCCATATCGAAAAATTTAATTGACGTAACCATGATATGCTTCTAGAGCGGCTTTTATTGAAACGGTTCTCGCAATTCTTCTTAGTGCATATATAAAACTATTCACTCTGCTGGAGACACTTTCCACATGGTCTTTCCACTTGCAGTGAGAATCAATGATTATACCTAGGAACTTTGTGTGATGTACCTCTTGAATAGGAACATTGTCAAAATAGATATTTAAATTTTGTGAGTCACTTCGGTCAGTATGGAATTGAATAAAATTAGTCTTACCTAAATTCACTTTTAAATTATTAATATTTAGCCAATCAATTGAACGTGATAATGTCATATTTATCTCGTCATTATATCTTGATAAATCGTTACATTTTATTATAATTGATGTATCGTCCGCAAATAAAATACACTCCTGAGAGTCCTGAGTTACATAATTGGGTAAATCATTTATATACAATAAAAATAATAAGGGGCCTAATATGCTACCTTGCGGTACACCATAATTATTATTGACATAAGGTGATCGGTAACATACTAAATTTCTAGATATTGGACAGTACTTAAGCGTCTCTACACATTGACTTCGGCCAGTGAGGTAATCCCTCATCCAGTCATGGGCGGGACCTCGTATACCATACCTATACAATTTCGTAAGTAGTCGCTTGTGGCTCACAGAATCAAAAGCTTTACTCATATCCATGAATAAAACCGTAGCTGGAATGCGATTATCAATAGCATCCATTACACTTTTAATTAACTTAAACGTCGCTAAAGAAGTACATCTAGATTTTCTAAATCCATGTTGGTGTTCATTTATTACATTATTCTTTTCCAAAAAACTTATTAACCTATTATACATTGCCTTTTCAAAGATTTTGGAAAATATGGGTATAAGTGTTACCGGTCTATAGTTACCCATGTCAGTCTTAGCTCCTTTTTTGTGAAGGGGTTTGACTACAGACTTATTTAGTATGTCCGGAAAGCTACCCTGCACCAGAGACAAGTTCAATGCATGTGCAAGTGGCTTTGCGATGATACGAGGGTCAAACTGAAAGTTCTTAGAAAATCAAAAACTGAGCAATCAAGCAACTTATTACTTTTATTATATCTTTTCAAAATAGCCTCCCTTCACATCAATACATCGCTGCATTCGATAGAACCACTGAGAAAAGCACTTTGCCCACTCGTCCTTAGGGGTCTCTTCGACGGCCTTTTGAAACGCAGCCACTGCTTCGTCGGCGTCCATAAAACGTTTTCCTCGAAGTTTTTCTTTAATTTTTGGGAATAAATAAAAATCACAAGGTGCAAGGTCGGGGCTATAAGGTGGGTGACCCAGTAATTCCACGTTTGCCGTCGCCAAATAGTCGATCGTTTGCTTGGCGGTGTGCGATGAGGCGTTGTCGTGGTGAAGCAGGATCCTACTGCGAGGCCGTTTTTCTCGAACTTTTTCCAAGACAAGTGGTAAACAATTGTTAGTGTACCACTTCGCAGTAACTGTTTTTTGATCCTCTAAAATAATTGTTGCGTAATTGACCAGTCCTTCCGAAGAACGAGGCCACCATCTTTTTTCCCACACTTCGACCTCTCTTCACTTTAGTAGGCAACTCCTCGGAAGGAAACACCCACTCAGCAGACTGTCTTTTAGTTTCAGGATCATAACAGTAAATCCAGCTTTCGTCACCCGTAACTACGTCGAACACAGCATTTGAGTCACCTCCGTTGAATCTTTGACCCATTTCACGGCACCAATCAACACGACGGACTTTTTAGGCTTCTGTCAAATTATGAGGTATCCACCGGGCACAAAGCTTCCTCACCGCTAAATGTTCATGGAGGATTTTGTGGACTTGACTCATACCAATGGCTAAGCTTGTACGAATCTGCTGATAGGTTACTCTTTTGTCAGTCTCTATCATACGCCGCACAACACTGATGTTATCTTCAGTAGTCGCCGTAGAAGGCCGGCCCTCACGCAGATCATCAGTGAGATCAGTGCGGCCACGTTTAAATTCATTAAACCAGTTGTAAATAGTAGCACGAGATGGGGCTTCATCGTGAAAGGCCAATCGAAGTCTATCATAACTTTCTTGTTGACTTCAATTACATCGAAAGTCGTAAAAAATCATTGCTCGAAAATTTTCTCGCGTTAAATTCATGCTCACGTAGTACACACAATTTTCAATTTGCCGCCAAATCGTAAAACAAATGACAATCGAGTGGAATTCGTACACAAAAATATTAAGAAAGAGTTCCATTTTCAAATTTTGAACTTATTTTTTTATTATATTTATTACAAGTGGCCAGTTCTAAAGACTTTCAGTGTCGCCCTTATATGCATTTTTCCTTATAACATCGGTCCTCAGATCGTCGTGACCTACCGCTTTTGAGTTTTTAAGGCTGCTGATTATACTAATCAGTTCACTCGCGCTTAAAGGTTTGAGATAAACAGATGACTCATGATGGTCTATATTGATGTCATAATTAAGGTCTGATGTGATATTATCAGTTACATATTTAACGAAGAAATTATTAAAACAATCGGCAATTTTTTGTGGGTCATCAATACATTCATTATCTATTATAAGCTTTTCCAAGGATCTACTACTGCAGTTTGTTGTTGTATACTTTTTTATTATATTCCAAACTGCTTTACATTTATTGTTTTGCTTAACTATGTATTTAGAGTTTTCCGTTTTTTGATGAGACAATATACATTTCCTTAAAAGACGAGAGTATTTCAAGTGCTTATGAATTATTGATTTTCTGCTTAGCATATATAATTGCCTTCTTTTACGACAACAGGTTCGCATTGTCTTGGTTAAGGGTTTTGAGCGACCAACTTGATTTACGACTTTAACTCTAGTTACAGGAAAGCACAAGTTATAAAAGAGAACGAACAGCTCAAAAAAAGTACCAAACGCACGGGAAGCATCCCTTTCTTTTAAAACATCATCAAAACTTAAGGATAGGAGACACTTCATGAAATTGTTTTGATCTTATAATGGCTTAGGTCTTCTGTAAGGTGGAGGTATTTCCCCAGTTGGGCTGCTTCAAATATGAGCGAGATGTCACTCCGCTGTGCCTCAACTCTCTTGAAGTATGTCAGGTTAAGGTCAACTAATGAGCGGGTAATGGAACGACCGAACGCTGAACTAATGAGTACGACCGCCGGAGCCCCGAGGACGCGCCGGCGTGGTGAGAGTGAGGTGAGTCGTATAATAGAAAAAGTAACGTCTTAAAACATATTTTAACCAAGTTATTTTCCACCGCCAAATCTAGTTAGGTACCTACCGGAGTGGTCGACGCAAGCGATCGATAACCTACGCCCCGCACTTGTTTGTTCAAACGTTGTTTTGGAATTCGGTGTGTACCAAGAATTGATTAACGAACACTGGCTGTAACTAACTGCCACATAGGTAAAGGAAAAATCCTGCATCTATCATTTAGGTATCAACGAGCTCTAGTTTGGTTCCTAGAATCCTTCTACCGTCGTTGCTAATTATTTGTTTTAAATAAAAGTTTGTAAGATCGCGTGTATACCTACTGTATACCGACAAGCTTTCTTTGTTTATTATTTGTGAGTAACCTTTATACGCTCGTGAAAAGAAAAGTTGTCTATTCAGTTTTCGAAAATGAAGAACCCTGGAGTTTAATACCTACCTGGGTATATCTACCTCTGTACCTATCTGCATATACAATTATACCTCTCTGTATGGAATATCTCTATAGTATCTGTATGGAATCGCAATCGTCCATAGACTACGAGGTCTGGTTATCATTAGGCTGACCATACGCTTATTCGTCACCGTCCTAGTATAACATTATATATATACCGTTCCCGGTTCGAGCCGATTAATTTTGCCGGGTAAAATATAAAAGGGCCTATCTATTAATATCACAGGCCGTAGGTATAGACAAATTCATAGAGCGTCGACCATGCGCATGTGATACCCCACTTAATAATTTTTAGGGTTCCGTACTCAAAGAGTAAAACGGGACCCTATTACTAAGACTCCGCTGTCCGTCTGTCACCAGGCTGTATCTCATGAACCGTGATAGGTACACAGTTAAAATTTTGACAATTGGTGTGTGTTTCTGTTGCCGCTATAACAAAATATACTAAAAAAGAGAATAAAATAAATATTTAAGGGGGCTCCTATACAACGAACGTGTTTTTTTGCTCATTTTTGCTCGATATTGATAACGGCAACAGGGTAGAGGCTTGAAATCATCATCATCATCATATCAGCCGAAAGACGTCCACTGCTGGACATAGGCCTCCCCCAAAGAGTGCCACAATGGCCGGTCCTGTGCCACCCGCATCCAGCGGACTCCCGCGACCTTGAAATATTCACAGAATATTTAGTTATATATTCACTTTAAAAATAAATAATGAAATTATAATAAAACAAATATTTAAGGGGGGCTCCCATACAACAAACGTGATTTTTTTGCCGTTATTATAGATAATGTTACGGAACCCTACGTGCGCGAGTCTGACTTGCACTTGGCCGGTTTTTTTTTCAGTAGTGTGTAATAGTGACCCTTTCTGACGAACACAATGTGTAAGTGAATAAAGACGAATTTAACAGCATTTTAGGTAAAAAATGTTGGTTGAACTGAACGGTTATGAATTCGGCCATTTAGGAGTACCTACCTACCTATATCTATTTGACACTTATTATCAAAATATTAGAATGTTGATGCTGTCTTCTTCGCGCATCTTTCTTTTGATTGATGTGAACACAAATGGCATTATGGCAAGTGACTTCAAACTGTTATGGCAAGTAAAATTATGGATTTTCATAATGCCGAATGTCCTGAAATAAAGGTTCGTACTACAAGAAAAATGCGGTATGCGGTCATGCATTAGATAAACAATAAAGACTAGCACTAGAGGAAGCTTTACCCCCTAACTGACAAAGGTTAAACTCTGTTGATACATTTCTGTAATAAAGTTCCTGTTACCTCCACTTTGGCATTCACTTTGCCACCCCAAACCCTATGACAATGATGAGCACAAATGTCATGTCATGTCATCCAATCCTAAATAAATGGGTTTTATTTAAATTGGGTACCTTAAGTTTTTTTAAGTGGTCCATATTATATTTTTTGTAGTAAGTAAACGGTTAATGGAGTTCATAGCTGTAGCTAGTTTTTTTTTATTCGTTTCTGTTTTTTACAAATATTTTTTTGAATATGTCATTTGACAGATGAACACAGTTGGTGATATGAATAGAAGTCGTGCCTGGGTCTACGATATGACTACCGATTTAAAAAAAAACGTCAAAACCGTTGACGTCTGACAGTTAATATTGCGAGTAATGCGAGTATTGCGACTTTGTTTGTACGCTCTGTGTTCTTTAATTTCTACTGTTCTCGACGATTTTATCAACGACTTCTGCCTGCTGCTGGATTTTGTAGTACCCGCATCTCACGACGACCACCATATATCTACTTTACATTCGGAATTGGACGCCTTCACGACGACTTGCGCACGTATTTTTGGACATTGATTCTGCTTTTCTTGACGATCTTTGCACTGCCCTAAGGACTACTTGCCCCCATCGACGACTATTATCACTTGCAAATAAGGATAAAATGGCTAATATAAATGACCAAGATGCTTCCTATCCATTAGTTCACGATCCAAAGTATTACGGGGACGAAATGAGATGCTTTGTCCCATCGTGCAAAAAATATAGAAGGGATAATCCCCAGCTAAGTTATTTGCGTATACCGCAGTCTCTTAAAGAGGTATGGTGTGAAGCATTGGAAAGAACGTGCCCAAAGATGCCATTGTATGTCTGCGGAGAACACATAAACGTAAGTAAAAGTTTAAGTTATGTTATGTATGACTAACTTCACCTGTATAATTGGGTTTTCTAAGTCTTTTATCAAGTTACATAAACTTGACTACACCCATACATATATCAAATACTTACCTATATGTTTAAAATGTATTAGAGTAGATATATAGGGCATACTCCCAGTAGGTACTGGTTTTGTTTCATTCATTTCATATCACTAAAATGGCACTGGAACCAGGATTTCGTGCTAACTCAGTACCTACTGGGTGTAAGTCCCAAGTGTACCATTGCAAACTGGAATTGTTGAGCCACTTGCCATTATTCATAAATTAGCTGTGTAATAAATATTGGTATGTAAGTGACAAAACATTGGGTGACATCGGTCATACATGACATTACATGGCTAAATTACTATTCATAGTAAGTGGTCAATCTTGATTCATGACTGTACATACAAACTTGTCTGTAATTGTTTTTTGTATAATATTCCAAGATTTTTCAAGATCTATTACCATTTCATTTGCAGGTTGATGAAGATTGCTACAAAGTTAAAAGTGGAATGCTGAGATTAAAAAGCACAGCAAATTTGACATTAATAAAGACATATTATGATGATGTAAGCATTAACTTTATTTTAGGAGCATTTCACTTGTAAAATGATTTTCTTTTCTTGTATGTATCAGCTAGGTATAAGTAGCCTCTATCGGTCCAACATACAAGAGAAAATTGACAAGATAATTGCCAATGGAATTTGAATACATTTTCATAAGTAACAGAATAGATTTTATTTTGTTTTAAAATTGAACAACACAAAACAGATGCTCTAGGTACTCTAATACGATTTAAAATGGTATAAATTCCATTAAAGAGTGGATGCCATTTAAAAGGCCTCTGGGACACTAGAGGATAGATATCTTTTCAATTATAGATGAATTTGTTCTTTTGTTACCCTATTATTATATATTCATTACCCATGTTAATTCTCTAAATTTATTTATGAATAGATATTTCAAATGCTTATTTGATTTTTAGACTGGAATGGAAATTGATGGTTCAGAAGAAACAATAGAAATGGTACCTATAGCTTCTGCAGAGGATATTCACGGATATCCTTCTCATAAGGTTAGTTTTTCATGTATCCATTGTTCAACATTGTATCAACTCTGTCTGTTTGAAACACAGTTCTACAGTGGCATTCAAGTTGTAGTCCTAGTTTTATAATGAATGACCTCAAGTTATAAACGATCAAAAAATAGAGTCAGTTATTATTTATTTGAACAGTCATGTTTATAAAGACATACTAATGGTAGCACTTTTTCATATAGTCCAGGCACTTGTCCCACCGCCGGCGAGTAGAGAGTACTCCCATAGTAATTCTTACTCGCGCGAGTAAAAGCGAGTAAGAATTACTATGAGAGTACTCACCGGTGGTGGGACAAGTGCCTTAAGTGCTTGTCTTTGTGTAGTGTGTGCTGTCTATAACTACATTTAAAAAGTGAAGTGCTATTAGTATTCAGGAGGATATTAGGGTCCGAGTAGGTTATTTTTGAACAGGTCAGTAGTTATATGTATGGCATATTTTAGTATAATTGATTGAATATTAAAATTAACTGGATTATTATTTTCAGCGTGAGACTGCTAGTCAATGCCAAATTGATAAAAGGCATAAGGCGGTTTCTGCAAAACCAGATGTGCAGGACTTTGGCTGTACCGCAAATATAAAAGAAGCATCTGGAACTGGAAAGCTTCTACCGAGCCAGCTCCAACAGTTGTCTTCCACAACAACTAGTGGTACCTCAACCCCAACAATGTATGTAGTTTCCAGCCCGTCTACTACTACTTCAAGCAATAAAGAAAATGTAAAAAAAGATTTAACTGGACGCGAATACATGTTAAAGATGATAAAAGAAAAACCAAAGAAGTACATAGGAATCCCAAAACAATTTTATTGGTTGGTGGAATACTTGGCAGAAAAGTGTGCACTACGAGAGTTACACATCATTGTCTGCCTTTTTAAGATAAGATGTAATGATGACATAGAAAGAATATGCGATCATTTTAACATCAGTGAAGTAACTGTGATCGAAATATTCAAAGTGTGCATGCCTCAGCTGGCAACATTTTTACAAAGTTTTATTCACCTGCCAGAAGCGACAATAATAAAAAAAACACTGCCTCCAGCATTTAAAGCCAGGTATGCAGATGTACAATGCATAATAGACTGCTTCGAGATACAAATCGAGAAGCTTTCAGATGCCGTGCCACAGTCTGGAACATACTCACAATATAAATCATGCAACTCGGCAAAATATTTGATAGCATGTTGCCCAAATGGGTTGATTTGTTTCATTTCGAAAGGATATGGAGGAAGAACATCAGACAAGGCCATTACGGAAAGTTGTGGTTTTGCTGATATTCTTCCTCCAGGGGCTGTGGTTTTGGCTGATCGGGGCTTTAAAGGGATTGAAACATATTTAAGGGTAAGAAATGTGAAGCTCCTTCGTCCACCAAGTGTCACATCAAAAGAAACTCCCACGAAAAAAGAAGTTTTGCTCGGAAAAGTAATAGCTAGTCTCCGCATACATGTTGAGCGTCTAATACGACGAGTCAGGGAATTTCAATTTTTGAAACCTCACTCTGTAGTGAACCACAGTCACATTAGATATTTAAATGATAGTGTTATCATTGCTTGTGCTTTAGTGAATTTGCAGGATAATTTAATAAAACTAGATTGATAGATTGTTTTGTTTTATTGTAATTATTTCCTTAAAACTACGTACCTATTTACAAATAAAGTGAGAAAAGCTTTCCCATGTCAGTCTTTATGCCATACATTTAAGATAATATTTCCGCCTGGCCTATGAGCAAGAGATTTCACTCGTATAGTCTGGCGAAAAAGAGTAGAAATTAAAAGGGGCGCCACTTTCTACGTCAAACTGTCTTACATATGGCAACTATTGAGAAAGTTTCTATGAAAAATGGAATGGAATCTAAAATACGGAACTGTTTTATTTTGTAACTTACAGAAAATGTCATTCACTATATATATAAATTCGTTAATATATTATATATATACTAACGAATCGACAACGTATGTCCACAACATTCGGATTATCATGTATTTACATTTTAGGCTTTAAATAAATATAGACTGAATGACATTTGAATTTTATTGCGCAAAAGAAATGTCTACGCGCAATTGCTGGTCTTCGATGGTCAGAGTCTTGCAAACCCCTATTTAAAAAGTACAAAGTTTTGACAATCCCTAGTCTTTATATACTTGAAATATGCAAGTTCGTTCGTAACAACATTCACCTCTTTGAATTAAAGTGTAACTTAAATAAACGTACAATCACACATAAAGCCCTAGTCCGACCAAACTGTAGACTAAAACTTAATTACAAAAACTGTTATCATATGGCAATAACAATATATAACGCTGTACCTATTTCGTGGACATTTTTACCTGACAACAAATTTTATTCTGCACTTAATAAATTGCTGCTTTCCGAATGTTTTTATTCATTAGAAGAATACTATAGTAAATGCAAGCAATTGACATAGTTTATATTATTATTGTATTTTTTTTTTTTTATCAAATGAAATTTACTTAATTTTAGAATATTATTATTATTATACAATTGTTAATTAAACTTACTTTAGAATGATATGTATTAATTATCTCGTTAATTTGGCTCGTATGATTGTGAATGTGTATTTATGAATTTAATACCTATATTTTCATTGTTAAGTATTAGAAACCATAGTTAATGTGTGTACGCCTGAAAAGGCAGGATTTAGTGATACTATATTGTCATTTTCGACTTCACCTTCGACTATGTACCGACCTGAATTCTTCACACAATAAATGATTACTGATTACTGACATTTTCTATGTCCGCGTCCGTCGGGTCAGCTAGTTTAAGTTAAAAATCGGTTCCAGGGTTTAGATAAAAATAAATAAAAAGTAATCCCAAAAATTGCATAACGCCTAAGTATTAAATTAAGCCTTAGCGTTTTTCAATATTTTGGGATAAATATTGTTTTTCCAAAATATTTCTGACTTCTTCAACAAATTGTTTGCATAAACAGAGTCAAATTTGAGCCAGAGGATCTGAACTTTTTTATTTCTTTCAAATTCCGGATCAGCAACACAAAATGCACATTTTTTTATTCCGCTTGATAACATTTGTACTTGGCACTGAGCTTTAAACTTTTCTTGAATTTTATTATTCACTATATATGATTTGACAGCTTTTAAACTGCTTGGACATTTAATCTCAATTATGAAATCATTTGTCATGCCATCTGGTGACGCTCCACATATTAAATTTATAAGGTTGAAGCCACATTCTTTAATCTCACAGTTAAAGTCACTCTCTAATTTGGCCACCACTGATTTTTCTAGTAATTTTCCGCGTTTCATTGCCTTAGTCTCATACATTTTGTAGCCTCCGAGGATTTGCTCCACAAGTGAACCATCTGGAGTATCACAATGGCATGCCTCATGAATTTTGGATGCTGTGATTCGGCCTTGGCGGATACTATGCCACAACTTTGACTCTGCTTGTTTTTTAGTGGCCTGCTCTATGTCACTAATAACATTTCGATTTAGCCTAGCTGACATGTGTATCTTGAAATTCTCAAAATCATGGTTATCACTTTTTGCAGTAAAATCTAAAATCATATTGAATATACAAAATTTAGTCAATCCAGGATCATATTCTGGTAGGACAGACAATATAAGGGAATTTCCCATTTTTCGCTTCTTACATTCTTCAAGGAATTCTTTTAAATTGTCTGGATTTTTTGGGCCTAAAGTTTGCCCTTTTTTTAGTGGCTTTACAATATTTTCTATAAGTAAAGGCTGAGTACCCTCAATTGCCAATCGCGGCTTGTTCCAGTAGCACTGCACTGATGTTGGTGATGGTTCTGTGAACTTTTTTTCTAACCAATATAGGACCACTAATGTGTGTTTACACCCACCTTGAAACAAAAATATAAATGTTATTAGTTTAGACTAGTCTTACAAGATTAAACTTATATAGTGTGACATATTCATATTACACTACATGATAAGATTAAAGACTGGACCAAATAGGAGATTTTTTTGCATACTTGTACAATACAAGAAACCTGATTTAGGATATCATAACATTTTCTTTAAAAAATATATTTATGTAAGCATAATAATAATCAATTTAATTTAATGTATACTTAAACTTATCTTGTTACCTATATTGTCACTTCAAATGGGAGAAGCGGTTCCTGCTAACACAAGTATTATCATTAGAGATAGTACAGTCGGTGGCATTTTGGGCATGGTAAATATGAGTAGGTATGAGTATGGGATGCATTTTAATCTCAATGTTTACTCCATCCCTCTCTAACGTCTTACCGTGTGATGAAAAGCCCGATGCCTAGACATATCTATTTGCCACTAATCTGTACAAAGAAAGAATAAATTACCAGTTTATATACCTGATAATTAAGACAACATTTAATTTAAATTACCTGCTTGTGCGGGACATCCATCACATTCCGTATCTAAAATAGTGCTTTCATTTTCATTGACATGCACTGTCACTAAGTAATATTTTTTTGTGATTTTGTGTTCAGGAACGACTTTCGCTCTTACAATGCATTTGGTGTCATTCCTTTTCAACTCCACATAACCAACTGCACTTTGGACATAACCACTTCTAGAAGCCCTAGAAATAAGAAAAACAATCCTGGTTTATTGATGTTACTTATATAAATATAGACATGTACAGTCTCAGTACTGTACATTTTTCTGTTTACGTTGCGACCTACTTTTAGGCCACGCTACAATATAATATTATAAAGTAAATTAGATCAGTGCAAACATAACTCGCATACGAAGAACATCAACTGAAGGAACGGCTAATTAATCTTACTATTTATACCTTACAAGTAATAAATAAGTTTTATAACTACAACTTAACTTCTCCGTTCTCTCAACGCACTCCAACTCTACTATCTAAGTGTATGGGCTAACTGGCTCATACATTAATGGTCCTTCGAACCTAAACAGGTATTTAGTGTTTTTGTTACTTTATTGCGATAGCGAATCGGTTTGCTGGCCTCCCACAAGCGGGTCTCACCAGTGAATTGAGAAAGCGCATATATCGTACGTAGAGTGCAGGGGCACTATTTACCTGTCAGTGAACTACTGTGAACAAACAAGATAACTGCAACGGCTCATCGCTCTCCGGACTCTGAAGACTAAAGACCGAAGCAGTGAAGCAACACAACCAGCAGAGCTGTACAACCATCGTCGGATAACTATTGAGAAGACTTCCAGAGTTACCACGGTACATATGTAACTTCAACTTATAACTTCAACTTACAACTTATATCGAAATCAACGTAAAACTAACTTCAAACTCAACTCAACTTCAACTTTAACTTTGACAAAATCAACTCAACATGTCTGTCAAGCTTCAACAACAGCAAACCTGCTTTGAAAAAATCAAAACTTTATGTGTTAACTACAAGAAAGACTCCGCAACAAGAAAAACTCATGACTACTTGAACCAGCGGCTAACAAATCTCGACGCCCTATGGGGTGATTTCGAAAACCAACATGCGGTCCTTGAAGAGGAAATCAAGGACAAAAATATCCCCTACTTCCTGGAAGGCATATACGGCAAAACTAAGGCCATGTATGAAAACAACAAGTCAGATATGCTTAAACTAATGCATAACCTAACTGAAGTGAAGATTCCAGTCAAATTTGACCTTACGGGACTACTGGACGACGAAGCGAACGCTGACGTCATTGTGCTACTATGTAAACAAGAATGTAACTTCAAGGCAATTGATCGTGCGATGTCAAAAATCGACACGGTATCTAGCAATGAAAAATGGGAACTAGAAGATAATCTTAACATCTTGAAATCAAAATGGTCAGACATCGACAAACTACACTGGGAAATAGATGGCGTACTTAAAGGATCTCACGAAACTTACTACGACACCTTCGTGGACATCGAAAACAAGTACGACCGTATGCGGAAAGAACTTAACTGCAAGATATGGTCAACTGCTCACCACCAGCAATCTGCGCCTAGGATTGAGATTCCCGAATTTACAGGAAACTATAACCAATGGATTTCCTTTAAGGATCTTTTCATAGAAACCGTCCATAACAACCCAACAATCAACAAAGCGCAAAAAATGCAGCATCTCAAGACTAAGCTTCGAGGCGAGGCGGAGAGATTGGTCCAGCATCTAACTATCAACGCCGAAAATTACAACTCATGCTGGGATATTCTGAACCAAAGGTACGACAATCGACGCCTGCAATTTACTTCTTTCATGAACACTATGCTGAATTTACCTACTATTCAGCAATCTGACGCCTACAACCTAAAGAGAATGCATGACGTCATAACTGAATGTCTAAGCGGACTAAGAAATATCGGCTTAGATACATCAACTTGGGATCCGATTATTGTACATTTAATGACGATGAAACTGGACGCCACTACGCATACCGACTATGTAAGAGACCTTCAAGATCATAGAGAGGTCCCGGCACTACACGACTTTCTCATCTTTCTCGAGAGAAAATTCATGGCTTACGAAACCATGAAACGCTCAAAACAAGAAGTCACCATCCAACAAAAACCAGCATTCGTGAAAACTTTCAACAAGGAAGCTTCTTACCCAGTCAAGAAAACTAACTACAACTTCTACAAAAATAACTCAAAAACATATCATATTACGGGATATGGTCAATGTCCGTTTTGCAACGAAGCACACGTGTTGATGCAATGTCAGAAGTTCATCAACCTAGATATACCGCAGCGGAATGACACTGTTGCGAAACTACAAGTGTGCAAAAATTGCTTGTTCAGTCACGGCGACAAACAATGCAACTCTAATAAAACCTGCAAGGAATGTAACTTAAGACACCACTCATTATTGCACAACGTTATGAAGAAGCATATAACTAACTCTTATAATAGAAAAAATAACTACGAGCCCAATCCATCTACTTCAACTCAACAAGCGTCGAACCATCACCTGGCTACAAAGGATATGGAAGTCCTACTAACTACGGTTCAACTTCAAATTCAATCTCATGATGGAACATTCATCAAACTTCGTGCTCTTTTGGACCAGGGTTCGCAAGTGAACTTACTGTCTGAGAATGCAGCACAACTACTGAAACTACCCAGGAAGAAACTAAATGCAACTGTATCTGGAATTGGAGACTTGTCCGGCAACTGCAAAGGAAAAATAGAACTTAACTGCAAGTCATTATACTCCAATTACTCGTTTAAAGCTGAAGCGTTGATTCTCAACAAAATAACGAACAATCTACCTAACTCTACCTTCAAGAAAGGAAACTGGCCGCATTTAGAAAACTTGAAACTAGCCGACATCGATTATAACGTGTCGCGCCCTGTAGACCTACTGCTTGGTGCGGACGTTTACGCCGACATTATTATGGATGGTGTACTGAAGATCGATCAACAAGCTCCTATTGCCCAACAAACTCATTTGGGATGGATACTTTGTGGAAAACTACAAACTTTTAACTGTCATGTAACATTAATTAACATGAATGAACTTACAAAGTTTTGGGAAAACGAAGACATCGCTCAAAACAACGAGGAAATCTCCCAAGACGATTACTGCGAAGACTACTACCAAAAAACTGTTCAGCGAGGTTCCGATGGAAAATACACCGTGAAAATGCCCATGCACGCTAACTTCGAAGAAAAACTGGGTAATTCTAAATCAATTGCCATCTCTCAGTTTCTACAACTAGAAAGAAAACTACAGAAACAAACCAAGCTTGCTGAAATGTATAAAGAGTTCATAAAAGAGTATTCCGACCTGCAGCATATGAAGCCTGCAACTTCCACTTCAGCTAAAGACTGTTTTCTCCCGCATTTTGGAGTCCTAAGGGAAAATGCCACAACCACTCGGTTAAGGGTTGTTTTCAACCCATCCCAAAAGACGAGCGCCGGGTACAGCTTAAACAGCTTACAAGAAAAGGGTCCTAACCTACAGAAAGACATTCAATCACTACTAGTGAAGTGGAGAGCCTACAAATATTCCTTCACGGCGGATGTCCAAATGATGTACCGATGCATCTGGATTTCTGAAGAACAACATCACTTACAAAAAATAATATGGAGAAACTCGCCCTCTGAAAACCTTCAGGAGTACTCTCTATGTACGTTAACTTACGGATACAAGTGTGCCCCGTGGCTAGCAATGAGAACTCTCAAGCAGCTAGCCATTGACGACGGATATAAACATCCCGCTGCTGCCGAAATACTGAAAAACGAATTTTACGTCGATGACCTCATTAGCGGTCACAACTCTATGGAAGAAGCAAAGCAACTACAAAAATCATTAATCGAGTTACTCCGAGGCGGCGGCATGAACCTACGAAAATGGTCAGCAAATCACCCGGCTTTACTCGAGCAACTAACTGAAGATCAAATTTCGACAAACATATTCGACTTCAAACACGAAGACTCCACGAGAACTTTAGGACTTGGCTGGAATCCTAATTTGGACACTTTTGTAGTCAATTGGAACTTACCCGAAGAAACTAGATACCCATTAACTAAACGGGTTCTCTTATCAGAAATATCACGCCTTTACGACCCCTTAGGCTGGTATAGTGCTGTAACGGTGACAGCTAAACTAATCTTTCAAAAGGTGTGGACCAACCCTCATCTAACTTGGGACGCAGCTTTACCTGTCGACATACAAGAGCAATGGCTGAAGCTAAAAAACGAACTACCTCTATTAAAAAAGGTCAAACTCAACCGATGGATTGGCGGGAAAACAAAGCAGATCGAACTTTTAGGCTACTGTGACGCAAGCGAAAAAGCCTTTTCCTGCGTCATTCACTCTCGCACCAACGACGAAAACGGAAAGCCAAGAACGACATTATTAGCTGCTAAAACTAGGGTTGCCCCTATATCTCAAAAAACTACTCTGCCGAAACTGGAACTTTGTGGATCCCTTTTACTATCACAACTCATGAAGAAGGTGATGGAAGCGTACAAAGACTACGACATAACTATACAAGCATTTTGCGACTCCCAAGTAGTCCTAGCTTGGCTACAAGGAGACGTGTCACGTTGGGAAAAGTACGTGGCTAACCGAGTGACGAAAATTAAACAAATAATACCAGCTGAGAAATGGCAGTACATCAAATCTGAGCAGAACCCTGCTGACTGTGCTTCAAGAGGAATGTACCCGAGCAAGCTGATTAACTTTGACCTCTGGTGGCACGGACCGTCACTTGACGAAAATGACCAGAAAGAAGAACTTTCAAACTTAAATTGTCATTTTACAACTAACATCGGAACTGTGAAAAAAGGAGAGACAACCCTAGCTACAAAACAAGATAATAACTTTATCAATGACCTACTTCAAAATAACAGCTCGCTAACACGATTAATAAGAATCACCGCGTGGATTATGCGATTCACAGCAACATTACGTCGCAAACAGAAACCTGATACCACCTATTTAACTACAAATGAATTAATCGCCGCTAATTACGAAATAATTCGATGCGCACAAAGAATGTCATTTCCGGATGAATGTAAACTTCTATTAAAAAACGAAACACAAAACGACGTACAAACGCCACAAACCAACGAGAAGAAACCTGCACGATACATGCTCAGGAATAAAAACAACAAACAATGTTTTCTAACACTGTTTACAACCTTCATAACCATGTGCGCAATCATAACAAGTTCACGGTCAGCTGTCGTGCCGACGTCAGCTCAAATTACGAACCTGGAACCCGAGCGACCTATATACTACGATACTATAGGCAAAGTACAAGTTATTCATAACGAATGGATATTACTGATGTACTACAACTTAACTAACTATTGGGAAGGAATTGGACGCATCGAGACTTACCTGCAAGGAGTGGACGACTGGTGCCAGAAAACAGACCCGAGGTACTGCAAAACTACCCTTAACCAGCTTTACCATGAAATGGATGTCTTACAACACTACAACACTATGCTACTAACCCCGCAGAAGCATCTAACGAACAGAAAGAAACGCGGACTCGTAGATGGGGTGGGATACGTAGCTAACAGGTTATTCGGGATTCTGGATCAACAATTCGCCGAAAAATATACAAGCGACATAGAAGCCGTGCGTACCAACGAAAACTACTTACTTGAACTCATAAAAAACCAAACGTCCATTGTCGAGATGGAGAACAAGGTTTTGAAGAAACACGAAGCCAACATTCAGGGACAGTTTGAGGTCATAGAAAACTTCATGAATCAAACAGATATAAACTTTGCCAGAGTTGAGTCGGCAGTGGAAATAGCAATGGCCACAAGTTATTTTAACTCCGCCGCTTTGTCAGCCTATCTACTTATGAATAACTTGAAGAACATGCAAGAAATGCTGTTCAACACTTTAACTGATGTCTACAAAGGTCATATCGACGTACACCTTGTAACACCCGTAAATCTGTTGGAACAGATGAATGTCATCGCGGGAAAACTACCCAGAACTTTGTCACTGCCCGTCGATAACATACGAGAAGACATCAAGGACTTATACAAACTATTATATGTCAAAGCGCGAGTCACTGGCAAATATTTTTTATTCGAGCTGCATATACCACTCATTTCGGACGAAGATTTTACGTTACATCGTGCCATCCCATTACCTGTCAAAACGGCTCAAGACCACGTCATAGTTCAGACTAGCGCAAGATACATAGCAGTGAACTTTCAGAAAAATACCTACATTTCGTTTAAAGAAGATGACCTTCAACAATGTGTCCAACTAAAACTCGACAACTTTATATGCAACAAAAACCTGCCAGTATTCAACTTACATAACGATAACATCCCATGCGAGGCAAAACTAATAGGTCATCGCACCACAACTCCATGTGACGTAACACATACGTCATGTAAAGACGCCTGGATCGAGTTGCATTCACCGAACACTTGGCTCGTAATTTGTTGCGATACCTGCACATTACGGGTTATATGTGATGAAGAAGTGACGTCACACACAATGACGTCTTCTGGAATAATAACTTTAGAACAAGGCTGCATGCTGCAATCGAAATACCTGACTATTCACTCGCTTAAACAATATAACAGCAAGGTGAAATTGGACAACGTCATCAACGTGCCTTCACTAACTTCGTCGATCAACCGAATCGCAAATTTAACCTACCACAACATACCCCATCAGTATCTTTCCGAACACAATAATCAAGATATCGAAGAAATTGACAAGAGACTACTCAACCAACGGAGCAAGGAACAAAACTTCCCGACCGTTCTCACAACTCACGATATCCATCAATATATTATTTGCTACTTTCTACTTGCTGCAGCCACCATTACTGCCATTCTTTGGGGTTTATTATTATTTCATTCTTCTCTATTTCATTCTCTTCTATGCCATTCTTTGGGCATTAATTAGCCGTTCCTTCAGTTGATGTTCTTCGTATGCGAGTTATGTTTGCACTGATCTAATTTACTTTATAATATTATATTGTAGCGTGGCCTAAAAGTAGGTCGCAACGTAAACAGAAAAATGTACAGTACTGAGACTGTACAAGACAAGACATGTTAATGTCAATCTTAAAGTTTAAGCAACTTACATCAGTGTTTTCACACCCCTAATCTCTGCAATGTTGTGCTTGTCGCTAGTCCTTAAATATTCCATAATAACCGCCATGTCCATATCCGGCAAGTTTCCGGAGTCTGCTTTCACAAAGTCCTTTGATGAGCTCATTTTATTTGCTAAACTAGCTTGGAGAAAGTCCTTAGGTCAGTGCAAGGTGCAAAGATCGTCAAAAAAAGCAGAATCGTTGTCCAATAATAAGTGAGCAAGTCGTCGTGAAGGAGTCCAATTCCGAATGTAAAGTGGATATATGGTGGTCGTCGTGAGATGCGGGTACTACAAAATCCAGCAGCAGGCAGAAGTCGTAAATAAAACTCGAGAACAGTAGAAATCAAGGAACACAGCGTACAAACCATGTACAAACAAACAAAGTCAGTTAGTTATAAGTGAAGTGGCAGCCTCAGGGGCCTTTGCCAAAACAAACAAAGTCGCAATACTCGCAATATTAACTGTCAGACGTCAACGGTTTTGACGTTTTTTTTTTTTTAAATCGGAAGTCATATCGTAGACCCAGGCAAGACCTCTATTCATATCACCAACTGTGTTCATCTGTCAAATGAGATATTCAAAAAAATATTTGTAAAAAACAGAAACGAATAAAAAAAAACTAGCTACAGCTATGAACTCCATTAACCGTTTACTTACTACAAAAAATATAATATGGACCACTTAAAAAAACTTAAGGTACCCAATTAAACTAAAAGGATATACATTTATTAACAAGAGTTAAACATTTAAAAGAATTGCATTTTTTCAGATATGATGCATAATCAGGGTGTAGAAGCATCCTTCTAAATCTTTGTATTTTATACATTTTCTGACAGTTTTTGACAGTCATTATAAATGAGATTGCGGCTTTTTATTGCATGCAACGAGTTGACCTAAAGCTTTTTGGTATTATACTCGCCTTAATATAACGTCACGGGCGCCGGGAGCCGCCGCGCCGAAAATTTCCTTTATCTTGTGAACGGAAAAGAAGCAAGAAGTTCCGCATGCGCTCAGGGACTGCGCCCCGCTTTTGTGACATTTTAGTGTCAGTGCCTGGTGTCACCTTTGTTGTTATTTGGAAAGATCTTTTTGTTGTTATTTCGTGTTTACATGTGAATTATTCAGTGTACTTATACTATGACTGCCAATGCACAAACCGACAGCCAGCGGAGCAGCTGTAACCTAGCCGTGTCTTTAGATGAATATATTCAATGCCCCCATTGTCCGGCCCCAAAACTTTTAAAAGGACGCCGAGGCCTGCACATTCATCTAGGCAAGTGTCATAAGCTCACAACTAGCCAAAACATCCCTGTTTCTCACTCCTCATCAGCCCAGAGGGCCCCGACAGCATCCATTCATACAGACCTATCAGCCAAACTAAGCTCTCTAAAAAATTCAAAACCAATTATTAAACGCATCCCAAGAGGTGCGAGGATCTCCGTCGCAACCAATCTTACAAAGGCTATAGACGACTGTATTACTGATAATTCTATCTCAAGCTGGGAATACCTTCTATGTTTCGCTTATAACATCCTCCACGTCGATAAAACCGACACTAATAAATCGTTAACCTCAAAAATCAAAGGAAATTGTTCTCGACACCGTAACATTGACATATGCAACCCCACATATTTTTTCAAACCTAGTAAAATCAATAAAATTGTAGAATCCAAAATCAACGATGGGGACCTAAAAGGCGCTGCTCAGCTTCTTTTTTCCAGCGACACGTCAGCACCAGACACACCGGAAACTCTGATTGCTTTACAAAGCAAACACCCACCGGCGCCCTCTGTACCTGATCTTCCGGACCCACCCAGCTCGGCCTTACCTTACATGCAATGCTCGGAGGACGCAGTGCAGTTGGCCATTGCTTCTTTTAAAAATGGCTCCACAGGCGGCCTGGATGGTTTGACACCCCAGCATTTAAAAGATTTGACCACAGGCATGCCTGGAGGCCAGAACGCCAGTCTGGTGTCAAGCATTACCCGTCTGACTAATCTAATGCTTGCAGGCAAAGTAAATTCTTCTGTCATACCCACTCTTTACGGAGCTCATCTATGCGCATTAAAAAAAAAAGACGGCGGAATTCGACCCATCGCCGTGGGCTCTACATTTCGCCGTCTAGTCTCAAAAATCTGCTGCAAATATATAATCTCGGACTTGGAAACCAAATTTCAACCTACTCAACTCGGATTCGGCAGTAAAGGTGGATGTGAAGCAGCCGTCCACGCCTGCCGAACTTTCTTGCATAGCCCAGAAGGTCAGGTACTACTTAAAGTGGACGTTAAAAATGCTTTTAATTCCGTCAATAGAAGTACACTATTGTCAGAAATTAAAAACACTAGCCCTGGAATATATCCATACCTCTATCAATGTTATGGCGCTCCTACAAACTTAGTTTACAGAACAAACAACATTTTGTCTTCTGTCGGCTGTCAACAGGGTGACCCTCTGGGGCCGGCTATCTTTAGTCTCGCTATCCATCCAATAATTTCGGCACTAAATTCCAAATTTAATGTTTGGTACCTCGACGACGGCAGTCTAGGCGGTGATTCTAGTTCAGTCTTGAATGATCTCTCAACCATTGTTAATAAGTTTAATTCAATAGGATTAGAATTAAATACAAACAAGTGCGAACTTTTCATCAATACTGACTGTTAACGCTGCTACCAACTAACTACGCACGGGAGGAAGGGTGCGGGCGGCGCGGGCGCCGGTTTGCGATCAGCTCGCGGCGTTCCCCTTCCACGAGACTCGATACGACACCGCGCACAGCGCACGTCACTCGTCAGTAATTTTGTATACATTTTGTAAGCGAATAAACGCTATTATAACTTTCTGGAGTCAGATTTATTTATTGCTCCCAAACATCTGGTGACCCCGACGTGATACTGAAGCACGGATACTATCGCTTTATGAACAAAAGTAACGAAATTACAAGTATACAACGAATAATGGCGGCGAAGAAGTCACATAACGGTTAAGATGCAACTTCATACAAAGGAACAAAGGGATAATACGAAGATACAAGCTACATGTGCAAATACGAAGGAAGTGTGCCCGATTCTAATTTATTTAAAGTTTAATGTAATTTAACCTGTGTTTTTTGTGACAGCGGTGATAGTCTCCTCTTTTTATTATAAACTGTTCTTTGTGAATAGTGTACGTTTTTAATATTTACATATCTTCTTTGTGAATAGTGTACGTTTTTAATATTACGTTACTCATGTGAAATCAAACATTCAATTTAGTTTCAAAGCAGTTTAAATACCGGTTTTTACATTTTATGAAGAACTGATATACAGTTAATATTTCATTCTATAAATTAATGTTCAAATAATATAAATTCGTAACGTAAGTAACATTTTGCTTAACTTAAGATTCGAGAAACATTAGTGAGCATCAAAGTGCATTGTCATGCGAGTAGGTAATTAAAATTACTTACTATAACAAATGTTTTAAAGTGGTTTGCCGACTATTTCAGATTTACTTGGGATACAGTACCTACATGATTGGAACAAGTTGGCGAGAACAAAGAACAAACGTAGGTGAATAATAACTACATACCTATTTGGCTTAATGTGTGATACTAAGCTAAATTTAAGTATTTGAGGTATGGAATCATTGCCGTTTCTGAACTAGAAATCGTAAGTACTTACTTTTAAATTCTATACGTGTCTGGTTGTTAATTGCCACGTTGCCTACGTTGCTTGCGCTTACAAAATGGCCGAGTTAAATGAACTAATACATCAGAGAGGAGTAGAGAGAACGCGCCTAACGCTATTTAGAAAGTTTGTGCTATCCATATCTGAGATAAATTCTAGTGATGTAACTAGGGCCCAAATTAACGAGTTGTCGATGAGGTTAGGTAAAATGCCAAGTTCATTAAATTCCTTTGATGAGGTTCAAGATAATATAGATAGGCTTGATACCTCTGGTAAACAACTTAAAGAAAGGGAAGAAACAGAAAGTTCATTCTATAGTAGCATGAGCCAAGCTCAAGAAATTATTGAAACATGGCAAGAGATCTTCCAAAGGGAGAAAGTTTCAAGCAATGCTAGCATTACAGGCTTTAATAAAGTCAAACTTCCGCCTTTGAAACTTCCTCTTTTTAATGGGAGTCCACACCTGTGGCTCGAGTTTCGTGACATTTATCTGTCACTCATTCATAAAAATAACGACTTGGATGATATATCCAAATTCCATTATTTGAAATCATATTTAGAAGGTGAAGCCAGTGTTGTCATCAAATCAGTTACTGTTTCTGCTGATAATTATGAAATTGCATGGTCCTTGCTGTGTGAAAGGTATAATAATAAACGCTTGTTGGTCAGCCAACACCTTAAGTGCTTGTTTAATATCGAGCCTTTGTCGAGAGAGACTGATAGGGGTATGCGCAATTTAATTGATTCAATTTCCAAGAACTTGCAAGCGCTTAAGACGCTAGGTGAATGCACGGACAAATGGGATACGCTTATTATTTACATGGCTACGACAAAGCTTGATAACGCTACCGCACGCAGGTGGGAAGAATTTCGGAATGATATTAAAGATTCTCCTACTTTAAACGATTTTTTCAAGTTCTTACGTAACAGGGCTGATGTATTGGAAACAGTATGTTCTACAAGGCCGGATTTAAGAAATGAAAAACGTCACGTGGTTTCTAAGACTAAATCGTTTATTGCTTCCGCTTCTGACGCACCGTCCACTTGTTACCAGTGCATGTCCTGCAAACAAAATCACAGATTAGTCGATTGTCCTAAATTTAAATCGTTATCAATCGATGATCGTTATACACAAGCTATTCAATGGAAATTGTGCAAGAACTGTCTTCGACCTGGTCATCATACTTACCAGTGCCGCGCTATTGGTTGTAAAATCTGTAAAAGAAAACATAGTACTATTTTACATAAACAAACAAACAACCAACAATTGCTTAATAATGAAAATGCTACTGCTTCATCTACAAGTAACACTCACCTTCCTCAAGCGACATCAACTTCGTCACCAGAACCCGTGGAACAGCAAACTGCTCAAGCTCAAACATCCATCACGTTGTCCACGGTATCTCGTGACCAAGTCTTACTTTCCACGGCACTCCTTGAGGTGACATGCGAAGGTAACAAGCATGTGCTACGAGCTTTATTGGACAGCGGCAGCCAATCCTCCTTCATCTCTGAAAAGGCACAACATATAATTAATTGTAAAACAAAGGAAGTCAATCGTTCAGTATCAGGCATTAATAATACAACATTGCAAATAAATAAATATTGCGATTTAATAATCAATTCAATGCATAGTAATTTCTCTATTCCAGTTAATTTCTATGTAGTGCCTACCATCACTGATAAACTTCCAAACATGAAAGTCACAACACAATTAAATATTCCAACGAATATAAATCTAGCAGATACTCAGTTCTGCCATCCGTCAGAAGTCGATATTTTACTCGGCTCCGATGTATTTTGGGACCTCATTGGATCCAATCAAATTAAGTTAGGGCGAAATAAACCCATATTGACGGAGACAGAACTGGGATGGATAGTGGCTGGCCCCACTGGGGGGAGCCGCAGTGGTTCTTCAAGTTCACAAGAAATAAAATGTAATTTCTCACAAAATATTAAAGATCAACTAACACGGTTCTGGGAACTCGAAGAACTACCCGCGACAAAGGTTGTGTCACCTGAGGATACTTACTGCAAAAATCTATTCAATGACACTACCTACCGCGACGCAGATGGAAGTTTTAAAGTTACAATTCCACTGCGAGAACCGCCAGATGTCCTCGGAGATTCATACAAAATGGCAAAAAAAACAATTTCTTAATATTGAAAAGCGACTCTCTAAGGATCAGTCTCTAAAACAAGCCTATTCCGATTTTATTCATGAATACAAGAATCTAGGACATCTGACAGAAATACCAAGGCCTGAATTTGGGTCATTCCTTCCTCATCACTCAGTCATTCGAGAAACGAGTGAGACAACACGTTTACGCGTTGTCGGTACTATGATACCTAAAAACTTGGACGTCACTTCTCAGTCTAGTGTCTTAGGCCTTATATGGCATCCGGTTGATGACAAATTGCAATTTTCGACACACTTAGATATGACGCCACCAGTGGCGAAACGTACAATATTATCAAACCCTGCTAAGATATTTGACCTACAAGGTTTGTTAAGTGCAATCACAGTTACAACAAAATTCATATTACAGCGGCTGTGGCTGACTAAACTAGACTGGGACGATTTAATTCCTGCAGAATTGTCAAGAAAGTGGCAAGATTATGTAGGAAATCTCAAATATCTAACGAATATTGATATCCCAAAGTGCGTTCTATGTCCTAAATATAAAACAATTACCTTGCACTCCTTCAGTGACGCGTCCAAGGATGCGTATGCTAGATGTATTTATTTGTCGTCAATAGACAGTGAAGGTAAAACTCTGGTACGTCTGTCGGTTAAGGTTAAACAAGCGCTACGATGTCGCATTGACCAAGTTTTCCATTGGACGAATTCATCTGTGGTCTTTAGTTGGCTCGAGGCCAAGCCACGCAGTCTTAAAACTTTAATCTCAAATCGCGTAGGAGCCATTCAGGAACTGTCTCCTGGAGGTATGTGGAGGCATATCCCGGGAGATCAGAACCCTGCGGAATTGACTTCCAGAGGAGTTGACCCTCAGCAGCTATGTAAATCAGCTTTGTGGTGGCAGGGTCCCTCATTTTTGAGTATATATCAACTTGGCCACAGTTGAATAAGTCCAGCACTAGCAGCGATGTACCTGAAATCAAAACTTATTATCAAATAACAGAAAACAAGAAATCAGCAAGCGCTCTTTCCAAGGTTGTGGACTTTACCAAGTATTCAAAATTATCCACCTTGCAAAGAACCTTTGCCTATATAAAGCGATTCATTTTTAACCTAAATAAACCCAATTCTAAAATGGTAGGTCATTTAACTGCAGATGAATTAAATTTCTTAAGTAAACAATCTCAACAAGAAGCTTCATCTGTGAATGAACTAAACAACCTAAAAAAACAATAAAACCTTACCTGTTAAATCACTTACACCTTTCCTCGATGAATCCGGGCTGCTGCGTGTCGGCGGCCGCATGAAACACTCTCCTGAAACATACGACAAAAAACATCCTATTATTATAGTGGATTCAAATAACCCATTGACAAAGTAATTTTTTAAGCATATGCACCTAAAATTGCTACACGGTGGACCGCAATTATTATTAAGTATGATCAGGGAAACTTTCTGGCCCTTAAGAGGCAGAATTTTAGCAAGAAGCACGATTAATAACTGCACAACATGTAAAATCATGAAGGCAAAAAATATAAACCCTCTCATGGGTAACTTACCCGAACCAAGAGTGAAGCCAAACCTCTATGTTTACGGCGTCGACTTTGCAGGTTCTTTCCCCATTACAGACCGCAAAGGACGCGGTTGTAGGATCACCAAATGTTATCCTTATTTGTCTGTTTTTCGACAAAGGCGTTGCACTTAGAGTTAGCGAGCGATCTCACTGCAGATCGTTTCATCCAACGTCTGAAGCGGTTTAAATCTCTTAGAGGGAAACTTAATAAGATTCTTTCAGATAATAGGACTAACTTTGTAGGCGCAAGCAACGAAATCGGTAAATTTCTCAGAGCTGATGGTGATTCCATTGCGTCATATGTAGAAAACGAAGGCATAAGATTTAATTTCTCGCCAGCTTTGTCCCTTCATTTTAATGGAATAACAGAGGCCGGGGTGAATTCGGCCAAATCCCATTTTGCTAGGGTTTTAGGCAATACACACATGACATTTGAGGAGCTGTCAACGTTGTTCACTCAAATCGAGGCAATTTTAAACTCACGACCTTTAACATCGTTATTGTCAGATCCAAATGATTTTGAACCTTTAATTCCGGGGCACTTCTTGATCGGTAAAGCACTGTTGTCACTACCATTACCATCTCTGTTCGATATAAACCCTAACCGGCTCAGCAGATATCAACATATCGAAAGAATGCGGCAGCAATTCTGATTACGCTAGCACAAGGATTCCTAAGCGAATTGCAGAAAAAAACAAAGTGGCGAATCAACCAAGAATGCCTACAAATCAACGACATGGTCGTCCTAAAGGAGCCCAATCTTCCGCCATTGAAGTGGCGCTTAGGACGCATTCAAAACTATACCCTGGGGACGATGGCATCGCCAGGGTCGCCGATGTTCAGACAACAAGGGGCATCTTTCGTCGCGCTATTCACAAACTTTGCGCATTACCTAAGGAGTCATCACCAGCGACGACGAAGCCTTCTTCAGCATCGGCCACAACGCCCACAACGTCAGCAGCATGTTTACTCCTCGAAGCCCTACCTGCTCGAGGGGGGGGAGTATGTTAACGCTGCTACCAACTAACTACGCACGGGAGGAAGGGTGCGGGCGGCGCGGGCGCCGGTTTGCGATCAGCTCGCGGCGTTCCCCTTCCACGAGACTCGATACGACACCGCGCACAGCGCACGTCACTCGTCAGTAATTTTGTATACATTTCGTAAGCGAATAAACGCTATTATAACTTTCTGGAGTCAGATTTATTTATTGCTCCCAAACACTGACACACCAAACCAATCAACCAAACAAATCCAGCAAAATTTCGAGAATATCTGCCCCGGTATCAAGATTCTGCAAAAGAACTCACTTCACCTCTTAGGTGCACCTGTATTCGAAGAATCAATCCCAGATTTCATCAACTCCAAAATTAATCGTTTCTCTGAATTTTCGGCCCGTTTACTCGAAATTAATGCCCATATGGCCGTTTGCATCCTCCGATTCTGCATGTTTGTTCCAAAATTTACTTATGCTATGCGCTGCAGCCCCCTTTGGAAATTTCTAAACTACTCTGAATCCATAGACTCCATGCTTCACCTTCAGCTCCAAAATATTTTAAACGTCAAAATTAACAATAGACAATTTTTACACGCCACCCAACCAATCAGTTTCGGAGGTCTTGGTATCCGTCAAATTTCCGGCGTTGCCCTGCCCGCGTTCCTCTCCTCGGCACATAGTACACTCACCCTCGTAGGCAAAATTCTTAGTCCATCACTACGTGATTTCGAGGTGACGTACTTGTCCGAGGCACTGGACGCGTGGAGGATGGCCTGCCCGGGAGTAGACTTGCCAGCCAATAGGAGTATTCAGAAAAACTGGGACCAACCTATTTGTAAGCAAGTCCATTCCCATTTGTTGGACTCTTGCTCCACCACCCAGGAAAAAGCAAGACTACTGGCTGTGTCGGAAAGGGAGTCCGGCTCATGGCTTCATGCTCTTCCCTCAATAAATTACGGGACACTTCTTGATTGCAACACACTCAGATTGGCTGTCGGTCTTCGTCTGGGGGCAGACATTGTTGCTCCACATCGTTGCCCCTGCGGAATCCTGGTGAGTAGCCTGGGACACCATGGTCTATCTTGCACGAAGAGTGCTGGTCGCCTGTCTCGCCACGCCTGCCTCAATGATATCATCCGTCGGGCCTTCGTCAGTGCCAATGTGCCAGCCGTTCTGGAACCGCCGGGTTTGGCAAGGGACGACGGTAAGAGGCCAGACGGTATGACCTTAGTGCCTTGGAAATTGGGACGGCCCCTCATTTGGGACGCTACATGCGTTGACACCCTGGCGCCGTCCCACCTTGGCACTACATCTTTGAGAGCAGGCGGGGCAGCTGCAGCGGCGGAGGCAGCAAAGTGCCGCAAATACATCGGCCTGACAGACCGGCATGTTTTTGCGGCTTTTGCTGTCGAAACCCTCGGACCCTGGAGCCCAGGCGCTCACCATTTATTTGGCCAATTGTCAAAAAAATTGGTCAAAGTATCCGGAGACCATAGGGCTGGCTCGTTCCTTGCCCAACGGATCGGCATAGCTATACAAAGAGGGAACGCAGCCAGTCTTATGGGAACCCTTCCGCAGGGATCCGACCTTGGGGATCTCTTTTGATTAAATTTATGTTTTTCCTAATTTTAGGTTAATTTAGTTTATTTAAGTTTTTTCTAAAGTTATGTATTGTAAGTAGGTTTTTAACTGTCACATACCTAATAAAGAAGCATTTATCCTTCAATTTAGACTTAGTGTCACTCTGACAGACTTCAAACCCTATTATTTTTTATTTTCCGTATTCGCAGGGAGCAGAATTCGGTTTCATAGGTGCTTTACCCTAAGTTATTAAGTACTTTTATCTACCCACATGTTATAAATCCTCTAGAATGTGTTCGGAAACCATATATAACGACCACCATTAATTGCAACCAGTAACGTTACATCAGCGTTTTATCTGTGCCGGTGTTATTATAAATATCTGGGCGACCGAGCTCTGCTCGGGTGAAAATACGAGTAAGTTTACTTCCTATATATTTTTTAATTTTATTTTTAAAAGAATCTTATTTTCATTGGTCTTAAAAAACTCGCCTTGGAATTGAAAATTATTAAATTTAAACCCCGACTATAAAGGGAACAACTAATACAAAAAGTTATACCAACAAATGGTATTCACAATTTACTTTAAAAACAAAGTTTAAACCGAATTCAATTCATTACTTCGCCAAGGAACATATGTACATTAACATTTCCTTCCCACTATACCTACTGCATGAACTGGTTTCCGAGAGCAAATGCGTTGATTATTACAGAAAACACCCATTCGCTATAAGTAGGCCGATAATATTTGAGGAGTTCCGTCGATTCCTCAAGGATCTCAGAATTAGCTTTGGCACTTCATTAGTTGCTACTTTAACGGAATCACAGAATATGTGACGTCTGTAGTCTTCATAATCTTATCTAGGTGAGGGCCCTTTCGGATGCACTTCGACCCAGTAGGATCTTTTGTGCATTTGTCCTCTCCTTTATACCTGCTCCCAGGCTTGCTCCATCATTTCCACAAAACGGATGATGCAGTTCACCAAGAGCACCTTGAATTCCTTTAGTTGCGGGTAGCCGTTACCAAAATAGTTCATTCTTTGTCTGGCAAGGGCATGATATTAACACAATAAGTGTTCCATAGTCTCATCCTCCTCGCCACACATTCTACAGTCTTAACTATCCGATAGTCCCATCTTGGCCAAGAGATCCATGACCCTGAAGTGACCTGTGAACACCCCAGATATAATTCTGAGTTGCTTCCTACTGGATTTCCAGAGTTTTCTGGTCCAGCCCGAGTCCACTCCTTCTATGAAGAGCTTAGAGTGTCTTTAGCCAGCCTCATTACTCCACTCGTGTTGGTGCTTGGTTTTGGCGTAGGCTTTAAAGGCTGATATTATGGTTCCCTACGAGAGTCTTCATAATCAGTTCCATTTCCCCAAATTTGTTGTTTCCGAGGCTAAATTGATACCTACACGAGTTATAATAGAAAATACCAAAATCTATACACGCGTTTACTTTTTCTGTGACGCGTGCTTAATACAATTGAGGACCTTCCTCAATTCCTCATGGATTCCATCATCTGACTGGCTTTTTGAAAACAATGGGACCAATCTAGAAGTAAATACTCGTACTTTCACTAAAATAAAAAATACGAATCGGTTCATAAATTAAATATGACGGAGTTCTGAGGTAATCAAACATTAAACATAAGAATCCTCCTTTTTTGGAAGTTATTAATAGAGTTATTAAGGAGTAGTGACACTGCTTACGAAGCTGGAGGGTCGCCGCGTTCGAATCCCGGAAAAGGGCAAATGTTTGCGTGATGGACATGAATATTTGTTTCTGAGTCTTGGATGTTTTCTATTCTAAATTATCTCCAAAACGACTTGACCTATTAAGATTTGGATTTCTGTAAGGGGTTTTTAGTGGATATAAAAACCACAGATCCCAGTCATCCCCCGATGATTGGGTACCAGGCTGGTTCGCAGGTTTTATGCTAGATTGTTTATTGAACAAGGATTTTTTTTACATTTGAATTTAAGCCTTGTCACTTTGAGATAAAGTACTTATGTCATACACTAGTACAACTTTGAGAACTAGGACGTAATTTACCTAACATAGAGATACACCCAAAAAATGTAACCATCCTTCTGAGGCAGTCTGGTAAGAATAGATCGCATCGTTACGCACCAACATTCCGATCTAGATATTCAAGCACAACATGTCAGGATAAGTCAAACTGATGAGCAATGAGGAACGACGGGGTATGGATTTGTTTTGACAGGTCTTGACTTCACCTGGAACAAAGTATGCTCATATGTATAAGTGTTATCAAATCTTGGAAGTCGATTTCCACCTAATTTCACTGGCTATAGGTATCGACTTCAAACTATGCAGGTACCTATGTATAGTCAGGTGCAGAGAATCGTTACCTCTTACGTTGAGTTTGTTTGCATGGGTCACGTTTTTCTGCGCTGACTGTACATTACAGACAACATTAATTAAGTAACATCAAATTGATCTGACGATGGAGCCACAAGGTGGAACTCTTCAATAGCTTATAGGAAGGGGTGTACTAGAAGTTCTGTTTTAAACTTATTTCAACAATGGTCCAGTTATTTTCCGCAGCCACGAAATTAACCTAACTGAGAGTTGGCGTCAGAAGCGGCTGATAACCTCCGCCCTCCCAGTTGTTTATGCAAAAAATGTTTTAAAGTGGACCAGTTACCAAGAAGTAGAATTGATAAGATAATACTGGGTGTAATTTTAAGTAGGTACAGGAAAAATAAATGTAAAAGTACATTTTGATCAAGCCACCGGTTCGAGCCTGAGACTTTTTTTGTTTTAAGGCTTTCAATATTATTTTCGGTTTACGTAATGTAAAATAAGCATCTATTTTTTTCTTAGAGTCAGGTGTTCCCACCCCCTGCCAGCTAAATGGTTACTTCAGGGCATGCGCAAAAATTATGACAGTAGTAAGTTTAAACAATTTATGTAAAAAGAAAACTAATACATTTAAGTAGGCATAACTTGTTGTTCAAAAAAATCACACCTGCTTCTAGACGGAGAGCTGAGGGACCAAAACTGCAACACTTTTATAAAGGCTGATATTTTAATATTAGGTCATAAATAGTATATGTACAATATGTGTATAGTACTTTTACTTTATTTGTACTGGCTTGTAGCATATATTTTAGGATTAAGTCCTGTTAGCGTAAATGTAAATACGTCCCTGTACACTTGTTAGTTTGTCTATCATTTTTGTTCCTGATTTCCATTCAATTGCTCAAAGGTTAACTGGAAGAGATCCCTAACAGGGATAAATTCGCCCTTGTACCGTTTTTACTTATTTTTGTCTGTATTTTTACCTGTGTCTTGTGTACAATAAAGTTATTTACATACATATTTACATACATACATAAATAGCTTGAATATCAATAGCCTTCCGTCAGTTAGCCAGTTTTTGGGACAACTGGCGTGGGGGTGGTTCAGAACTTGTTAAGATAATACCTACGTCGCAACTGTTTTATAAAATCTGAAAATTTGTCTGTGGATAGTAAGACAACTAACAAACTACGCGGACATAGTCAGTCTGCAGAATATTGGAACAGTACGCGTCAGCAGCCCGCTAAACCCGTCAAAACATTTGGTTGGTGAAAGTGTTTTATAAAATCTTAAAAAATTCGTGCAAGTAGTTCATAGTACATAAGACATAGTCAGCCCAAAGTTTTATGGAACATACGCCGCCGTCAGCAGTCAATACGAGTAGAACGGCGCACCGCACCGCCGTCTCCTTCTGCTCATGTTTGCGGCCACAGTAGGTTCTCTTAAACGTAATATCTCCTGGCTCCACGGTCATGGTACACTGTCGCTGACGGTTAGCTAGTTAGTTGGTAAGATGGTGGTACCAATCCATGAGGACCCTGGTACCATCACCACCTAGTAATGGAATCGTTTGAGCCTTACTGAGCCCTTCTCAGGGCCAGGTCTCGTAGGATAAGCGTAGCGCTAGCCGTTATACCATAGTTCTTAGTAGCTTGAGCCTCATATGAGTGAAAACGATTCGAACACTTTTACTGCCAGGAGGCCGGCTAGCGGGCGCTCTGTTCGTGGCCACTGTGCTGTAGGTACTTAGCAAGAACCTCGGTACCGGCTACGAGCGTGCAGCGCTTAGAAATGTTTGGCAGTGCAAGTGCCAGGCACACTACACTCGTAGCCCTGCGCCGTAGTCTATAGATGATTAAAAATTGATACTGTCAAGGTCATGTATTGGACAGACTCAAGACTAGCACCTTTAGCTGAGGTAAACAAATCTTAAGTAGATGTCCTAATGCTATTTCCCGCATTGGCTAGGCGGCATCATCTGTATGCGGTATTTTGTACTTTACCGTGAGCTTACTAATGCCACCCAGATTTACGTCGTCAGTACGATACTGTAAGTAAGTATTACAATTTTACAGTAGTTCCTATAAATCCTGAGGTAAGTAGGTACTGTATTCGTACCACTTTGGTGATTCCTGCGCCAATCAGGAAGCACTCATTTACACGTAGCGCCTTAAATAATCGATACTGTTTTGACTGACAGTTGATACTGACATATAACAGGTTACTGATATCGTACCGAGTCCGCACCGACTAATGCGGAAGTAGCATAAGTTTTAAGTTTCCGTGGCTCGAGACCACACATCGTGTCCAAGAGGGTTGTGGAGTACAAGTGTCCTCTGATCTCCCCGCGACAGCCCGCGCCGCTACTGAGGGCGTCTCCTGCTACACACGCATGACTCGGTCTGACGGGTATAAAGACTAGTGTCGCAGGACGCAGATATAGGGATGTGACTTGAGGATTTCTTTATTTAGGGCTTCACTTAATGGGTGTTAATAGCTTTCTATTTTTATTTATTAGAGGTTTTTATTACCAAACATTCAACTATGCATTACCGGGAGCGAGAGCGTTTGAAACATTATGGCATTGGCACGTTCAGTTTAACTGATCTCGTGAGATGCGTTGCATTGATGATTAGCGACAGCGGATTCGGAACACTATCAGATGGGCCGTGTACTTGTTTTTCACCATCGTGCTATAAGGCCACCAGCGCAAGGATTGGGCCCTTGACCAAGGTATGGGATTAACTGCGTAACGGGTTATTGCTGTTAATTACTCTGACTTTTAATATCAGGTAAATACAATACGAAAGAAAGAAAACCCCCGGACACTGCGGCAGTGAACCCCCGGACACTGCGGCAGTGAACCCCCGGACACTGCGGCAGTGAACCCCCGGACACTGCGGCAGTGAACCCCCGGACACTGCGGCAGTAAACTCCCGGACACTGGCTCAGCATTACGAGGGTGGATCAAAAAGTACCTGTGTTAGAAATGAAGACGCATATATTTTTCAAAAGTTTTATTTTATTTTTCAACATAATCTCCTTCTAGGTCCTTACACTTTTCCCAGCGTTTCGGCCACTTCTTTAACCCCTCCAAAAAGTAGGATTTGTCAAACCCTTCAAAATACGCTTCTGTTTCAGCTATAACCTCCTCGTTTGACCTGAATTTCTTTCCCCCGAGCCATGTTTTCATATTGGGGAACAGAAAAAAGTCTCAGGCAGTCAGATCCGGTGAGTAAGGCGGGTGTGGCAGCAATTCGTAACGTAGTTGGGTTAATTTGGCAGTGACAATTTTGGATAATTGTGCTGGTGCGTTATCATAATGGAACAACACTTTCTTCGTTGCCAAATGGGGCCGTGTCTCCTTTTTTTTCATCAAACCGGTCCAATAACTCACTTTAGTACGGCCCTGTGATAGTTTTTCCTTTTTGTAAGAAATCTATAAGGATTATTCCCTTACTATCCCAAAAAATTGTGGCCATGACTTTTCCGGCTGCTGGGACCGTTTTTGCCTTCTTTGGGGCAGATTCGTTAGAAAAAATCTATAGTTTAGACAGCCGCTTGGCCTCAGGTGTATAGTAATGGATCCAGGTTTCATCAACAGTAACAACGCGACGGAAAAACTCCTGCGAATTTCGCTCAAACAAGCCCAAAGACTCCTTTGACATTGACAGCCGTAACCGCTTATTTTCATCCGTGAGCAATCGCGGCACCCATCGGGCGAACACTTTTTTCATATTTAATTTATCGTGTATTATATTAATTGCTCGAGATCCCTACAGCCTCTGCTAATTCACGCACTTTGGTACGTCGACGGTTACCATTATGTTTTTTACCTTTTGCTCGACTTCTTCAGTAACCACGTCCGCCGGGCGCCCTGGGCGGTCCTCGTCGAAAACAGATGTACGACCTCGTTTAAATTCATTAAACCAATATCTCATGGTTTTCATAGACGGCGAAAGACCTCCGTAGACAGCATCTAACTTAACTTTTATTTGTTCGCATTTTTTTCCATCCAAAAATAAGAAGCGAATTACGGAACGATATTGCTCTTTCTCCATTTTGTACGAAAAACAAAACAAGTCTTACAAAATTTGCCGCCAGAAAAAAACTGAACCATAGAAAATTGCCAGTGTTCATTTTTTTATTTGATAAGGTCAATAACAACACGACGGTAATGCCACGGTGTCGGTGACTCACGGAAACGTCATACAATATTAATATTTAAACTACATACTAATATATTATTGGGATAGCCGAGAGAGTAATAAACATAAATACGAAGTGAGATGTAATGTACGCACTACCTACATGCAGCATCAATCAATACCATAATAATTAACATTACATATATTAAAATTCGTTCTTCCTTATGAAACTAGAACAACAACTAGATAAAAAATAAAAAAAATATAAATAAACCGGCCAAGTGCAAGCCGGACTCGCGCACGAAGGGTTCCGTACCATTATCTATAAAAATATTTATTTTATTCTGATTTTAGTATTTGTTGTTATAGCACCAACAGAAATAAATACATCATCTGTGAAAATTTCAACTAGAACTATCACGGTATCAGTGAGATACAGCCTGGTGACAGACAGACAGACAGACAGACAGAGAGACAGACAGACAGACAGACGGACAGCGGAGTCTTAGTAATAGGGTCCCGGTTTACTTTTTGAGTACGGAACCCTAAAAATGAGCAATTAGTCACAGTGCTGGATTAGGGTTTCTGGAGCGTCAACAAATAACCCTACGCTTAAAGGTGTATCTGCTATACGAGTGTTCTATTTAGATAAGTGACGTAACGATGCTACAGCTGGCTATTATGTTTTTTCTATTTAGATAAATGACGTAACGATGCTACAGCTGGCGGTTATGTTTGTTCTATTTAGATAAGTGACGTAACGACGCTACAGCTGGCTATTATGTTTGTTCTATTTAGATAAGTGACGTAACGATGCTACAGCTGGCGGTTATGTTTGTTCTATTTAGATAAGTGACGTAACGACGCTACAGCTGGCGGTTATGTTTGTTCTATTTAGATAAGTGACGTAACGACGCTACAGCTGGCTATTATGTTTGTTCTATTTAGATAAGTGACGTAACGATGCTACAGCTGGCGGTTATGTTTGTTCTATTTAGATAAGTGACGTAACGACGCTACAGCTGGCGGTTATGTTTGTTCTATTTAGATAAGTGACGTAACGACGCTACAGCTGGCGGTTATGTTTGTTCTATTTAGATAAGTGACGTAACGACGCTACAACTGGCGGTTATGTTTGTTCTATTTAGATAAGTGACGTAACGATGCTACAGCTGGCGGTTATGTTTGTTCTATTTAGATAAGTGACGTAACGACGCTACAGCTGGCGGTTACGTTTGTTCTATTTAGATAAGTGACGTAACGATGCTACAGCTGGCGGTTATGTTTGTTCTATTTAGATAAGTGACGTAACGATGCTACAGCTGGCGGTTATGTTTGTTCTATTTAGATAAGTGACGTAACGATGCTACAGCTGGCGGTTATGTTTGTTCTATTTAGATAAGTGACGTAACGATGCTACAGCTGGCGGTTATGTTTGTTCTATTTAGATAAGTGACGTAACGATGCTACAGCTGGCGGTTATGTTTGTTCTATTTAGATAAGTGACGTAACGACGCTACAGCTGGCTATTATGTTTGTTCTATTTAGATAAGTGACGTAACGATGCTACAGCTGGCGGTTATGTTTGTTCTATTTAGATAAGTGACGTAACGATGCTACAGCTGGCGGTTATGTTTGTTCTATTTAGATAAGTGACGTAACTATGCTACAGCTGGCGGTTATGTTTGTTCTATTTAGATAAGTGACGTAACGATGCTACAGCTGGCGGTTATGTTTGTTTTATTTAGATAAGTGACGTAACGACGCTACAGCTGGCGGTTGTTTGTTCTATTTAGATAAGTGACGTAACGACGCTACAGCTGGCGGTTATGTTTGTTCTATTTAGATAAGTGACGTAACGATGCTACAGCTGGCGGTTATGTTTGTTTGACACGTCCTTGTCGAGCGTTCTTATCGAAGCCCGCAGCGAACGAGCGGCCAATGGCGAATCTGTTTCGCACCAGTGGTTCCGTGACCCAGTATGATTTGTGACCTTTTTTACCTCAGATGAAAACGAAGGGTATTATAAGTTTAACATGCGTATCTGTGTGTCTGTCTGTCCCGAACATATGAACCCAATTGAGTGCGATTTTTCTAATCAAAAGTCCAGTTTGTCGAGGTAGTTTTTTTAGGGTTCCGTACTCAAAGAGTAAAACGGGATTACTAAGACTCCGCTGTCCGTCTGTCTGTCTGTCCGTCTGTCACCAGGCTGTATCTCATGAACCGTGACAGACGGACAGACAGACAGACGGACAGACAGACAGACGGACAGCGGAGTCTTAGTAATAGGGTCCCGTTTTACTCTTTGAGTACGGAACCCTAAAAACAGTGCATTAAACTGAGCATTACCATTACGTCCATATTAAACATATAATTAGATAATGAACTTGCTTCGTAGGTCATGGAGCTGACCCAGTGCCTGATAACGCGACTCGCAGCGGTGAGTTGGCGATTGTTCTAGGGGACAGTCGGGGAAAATGAGTGAGTACTTACTTCAACATTCGTGAAACATTATCCATGCCAACGTTAAGTAATACGATAAGCAATACAATGAAATCGTTAATTTCATAATGGACGTTATATATATGTCACCGTTAGATTGTGAACACCGTCAGTTTATAATCTTACCGGTTATATTGTAAACTGACGGAATATTGTGAACTGCCAAAACCGTTTACAATTTAACGCAATATTTTTTGTTAGTTTATTAACTTTCAATGTTGAATCGTCAAATTGTGAACTGAGATCAAATCGGCTTGCTACGGAACGTACACAAAGACTAGGTAGGTTAGGTTAGTTAGGTATCTTCAGTTGCCCGAAGGGCAAAGCGCCCAGAAATAGGAGCCCCGCGCAGCGGGGCTCCGTAGACACTGCTGGATGCCTAAATAAATGGAAGAAATTGTCTGAATAACAAAATAAACAATCATGTGCTGACGTAAGTGGAAACTAATGCAAGTGGAATAATGCGCTCAACCAAACAGCGCACAGGTTGCGTTCCGAATCAGGAAAATTTGATTCAGTTCACAATTTGACGATATGCCATTGTTAGTTTATAAACTAACGAAAATGAATGCGTAAAATTATGAATTATTTTAGCAGTTCACAATATTCCGTCAGTTTACAATATAACGGGTAAGTTTATAAACTGACAGTTTTCACAATCTAACGGTGACATATATATTACCACCAAAACATCAATGTGAAAATGGGAGCCAAGTTCAATATTAAGAATATGCGTGGTTGTCAACTTCGTCGACAAAAGAATTGAGATCTAAATGGGTACCAAGTTCAGTAGACAATCCTTAAATAAAATGTCTTCTTAAGAACATACAAATCCTTATTTTTTCTACTACAATAACGTTAGCAAATATAAACGTATAACTCCTTAAATTTGAACACTCGAATTATATACACAAAGCAGATAACTTAGGATAAATTGATGCTCATGACTTGACTTGGCTAGTTTTTACAAGCAAGCCAATTTTTTCGAAGTGTAAGATATGGGATTAGACCGGTTTCCTTTATGAATTCAGATATTCAACAAAATAAAAATTACGGATAATATTGCATGCATATATTATTGCGAATGTAAAATAAAACAATATTAATCTGTTTCATACATATCTCCATATAATCACAACATAATGGTAACATAATAAAATAAAGAAATATAATATATATATAATATTGTGTAAGATATTATCTTACAATATATAAACAGCTACTTAGTTACGTATAACATAAAGATGATAAGTTGATTAGCCAAATATCAGATATCTTGTATGTAAAAACTATATTGCCAAGTCAAATCTTTAGCCAGTGTCGCGCAACTAGGAACAAAAAGATGAATGACGTCTATTTGCTAAAATTCCTAAGAATACTGATATACCTAGATAATAAGATAAGAGCTTGGTAACAGCTATCTTATTCACTTGCGTAAATCTATAGTTCGCCTAAGAGGGAATGAAACCACAATCCCTATTTAGTTTCACATTTTCGTAGGTTGTCACTAGAATGAACTCGGGAAATGTCTAATGGATCTCTTTTGGATCTATTTTAACCCAGCAAAATTCAATATGTCATCATTGTTTGAAGCATTGAGTTATATTACTAGAGTAGACATCACCTATCATAAGTTTGCGCATGTCAACATACGCTCATGAGCGTATGTTGGTTTAGTCTGTGGCGAGCACTGGTGGCGGTCGTTTCGAGAGCAGATTTACTTAAAACTTTTAAAAATGCCTTCTTGTGCTATGCGCTATTGCACCAACAACACCACAACAATAGTAAAAATACGGTAATCACTTTTCATCGGCACATTCACGGATATTTTTCATAATATTCATTTATTACATTTTGTTGTAATTTATAAGATGCGCGCCATACTGTCGGCCATTATTTCAAAGATTAAAAAATGTAGAAGTGACAAAGTCCTAATACTATTTTTTCCCTAATAGCTAAGTATAAGCCGTGCTAATGGAACATTAAACTTAATAAACTGACTATTTGAACCTTTAATATCAGCGTTTTAGCTCCAAATTAGCAGCAACCATTTGTTTTTATTTATTAAATCGTTTTTTATGAATTGACAGTGTTCAGTTGCTTTTTAGATTTTAGGTTCTACTCATTTTAATCCTAGGCCGATTCTCTCATATAAATAATGTCCGCAAAGCGGGTATGGTCTCCGAATATGAACCCATTGGCAATAATAAGAATAATAAAAATTAGCCGCCATCCATTTTAATTTCCAATTGCTTCAACACAAACAACAAAGTGCATCCTCGGGAAGTATACAGATATCCAGTATAAAAAAATTACAAATACCAAATGTCGATGTGATTCGTTTTTAAATCAATAAGTAGTTTTTTTTTTATATGAATATATTAAACCACGCTATGGCTTTATCTGAATCTAAACTCAGAAAAATTACGCATCTACTGCACGTTCACATACTCTTTGATTTTTAAGATGGCGGCCTGATTGGAAAACGTCAAGAAAAATGTTCCGGGTTGCTAGTCTATGCGTAGTAATAGTAAGTCAATGGTTTGAAGTAGGTGTCATCACGTCCCAACTTGACTTGGTCGTATCATATTACTTACAAAACATCGCGGCTCCTGTGTGTGAACATTATGTATTTTGGTGTTATTCCACCGAGAATGTTTGAAAAAATGTATTGTTCATGTTGGCAAGACTTGATTGTTTCCTGTGATAAAATGTATTGTGCCAATGAAGGCTGGAAATCCCATACAAGAGGGACATAAATTAACCATGGATCAGTTTGCTAAAATGATATTTCTATCTAGCGTATTTGTAACTATTTATCAAAAATAATTTCTTAATTAAATTTGTAATTTATTTACTTTTGTATGTAATTTTATGTCTTCAAATTCCTATTAGATTATCTTTAAAGTCCCTTCTTTCAAATAAAAAATAAATAATCTAAATCGGTCCGCGTGATAAAAAGCAATCGTTGAATAAACAGACACTAGGTTGTAATTTGTTAGTACCAAAATGCAGATGGCGCTGTGCAACGTTAACTTCTACTACGAGCTGTTTAAGATTTTTCAAGGAAGAATGGGGTCCTGACAACACGGGTATGGTGTATGAAAGTTTGTACGGAACCCTCGGTTCGCGAGTCTGACTCGTACATACTTGACCGGTTTTTTTTTTATGGGTGTATTAAATCACGCGTTGGCTATATCTGAATCCAAACTCAGAAAATTATCGCATCTACTGCACTATCACATTCTCTTTGATTTGTCAAGATGGCGGCCTGATTGGAAAACATCAAGAAAAATGTTCTGGGTTGCCAGTCTATACGTAGTCATAGAAATTCAATGCGTGAGATTGATTTATCTTTAAATAAACTTTATCAAGCGTACCCTTCTTGCCCGATCTTCCCCCGGCTAGACGCAAGTATCGAAGCGATAAAGTAAGAATAGCATCGAGTGAATCATCGTATTAGTATAATTGTGATTACACTATTAAGGTAGCAAACATGCAGACGGCCTGCCTGGTAGGCAGAAGCCGTAGCCCATGGATACTGCGAATCTTGAAGAATGGCAAGTGCGTTGCCGACTGTTGATTTGAGGATCCTTTATAGGTGTCGATGGCTAGAGACTCCAGGTCCCCTCCTCTCCGCACAGCCCGTCCCCGGGAGCTCTGGCGACGTGACGCTCCGCGTTCTAATGAGACTTGAATGTGGTCCGCGCGCCCGCGCCGCCGCCGCCGAGCTCACGAGTCAGGTCAGCGCCGGGAACACATTCAAATACGAACAGCACCCGTATCGGTGATCGACCTCCCTTGTAACGATTGTGTTTAAATATTGATTTCGAATTCCATTTACTACTTTCCCGCCGCTCACGGGACGACGGTGTCCTGGACCTGCGGGAGGCGTGCGCGGACACTAAGCCAGCACGTAGAGTCCCTACAAGACTCCCGCCAACCCGAACAAGAACTTTTGATACAAACTTACAACCTACAAAGCCACAAACTTTTCCTCTGTATAATATAAGTAGAGATATACATTCCCTAGCATAAATTTGCACATGTACCTAAACCTACTCTCGTGGGAGTATCCTTGTGTAGTCTGCGGCGGGCGCTTGTACTGAAATACAAGATGGCTGCCTGAAGGAAACCGTTAAGAAAAATGGTCTTAAAGCAAGCAAGTCAATGAAGTAGCCAAGGATTTTTTTTCCGAGCAATATTTCTCATTTAAGTAGTTGCATGCTAACCAAAATTAGCTAGGCACTTTTTTTGTTACAATTATAGTAACAGCAAATTCATAATAGGTATCTGGTGCAGCTTACTTACAATGTCAAGCCTTACGGTTCGTTCTCAGGCTCAGTAGAGGTGATGATGACTTCGACAATGTCAAGTTTGCTGCGCTTTTGTCGTCAAAATGTACTCCCAGGGAGCAACAACTTCCACGACATTTTCATGTAAAGTAATTGCCAAGAATATTTTTCTTTCAGTTTCAAAAAGTTATCAAATCACAGGAAAATGCATTGCAAAATCTCTTACTTCAAAGCCTACCTTATAAGCCCGTCTCTAGAAATGATATTATATCTATTCTCTATCAAAATGGTTTAGGATTTCGAGCTGGTGATTTTTATTGAATGTTATTGACGATCACATGGATTCTTGTAAATTGACATGTAATTTATAATGAAATCTTGTGGATAAATTAATCTGAATGGTCCCTCGCCAGCCTGCTCTTTACCCCCAACACCCACAGAGTCACATGAACCTAACCTACTACCCTTGAAGGCCGCTGCTGCTATTAATCTAACAAAGAAAGTGCCTACTTCTAGTTAGCATGCCATTCAATTTATATGTTTTTTTCTGTTCTGCTACTTTTGTCAATTCCAAGTAATAACTATCTGATTAGGTATTTAATTTGAAAAATAATATTGCTACGAGTATAACTCCCTCTTCGTTTTTGTCAGGGGTTAAAAACATAAGTCATTTTTCAACTGATATTTTCAGTGGATACCAGCTAATATATAAATGAAACTGCAATTGTCATATTTGTTTGCAAGATCTCAGTGCCACTCTTAAGCGCAATTAACACATGCCAGAAATTGCGTGCAAAAACTACATTGCGGGGTGTGATCGATCAATTGAACTCTGTATAGGTACATCGGTAACCCGCAATGTAATGAACCTTGCATGCATGCTATATCCTTGCATGTGTAAAATGCACTATAGGTGAGTTACTGACCAGGCGGGGCGGGATCGGTATATGGTATTTTGTTTTTTGACGTGAGCTTACTGATGTCGCAACTCATTACATTTGCGCACAGTAGTAATATCATGCGTGGAAGCGAGGCGGTGTGATGGCTGTACTGCATTCATACCGCCCAGCTTCCACCCATCCCGTTTCAGTCAGGATGCACTCATTTAACTGTAGGCGCGCAGTAAACAGTCGGTATTGACTCGACTGCAAAGAGCCGCCTTAGGGCGAGTATCCACAACAGCTATACTAAGTAGTGTGATATATGGTAAGTATTGTGGGTAGATCTAAGTTAGCGAATTATAAAATAAGGCGGGCATGTATGTTTCATAAATTCGTCTTCGATTAAACCCCCAACTGATAGTATATGCGCGTGTAATTTAGACTGCCTAGACTTCCTACACTTCAAAATTTCTTGATTTTATAGGTACCGCATCGGTCTGTGAGGAAAACATCCACCAATGGCCTCGCTCACGCATCTCTTACGGTTCAATCAATTTATCGGTGGATTGTTTCCCTCGCACACCGCTCTGTTACCGCTAAGCTGTGGTAGATACTCACCTAAAGCCTCTCACAGACTGGCGCGGCCTGGCCGTGGCGGACAATAGAAAACTTGTTATTAGCTGTCAAATTTACTGTGTTCTGCCACCGCAGGCCACGTCACATGATGCAGCTGATGCAGGCTTAATTCTCATAGAACGCACCTGCGCCGAGTTGGCCCTCGCCTCCTCCCCCCACCCCTGCGCGCCTGTCCCCCTGGCCCCGCCTCTCGCCGCCGGAGACCGCGCTCGCCGCCAAAAGGAGACGCTACACGGGCCGATATCGGCAGGACTGCATGCAGGCGGCCGCGTGATTCGGCCCGTGTGGATACGTGCCGCAAGCACGTCGGCCGGCCAAATCAAGGTCACTCCACACTGTGACCTTGCTTGGCAGTCCTGCCAATTTCGCCCGTGTAGCGTCTCCTAAACCATCGGTCGACAAGTCTAGCCCGACAGATGGCGTGTCAGTCCATTTTCAAATAAAGTTATTTGCAGGTGCTATTTACGATGTTATTTGATATCCGTCAGAAAGGTAGTTCTTTACGTAACTTTTCAAACGAGCATTAGGACAACTTGGCTGTCATTTTCCCGTAGGAAACATGACATTTAGATCTACCTAACGTACGTATGAAGCGTTACGCAATCGACCTGCAGGATATGTGTCTCTCATCTTGGGACTGTAAAGCGCGAATTACACATGCGAGAAATTGCATGCAAGTATAACTGCATTGCGGGGTTTGATAGATCCAACTCAGTATAAGTGCCTCAGTAACCCGCAATGTATTGTAACTTGCATCCAATTTCTTGCATGTGTAAATTGCGCTTAATGGTGGTATTCCACTAGTCCAATTTCTTTGTCCAAATTCTATATCCAATCTTTGATCAAATTTCATTGACGTAGTAAGTTACTCACTGCACATGAGACAAAATATTGGATAAATGGAATACCACTTTAGAGTGAATGTCACAGTGCTCGACACTGACCCAATAGTTAGCATCCTGAATCTTAATTCATAGCAATAAAGATGACAAGCAGCGTGCCAATTATTGAAATAAAAGTGTCGAGCATTGGGATTACCTTATTAGACCTAATCTTGTTGCATTTAGGTTAGTTATGCAAATCGTTCACCAAGAAGAAGGTATGTATGGTGTGGTAGTTTTTTTTGGAAATTAAACAAGAAATAGGTAAAATCACTAAAAATCATTGATTTATTTTTTTACATTAAAAGTTCAACAACATTGTTAATAATCCTACAGACGTTTACAAAATATTGACATAGAAAACTTTGATAAACATGACTAAGTTAAAACATAAGAGACAAAAACAATAAAAACCTATGAATAGTAAAAACAATATGCATGATTAATGCTTGAAATAGAAAACCTACAGATAAACTTAACTAAGTTGATACCTAAGAGATAAAAACAGTTAAAACCTTTGCATAGTAAAAACAGTAACATGATAGAGACTTGGCCTCCCCAACATGGAGTCTGTACTTATCCACAACAACAAGTTACTGGGGTCTACCTGACTACACATATTGGATTGAAATAAAATTTACATTTATTGCGCGCTCTCCTTCTGGCTTACGACTCGCGGTATCGAGTGCGCGCGATAAATATAACTTTGATCTCAATCCAGTACGTTCAGTCCGATAGACCCCCCGCTGTCCGCCCGCCCCCGCACCTCACGCCTCAACTTGCCAGGTGACGCGCACCGCATCACGCCGCCAGCAACCAACAGGACAACAATCTAACGCTAACAGAACCCTCTCAGCGCGTCCGAACACCGAACACAACACCTCCCCGCCCCGTATTACACCGCTCACTGTCGCGGCTGTATTCCACTCGTGATAACACATGTGGGATCGTTACCAAGATATCTGCACCGTCGCATTACTTCATAATAAACCAAATGAGGACAATATTGTATTGACATGATTGTCGTTTATTTGAAGTAATGCGTCGATTCAAAACTCATGGCCACGAACCCAGCTGCGACATTGCCTGCGATATTAGACTTTCTCTTAACCCATTCAATGCCAATGCACGCATATATGGGCCATGATGCTACAGAACGGATAAACGCTGCTACGCGCTACGGCGTAGCACGCGTAGCGTTGCTTCACCTCGAATGGGTTAAGGTGTGATTCCGTCTCCACCCGCAGCCGCAACAGACGAAGCTTTCAGCGGGTGAGAACAGAAGCGCACCTTAACCCATTCAGGACTAATGACTAACATAATATATGATTGATATTCGCTACAAACTACTGCGGTTAAAGCTACGTATGCTATGCCGTAGCAGATAGCAGCATTTTTTCTTTGTATCGAAAATCGTTTGTAGAGCCATGACACATATGTGATTAAATGTCCTTAAATGGGTTAACGCAAGGAATACGTGTGAGAGAGACGCAACACCGTCAGCAACACCGCGGGCACACACGCGGGAGTCGAACACGGACCCGCGCGGTCGCGCTTAGCGCGTACAGAGACATGATAACACACTCATCTCGTTCCGACACTATTTGATAAAAAGAGATGGATTCTTATCTTGTCTTTGTGAGGTGATAAACACGACCAGGCCTCTATTTCACCAACTTGACAATTTTCATCTGACCCTGACAATTCACCATACATTGCTTGTTCTAGAAGTTAAGGTGGTCGCCAGGTTACTTGTAGAACCAGCAATGTACGGAGAATTGTTTTTGTCAGGTGACAATTGTCAAGTTGTTGAAATAGGGTCCAGATGAGCTATTATCTGAATAATAACAAGAGCAGGTTCATCTCAAACCATTTGTTGGTAAACAACAGCGCGCCTTGAGCTCGCGGCTACACGACAACATAATCACCCGTTTACCGCGTTGTACTGGGGACAATGCTATTAATGTGTAAAAAAGTGTCATCGCAGCAAATCTAATAAATACGTATCGGACTTAGCCCCAACAGCCTGCAGAACAGAAAGATGAAGAAATTGGCTTTCTGTATTACTAGAATATATTGCATGTTATATCCTTGTAGCTAAGCGTGCTTTTTAATTTGTTATATATGTATATATTTAATGTAAGTAAATAATTTGTAAATTGTTTTTAACTATTATATTTAAGTTATTGATTGTAATTAACTAAATATTGATTTATTCCGAAATAAAATGATTACTATTATTATTACTATAAAGAGTATTAGGTATTCTACAAATCTACTAATCAACCCGCATGTGACACCCATGGAATCGATAAGCGGGTAGTAGGATTGTTTTCCGATATAGTCGTATAAAATGATTTAACTATGTAAGATATAAACGAATAAGCAACCCGGATAGGTGTGTGTTACGCGCCCCTCCTCCCCTCCCCCCGCGCGGCGCGCAGCATCCCGGTCGGCGCGCGGCGGCTGCACGGCTCCGCGCCCACGTACCCGCACACAGACGCAGCTCCGGAGTAGGCCGGTTTATAGTAGTAACCCACACCTGCTCGCCGCACATCCGCCAGCAGCTCGATAAGGCACGCGCAGTGCCACGGGTTATTGTAGAAGTGAAACGTGTATAGGCGGGCGCCTGCGCGCTTCAGGCTGCTGGCGAAGTGTGGAGGGAGGCGGGTGAGCATGTTGCCGTGTAGATACAATACGTCAAGCTTGCCGTTGTTGGAAAACATTTCATCAGGTATAAACCTGATCTTGTTATTCTCCAAGTATAAATACTTCAAATTGGTCATTGCGGTAAATACGTCAGGGCTGATAAACTGTATCTGATTGTTATACAAATACAGGTTTTCTAATTTTGTACACGCTGAAAATGTCCCGCTGTTAATTGAAGTCAGTTGGTTACCGTCCAGATACAACCCGGTCAAGTTGTGGCACTCCTGGAGGACGGGCAGCTCGCGCAACTTGTTGTGCGACAGCCTCAGCCATGTTACTGCGGGGAGGCCGGTTAATTGCCGTTCTGGGATTGCTGTTAAACTGCAACCAACCATATATAACGTAGTGGCCTCGCTGTCCACCGGATCCTCACGGACTCGCGTCCCCCACCCCCTGCCGCGCGCCTTGCACTCCGCCGTGGTGACCCAGTCAGCTCGCGCGCCGGCCGCCAGCAGCGCGGCCAGCAGCAGCAGCGCCGACGCCGGCCCTGCAACACGACCAGTGGACGGCTGTTTAACACATGCTTTATGCAATAATCAACACCTTCACTGCCAGGAACCCGCATAGCCACCGCCTACGCCGTAGTCGCTCTCCGCTACATACTGAACAGGAGACGAGCGTAGCACGTAGCGATTCTTGGCAGTGAGTGTGTTAACACATTCACGGCCACGCTAATCTCGTAGCGCTACGCCGTAGTCCGTAGCAACTTAAACCTCGTATGTAGCGAAACACGCTCGTAGCGCTCTGACGCACATGTGTCGTCATGGACCCTGAATGTGTTAAACAGGAAGGAAAAAAACCTAGCCAAGTGTGATTCGGACTCGCGCCCGAAGGGTTCCGTAGCATTATCAATAAAAATTACAAAAAAATTAAGGTTGATGTATGGGAGCCCCATTCCATATTTATTTTATTCTGTTTTTTAGTATTTGTTGTTATAGCGGCAACAGAAATACATCACCTGTGAATACTCTAACTGTCTAACTATCACGGTTCATGAGATACAGCCTGGTGACAGACAGACGGACAGCGGAGTCTTAGTAATAGGGCCCCGTTTTACTCTTTGAGTACGGAACGCTAAAAAGGAACGTCATATGGAAGGCAAATAACTTAAATATTAAAAATATACACTTACTAGCGACCCACCCCGGCTTGGCACGGGTTTATATGTATAATACATGCATGTATTATACATATAAATATTCCTCTTGACTTGAATCACTTTATCTATTAAAAAAGTAGTTTTAAAGATACACAGGGACATACATAGGGACAGACAGACAGCGGAAAGCAACTTTTTTTTATACTATGTAGGGATACGCAAGAGGAGACTTACTCATTGTTTTTAACTCATTCACTGCCCAGAACCTCTCCCCGCTACGCTCCGAGCCGATCCCGTGGTATTCCCGCTAAGTAACGAATTCCTAGCAGTGAATGTGTTAAACTATAAAAACTACATTCATGGATTTGGAAATTCTTCTACCTAGATTAAGAATCGAAACAGTCATATTGCTGAACTAGCTGCCCGCGCGGCTTCGCCCGCGTGTTGCAGAGCACGCAGGCAAACCCGCGGGATACAATATATAGCCTGTGTCCATCCATACAGCCCAATGCTGGTAACAGGCTTAAACCGGATAACCGGTTCCGGAGATTACCCCCTGCATACAAACTTACTAAGCCACAAGCTCACATACTTTTCCTCTTTATTATTATTAGGACTGATTATAGAAATAACCTCTTTAACTGCAGGAACCCGCCTGCATACGGGACACCACGGCATCGGCTACGAGCGTAGCGCGTATACTCGTAGAGCCCGCTACGAGATGCCGCGTAGCACTGTATGTGTGACGTCTACTAAGAAGCTACGCATGTGCTACGTAGCACCGTAGACATTCGTAGCGAACGACACATTTCACACTAGCTTTTGCCCGCGACTTCGTCCGCGTCAACTGCTATATCAACTTCTACTACCTTTTTGTTTTATTACGGAAGTAATATCTGGAATTTTATTATACGCATTAACACTTTCACTTTCGCGGCTACCTACGAGAAACACCACGGGATCGGCCTAACGTCCTCCGTAGCCCAGTTGGTAGTGACTCTGCCTACGAAGCTGGAGGTCCCGGGTTCGAATCCCGGTTAGGGCATTTATTTGTGTGTTTATCACGAATATTTGTTCCTGAGTTATGGATGTTATATATGTGAATAGGTGTCTATATATATTTATCTATTATATATATCATCACCTAGAACCCACAACACAAGCCTTATTGAGCTTAACGTGGGTCTAGGTCGATTTGTGTAAGATTGTCCCGTAATATTTATTTATTTATTTATCGGCTCCCAGCGCAGCGAGCGTTGGCAGTGCATGTGTTAATGCTGGTTATAGACCGGCATTTCCGGAGATGACCCATTACATACAAACAAACAAACTTACAAAGCTATAATCTCACATACTTGTAAGTATAGAGTAATAGATTATTTTAGAGATTATTATAGAGACTTGTATAGAGTATTAGATTATTATTAGTATAGAGTAATAGATTATTATAGATTCACCCAAATCTGTTCTGTCGTTTTCTTGTGTATAAGTTGGTAACAATCATGCAAACGCACAAACTTTCGTAAGTATATACTACTTAATATTATAAAATAAGTTTCTGTCAAAATTATATTTTTGGTAGCTACAAGCTTTTATTGCCGAATGTACTTTTCTGTATAGCGTCATCAACTATTAATTCAGACGATTCTAACGAGCCCAAACTCAACGGGGTTACGTCGGTTAAGTACTGAATTCCCATGGCCACCTTCTCTCTCCATCATCAGATCAGCTCGATGGTACCATAATATTAAATTATCATCCAAACTATACCTTTGCCCAAAATTTCAGCTCAATCGGTCAAAGATATCTGCTTCAAAATTGAGTTGCAACTTTTGATGGACAACTTACATACTTATAGACCGTAAGCCCACTCCCAATACGCCTACGTCTCATGACAACACGATACAATGCATGGCAGCAGGTCAAGAAAGTTGTGCTGAGCAAGAATAATCATGTACCTACCTACAAACGGGCGGAAGTACTTGGCAGACGGTGTATTTCAGGACTGACATACTTAAGTTTACTCTCTCTACGATTAAAGGGCTAAATGATGCCACATGTCTCGTACCTGTTGTCATTTGACCTACCCTTACAATCGTGTCAGGAAGTGAAGGATTTTTAAAACTTTCGGTCAATTTTAGGTGCGATAATCTGCTGATTCTTGCTCAGCACAACTTTCTCGACCTACGCCATGCATTTTATCGTGTTGTCATTAGACACATGCGTATTGGGAGTGGGCTTACGGTCTATTACATACTCGTACGAACAGGTCAAGTTAATATAAAGCTTGTAAAAATGAGTTGCCGGATGTATGTAGGTTCATAATTATGTAGGCGCCTAACTTCAGAATGGCTGCTTCTAATTAGCTAATTATTCTTTTTCTGCGTTTAAAATAGTCAGCACAAGTTTTTTGAATGTTTGGAAAATTGTACAAAAAGTGGAAGTTAGTATCATGCTGAGCTGGGTCTTACTTCCTAAACATTACATTTTGTGAGTAACTTATAATGAACCGGTAGTCACGAACATAAACGCTTGAATCTGTAGCTCTAGAGTATAAGTTTTTTCGATACATATACGTTTTCGAACGCGTTTGCGTTTAGTTTAAATTTGTATGGCAACGCGAATAACGCCTCTGGTGGTAACTATTAGGAACTACGCGTTTTCATACAAATTGAAACTAAAAGCAAACGCGTTCGAAAACGTGTATGTATCGATTTGAGTTCAAAATTCTCCGTTAAAAGTGTGAGTGAGTCAAAATAAATACTACCTATTATAGGGAGATGTGGCGTACAGCGACGCTTTGGGTCATGTCCTTCATTAGTAAAGCCAGAGCATACAGCTAGTTATTATTGTTAAATGACTCACCGGAGATGTTCAATAGATTGGCCATTTTTGTTTTCGTTCGTTGAACAAGGAAGTGTTGCAGCAGCGGGCTGCCGGCGGGGGAGCGACGGCGACTCGGCTGCTGGAAATCTAAAACAACTAGGTTTTAGAAAATTGTACAGGAAACCGAAACTTTAACAAAAACATTTTTTAATCCCGGACGCAGAACGAGGGGACTGTCTCTGTGTCTGTCTGAGCAGAGCTTCAACGTAGCTCCTTAACGAATAGACCGATTTGAATGCGGTTTTCGATCCGAAAGCTAATGTGATCGAGATGGTCTTTAGATACGTTTGAATAAAATCGGTTCAGCCATTTTTGATTTTCCGCGACTGAAATTCGAATGATCAACAAAGGTGCCACTAACTCACTCCACAAGTCTCTTCGTAAACATTTGTCGTTTGTTGATGGAGAGGGTTTGTTGAGGGTGGGCGGTTGGCTGTCTCTTAGCGACACCTTCAACTACGATAGGAAACACCCTATGTTACTGCCTCGTGAGCACAGACTGACGGCGTTGATAATCGAAGAATATCATCATAGGTTCGCCCATCCGGGGTTACAAACGCTACATTGCAGAACCTAATAGCCCAGGATTTCTCGATTTTATCATCGAAACGTGCAATCAATGCCGTCATTTCGACGTGTGTGAAACGCTTTAGGGTGCGCCAACAGATAGCACCTCCTCCCATCATAGTGAGATGGTAACATGGTTTACCTAGTTTAGTAGTCAAATACTCAGTATTAATGAAACAAAAACATTGGAATGAATAACATTTTTAGACAATAAAATATTATAGTTTATGGCCGTACTTGTCAGGAAAGAGGCAAATTATTGCCTTAAAGTTGTGAACGATTTCAATGGAAATCGATACAATACGAGTATGCATAAAGTCTTGTTGGCAACTCCAACAAAAGTTTTTAGATATAGTAACCAATTTTGTATCTGTCACTCTCTCTCTTACCGGCGATCCCGGTACAAATACACGCAGTAACACGAGTCGGCATTTTAATTTGTTTTTCCACGGAAATCCAGCCCATCCAACTACAAACTACAGTCCAAAACGCTTCATGGTCCTTCGAGCAAGAGATTTTGTGGTTTACAACAATCAAATCAATCAAGAGTCGTCGTGTCAAATTACCGCAAGAAGGGAGCAAAAAAGAAAAAAGGTCGCCATTTTATTCAACATTTACCACGGACCCAACGTGTATCGGCGCGAGAAGACAATTCGTCGGGCACCTGTACTTGGCCGTGTAATATGCAGCGCACCTATTTAACTCAGCATCTCGTTCCCGAGTCGCCTGCGCAAGCCCACGTGTGAGGAGCACCATAACGCAGGTAACCCGCGAGTAGGAGCGAGACGCAAGAGCGTGACCCTGTCAAGTGTAAAACAACACTTCTCCACGCTTTATAAGCATTAGCCGGCGCAAAACACTCGTCGGCCGCAAGGGAGACAACAGCATCGGCGCGACCGCAAGACTGACAGGAGTGACAAGGACGAAACGAGAGCAGTGACGGGCGAGCAAAGGAGGCCATTTTGTTGGTTGAAAACGCGTCGCTTTCTGTGTTCGTTCACGAATTTCAATTATATTATAAGTAATCTTAAGTCTAGTACGTCTAACACTTAATATATATTATCTTTGCGTGCTGGTCAACTTTACGTTTTAAATAGATAGTGTTGTGTCCAAAATTTTAGGACTACAGTGGCTGTATCAAGCTGAGGGCGGCGTGGCAAATATGTCTGAATCGGAGGAAGACTTGGGAAGGAAGATTAAGGCACGCGGATATTGTAAAACATCCATAACCAAGGCGGCATTGTTTGTCGAAAAACCATTGCAAGTGCATACGGTAGAATACCTCGAGAACAAGCGCAAAAAGCTGATCGATTCTTTCAATGAGTACGAACAGCTTTGTAAAGAGATCATGTTTTTGGACGAGGAGGACAAAGAAGACCACGAGGCAATGGAGGAGAATTACCTCACCGCTCTGTCAGTGATTGATCAAGAATTGAACTCAAGAAGAATATTATCCATTGCGCCCGCGCCACCTAGCCATTTGACAGCCACTGCTAGCAATAATAATAGGAAATTACCACCTATTACTATCCAAACCTTTGATGGTAAGTTTACTGAGTACATGCCTTTTATCAATTTGTTTACGTCAATGATTGATAACGATAAATCCCTTGATTCTGTTCAGCGGTTATATTACTTGCGCTCATTTCTTAAAGACGAACCATTAGATTTAATAAAAAACCTTCCAATCACAGCAGAAAGTTACACTGAGGCTTTGAAGATTTTAAATGATCGCTATAGCAATAAATATAGAATCACAGCGGAATATGTAGGGCAAATACTCGATTTAAAGCCAATAAATAAATCAACAGCGGAGAATCTTCGAAATTTTCTAGCATTAGTTAAACAAACACTGGCGGCAATTAAAAATAATGAGCCCAATGTTATATACTGGGATCCTATCTTACTGTGTATTCTGTCTCGCAAATTAGATACATTTACTGCACGCGCGTATCAGCTGGAGAGAGACCACGACACGAAGCCACTGCTAGTGGATTTCTTGAAGTTCATTGAAAAAAGGGCTCTCGCTATGGAAAACACCGAGCAGGGATACAGAGCACATCACCCTACGCAGTGGAGTGGCAGTAAGGTAGCAGCGCACGCCGTGTCAATGCCAGCATGCAGCTACTGTAAGTATACAGATCATAAATTATTCAAGTGCAAAAAGTTTCAATCTCAGACAGCGAACGACAGATTAAAGTTCATTAAAGAAAAAAAAATGTGTGTAATATGTTTAGGCGGGCATTCAGGGAAATGCAGATACCATTTTCCGGTGTGCAGAGTGCAAGGAGCAACATAACACTCTGTTACACTGCTATCCTGACCCATCTACTCAACCACCTCCTGTCGCATTGACAGGCAATGCAGATAATAATGTGCTTCTTCCCACAGCTCGAGTTAAGATTGTAGGATCTGACGGCACCGAGTACCACATCAAAGCACTACTGGATAGTGGCTCGCAGGTGTCCTTTATCACCTCGAAGGTAGTAAAATTGTTAAGAAAAATGCCCAAGCAGAGTAGCATAAATGTTATTGGCATAGTGTAAAGTTCTAGTATTGAACTTGTGTTTTGTGTGGATCTGTATGATCACCATGTGTGACAAGAATACACAGAATATCTTTAAGTTAGAGTGTTGTTTTATTTATGTTAAAAATACGTAAGACATTGTTTGTATATGTACATTCGTGATTGACATATATTTTTTCTAACAAGAAAAGCATCCATGGCAACGAACCACAGAGTTGCTAGTTGGTTCACCATACTTCACATCCTCGGAAGTTTTAAGAATTTAAAGATAAATTCTTCAGTCCCATTCTGAAACTTAAATCTGTTAGTCTGGGCCCGAACAGAGGCTTTGTAAGCATGTCAGCTAATTGAACCTCAGATGGAACTTGATTGACATCAAAATCTCCATTGGCGACACATTCCCGAACGAAGAAGTGTTTCAGCTTAATATGTTTCGTACGCTTGTGGTATTCGTACTTTGGGTTGTGTGCGAGATAAACGGCTGACTTGTTGTCTAAGTTCAAGACAGGTTTCTCTATATTGGTCAGATCATTGAATAATCGATTCAGCCATACAATTTCCTGAGCAGATTCACTCGCTGCTATTATCTCCGCTTCAGTTGAAGATATCGACACTGTAGGTTGTATCTGGCTTCTCCAGCTTACAGCGCCACCAGAGAATAGGCACACTATACCGGATGTTGATCTTCCAGTTGTCTGGTCTCCTCCATGATCTGCGTCGCTGTAGCAGACCAAATGTGATGGTGAGTTCTTCGAGAATGTCAGGCCCTTATCTAACGTCCCTTTTAAAAAGCGGAAGATGCGCTTGACAAGCATGACGTCCTCCTTAGTAGGTGCTGCTAGGTTTCTGGATGCGACTCCTACAGCGTATGAGATGTCAGGTCTCGTACCTACTGATAGGTAAGCTAAAGCACCCACAGCTTGTCTGTAAGGAAAGTTCGTCTTGATACCTTCATCTAATCCCGTTTCATTTTCTTTTATGATGGGTGACGGAGCTGGCTTGCACTTGGACATTCCATATTTTTCTAGGACTTTCTTTGTGTATGCCTTTTGACACAAGGATATGGTGCTATCCTTTCGTACGTTTATTTCCATTCCAAGGAAGTACGACGCAGGTTTGGTAGTAATTTTGAATCTTCCTCTAAGTTCATTCAAAAACTCTTCGCCTGCTGTTGTCGAGTTGTGCGCTACAAGCCCATCGTCTACGTAGAGAGCTACAATGACTTTTGATCGGTCTTTCGTTCGGACATATAAACACGGATCCGCATCGCTCTGTTTAAAACCAGATTTTAGCAGGAACTCTGCGATGCATGTGTTCCAGCAGCGTGGTGCCTGCTTTAAGCCATACAGACTGCGTTTTAACTTACAGACCCGTTTCGTCCCATCTCGATAGCCTTCGGGCTGTTTCATATAGATTTCTTCCTTTACTTCGCCGTTAAGAAAGGCGGTGGTTACGTCGAACTGAGTCAGTTTTAGGTTTTCACGAACAGCCACTGATAGTAGCGACCGCACGGTGCTCAGTCGAACCACTGGACTGAACGTCCTGTCATAGTCCACTCCTGGTATCTGGGAATAACCCTTAATGACCATTCTGGCCTTATACCTTTCGACGGAACCATCAGGGTTCATTTTTATTTTGTACACCCATTTGCTTGGTAGGGCTTTGCGTCCCTTAGGTAGATCGATTAGGTCCCAGGTGTGATTTTCCTTTAATGACGTCATCTCGTTTTTCATGGCTTCCTGCCACTTGTATTTATCAGGAGATTCCATCGCTTCTTTGTAAGTGTCAGGTTCTTTGGGCTTGTGCAGGTTTTCAATCTCTTCAGCAGCAGCCATGATAAAATCATCATATCGCTTAGGAGCTGGGATTGCTGACCTGTCTCTCAAAGATCTTGTTATGGTTTCCTCAGCATCTATATTGACAAGTTCGTCACCATCGACATGGTTGGAACTGGAAAGGGACTCATAGTGAGACTCGTAGTCGCTTTCGTTGTTTACATGTTCCAGTTGTTCCGCTAGTTCAACATCTTCAGTGCTGTTTACCAAATTTTGCTGCAACGTGGTGTCGAGATTTTCGGGGTCAGTTTCGCTAATGCTGTCAAGTGGTGAGCCGTCTCCATCTTCAATACCGTCAAAGTGAATTGTTGCTTGTTTACGTTCAGGTTTTGACGTTTTCAAAGGTTTTGGACGTTCATCGTTGAAGAGATCGGTGATATCATGTTTGTGTGTTTCGTCGTAGAACATTGATTTCATCACGCGGATATCTTTTGATGTAACCACTTTATTTTTGGAAGGTAGTAGGATTCTGAACGCTTTTGAGGTTTCAGAGTATCCAATAAACATGCCAGGAATTGCTTTTGGTGCGAATTTGTGACCACTAGTGCCTTTAATAAGAACAAACGTTTTGGAGCCAAAGATATAAAGGTGATTAATGCACGGCTTTCTGCCAACCCATGCTTCAAATGGCGTTTTGTTCTGGATGGCACTGTTCAGACTCCTGTTGGAAAGGTAGTTAGCAGTCATGACAGCTTCGCCCCAGCATTTTAAAGGTGCTTTCGCGTCGATGAGTAAGGCTCTTGCTTTCTCGATCAGAGTGCGGTTTTTTCTTTCAGCTACTCCGTTTTGGTGCGAAGTGTAAGGCGCACTAAGCCTTCGTTGTATCCCGCAGCGTTTCAGGTAAGCATCAAATTCTTTGTTCACATATTCGGTGCCATTATCCGATTGTACGGCTTTTATTTTCTTCCCTGTGTGGGTTTCTGCCATTTGTTTGAACTCTTTAAATTTCTCTAAGACTTCGCTCTTGTTTTTCAACATGTACACGCGACTGTAGCGACTGTAGTCATCAATAAAGGTGACGAAGTATTTGTTTCCGCTTAACGTGGGCGTTCGGATAGGTCCACAAACGTCGGTGTGAACGATTTCTATGAGTTCAGATGTACGTTGTGTTGTTTTCTCACGGGGAGCTGGTACTCGGTGCATTTTAGCTAGAATGCAGGTATCACATTCTGGTAATGTTTCTGATGCATCGAAGTTCAAACCGAGTAGAGTTTGGTTTTGGAGTGCATGTTTTAAATCGTTGGCGTTCATGTGCCCAAGTTTTCTGTGCCAGTCATAGATATTCATGTTTGCCGAGTCCGTTTTCATTGAGGATGTCGGAGCTATGTCATCTTTATCATTGGCCAGGTTGTTGCACTCATGCTTGCTTGGTTTGATGTGGTAGAGACCATCTTCTTCTTTGTGAGCAGTGAGAGTTATTCCAGCTTTTGGGTTGCTGACTGTCGCTTTGTTCTTTGTGAAGAGGACAGAACAGCCGGCATCTGTCATCTTGCTAACTGACAGTAGGTTAGTGCACAGACTAGGAACGTACAGCGTGTCCTTCAGGTGAGTGAGTGCTTCACCGTCTCCATTTTTCGAAATGAAAGAGACTGTACCTTTTCCTTCAATCTCTGCAGTGCAGTCTTCAGTTGCGAAGTTAAGTTTTCTGGATGTTTTCTCGATATTTTTAAATAGGTCTCGTCGATAGGTCATATGTGATGTGCAGCCGCTGTCCAGGACCCAAATAATGTTCTCAGTCTTCTTGTTGCGTGTAAGAAGGCACTGATTAGCATAATTATTCCGATGAGAGTCAGTGTTTAGTTTCTTGGATTTCTCATTGTTTTTCTTCCAGCAGTTTGTACATACTTTGTGATTCTTGCGTTTGAAAATGTTACCTCTTCGTTTGCAAATTCGGCAGGACGCGTATAATGCTTCTTCTCCATATGAGGATTCAGGTTCGTCGGTATTGGTCATGTTTTGGTTATGACGTGCTTCAAATTCTTCAAATATTTTGGTTTTAAGCTCTTCTGGCTTCGGAAGACTGTCGCGCGTTTCAATAGCAACTCTGAAGTTTTCATAATCAGGAGAGAGACTGTATAACATCATGATTGTTAACAAGTCGTCGTTGATGATAACGTCCATGTCAGCCAGTTTGTCCACTGTATCCATAAACTTGTTCAGGTGACTGCGTACGTCGTGTCCTTCTAGTTTCGTTAGGATCAGTTGTTTTAGTAGAGACGCCTTTCGTGCGGGTCCCTTACTGGCATAGGTATTTTTCAGTTTGTCCCAAACATCTTTGGCAGTTCCGCAGTTTTTAATTTGTTTAAGCTCGGATGGAGCGATAATAAGGACGAGCTCAGATTTCGCTAATCTGTCTTTATCGACGTCGTCGGCGGTTGCGTTCGAGGACAAGGGTGTCTCAACGTATTTCCAAAGTTTTTGTCTCACTAGGACAGCTTCTGCTTGTATTACCCATGTATCATAGTTGTCTTTCGTGAGTGCGTCTATTTTTGCGCTCGACATTTTATATGGGTACTTACGTTTGGTATTCTTGCAACATCAAAGCTCTGCTACCATGTAAAGTTCTAGTATTGAACTTGTGTTTTGTGTGGATCTGTATGATCACCATGTGTGACAAGAATACACAGAATATCTTTAAGTTAGAGTGTTGTTTTATTTATGTTAAAAATACGTAAGACATTGTTTGTATATGTACATTCGTGATTGACATATATTTTTTCTAACAAGAAAAGCATCCATGGCAACGAACCACAGAGTTGCTAGTTGGTTCACCATACTTCACACATAGGCAATTCAAAAAGCAGCATAAACGCATGCATCCCCTTAGAGGTACATTCATTAAACTCTGCATTTAAAACTACAATATCGTGTCACATTGTTGACCAAATAACTTGCAATTTGCCTCAAAGTAAATTTGATATCTCACAATTTAAGATGCCAACTGGCATTATATTAGCTGATGAGCAGTTCAATGTCCCAGGAGAAATAAATATGTTAATTGGCGCTGATGTATTTTTTCAGGCGCTCTTGCCAAGCGAATCAAAACAGTTGGATCTGCTCCCGCCTGCGGCGAGCCATCAGCTGGCATCATTGCAGAGTGGGCAGCCACCGCTGCATAAGCTGTATGTAATAAACACAGTATTCGGCTGCATCATTGGAGGTAATTTACCCTCCCATATTGTTAAACCTACATGCAACAAAGTAGTTTTAAAATGTGAGTTAAATATTAATGAAACTATGGCACAATTCTGGGCCAATGAGAAGGTCCCAGAAATACTCAATGAAAAAACTTCAGAACAGGAACTTTGCGAACAAATATTTCAAAAATCTGTCAAATTAGAAAATAACAAATTTGCAGTAGATTTACCTTTAAAGTTGCCCTTATCAGAGGTTAATTATGCCCTTGGAGAATCTTTCCACTTCGCTATGAAGCGATTTATAAACCTTGAAAAGAAACTGCATGCAAATCCTGATTTATTCATGCTGTATCAACATTTCATACACGAATATTTAACGCTCAATCACGGTCACTATGTTGACATTGAGCTGTATGAATTCAATAAGGAACCAACTTATTATCTTGCTCATTTTCCTGTAATGAATATTAATAGCAAAACAACAAAATTAAGATCGGTTTTTGATGGGTCTATGCTCACGAATAAAAAAATTTCCTTGAATGATTTACAGTTGAATGGCCCAGTGCTTCAACGAGAGCTGTTCGACATAATTATGTTATTCCGTCTAGGGAAATATACATTTACAGCTGACATTAGGCGCATGTTTAGGAACATTCTCGTCAATCCCGCGTTTACTTCATTGCAAAATATATTATGGAGGGACAGCGTGGATGAACCAGTAAAATGTATAAGATTAGACACAGTGACATATGGGCTTAAGTCATCAAGCTACTTGGCGACACGCTGCCTACACGAGCTAGCAAACAAGTTTGAAAAAACACACCCTCTAGCCTCGTCGATTATCAAAAATAATACATATGTCGATGACATTATTTACTCGAATGACAATTTGGACACCACTATCCAAGCGAGAGACCAACTATGCCAGGTACTCAAATTAGGTAGTTTTGAAACTCACAAATGGGCATCAAATTGTCAGGAAGTATTAGTCAATATTCCGTCAGAGCTTCAACACTTTGACAGCTTAGATTTGCAGAAAGACAATTTTAATATGAAAACATTAGGCTTGCAAATTAACACAAAAGATGATAATTTCATAATCTCAAGCCCGACACCGCATGAAACAGATAGGCTAACAAAACGAAGTATACTTAGCGATATTAGTAAAATTTATGATCCTATGGGGTACATTAGCCCTATCGTTGTAACAGCAAAGGCTATTATGCAAAAGTTATGGTCAGCAAACACCAGGTGGGATGACAGCCCTCCTGTTAATGTAAAAACAGAATGGCTGCAATTTCTATCTGATTTAAAACGGATGCAACCCATCCTATTGCCGAGAAACATAGACATTTCAGATTCGCAGACAGCAGAGCTAATCGGTTTCGCAGACGCTTCCGGCACGACGGCCTACGGTTGCTGCATCTATCTGCGACTCACCGACGGTTCAGGTACAAATTCTGACACATATTTACTCTGTTCCAAGTCACGCATAAATCCAGTGCAAAAGAAAGGCATGACGGTCCCGAGGTTGGAATTAAATTCAGTTCTTTTACTTTCAAAGCTAGTCGCGAAAACTTACGACGTTTTAAAGCTCAAACTGGACATAAAGAATGTATATTTGTTCAGCGATTCACAAATAGTGCTTGCATGGCTCAAAACCGAAGTGACTAAACTTCAAGCATACGTTGGGAACAGAGTGAATGTGATTAGGCAGAACACGCATAGATGGAGCTGGCTGTACGTCAACACGAGCGAGAATCCTGCCGATTTAATCAGCAGAGGTGTCCTACCGACTGAGCTGACCAGCAACAGTCTATGGTGGAACGGTCCCCCATTCCTGCAAGACAGTAAGCATGATTTTAATTGCTGTGTAACTAGCTTACCTCTCGATGTGCCGGAGATGAGGAAACCCTGCTCGGTGTTTTCTAGCAATTTGGTGTGTGAAAATCCACTTGATTATCTTTTTTCTCGCTTATACAAGCTATCTGACATTAACAAAATCATAAGGCTATTTTCATACATTCTGCGTTTTTTAAATAACATAAACAAGCATAAAGATAAAATAAATGCGACATTTTTAGGCGCTGCGGAGTTGAATAACTCGCTTATGTTAATAACAAAATATGAACAAAATAAATATTTTAAGACCGAAATTAAACTTTTAGTTGACGGCCATAACATTAAAAGCTTAGCAAATATTCATCCTTTCCTTGACGAACAAGGAATCATTCGTGTTGGTGGAAGGCTTCATCATGCGAATATTTCTTTTTCTCACAAACACCCCGCTTTACTGCACAAGGATTCTTTTATAACTGCCTTGCTCATACGGAGTGAGCATGAAAGGTTGCTGCACGCAGGACCTAGGCTTGTACTTTCGAGTTTGAATCAAAGGTTTTGGATAGTAAATGGCTTAATTCAAGTTAAGAAAATTACTCATAAATGTATAACTTGTTTCAGAGAAAAAGCGACTGTAGCGAAACAACTGATGGGTTCCTTGCCACCGAGTCGAGTCACTGCTACTAGTCGAGCTTATGAAAAAGTCGGAGTGGATTTCGCTGGGCCGATACAAGTCAAACTCTCACGCGTTAGGCGATCTGTAATAGGTAAAGGCTATATTTTAGTATGTGTGTGTTTTGTGACGAAGGCAGTTCATCTAGAGCTGGCTTCAGACCTAACCACAGAAACCTTTCTGGCGTGCTTGAGACGATTAATTTCAAGACGAGGGTTGCCCACTGAAATTCATTGCGATAACGCTAGTACATTCAAAGGCGCGAGGAACCGGTTAGTTGAGCTTTTCTCACTGCAGTCTTCAGAGAGTCACAGAACGCAAGTACACGAATTTAGCTCTCAAAAAGGTATAGACTTCCATTTTATTCCTAGCTACTCGCCCACGTTTGGCGGGCTCTGGGAGGCCGCAGTGAAAAGCACTAAGTATCACCTTAAACGAGTATTAAAAGCTAATGTATTAACATATGAACAATTGACAACAGTCCTTTGTGAAATAGAGGCTGTCCTCAACAGTCGACCATTGTTACCATTGTCATCAGAACCAAATGACTATTGTTACTTGACACCTGGACATTTCATCATAGGTGGCCCTTTGACTATGTACCCAGAAAGTGATGTAACTGGGATACCACAAAATAGGCTTAACCATTGGAAACTGTGCCAAAATATAAAACAAAATTTTTGGAAACAATGGCACAAGTATTACCTGAACATATTACAGAACCGGCCTAAGTGGTTAAACGACACTTGTAATGTAAAATTAGGTTCATTAGTCATTCTAAGGGAGGATAATATCCGCCCCATGTCTTGGCCAATGGCTAGAGTTGTCAAATTGTTCCCTGGTCATGACGGAAAGGTTAGGGCGGTAGAGGTTAAGACCCCTAATAACAAAACACATATTCGTGGTATTCATAAAATATGTATATTGCCCATAGAAGATAATTAAAATTATTGTATATTTTTAAGTAGTAGCAAAATCACTAATAGACGGGCACCACTTTCTTTGTAAAGTTTAATTTAGCTGGATGCCGACAGATGTCACCACTGTCTATGTTTGCTAATAATGTTAAGATTTATTTTGTAATAATTTAAGGTCTAGTTTACTGTTAGCATTGTTTTTAGGTTTAATGAACTTCAAGTTTCACAATAAGGAGGCAATTTAGTTTTAACGATTATTTTTCAAACGATATAATATGTCAAAATATATAATATATCAAACTTAATGTCAGTAGCCATTCGTTGGTGAGGCTGGCAGCATGTTGGCAACTCCAACAAAAGTTTTTAGATATAGTAACCAATTTTGTATCTGTCACTCTCTCTCTTACCGGCGATCCCGGTACAAATACACGCAGTAACACGAGTCGGCATTTTAATTTGTTTTTCCACGGAAATCCAGCCCATCCAACTACAAACTACAGTCCAAAACGCTTCAGTCTTTGGTCAAAACATACACTTTATTTTGAGTTCTGTTACACAAAGCTATTGTCTATTATCCCATACAATGGCCTACGGTTGTTAAATGTTTATTCCAGACAGAGGACTACGCTGACGCCTTTAATATTCTGCTAGTTCGAGCAAGAGGCAGCAAGTCAGTTTCGGGGATTTATCCTCTTTTCTAAGTTGTAATTATTATCTAAAGATGTATGTACTTTGACTTATTTTAATAACTTGTAACTAAAGATTTCACGGTCTTGCAGATAAAAATCTTTTTAACTTGGTAATTGGTAAAAATTATTTGGAAACTATTTTACCCGTGAAATAAGCTGTCAGTTATAAGTATGAGTACCTATTACGTCGCTATGCACTTCGTGTTACCAGCATGTGTTATTTTTTGAAATGCGACTTTTATCGTGACATGCAGACTTGCTGGTCAGAATCTAGTGAATAGGACTTTAGGTATATCGTCTAGAAAAATAATCTATTGAGGGAAAACGCGACTAGAAAACTCGCATACATATATTAATTAAATCGACTAAGAAAAAAATTAAGTGGGACAAAACGCGAATGGAAATTCTGCAACGTGGAATTAAGGAGTTTGGGGAACCAATCTAACCGCTCGAGCTGGGTTCATTACGTAACGTAACACGTCCTATACAATAATATTTCCTAGTTATACAATTTTGTGTGTAACTTACTATTCAAATCGTTCGTTCGTAGTAGATATAGGAAGTCGCAGGAGCGGGCTGCCGGCGGGTGCGGGAGTCGGCTGTGCAGCTAGTTGCGGTGAGCAGAGGAGGTGGCTCGGCTGCTGGAAATCAAAAACAATTAGGGTTTAGAAAATTGTGCAGGAAACCGAAACTTTATCAAAAACCCTTTTTCTTTAACGTGACTTATTTTAATCACCAGTAACGGAAGATTTCAGGGTCATGCAGCTGAAAATCTTTTGTATTATGGTAATTGGCAAATATAGCAATTTTACCTATGATATAAGCTCCAAGTTTAAGTACATATGTATTATTATGTATTACGTCGCTATGCACTTCGTGTTACCAGCATGCGTTACTCCACATGAGTATGTGAATGTCAACCTCGTCTAGTCTGGGTGCCTCTAGTAAGCGTTCATTGTAAACAAAGTCCTAGGAAAGCACCCTTTCTAGCGTTGGTATCGGTGTAGGATACGCTGCAGGATACTCTCCCGCAGCACTCCCGGAAGACCGGTGTGAAGTTAGCGGCCTAAAGTTAGCGGCCTTCGATAACCCGACCAAATTAAGAAGTCTAAATTCTCTTTCGGTCAATTTGATTGATTTCCAGACACTAAGACACTTTCAAATGTACTTAAGGGAAACCTTTAGGGCAAGAGCTTTCTAAACCAGCTTTCAGATCTCACTTATCGAGATTCCTTCACTGTCTGTGGCTGTCACAAAGTTAGCGGCCTAAAGCCTTCATACACTTTTCGGTAAATTTGAATAACTTCCAGACAATAAGACACTTTGAAATGAAGTGTAGGTATACTTTGGGGCATAAGCTTTCTAAAACAGCTTGCAGATCATACTTATCGAGATTCCGTCACTTTCTGCGGCTGTCGTGAAGTTAGCGGCCCAAAGTCTGCATACACTCTTCGGTCAATTTGATTGATTTCCAGACGATAAGACACTTTGAAATGAACTTATTGGAAAGCTCTAGGGTATGAGCTTTCAAAAATAGCTTTCAGATCTTACTTAACGAGATTCCTTCACTTTCTGCGGCTGTTGTGAAGTTAGCGGCCCAAAGTCTGCATACACTTCTCGGCCAGTTTGATTGATTTCCAGACAATAAGACACTTTGAATAGAACATAAAGTAAAGCTTTAGGGTGAAAGCTTTCTAAAACAGCTTTCAGATGTTACTTAACGAGATTCCTTCACTTTCTGTGGCGGTTACAAAGTTAGCGGCCCAAAGTCTGCATACACTTTTAAGTAAATTTCTAGATGATAAGACACTTTGAAATGAACTTAGGGGAAAGCTCTGGTGTAATAACTTTCTAAAACAGCTTTCAGATGTTACTTAACGAGATTTCTTTACTTTCTGCAGCTGTTGTGAAGTTAGCGGCCTAAAGTCTGCTTATGTACACTATTAGGACAATTTTTTTGATTTCTAGACGATAAGACATTTTGTAATGATTGATAGGGAAAGCTTTAGGCAAGAGCTTTCTAAAACAGCTTTCAGATCTTACTTAAAGAGATTTCTTCACTTTCTGCGGCTGTTGTGAAGTTAGCGGCCCAAAGTGTGCATACACTTCTCGGCCAGTTTGATTGATTTCCAGACAATAAGACACTTTGAAATGAACTGAAAATAAAGCTCTAGGGTGAGAGCTTTCTAAAACAGCTTTCAGATGTTACTTAACGAGATTCCTTCACTTTCTGTGGCGGTTACAAAGTTAGCGGCCCAAAGTCTGCATACACTTTTAAGTAAATTTCTAGACAATAAGACACTTTGAAATGAACTTAGGGGAAAGCTCTGGTGTTATAACTTTCTAAAACAGCTTTCAGATCTTACTTAACGAGATTTCTTCACTTTCTGCAGCTGTTGTGAAGTTAGCGGCCTAAAGTCTGCTTATGTACACTATTAGGACAATTTGATTGATTTCTAGACGATAAGACACTTTAAAATGAACTATAGAGAAAGCTTAGGGCAAGAGCTTTCTAAAACAGCTTTCAGATCTTACTTAACGAGATTCCTTCACTTTCTGCGGCTGTTAAGAAGTTAGCGGCCCAAAGTCCGCATACACTTCTCGGCCAGTTTGATTAGTTTCCAGACGATAAGACACTTTTAAATTAACCTAAAGAAAAGCTCTAGGGTAAGAGCTTTCTAAAACAGCTTTCAAATGTTACTTAACGAGATTCCTTCACTTTCTGCGGCTGTTGTGAAGTTAGCGACCCAAAGTCCGCATACACTTCTCGGCCAGTTTGATTGATTTCCAGACAATAAGACACTTTGAAATGAACTTAAAGAAAAGCTGTAGGGCAAGACCTTTCTTAAACAGCTTTCAGATCTTACTTAACGATATTCCTTCACTTTCTGCAGCTGTTGTGAAGTTAGCGCCCTAAAGTCTGCATATGTACACTATTAGGACAATTTGTTTAATTTCTAGACAATAAGACGCTTTGAAATGAAATATAGGGAAAGCTTTAGGGCAAGAGCTTTCTAAAACAGCTTTCAGATCTTACTTAACGAGATTTCTTCACTTTCTGCAGCTGTTGTGAAGTTAGCGGCCTAAAGTCTGCATATGTACACTATTAGGACAATTTGATTAATTTCTAGACAATAAGACGCTTTAAAATGAAATAAAAGGAAAGCTTTAGGGCAAGAGCTTTCTAAATCAGCTTTCAGATCTTACTTTACGAGATTCCTTCACTTTCTGTGGCATTTACAAAGTTAGCGGCCCAAAGTCTGCATACACTTTTCGGTAAATTTCTAGACAATAAGACACTTTGAAATGAACTTAGGGGAAAGCTCTAGTGTAATAACATTCTAAAACAGCTTTCAGATGTTACTTAACGAGATTCCTTCACTTTCTGCAGCTGTTGTGAAGTTAGCGGCCTAAAGTCTGCTTATGTACACTATTAGGATAATTTGATTGATTTCTAGACGATAAGACACTTTGAAATGATTTATAGGGAAATCCTAAGGCAATAGCTTTCTAAAACAGCTTTCAGAATTTACTTTACGAGATTCCTTCACTTTCTGCGGCTGTTGTGAAGTTAGCGGCCCAAAGTCTGCATACACTTCTCGGCCAGTTTGATTGATTTCCAGACAATAAGACACTTTGAAATGAACTTAAAATAAAGCTCTAGGGTGAGAGCTTTCTAAAACAGCTTTCAGATGTTACTTAACGAGATTCCTTCACTTTCTGTGGCGGTTACAAAGTTAGCGGCCCAAAGTCTGCATACACTTTTAAGTAAATTTCTAGACAATAAGACACTTTGAAATGAACTTAGGGGAAAGCTCTGGTGTAATAACTTTCTAAAACAGCTTTCAGATCTTACTTAACGAGATTCCTTCACTTTCTGCGGCTTTTGTGAAGTTAGCGGCCCAAAGTCCGCATACACTTCTCGGCCAGTTTGATTGATTTCCAGACAATAAGACACTTTGAAATGAATTTTAAGAAATGCTTTAGGGCAAGAGCTTTCTAAAACAGCTTTCAGATCTTACTTAACGAGATTCCTTCACTTTCTGCAGCTGTTGTGAAGTTAGCGGCCTAAAGTCTGCATATGTACACTATTAGGACAATTTTATTAATTTCTAGACAATAAGACGTGAGTATTGACGTACGATTTGGAGACTCGGTAGAGTTTTAAAAACACCAAACGCAAGTTAATATTGTGAGGATTTCAGTGGAAATCTCGGTAAGTGTTGTTGTAGGTATGTGAACGTGTGTACTAATTTTGTTTTGAGTTCTGTACAAGTACTGTTTCGCGACAAAAGGTAAGATGTTGGCAAATACAAATAAAAAAATGTGGATCGTGCTTGAATGGTAGGTAGAACGGTGACTGCGGTTAACTTATATAAAATAGGGTTACGATTAAAATAATAAATAAATATATAAATAATAATAAATATTTGCTGACAATCTTACACAAATCAACCTAGTCCAAAACTAAGCAAAGCTTGTACTATGGGTACTAGACGACGCGACGATATAGATACTTATATAGAGAAATAAATACTTAAATACACAGGAAACATCCATGACTCAGGAACAAACATTCGTGCTCATCACACAAATAAATGCCCTTACCGGGATTCGAACCCAGGACCTCTTGCTTCGTAGGCAGGGTCACTACCAACTAGGCTAAAGCGGTCGTCGGCTAGATTAAGGGTAGACATATTGAGGTAAATTTAGCAAAATAAATAGAAAAATAAAAAGTGGGGTAAATGTGAATGGAAGGAAATTCAGCTAAGTAGAATTAACTAGTTTGAGGAACCGATCTAACCGCTCGAGCTGGGTCCATTTCGTGACACGGCCTATATACTAATACCATCTTATTTCCTAATTATACAATTTTGTATTTAACTTACTATGCAAATCGTTTGTTCGTAGTAGAAATAGTGACGCGAGTTGCGATGAGCGGGAACGGCTGCTTGGCTGCTGGAAATCAAAAATAACTAGGATTTTGAAAATTTTACAGGAAACCGAAACTTCAAAAACCCTTTTTTTTCTCAAAAAGTTTGTTTGTACCTACATACGCTTTAACGTGACTTATTTTAATCACCTGTAACTGAAGATTTCACAGTCATGCAGCTGAAAATCTTTTGTAATTTGGTAATTGGTCAAAAATACATGGATACAATATTACCTATGACATAAGCCGTCAGTAATAAGTACCGTAGGTACCTATTACGTCGATATGCAATTCGTGTTACCAGCAAGCGTTATTTTTGCGGGTTTCTGTGATTTGACTCACTGGTCAGAATCTAGTGAATAGGAATTTAGGTGTTATATGTTCGTATGCCGAAAATAGAAATTTATTTTTTTTAAAAACTGGCCAAGTGCGAGTTGGACTCGCGCACGAAGGGTTCCGTAACATTATCTATAAAAACGGCAAAAAAAACCACGTTTGTTGTATGGGACCCCCCTTAAAAAAATATTTTGTTTTGTTTTTAGTATTTGTTGTTATAGCGGCAACATAAATACATAATCAGTGAAAATTTCAACTCTCTAGCTATCACGGTTCTTGAGATACAGCCTGGTGACAGACAGATGGACAGCGAAGTCTTAGTAATAGGGTCCCGTTTTACTCTTTGAGTACGGAACCCTAAAAAGTAGAGTATGTTACCTAATTATGATAATTGTTAAAAAAACACAAGTAGGTAGAAAGAAAAATACATACATACATACATATATACATACAATCACGCCTTTATCCCTAAAAGGGGTAGGCAGAGCACATGAAACTTGTGTTCCAGTGCCACTTTTAGCATTAATGTTGGTATAAAAGATAGACAAAATGTGATGTTGCAGTGATAGGTTGCTAGTCCATCGCCCACAACACACTTCAACCCTGTTCCCTTAGTCGACTCTTACAACACCCACGGGAAGAAAGGGGGTGGTGCTATTCTAACCTGACACCACACGGGAAAGAAACGCTTCTAGAAAACAGTCAGTCTATCAATACGTGGGATTATGAAGTACTTATATCGTCTAGAAAAATTATCAATTGAGGAAAAACGCGACTAGAAAACAATCGGTTTGTCAACACTTGCATTTAAATAAATCGACTAAGAAAAAAATAAAGTGGGTAATAACGCGAATGGAAATTCTGCTATACGTGGAATTAACGAGTTTGGGGAACCAATCTAACTGCTCGAGCTGGGTTCATTATACAATTTTGTGTGTAACTTACTATTCAAATCGTTGGTTCGTAGTAGATATAGGAAGTCGCAGGAGCGGGCTGCCGGCGGGTGCGGGGTTCAGCGACGACGGCGGGAGTCGGCTGTGGAGCTAGTTGCGGTGAGCAGAGGAGGTGGCTCGGCTGCTGAAAATCAAAAACAACTGGGTTTTAGATTTAAAGGAAACCAAACTTTAACAAAAACCTACTTTTCTCTTAAGATTTGTATGTACATGCGGTACTTTAACGTGAATTACTTTAATCACCTGTAACAAAAGATATCACGATGATGCAGCTGGTATCTGAATCTTTTGTAGCTTGGTAATTTGACAAAATAGGTAAATATCCACGCTAAAACATATAACTTGAGATGCTTGTTTTGAATAAGGTGTAGGTAACGTTATTTTAAATGAATAATGGATACGTACAGTGACGGAAGTAAAACCAAAAAGGTGTCTACTATTGCATGGTTGATTTTAGTATGTTTATTGTAAATTTTTTGAAACACAATACCATAGTATAAAGAGGGCGAAGTATGTTATCTTCATACAAACGCACCGCGCGCGGCTTGTAAGTATGTGTGCGCCACAGTATCTGTCGCACACTTAAACAAAATCTCGACCTACTTCGCGTGCAAAATAACATACTTTGCCCTCTTTATACTAAGACAATACGGTCGCGTTCTTTTATAAAGGACCCTTTTCGCAATAAAAATTATTTGTATTCCTATACAATTTGACAGGATTGTCAACCTTAAGTGACTATACCAAATTATAACAGCGTATAAAGTAATATAATAATAATACATACATACTCTTTATTGCACCACGACATGAGAGATCTCACAACAAATAGCGAAGTAAATTTTAGTAACAACAGGCGATCTTATGGCTTTAAAGCGATCTCTAACAGTCAACCTAACTAATTTGAGTTAAGTGATTTTAGCTTGTTTGTGATTATTTATTTAAACTTTATGGTACAGTAACAAGTAAAAATACACAAGGCTGACTTAATGCCATAAGGCATTCTTTATTAGTCAACCTTTAGCGTAAACAACACAGATATAAAGATAAATTACCAATTAATGAATCGTTTTGTAAATGTACCTATTAGTTACACACATTTATTTAGTTTTGGTGACCTTTTTGGTTCTATAGAGTTACTTGAAATCGTTTTGAACAAATAACAAAATTCAAAAATACACGCTATTTGAAAAAAAAGTAATATGGATATATTTATTTATATTTATATTTATTTATTTGGTATTAATCATACACTGTCAATTGGGTACATTATAACTTATAAGTAAATTAAAATTAAAACCACAAATACTGGCTTACAAATGTCCCAAGAATAATATTAAAAAAAATGTTACATAATGTCATTGAATAAGAATAGCTTGAATATAAAATGATGAAATAGTAGATTGAATATGTCCGCAATTAAAATAATATGATACAATCAAATAATCAAAATACTATGTACTGTTGTCACAGGGAATCGAATGAGTGAAGAAAAACAGATAAAAAAAATTACTTACTTGTTTTTAATGTTTAGCAGCGGCGCTGGAGTGGACAGCAGACGGGAGAGTGAGGAACGGCCGGCGCGCGACGCTTTTTATACCGTGACCTTAGTGATAACATAACATAACCGAAAACAATCTAGCGCAAACCGTCATCGAGACAATTGTTTACTTAAAAGTCGTTCGAGTATCCTTATCTCAATTTGAAGACAAGTGCTAATTTTATTTCGTACAAATAGCACATCTTTCAAGCCAAGGTAATAACTTTTTTAAACAATCACACTAACGAAAGCGTTACACAAAACTTAAACAATACCAAGACTTGCACACCTCTATACAAAAACTCTGTACCTACAGGCGGTCTTGTCGCTAGAAAGCGATCTCTTCTAGACAACCTTAGGGTAGCGGAAACCAAACCTAACCAGTAGGTACGATTCATAATAGGGACACAGCAGTTATTACAACAGTGATACTACATAGATTAAGAATAATAAAACTTGGCGAGCATCGCAAATAAAGACGCCACGAGTGTTTTTAGACCAGTTATACACCGTTGCATACAATACTTTATCTACGAAATTTTTAAAATAAATAGCAGACTACATAATAGACTTTTCAGGAAGAAAGTTTTCTATTCTTTCTTTTGCTACTCATCAGGTAATTTCTTCAGGAGTGCAGTTATTCATTTCTTCGACCATTTTAAAAGGAACGTACACTTTTGTCTTCACAAGAAACACGAATAAAATCTTCATAGTTTATCATCTTTCGTCTTTTCATTTTGAACGGTAGTTTGGTGGGAAATCGGAAATATGACACCTCTTGTTTATGTTTTGTTTTGTTTTTAATTTGTTTGCACTTGCCATCCGAACCAACCCGAATGCGGACCCGAACCGAATTCGAACTGTTTATTTTTATAAATGATACCAAGAATTTATAAAACATGTAATTTAACACACAAGAAACGTTAGGGCCGTCTAGAGGGGACTATTACTTGAAACCAACACTTAAAGCTCTTTGCAATTTAAATAACAAATAAATAGTTAATACGTACTGATACTGTTGTGAAGCAAACACGAATTTGTAAGTGGCAAAATCTATCAATCCCACTAAGTTTTGAACAACAACACGGCACTACACAAGATTTGGAAGCGGTAAGAATCATCTTTTGACCGTTTAACTTTCAAAATGTCCGTTGTTTTTTTTTTTTTTTTTTTTTGAACCTGACTGTTGCTATGATAGGACGAACCCAATATAGCAGTCGAGTTGCGTGAGTCGAGTTGCGTGGTTGGAGGGTAGCTTGGGGAAAATCCAAGGGGAAACTCCGGCACGACCACGCGGGAAGGGGTAAACACTGGAATACTCTAAGAGTTTGCGCTCCAGTGAGATTGGTTGAACGGTTTCAACCGAATCTGAGGTGTGAGTGGTGATGAACTACTGGGATTGCTGGTTCGCTAAACCTACCCTAGCTGAGAAGAGTCCAGCAAGAAACTCAGCTAGGCCCGACATCGGTCGGGTTTGTCGGACTGACTCTACCCGGTATGCGGCGGTACCGGGACGAATATGGACTATAAGTGTCTGTGTTGTCGCGATCACGCGGTGGACGTCCCCGCCGGCGGGAACGCTGTAGTGTACGCGCTGAGTTGGACGCCGAAAGTGCAGCCTTCCATCTTTCGATGGACTCTGTGATTTCGTCGTCCGGATCCATGAGTGTGTGCCTAGGACGCCGGACCGTGCGGCCCCTAATCAGTGAACGCCGAGTAACGACCGCGGGGGGAGGGACGGGAACGTAGTCAGCAGCCTTCCTAATTAACGGATTCCTATGGTAGGGAGCGTTGTCAAAATAACGTCTGGCAGCCTGCTTAAAGAAACCATACATGGTGCTAATCCCCATGTCGTGGTGCAGGCTGAGGTTATGTCCGTTGTATGCGCGCTCTTGCTTTTATAGCCTCGGTGCGGTCGGTCGGCGTGACGTCACAGCTCTGCGACGCGCGTTGCGCCGGCCGATGGAATTTTCCACGGCGGCCAGCCGTGGTGTGACGAAAGCGTCGTCACAATAAGACCACATTTGTATTACCTATGTTTCACAAATAAAAAATCTGAATCTGAATCTTAATGTTCGAAGTGCGTTTAATTGGTAAAAAGTTACAACGGTGCAGACGTGAGATTACAAATTAACTTAATTTTTTAGAACTAAATTAATTGATCGAGGTCGATCACGACCTTACGCGACCACAATGGAAGCATAAGACACTTGGTTCACCACACTTTTCACATGACGTTAACTCGGTCCTTGTATTGGCTAATTGCCCACTAAGCAAAAGAGCAATCGATTTTCGAGAACATGGGATGACTGATGGCGACCCGTGAGAGCTGGCCGTGGGAATCTCGTGTCGTAACACACAATAGATGTTGATTTATTATTATTGTAGTAAATAATTAATAACATACAAATGAAATCGTAAATAAAACTTTTATTTCGAAATATTTGTTTGTGAAGTTGGTACCACTGCCATAAATCGGCAGATAAAAAAAAGTTAAACAGTGCTTTTTATGAAAAACGTATGAACCATAAAAGTACGCTAAACAGTTCGTTTATATGCCATAGAGCATAGAGTATTTTGACTACAAGCCTGCATCACACTGGCGCGGCCTGCGGTGGCGGACCACAGTAAATTTGACAGCTAATGACAAGTTTTCTATTGTCCGCCACGGCCAGGCCGCGCCAGTCTGTGAGAGGCCTTATTATTAGTGTTATTGTACTTGAGCTACAGCCTATATAAATTATAGATAAAGGTACAGGAGTAGAAAATATATTTAAAAAACCTATTGCGGTTATTGTTGTCGCCACGGTATTTTCATGCTGGCAAACCGAAAACAACGCCATGAAGTTGACGGCGGTCCACCAACCTGAAGTTGACGGTGGCGCCCTCTGCAGCAGAACCGAGTTATGGTGCTGAGGAAAGAGATCCAGCCCGACACTTTGCCTTCACCAGCGTCGCAGACGGTCACATTGGTATCGTTCCAGAGTGGTTTCCTTATTCTTTGAATTAACGGTAACATACTAGTAGAAAATATTGTGCCACTCCCCAAACTTGGTTACTTGATTTAAAATAAAGCTTAAAGTAGTTTTTCCTTCCATAATATGGCTGTATCTATTTAGTATCAATAATTAGTCTACAGTTTGCCTTTAAAATAATATAATGCACTTTGGTTAACGTTTATCGTTTGCTTATGATTTCCCATAAAATTGTATATTAGTTTAAGGCTGCATAATTAATAATGTGATTAAAGAGTTGAATATAATTATATTGTGTGTGTTTCTATTATTATTTAATTTAGGGCGACCCGTAACGTTTGCTCTTGAATGTAGATAAAATAATTAATATCTGGGCGACCGAGCTCTGCTCGGGTGAGAATAATTTTTCTATTTTATATTTATTTTTAATTTAATTAAAAAAAAAAGATTATTTTCAAGCAAAATAAAATAAAATGAACTCGGCTTGGAATTAAATATAATTAAATATAAACCCCCCACTATAAAGGAAACCACTAATACAAAAAGTTACACAACAATAGTATTTATAATTTACTTTAAAAACAACTCTCATAATACCCCCCTTTCTACTACCTTAAGCAGCTATAAGAAGGCTTTTCCGATTATTAAACGAATCCCGAGAGGCGCGAGACCAGCTGTCGCATCAAGTCTTGCGAGGACGATTGATGAATGCTTAGGCGATAATTCTCCGTCAAGCTGGGAACGCCTTCTTTTGTTTGCGTTCAATACCCTCCATGTAGCAAAAGATAACACCCGCCAGTCTCTCACATCAAAAATAAAATCCAACTGTTCCCGTTCTAACACCATCGACGCTTCATGTAACGAATTCAACCAAAAACACTACTCCCGCGATGTGTTTAAGGTAGTAGAGGGGAAAGTAAATGACGGTGACCTGAAGGGTGCTGCACAAATCCTTTTCTCCAGCGACACTTCAGCTCCCGATACACCAGACACGCTAGCTTCCCTGCAGAGTAAGCATCCACCAGCACCCGCAATGCTTAACTACCCTGATCCGCCCAGCTCGGCTCTGCCTTGCCTGCAAGCCTCCGAAGATGCAGTAATGGCTTCCTTGATGTCATTCAAGAATGGTTCTGCCGGGGGCCTGGATGGCATTACACCACAGCACCTAAAATATCTTATCGTCGGGGTACCGGGTAGCCGGAATAACGACCTTCTATCTAGCATCACTCGTCTCGTCAACTTTATGCTTGCAGGCAAGGTAGACACCGGAATAGCTTCCACCCTGTATGGTGCCAACCTCTGTGCACTCGGCAAAAAAGATGGCGGCATCCGCCCAATTGCAATTGGTGCAACATATAGAAGACTAACCTCTAAAGTGTGCTGCAGATACATAGTCCAGGATCTGGAATCTAAATTCAAGCCAACCCAGCTCGGCTTTGGCTCAAAAGGAGGCTGCGAGGCCGCCGTCCACGCCTGCCGTACTTTCCTTTGTAACTCCAAAGATCAGGTTCTGCTTAAGGTTGACGTCAAAAATGCGTTCAACTCTGTCAACAGAGAAGCCATGCTGACAGAAATCCAAAAAGAGATTCCTAACTTATACCCGTATCTCTGGCAGTGCTACAGCTTGCCTTCAAATTTAATGTATTACAACCATAGCATACTTTCGGCAGTTGGCTGTCAGCAGGGCGACCCCCTGGGCCCAGCCATCTTTAGCCTTGCTATCCACCCAATCATTTCGGCCTTAAAGTCAAAATTTAACATATGGTACCTGGACGACGGCAGCCTCGGAGGTGAAGCGAGCTGCGTATTGGACGACCTATCTTTCCTAATTACAAAATTCCATGAAATCGGTTTGGACTTAAACATGAGCTATATTTAAGCCAGGAAATATCAAACAAAACCAAAATTGTCGACGATTTCCAAAGCATCTGCCCAGGTATCAAAGTAATGACTAAAAACTCGCTCCACCTCCTTAGAGCCCCAATATTTGAAGAATCAATCCCAGATTTCATCGACAATCAAATCATCCGTTTCTCCGAATACTCCGACCGCCTACTCAAAATTAATTCACACATGGCCCTTTCTATCCTCCGGTTTTGTCTATTTGCTCCCAAATTCACCTATCTGATGCGTTGCAGTCCATTATGGAAATTTCCCGTATCTTGTGAAAAAATTGATTCCATCCTACACTCCCAAATTGAAAAAACCCTAAACATTCAACTGAACAACAGGCAATTTCTACACGCCACCCTTCCAATCCGATACGGCGGTCTGGGTATCCGGCAAATTTCGAGCGTCGTTCTTCCAGCCTTTCTCTCCTCGGTCCACAGTACGATATCCCTCATTGGAAAAATCCTCGCTCCATCACTCCGTGATATTGAGATATCGTGCTTGACCGAGGCAGAGAATGCATGGAAAACGGCCTGTCCCGGTAAAGAGCTGCCAATCAACAAAGGTGTCCAAAGAGTCTGGGATGAACCACTCTGCCACCAGGTCCACGACTGGTTACTGGACTCCGCCTCGTCAGCCTCCGAAAAAGCCCGGCTCCTGGCTTGTTCAGAAAAAGAGTCCGGGTTCTGGCTCCACGCCTACCCTTCGGCCCATTGCGCGACACTACTCGACAACAACTCCCTTAGATTAGCTGTCGGCCTCCGCCTGGGTTCCAACATAGTGGTTCCCCATCGCTGCCCCTGCGGCGCAGAAGTAGATCGTCTGGGCCACCACGGCCTTTCCTGCCAAAAAAGCGCAGGCCGCTTCGCCCGTCACGCTTGTTTGAACGACATAATCCGTCGGGCCCTTGCCAGCATAAACGTTCCAGCCGTCCTAGAGCCACCTGGCCTCTCTCGCGACGATGGCAAGAGGCCCGACGGTATGACGCTCATTCCGTGGCAAATGGGACGACCCCTAGTCTGGGACGCCACTTGCGTGGACACATTGGCTCCGTCCCACTTACCCACCACTTCGCAGAGGGCGGGCGCAGCGGCAGCATCGGCAGAGGCTGCCAAACGCCGCAAATATACGGGCCTTGCAGGCAACCATGTGTTTGCGGCTTTCGCAGTAGAGACGCTTGGGCCGTGGGGTCCAGACGCCCAAGATCTATACCGGGTCCTAAAAACACGTCTTTTCGAGCACACTGCTGACCATGGGACTGGCTTGTTCCTCGGTCAAAGAATTAGCATCGCCATTCAGCGAGGAAACGTAGCCAGCCTTATGGGTGTCGGTAGTTGGTAAAATGCACATCCACCCGCATGATGATGATTACTGAATAAACAGTCTTGAAGTACATCTCGAGTATCATTCACGCATACCTTGACATGGCGCAGCCGGTATTTAATTAAATAGTGAGCTATAGTGTGAAACTTAAAGAACAGTACTTAACGGGGAACGTACTTAAAAATTAACATATATAAATATGGAATCAGTGTTGACGCCGCCGTCACCTTTTTGTTATGATCAAAGTATATTAAACGTTACGACAGGTAGTTTAAGTGACAGTTGGAATAAGTGGAGTAAAGGGTTCCAAATATATTTCGACGCGTGTGAACTCTCAAAAAAATCATCGGCCATACAAATAAACATATTGTTACACATAGTGGGTGAACAATGCAGAGAATTGTATGAACAAATCAATGTGAAGTGTGCAACGGTAAAAGAAGTTTTAAATGAATTTACAAAATATTTTGACCAAAAGAAAAACCTAACAGTGGAGAGACATCGATTTTTTACAAGAAATCAGGCGGAAAATGAAACTATTGAACAATATGTGTTTGATTTAAAAAAGCTATCAAGCTCTTGTGAGTTTGGAACTCTGTGTGATTCCTTGATCAAAGACCGTTTGATATGTGGCATTACGTGCAAAGCTATCCGAGAAAGGTTATTACGCGAAGCAGACTTGACTTTAGAACAGGCTATGGAAATATGTCGCGCCGCCATTGTGTCCAAAGTGTATTCGGAAAAGATAGTCCAAGAATCTCGAGAGCAATCAGTGCATAAAATAATGAAACAAAATGATCATTTACAAGACAATGGTGACGATAATAATGTCTGGCAAGTAAATCAGCAAGGTGGTTATGGCTCATATTACAACGGTCGCGGCAGAGGAAGGTTCTCGGCGTCGGCGTCGCGCGGCGGCCGCGGGGCCGGGCGTGGCGCGCGCGCCGGAAGCAGGGGCATGGCGTCGGCGGGTGGCTGGCGCGCACGAGATTCGACCGCGACGGCGCGCTCTGAGGCTGGCATGAGCGGCGGCGGCGACCGAGGGACGACATTCAACGCGTATAACTACAATAGCCGTAGTTGTAATAAGTGCGGTATCAGGCATGATAAAAATGCTTGTCCCGCATATGGGAGGCAATGTTTACGTTGTTCGCGCATGAATCACTTCTCACGCATGTGTGGCGTGTATCAAATAGAGGAGTCAGATCAGCAGGTAATTTATTGTCTTAAAAATGAGATAGATGAATGGTCGATTGATTTAAATATTAATAATACGAAATTGGGGTTTAAAATTGATACGGGAGCCGACGTAAATATTTTGCCTATGAAATACTTACCTCAAGTGGGTTTAAATAAAGAAAACTTGATACCTACTAGCACTCGGTTGCACGGTTACTCAGGAACTAAAATAAATGTTTTAGGGAAATGTTACTTGAAAGTAGGTTATAAAGATGATGTATATTTTTTGGAATTTAAAGTAGCTGATGTGACGTCCACTCCTATATTAGGCAGTCATGATTGTAAACAATTAAACTTAATAAAACGAGTGTTTTCAGTTACCGAAACTGATAAGATAGATTTACCGGCTTTCATTGAAGACTATCGAGATGTTTTTCAGGGTATAGGTTGTTTGCCAGGTAGTTACAAGATTCGGTTGAATCATGACAGCAAGCCAGTTGTGCATGCTCCAAGGAAAGTGCCAATACCGTTGCGTGAACAAGTTAAGAAAAAACTCGAGGAAATGGAGACACTTGGGATAATAGCAAAGGTCGAGGGCCCTACGGATTGGGTCAATAGTATAACTATTGTTAAAAAGCCCAATGGGGATTTGAGGATATGTTTAGATCCAAAAGAGCTGAATCAAGCCATAAAAAGAGAACACTTCAGGTTGCCTACATTAGACGAGATAGTTTCGAATTTGTCGGGAGCACAGTATTTCAGCACGCTGGATGCTACTAATGGTTTTTGCCAAGTGAAAATAGAGAACAGTGATTTATGCACCTTTAATACGCCTTTTGGTAGGTATAAATTCTTGCGTATGCCGTATGGAATTTCATCGGCATGTGAAGTTTTTCACCGTAAAATTTACGAAAATTTTGACGACATAGAAGGAGTTTGTATGTATGTAGATGATATTTTGATTTATGCCAATACAAAATCAGAACACGACGACAGACTGAGACAAGTATTGGAAAGATGTCGTAAAATTAATTTGAAACTAAATTTCGGTAAATGCAAGTTTGGTCTGGAGGAAATTAAATATTTAGGGCATAGAATTACGAGGAAAGGGTTATATCCAGATGATAGTCACATCTCGGCTATCATCAATATGCCTAGGCCAAAAAACAATAAAGATGTAGAACGTTTATTGGGCTTAACAACCTACGTGGGTAATTTCATACCTAACTTATCTGATAAAACCCAACCACTCAGAGAATTATTAAGAAAAGACATAGAATGGCATTGGACTGAGAGACATGAAAATACATGGAATATAATAAAAAAATGTTTGTCAGAAAAACCAGTGTTGCAATATTATAGCATGAGTAGACCCGTAACTTTATCTGTTGATGCAAGCAAAAGTGGTTTGGGTTGCGTACTTTTACAAAATAGCCTACCAGTATGTTATGCATCGAAGGCGCTCACAAACACGGAACAGAGATATGCCCAAATAGAGAAGGAGTTGTATGCATGTGTACATGCATGCGAAAATTTTTACGGCTATATTTATGGGCGCACTGATATAACCATTGAAACTGATCACAAGCCGCTAATCACCATAATAAAGAAACCGATTGTAGATGCCCCGCCTAGGTTGCAGCGTATGCTATTAAGGCTTCAACCCTACACTTTCAAGTTAGTATACAAACCGGGAAAGCAGCTGCATATCGCGGACGCGTTGTCGCGCGCCTACGAGCCGGCCGCAGCGCACGCACACACTCCGCACGACCTGCACGACGATCTTACGGAAGCGATACGTGCCGTGTGCGCATATAATGAATTGACAGATACGCACTATCTAACTTTACAGAAAGAAACGGATCAGGATAGTGAGATGCAGCTGTTGCGAAAATACATTAGAAAAGGATGGCCAGAAGAAAAAAAAGATGTAGAAGACATAGCAAAGCCGTACTGGCAATACAGAGAAGATTTAACAGAAGCAAATGGATTATTATGGAAAGGATGTAGGATAATCATACCTAGAAAGTTACGTGCTGACATGCTTCATAAAATACACTATGCTCACTTAGGCATTGAAAAATGTATGTTAAGAGCGTGAGAGTTGTTGTTTTGGCCGGAAATAAATAATCAGTTAAAAAACTTTTAAAAAATAAATAAATAAATAAATCAGTTAAAATTTCTAACTGTCAAGCATGTTTAACGCACAGAAAAAACAACACAAAAGAAAAATTAATTCCGCACGAAGTCCCCAAGAGGCCGTGGGCTAAAATAGGTATTGATTTATTTCATATCCATCGTAAAAATTATTTATTAGTTGTTGATTACTACAGCAAGTTCATCGAAGTACGTGAACTTCACAGCACATTGTCACATACAATCATAGATGTGTTGAAATGTATGTTCTGCAGTCACGGTATCCCAGAGACAGTTATGTCGGACGGAGGGCCACAATTCGTGTCACGTGAATTCAGTAATTTCGCAAAAGAATGGCATTTCAATCATATACGTTCTTCCCCCCACTACTCGCAGTCGAATGGCCAGGCAGAACGTAGTGTGCAAATTGTTAAAAATATAATCAAGAAATGCACGTACACTTCAACTGATTACCGTCTAGCATTACTAGAATACCAAAATACTCCACTCAATGAATGTTTACCATCACCAGCCGAGATACTTCAAAATAGAAAGTTACGTAGTATTTTGCCATTACGTGAAACAGCACTAGACTTGACAGTTAACAAAAGCGTTAGAGAACACTTAATCAATCGGCAGAATACTTTTAAAACCTATTACGACAGGGACGCAAAACAATTGTCACCTCTAAAAGTAGGTCAAATGGTAAAAATAAAACATGAAAACAAAGGTATTTGGAAAAACGGCAAAGTTAATAAAATCTTAAGAAATCGCTCATACGAAATTTTAACGCAAAATGGCAATAAAGTTGTTAGGAATAGACGTCACATCATACCGGACTCACAGTACCGCCCCCAAGCCAGCTCGGAGTACGGTTTCGAGTTCGATCACGTGCAACCGACGCCCGCGCAGGCCGCACCGACCCCGGCTCCCGAGTCAATTCCCGCCTCACAAGTTAATGTAAATACAAACCGAACTGATTATTATGTAACTCGTTCCGGCAGGACAGTGATACCTCCCAGTAGATGGAGCAATTGGGGAAACACAATGTCTATTAGGTAGGTATATAAAATAAAATGGTAACCATTAAATGTACAAGTAAAAAAAAAAAATGATAATTATTATTATAAACAATAGGTACATGAGCATGTTATAAGTAAATAGGTACCTACTTATAGTATTGTTATGATTAAAAATGTTAACTCATAGGTTTTTGCAATAAAAATAAAAATGTTAATGCATTGAATTAAGATATAGCGCATGTTTAGTTCATAAAACTACTAATTATTATTAAATATAACTAATACTATAGGTACTATAAGATTTCTTGGCAATCTATGAAAAAAAAAAAGCATAGATATGTTTAAGCATTTCATTAAAAAGTTTATAATGCATAAATATATTACAAGAATATGCCATACTAAGGTTATATATAGTTAAGACTTGCTAAGAAATGTAATTTGTAGTCAATACCTATTTGTTTGTTATTTTTATTTGAGGAGGAAAGATGTCGGTAGTTGGTAAAATGCACATCCACCCGCATGATGATGATTACTGAATAAACAGTCTTGAAGTACATCTCGAGTATCATTCACGCATACCTTGACAATGGGCACCCTACCTCAGAGCGCCGACCTGGGGGGCCGGGGGACTACTTTATAGAAAATTTGTAAATATGCACATATTTATTTATTTTTTAAGCTGTAAGTCTTTGTATATATTTTAATTGTAAAAAAACAAAGTTAAAAACGACTTCAATTCAGTACTTCGCCAAGGAACATACACATTTCCTTACCGGTATAGTGGGAAACAAATGAACTGCTTTCCGTGAGCGTTGATTACCTATTACAGAAAACACCCAAGTCGCTATAAGTAGGCCAATAATATTTGAGGAGTTCCGACGATTCCTCAAGGATCTTAAAATCACATTTGGCACTTCATTAATAAGAAAAAGTGCATAGAAATACCACAGAACCCAGTCATCCCCCGATGATTAGGCACCAGGCTCGCAGGTTTTTTTCAAGAAAAAAAAAAGGTATATGAACTGCTCAGGGTCCGATAATGGAGCAGAGCTCTCTAGATAGAGTTAGGTTAGTAACTTTTGCTTTACACAATGCTCTTTAAACAATAATTATACATAAAGCAAAAATAATATTTTTGAAAAACATTTCTACTGTTAAAATTTTCGAATAATAAAATACAGATTCTAGAAACCATATTTTTATACCCACAAAGTGAAAATTTACAACCAGAAATTATAAATAGGAATACGTACTGTCATATTTCTAGTTGTTTAGTTACATAAAGCCTCAGCAGTGATACTTGACAGTTATCGTGTTTTTGTCGCGGCGCGAAAGGGTAGACTCAGAAGGCTCACATGTGGGCGTTTAACGTGATACTTTCACAACTTTGGACCTTTTTCACGGCCGATATTAGTGATAGCCCAGCGGCGCCTGCGAGTCGGAAACCATAACGCAGGTTAAGCAACGATGGCAGCGGCCAGTCTTTGGATGGGTGACCGCCTGTTTGAGTGGTTACTATAAATGAGCGCTTCCGTGCTTTGGAAGGCACGCTAAGCAGTTGATCCCGGCTGCTGTCTATGACAGTAGTCGTTAAGCCGAGTTAGAGGCCTTCGGGCGGCTTAAAAACCTCTTACAGTCGAGTTGCCCACTCACTTGACAAAGGGGGGACAACTGTCACTTGCGTCCGCAGGAGCTACCTTTTTTTTTTTTTTTTGTTTAGGGGGGGAAAATGCGTTACGCATACCACCCGGGTGCAGGGGGTGACCTGAGTGGTTATGTGGGACTCCCGTATGAGCTAATGAGACCCACGGTGTACCCACTAAAAACCCCCCCACTTGCCGCCTCGCCGCCTTTTGTGGCGAGGTTACGGGAACGCTTGCGCACACATCCGCGACCCCGCCGGCGGCAGCCGCCCACAGGCGGCTCCTTCGCGGATGCCCAGGGGCCCTCCACGTGAGGCACGCCAGATGTTTTGGCGCGCCTGCCTCCTCGATCTCCACCTGTTCAGTAGCGGACCCCCCTGAGTCCGCTACGAGGAGATCATGGGTGCGGGAAATCCAGCACCCGGTGGCGGATCAGGTCTGTGGTTCCGCCACCGACCACGTCTCGGCCGCAGAGGATAGGGAAAGCGGCGCACCGTAGTACCGGCATTCCTCTTCCTCTGCGGTCCCACCAATGCCGTTTCAGCGGAACGGCCCCGCCAAGGTCGCAGGGGGTAGGGAGAGTGGCGCACCGTTATACCAACACGCCTCTCCCCCTGCGATCCCACCTCGGCCGCAGAAGATAGGGAGAACGGCGAACCGTAATACCGGCACTCCTCTTCTTCTGCGGTCCCTCCCTAACGCATCCTAAGCAGGCTTAGGCAAGCCCGCTAGGAGCGCCCTCCTCGGGCCAGCCGGCAGCCCAAACAGGCCGGCCCTGGGTGCCTCTTAGCTTCGCCGTGGGTGACCAGTCCACGGTTACTAAGCCCCCCCGCCCCGACAAGGCGGGCACCCTCGAGGGGGCCGCAGGAGCTACCTACCACAACCCTGCACGTGTCCCCTGGGTGGTACTAAAAAGTGACAAAACTCAAAGGCCAAAATAAATAATGTATGCCATACGATTAAATAAAAAATAAAAGTGACAATAATATGCATAACTCAGCATTTAGAATCACAAATTCAAAGAAAGGCATTTAGTAATGCCAGAATTAAGTCTCAGATAATGATAAGCACCATCTAGCGAGCATAGTTTTGGTTCAAGTTCAGTTCGATAGATGTCACTGATGTTATTTTTGAGCTATCTTAGCCCAATGAAAATAAAAATCTTACAAAAAGTGTTAAAAAGGTTTCATTTGATTCTAAAATTATTACCGAATCACTAAACCGACTTTTTCCAACCTACATAACCTTATGAATAATAATATACTATTCAAAACCAAATTTTAACCGACTTCAAATCAGTAGCGAAATTTCTTCAAGTTTGCCTATAAAATTTGAAGAGTTTCCTCGATTTCTCCAGGATCCCATCATCTGAACTGGATTTTGGTGACAACTGGACGAATCTGGAAGTATATGCTTCTAAACTAAGATTTTTTTTTCAAATCGGTTTATAAATTACCGAGTTATCGCGTAACAAACACACATTAAAAAAAACATACAGACGAATTGAGAATCTCCTCCTTTTTTGAAGTCGGTTAAAAAGATGAGCAGAGCTCTCTAGATAGATTCGGTTAAAAAGATGGCATAGTGCCATAAAATACTCTACTGAAATATTTCCGTCACTTCCTCAACCAAATATGTAATTTATTAGTAATTTTTCCCAGTTGGAAAACAAATCGAAAAACAAAAAAGACATGTAAACAATAATAGAAAAAAACGTCAGAACATGCTTTTTCTGGTTTTAATACTACGAAAAATCATTGTCTATAAAAAACGAAATCAAAAACTAAACATCCCCTGGCTGGGATTTGAACCCCGGCCGACGGCGTTATAAGCCTATGTTATAACCATTAGTCTAATCAAGCGATGACAGTTGTCGTGAAATTACGAACTATATTGCATTAACAAATCTTTATGCGAGAAAATCTCGAGAAAACGAATTTTCTCGGAAACGAGACCTATCTAGATCGATTTCTCGTCCCCGTCACCACCTATATTCCAAATTTCATCGAAATCGTTAGAGCCGTTTCCGAGAACGTGATTGCAAATATATATACAAATATTGCTCGTTTAATAGTATAGGATAGGATATCTATACATATAATAAAGCTGAAGAGGGTCGAAAGTCTGTACATGGAAGATATTCGAAAAAAAATTGGCTAGGGATACTTAAAATCGATAACAGAACACGTTCCAACAGTTTTTAGAATTTTTGTCTGTTTGTCTGTTTATCTGTTTATCTGTTTGTCTGTTTATGTGACCGCGCATCACGTGAAAACGGCTGAACCGATTAAGATGAAATTTGGTATAGAGATAGTTTGAGTCCTGGGGAAGGACTAAGGGTAGTTTTTATCCTGGAAATCAACCCCTAAGGGGATGAAATAGGGGGTGGAAATTTGTATAGAGCTACTTAAACCGCTGCACCGATTTGGATGAAATTTGGTATATAATTAGTTTGAGTCCCGGGAAAGGTCAAAGGATAGTTTTTATCTCGAAAATCTTCCCTTTAGTGGGTAAAATGGGGGGGTGAAAATTTGGAGGAAGGACTGTACAATATCTGGCATGGCCAAAATGCACCATTTTTTTTGAGAGCAGAGGAGGGTGTCTATAGTGTATTTTTGAAATCCAAAATCTGCGGAAATCCATGGTTTTTGAGAAAAAAAATATTTTTTTTTCATATGAAATTAACATTTTCATGGCCAAAATGCACCATTTTTTTTGAGAGCAGAGGAGGGTGTCTAAAGTGTATTTTTGAAATCCAAAATCTGCGGAAATCCATGGTTTTTGAAAAAAAAAATTTTTTTTTTTTCATATGAAATTAACATTTTCATGGCCAAAATGCACCATTTTTTTTGAGAGCAGAGGAGGGTGTCTATAGTGTATTTTTGAAATCCAAAATCTGCGGAAATCCATGGTTTTTGAGAAAAAAAAATTTTTTTTTTTCATATGAAACTAACATTTTCGTGGCCAAAATGCACCATTTTTTTTTGAGAGCAGAGGAGGGTGTCTATAGTGTATTTTTTAAATCCAAAATCTGCGGAAATCCATCGTTTTTGAGATTTTTTTTTTCCATATGAAATTAACATTTTCATGGCCAAAATGCACCATTTTTTTTTAAAGCAGAGTAGGTTGTCTATAGTGTATTTTAGAAATCCAAAATCTGCGGAAATCCATTGTTTATGAGACAAAAAAATTTTTTTTTTAACATTTTCATCCATATTATGGCCTGTTTTCGTATAAAGTCGGTTCTGGCGCTTCGCCGGCCGCTACGGCGGCACGCTCGCTTCGCTCGCTCGGCTCGCGCGCTGTAGGGTCGCGGTACACCTAACACTCCTCTTCGCTTCGCTCGTCGTCGTACCTACACCGACCTGCCTTAGAGTAGAATATGCAAATGATAAACAAAAGGATTGGATAAGTAAGCTATTAGGAACATATCAATGACAACACGTGCAAAGAAACGGAAAAATATGCGTCATGGCGGTCATAAAATCGGGACTTTGTATGAAATTTTAAATATTTTTTTTCTCGCAAACCAAGCGTTTCCGCAACTTGAAATTTGGCGAGGAGTCGTCTTATGGCGAGAACAACCTAAAAAAAAAACATGAACCCTGTACTCCATGCCAGATATTGTACAGTTGAGCCAATTTGGATGTAATCCAATTTGATAAAATTTGGTTTAGAGGTAGTTTAAGTTCTGGGGAAGGACATTGGATAGTTTTTATTCTGGAAATCTTCTACTAAGGGGGTGAAATTTTGGATGGACTCCGTTTAGACCAAATTTGGTATAGATATAGTTTGAGTCCCGGATAATGACAATAGATAGTTTGAATACCGAAATTCATCCCCCAAGGGGATGAAATATAGGGATGAAAATGTAGATAAATCCCATTTAGTTAAAATTTGGTATAGAGATAGAAGGAGTCCCAGGGAAGGACAATGCATAGTTTTTATCCTGAAAAATCATCTCCTGAGGGGGTGAAATGAGGGGTGAAAAATTGGATAGAACCGATTTAGATGAAATTTGGTATGGAGATAGTTAAGAGTCCTGGGGAAAGACTTAAAATAATTATTAGTCCAGAAATCATCTCCTAAGGGGGTCAAATGGGGTATGAAAATTTGGATGGAACCCATTTACGGTATAGCGAGTTGGAGTCTTGGGGAAGGACATAGGATAGTTTACTCTTGAAAATTTGTTTGTGACCCATTTTGATGAAATTTGGTTGAACGATAGTTTGAGTCCCGGAGTATGACAACGGATAGTTTCAATCCCGAAAATCATCCCCTCAGGGATGAAATAGGGGGTGAAAATTTGGATAAAACCCATTTAGATGAAATTTGGTAAAGATATAGAAGGAGTCCTAGGGAAGGACAATGCATAGTTTTTATCCCGAAAAATCATTTCCTGAGGTGGTGAAATGAGGGTTGAAGATTTCGATAGAACCCATTCAGATGAAATTTAGTATAGAGAGAGGTCTCAGTCCAAGGAAAGAACATAGAATATTTTTTATTCCGGAACACATGAAATGAGGAAATAAGGGGATCACATAAGGGGGTGAGATATGGTGGATGAAAATTTGGATTGAACCCATTTACGGTATAACGATAGTTAAGGAAGGACATAGGATAGTTGAATCCCGAAAATCATTCCCTAAGAGGGTGTAATTGGGGGTGAAAATTTGTTTGTGACACATTTTGATAAAATTTGGTTGAAAGATAGTTTGAGTCCTGGAAAAGGACAAATGATAGTTTCTATTCCGGAAATCATCCCCTAAGGGGGTGAAATGGGGGTGAAAATTTGGATGTAGCCCATTTAGATGAAATTTGGTATAGAGATAGCTTGAGTCCTGGAGCATTCTCCATGATTTTCGGGATAAAAACTACCCGTTGTCATAACAACGGATAGTTTTTATCCCGAAAATCATCCTCTAAGGAGGTGAAATAGCGGGTGAAAAATTGGATGGAACCCATTTACGGTATATAGCGGTAGTTGGGAGTCCTGGGGAATAGGAACATTATATAGGTAAATATATGTATATGACGTTCCAAGGGTAAATGTACCTTATGGCGGTAGTTTCGAAGATGTTTTCTAAAACGGGGTAAAAAATACGTTTTATTATGGCTATTTTGAAAACTATTAGATGTAACATTTTGTTGACGTATCTTTATTTTTAATATAAAATATTTAAATTACAAGTCAGTTAATTTAGTCCTACGGTTTAGTAGAAAAGGTCCTTACGGCCGTGTGATATGAAAATATGCAAAATAATAATGACAAAAGCCTACATGCATCTATTATGGTGAGGCGGGTCATAGAAACCAAGTTTGCGGCGGAGTCTATTTTGTAAAAAAAGGCGTTCGGAGTAAGCTAGTCTATAAAATCATGCAACTCAGCCATAATGACCCTTTCCTTCATACAATCCATACTAATATTACAAATGCGAAAGTAACTCTGTCTGTCTGTTAACTTTTCTTCCTTAATTTGGTTGAAATGAAATTTGGTGTAGAGATACTTTGAATTCCGGGGCCTTCCCAAAGAATCCTTACTAAAGATAGTTTTTATCTGGAAATTCATCACCTAAGGGGTTGAAAAGGGGCGAGAAAGTTACGATATAAACGAGTTTCGCGCGGACGAAGTCGCGGGCAAAAGCTAGTATACAAATATTGCTCGTTTAATAGTATAGGATTTCCGAGAACGTGATTGCAAATATATATACAAATATTGCTCGTTTAATAGTATAGGATATTTGGTAATTTGGTTTATAATGAACACAAGTAGTCTTAATTATGATTACTATATAATTATTTTTTGATATTGTTGCTTCATATATCTTGAATAAAATAACGTTGGTACCTAATCCTTTAGGTACTATTAAGCACGCAACATTCGTTTACTTATATGTTTGTTTGTTTAAAAATGGGTTCTCGAAAACGGTACTTTAACCATTAAGTTGAGATTAATACGCGGGGATTTACGGGACACGAAATCAATCCAGTAATCCTATACCCATAAAAAACATTCCATGTAAAAAATAGGCCAAGTCTCGAAACTCTTTCACAGTAAAAAGTGGTGAGATATTTCGTAGAGCCAAGTCAGGCATTATTATTAATCTTTGTTTGCTTGCTAAATAAAATTCTGCAACTTGGGAATCACACTACTTTACTGCATTTACTAATTTTTGCATAGGTACCTAAAACTACGTAAGTGTGATTGCCAAGTAACAAAATTTTATTTAGCAAGCAAATAAAGATTAATAAGAATGCCTGACTTGGCTACGAAATATCTCACCACTTTTTACTGTGAAAGAGTTTCGAGACTTGGCCTATTTTTACATGGAATGTTGTTATGGGATCTCATTTATTTTTGTAGACTTGGTATGGGAAGGTTATTTTACCAACCGCAAATAACGTTTGTATATATAGTTTTGCAGGAAGGAACTGCAAAAGTAACTTTGTAATTGCATTTATTTGTATAAAATTACACTTGTATTTTTTATCTTACAATTGTATATCTCTGAAACGTGATTGATATTGCAATATTTTTTGATTTTGTATGAGATATTAGGCTAAAAACTAATTATGTTTGAAATTTGGAGCTTGTGGGACTGCTAGAAGTACCTTAGAATTAGCGTGATAATTATCAGTATATAAGTGAGTCAGTGACAAAACTAACGAACTTTGACGGACAATAGTTCTTAAACTAAAAGTTCAAAATTGAATGTTATTAATATTATATGTTAGCCATATTATGCCCTACATTTTCCTAAAAATTCAGGGTTCTAGCTTTAGCCAGCACAAAATTACAGGATGTTGAAAATGGCCTGAATGGCTTCGAGAAAAGGATGGTACGGCCGTGCCTCTTTGTTTTGCTCGACTTGGCGGGGGCACTGCCGTGCCCCCAGATTATTATTATTGTAGGGATCTTGTGCTTAATGGGTTGAATTTGTTCAAGTTTTGAAGGAATTTCGAAATCGTGAAGGAATATTAGGTTTTTAGGTTAACATTATAATGAAATGTACCTACTTACTCATATAATTTCACACAAATGAATACGCCCTGTCTGGGCTATGTGGCCACAGCATTCCTTTAAGGTGCAACCGAATAAGCACTAGGACGATGTGACAATATATCTGTAGGTAAAGTTATAATCATCATCGTCATTAACATACTAAACTAGACCGTTGAAAACCATCAGGCATCATGTTTACCTACGTCAGGTATTTTTCCCTTGCGTGTCTTTAATTACCATCACCAGCAACATCACACGAAATACCCACAAAGCAAGTAGTGGAAATGAAATTTTAATTATTATGTACGTGGGAAATGGGTACAATTTGCAGTTATAGTTGCAGTAGATCTGGTTGGCTCACCACACCCTACCTTTTCAGGTGTACATACATCTAATTACACATATCAAAATAAATTAAATGTCAAGAAAAAGTTGATAATACAATTAAAAGGAATCATTTAAAAAATCATTGATATTATAATAACATTTATACATAAGCATTTTCTTAACAAGATTTTTAAATATGTTTAGCTTGTTACACTTAAAACTATCAGGTATCTTATTATAAATTGTGATGCACATCATATAGCAATTCTTGGAGGTAAGTGCTAATCTAGCTGCAGGTTTCTGTAGCTTATGTTTATATTGTGCTCGAACGTTACGGGTACTCATCTGCTGTGCTTCTATAAACTGGGTTTTGTACTTATGAACAAAAACAGCTACCTCCAAGATATAGAGACATGGGAAGGTAAGTATGCCATTATCGATAAAGAACGGCCGGCATGATTCCCTTCGACCAATTCCAAAAATTGCTCTTATACAACGTTTCTGTGCTAATAGCACTTGGTCTTCATCAGAACAATTACCCCATAAAACTAGTCCATATCGAAAAATTGAATTGACGTAACCATGATATGCTTCTAGAGCGGCTTTTATTGAAACGGTTCTCGCAATTCTTCTTAGTGCATATATAAAACTATTCACTCTGCTGGAGACACTTTCCACATGGTCTTTCCACTTGCAGTGAGAATCAATGATTATACCTAGGAACTTTGTGTGATGTACCTCTTGAATAGGAACATTGTCAAAATAGATATTTAAATTTTGTGAGTCACTTCGGTCAGTATGGAATTGAATAAAATTAGTCTTACCTAAATTCACTTTTAAATCTATACATATAATAAAGCTGAAGAGGGTCGAAAGTCTGTACATGGAAGATATTCGAAAAAAAATTGGCTAGGGATACTTAAAATCGATAACAGAACACGTTCCAACAGTTTTTAGAATTTTTGTCTGTTTGTCTGTTTATCTGTTTATCTGTTTGTCTGTTTATGTGACCGCGCATCACGTGAAAACGGCTGAACCGATTAAGATGAAATTTGGTATAGAGATAGTTTGAGTCCTGGGGAAGGACTAAGGGTAGTTTTTATCCTGGAAATCAACCCCTAAGGGGATGAAATAGGGGGTGGAAATTTGTATAGAGCTACTTAAACCGCTGCACCGATTTGGATGAAATTTGGTATATAATTAGTTTGAGTCCCGGGAAAGGTCAAAGGATAGTTTTTATCTCGAAAATCTTCCCTTTAGTGGGTAAAATGGGGGGGTGAAAATTTGGAGGAAGGACTGTACAATATCTGGCATGGCCAAAATGCACCATTTTTTTTGAGAGCAGAGGAGGGTGGCTATAGTGTATTTTTGAAATCCAAAATCTGCGGAAATCCATGGTTTTTGAGAAAAAAAATATTTTTTTTTCATATGAAATTAACATTTTCATGGCCAAAATGCACCATTTTTTTTGAGAGCAGAGGAGGGTGTCTAAAGTGTATTTTTGAAATCCAAAATCTGCGGAAATCCATGGTTTTTGAAAAAAAAAATTTTTTTTTTTTCATATGAAATTAACATTTTCATGGCCAAAATGCACCATTTTTTTTGAGAGCAGAGGAGGGTGTCTATAGTGTATTTTTGAAATCCAAAATCTGCGGAAATCCATGGTTTTTGAGAAAAAAAAATTTTTTTTTTTCATATGAAACTAACATTTTCGTGGCCAAAATGCACCATTTTTTTTTGAGAGCAGAGGAGGGTGTCTATAGTGTATTTTTTAAATCCAAAATCTGCGGAAATCCATCGTTTTTGAGATTTTTTTTTTCCATATGAAATTAACATTTTCATGGCCAAAATGCACCATTTTTTTTTAAAGCAGAGAAGGTTGTCTATAGTGTATTTTAGAAATCCAAAATCTGCGGAAATCCATTGTTTATGAGACAAAAAATTTTTTTTTTTAACATTTTCATCCATATTATGGCCTGTTTTCGTATAAAGTCGGTTCTGGCGCTTCGCCGGCCGCTACCGCGGCACGCTCGCTTCGCTCGCTCGGCTCGCGCGCTGTAGGGTCGCGGTACACCTAACACTCCTCTTCGCTTCGCTCGTCGTCGTACCTACACCGACCTGCCTTAGAGTAGAATATGCAAATGATAAACAAAAGGATTGGATAAGTACGCTATTAGGAACATATCAATGACAACACGTGCAAAGAAACGGAAAAATATGCGTCATGGCGGTCATAAAATCGGGACTTTGTATGAAATTTTAAATATTTTTTTTCTCGCAAACCAAGCGTTTCCGCAACTTGAAATTTGGCGAGGAGTCGTCTTATGGCGAGAACAACCTAAAAAAAAAACATGAACCCTGTACTCCATGCCAGATATTGTACAGTTGAGCCAATTTGGATGTAATCCAATTTGATAAAATTTGGTTTAGAGGTAGTTTAAGTTCTGGGGAAGGACATTGGATAGTTTTTATTCTGGAAATCTTCTACTAAGGGGGTGAAATTTTGGATGGACTCCGTTTAGACCAAATTTGGTATAGATATAGTTTGAGTCCCGGATAATGACAATAGATAGTTTGAATACCGAAATTCATCCCCCAAGGGGATGAAATATAGGGATGAAAATGTAGATAAATCCCATTTAGTTAAAATTTGGTATAGAGATAGAAGGAGTCCCAGGGAAGGACAATGCATAGTTTTTATCCTGAAAAATCATCTCCTGAGGGGGTGAAATGAGGGGTGAAAAATTGGATAGAACCGATTTAGATGAAATTTGGTATGGAGATAGTTAAGAGTCCTGGGGAAAGACTTAAAATAATTATTAGTCCAGAAATCATCTCCTAAGGGGGTCAAATGGGGTATGAAAATTTGGATGGAACCCATTTACGGTATAGCGAGTTGGAGTCTTGGGGAAGGACATAGGATAGTTTACTCTTGAAAATTTGTTTGTGACCCATTTTGATGAAATTTGGTTGAACGATAGTCGATAGAACGAGTCCCGGAGTATGACAACGGATAGTTTCAATCCCGAAAATCATCCCCTCAGGGATGAAATAGGGGGTGAAAATTTGGATAAAACCCATTTAGATGAAATTTGGTAAAGATATAGAAGGAGTCCTAGGGAAGGACAATGCATAGTTTTTATCCCGAAAAATCATTTCCTGAGGTGGTGAAATGAGGGTTGAAGATTTCGATAGAACCCATTCAGATGAAATTTAGTATAGAGAGAGGTCTCAGTCCAAGGAAAGAACATAGAATATTTTTTATTCCGGAACACATGAAATGAGGAAATAAGGGGATCACATAAGGGGGTGAGATATGGTGGATGAAAATTTGGATTGAACCCATTTACGGTATAACGATAGTTAAGGAAGGACATAGGATAGTTGAATCCCGAAAATCATTCCCTAAGAGGGTGTAATTGGGGGTGAAAATTTGTTTGTGACACATTTTGATAAAATTTGGTTGAAAGATAGTTTGAGTCCTGGAAAAGGACAAATGATAGTTTCTATTCCGGAAATCATCCCCTAAGGGGGTGAAATGGGGGTGAAAATTTGGATGTAGCCCATTTAGATGAAATTTGGTATAGAGATAGCTTGAGTCCTGGAGCATTCTCCATGATTTTCGGGATAAAAACTACCCGTTGTCATAACAACGGATAGTTTTTATCCCGAAAATCATCCTCTAAGGAGGTGAAATAGCGGGTGAAAAATTGGATGGAACCCATTTACGGTATATAGCGGTAGTTGGGAGTCCTGGGGAATAGGAACATTATATAGGTAAATATATGTATATGACGTTCCAAGGGTAAATGTACCTTATGGCGGTAGTTTCGAAGATGTTTTCTAAAACGGGGTAAAAAATACGTTTTATTATGGCTATTTTGAAAACTATTAGATGTAACATTTTGTTGACGTATCTTTATTTTTAATATAAAATATTTAAATTACAAGTCAGTTAATTTAGTCCTACGGTTTAGTAGAAAAGGTCCTTACGGCCGTGTGATATGAAAATATGCAAAATAATAATGACAAAAGCCTACATGCATCTATTATTGGGGCGTACAGAATTGAATTTTGATCACGCCCTGCAAGGGTGTTTTAATTTGCGGTGCGCTTTTTTGTTTCCCTTTTCAGAGATTAGCGCGTTAGTGGACTGTATGTAGGTATCCAACCGTGTGGTCTATTGTCGTAGCTACTTGATGCGAAATTGTGCAGGAAAGTTAGCTGCCTTTGGAAATCGGAACAGGTGGATAAATCAGCTAACAGAAGGTTATAGGAGCCATGCGCACTTACTTGTGATTTGGGTGAACTCCTCCTTCACGCTAGCGTTTCGTGGCACACCATGTGCTCGTGTGGGGCGCGCAGCGCAATCCCAAATTGTCCAAAAACACCTTCACTTCACGAACAGTCGAACACCTTTTAATGCTGAGCTGACAGCATATATAGTTTTCAAACGATGTACAGAGATTTGCGGCGGATTTAATAAGATTTAATGTCTTTTATCAGCGGAGGATGTTACACGCACGCGGGGTGAGAATTCAACAACACTTTTCTCTCGCCAGGTGGGGCAAGCGTAGCGCACACGTCGTGTATATGACAAAGACGGCGCGATATATCAGTGCGCATGTTGGAAAGGGATGATGTAGGTATAGGAATCGCGAGTATAGACACGACAACAGATATAAGTCGGAAAGACCAACATACGAAATCCAACATCTCCCCCGGCTTGAAGGGTTCCCTTCAAAGAGAAAAATAATAATTATGTACATATGGATGTACATAGGAAAAGATGATATCGCACCATATAACTAAAAACAAGCGAAGTGTACAATTTACCTATAATTAGGTAATTATACTAAAATAATAACTATTTATGATAACTTAAAAAATATATATACATAGATATGTATGTGGTGGTAACCCTACTGCGTTGGCAGCGGGCACAGCCGAACGATCGGTCGCTCGAGCGTACCGTTGCGGGTCCGCACTTCAGCAACGCGGACAACACCGTCTCGCCCAGGGAATACCCGAGTTATTATTCCGAGCGGCCACTGCAAGGGTGGCGCGTTAGCAACGTTTATTAAAACTATTGTTCCCACCGCTATCGGCTTGTCTGGAGTATTCCATTTCTCTCTGCTTTGTAAGTTGTGAAGATACTCAACTTGGAACCGTTTCCAGAATGATTGGACAGGCGAGTCTAACATTGAAAAACGAGACAATAGATTCGGTCGCTCCTGGCTTAAGTCGGCGGCGGGCAAACGCGGCAACGGCGAGGTTGACATGAAATGAGCTGGCGTTAGCGCGGTGGGTTCTGACGGGTCAGAACTTAGTATATAAAGAGGGCGGCTATTAAGAATTGCTTCGTTCTGAGTAAGCACGGTAAGTAATTCTTCGTATGTCAGGATTTGAGTGCCTATAACACGATGAAGATAAGTTTTAAAGCATTTAATGTTACCTCCCCAAATGCCTCCAAAATGAGGCGCGTTTGGGGGGCTCATACGCCAAGTAATTCGACTTTTTGCAAGTTCGTCCTTGAAATGCATATAATACGGATCAGACTGAAGAAACGTGTGAAGCTCGTTTAGGTAAGCTTTAGAAGCTGCAAAATTATTTTGATATTGAGCAATGCGATTCGCTACAAAAGTTGAGAATCTGTGAGGTGAAGAGTGCACCCAACATAAGACAACTTCAGAGTCATAAAATGCAAACGTATCCGCAATTGGACGACGCTGAGAAAAAACATCGTCAAGCTCGACACCGAATTGACGCGGAAATTTAAGAGCTGAAATCAGTGGAAGCTCACTGATGAACTGCTCCCATAAATGCGATATGTGCGGTGGTGGCAAATCGTCCCAATCCATCCTTAAGAGCCATAGTTCCTTTATGAGAAGCTTGGAATAAGGTATGACAGGGCCGACGAGTGCTAGCACGTCATACAAACGAGCAGTAGCTGAAATAATAGAACGTTTCGTGCCACTGAGTTGCGGAGGAGAAACGTCAAAGACAAATTCATCCGAAGCGGGAAGCCGTCGAAGACCAAGAATCTTCAAAGTGTCGCCGTCACCGAAGGAGACGTCTTCCGACTGGCGGTGAGATATGGGAATGTGCTCTAGCAACTGCGGAGAGTTGCTAGTCCATTTGACCAGATCAAACCCGCCAGCCTCGAAGAGACTGATTAGTTGATTCGCTATCGCAACTGCTTCCTCGGATGAAGAAGCAGAGGAAGCTAGATCATCCATGTAAACGTCCCCTTCGAGAACGGCGGCAGCGTGCGGGAATCTCTCGCGTTCGTCACTAGCGAGCTGGCGGAGCGTGCGAAGCGCGAGGAATGGCGAAGACCGGAGTCCAATGCAGACCCGGTTGAAATGATACATCTCCAAAGGTACTTCAGGCGAAAAGCGATACAAAAATCGTTGAAAAGAGCGGTGGTGCGGATGTACTTCTATGCATAAGTACATTTGGCGGACGTCAGCGAAAAAGGCAACGCGGAATATGCGAACATTCAAAAGAATGTGAAAAATGTCTGCTTGCAAATTACAGCCAGTATGTAGGATGTCGTTTAATGACAGTCCACTGTCTGATTTGCAGCTACCGTCCAGAACTTGGCGGATTTTTGTCGCGGATTTGTCGTTCCGGATGACCGGGTGGTGAGGTATACAAAACCCTGGCGTAGAGGACTCTTCGGGCGGAACCAAAGAAATAATCCCCTTATCCAGGTAATTCCGAATGACGTCATCATATTTGTCGCGGAGTTGCGGGTATTTTAAGAAATTATTTTCGAGCATCGAAAATCTTCTTTTAGCGGTTACAAAAGAATTGCCCAGATTATCTGGCGTTTGCTTGAAGGGAAGATCGACTGCGTAAGAACCATTATCGTTACGCGTCGTCGTTGCGGTAAATATTTGTTCACATTCCTTGTCATCGGGACTTAGAAATTTCTTTGAGGGTACTTCCTCCAAGTTCCAAAACTTTTCCAAAGTTTGGTTAAGCGGTTCGTGCGTAAACGCACAGAGAGCACGAGTCGCGCGCGGAGGTGTCGTCACAGTGACGTCCCCCATTATGACGTAACCCAGGGTGGTTTCCAAAGCCGAAGGCAAGCCGGCACTTCGGACTTTGTCAGAAAGTAAGATGTCACAGAATAAATTTGCTCCTATAAGCATATCAATGGGCCCGGGCTCATTAAAACAATCATCGGCCAAAGGTATATTCTTAAAACAATCAAACAAAGATATGTCGATAGGCGAGTCAGGCAAGTGTGACGTAATGGATTCCACCACCAGAGGCTGAATAGTGTAAGAGTTATCGCCATTACTGTCGAATCGGGAACTAAATTGCACTATTGACATCCCAAGTATTTTTTGGGACGAACCCCCAATACCTTGAACCCTGGCAAAACGATTCTGTTTCGAAATCGGTAGCGCTAATCGATTACAACACTCGAGTGTTATATAATCAGATTGGCTTCCAGGATCGACCAGAATCCTTGCATAATGAACCTTACCGCTTGCGTCATAAAGTCGAATTTTTGCGGTCCCTAATAAGGTTGTTTTATGCATAAGCGTTCTCAAGTTATCATCATCATTTGCACTCCGAGCCGACAAATGATTCAACGTTGAGTCATGCCTCAAACCATTATCAACCCTATCGGCCGGGTGATAAGATTGCAAATTGCTTGCCACCCCGTTACTACTGCTAGGCCGCGGTGTGGAATTCGCCTTGTCAACAAAAGTGTTGGTACTGGTTTGATGCGAGTTAGGTAAATAAGTTTGTTTATGCGGCGGATTAAAATGTAATAACGTGTGGTGCTGTGCATTACATATACTACACGTTCTGTGTGACATACAAGCGGAAAATTTGTGTTTATAACTAAGGCAATTGTTACACACGGAATTAGTTTTTACAAAATTAAATCTTTCGTACGGGGACATTTTTGTAAAAGCGGCACACTGATATAAGTGTTCGTGTTTATTAGTTTTACACAACAAACAAGAATCAATCGCGGGCGTTTGCGTATTAACGAATGTTTTCGTCGAATTGTTTTTTGGTAGCGGTATATTTTTATTGTTATTAGATCTCGGTTGTGATTGTGAAAATGTTTGTTTTGTTGTCGAATGCGATGCAACCCTGGATTGTTCTTTGACGAAATCAATAAGATTTTTGTACGAAGGACACGTTTCCTTGCGATAAAACATCTCAAATAATTTTATCGATTCGGGATCTAGTTTTTGTAATGCGATATGCAAGAACAAAAAATCCGCTAAATCTTGTAATTTAAGCGCTTTAAACGCCTTAACGGAGGCGTCGAAATTACATAGAAAATACTCCAAATTAGAAGCGGACCCATTCGCTATGGGTTTAAAGTCTAACAGCTGATTGATATAGCCGGCTGCCATGGCGCGTTTGTCTTCATATTTATCAACAAGCGCTTGCCAAATTATGGGATAGTTTTCCCCTGTGGCTGGCAGCCCCGCGCATACCGACCTAGCCTTATCAGTCAGTTTACCTACTAGGAACTGAATGCGTTCGCTATCTGTTAAGCGTGAGTTGTTATGAATCACACTTTTAAATTGTTCATAGAATAATGGCCAATTACGAAGGTCGCCATTAAATTCCATTAGCTGCATAGGCGGGAGATTTTGCTTTAGAGCGGATTGCAAAGGCCGCTGAGACTCTGGCGAACTTTCGATTTCAGACTGAATGCGTTTGATTTGACAATACATATCCTCAAACGCGATCCAGGACTGATAATCAGCGGTTGCATCAGGCGTTAATCGTAAAACGCATTCATTGTACGAGTCTAAAACACGCTCAAAATCTGATCGCAATTGGTCTAGATTTGATACGCTATTTAAGAACGTTTTACGTTGAATTTCGTCTTCGTACGCCTTAACCGACAATTTGTATATGGTTTGTAAGCGGGCGAAGAAGGCACTGCGCTTAGCTTCTAAAATAACTAGTTCATTTTGGACGGGGTCCCTAGCCGCCTCGTCTTTAGGGTCTTTTTTCGGTGGCATGATGTTGCGCGTTGAGTGTGACTATAAAACTTAGCCCACACAAATAAAATATAAGTAAACACGATTTACGGGAATAACGGTGCGGTTAAATAACTGTGAGTACCTACTCGTAAACACAAGTCGCGGGAAAAAGCGGTAATAATAAATGTTTGACAAAAGTCGCGGAAATAAAAGTGCGGTTAAATAAATGTGAGTACCTACTCGTAAACACAAGTCGCGGGAAAAAGCGGTAATAATACCTAAATGTTTGACAAAAGTCGCGGAAATAGAAGTGCGGTTAAAATAGATGTAGGTATGTAACACGAATCGCGGGAAATAAAAGTATACAAAGGAAATGTGTTACAAAAAAGAAACAGTTTGTGAGAATAAGGCGGTTTAACTATCCGTCTACAAAGTAAGTTAAGCGATGACCGTGTAGGTATTGACGGCACAGATCGGAGCGCGCGGCACGCGGTAGTTCGAGAAAAGATTAGAACGAAATAAAAGCGGGTAGATATGAACGAAACCGGTCAGCGCTCCCGAGCCAGTGAGAACAATAGCATGTATTTGTGACGTGTACATCAATTGAAAACTAAGAATCGTTAATTGCGTTGCTGAAATGTTAGTATCTTTAGAATAATGATACGAAGATATGATGCGAAGTACGTAGATTTTACGTATCTATGGGTAAATTATATAATATAATGTCAAGGAGCTACTTTAAATAGATATAAATCCTCGGTTGGGAATGAAATATAATTATCCGGATCGTTAGTGACCAAAACTTGGGGCGTACAGAATTGAATTTTGATCACGCCCTGCAAGGGTGTTTTAATTTGCGGTGCGCTTTTTTGTTTCCCTTTTCAGAGATTAGCGCGTTAGTGGACTGTATGTAGGTATCCAACCGTGTGGTCTATTGTCGTAGCTACTTGATGCGAAATTGTGCAGGAAAGTTAGCTGCCTTTGGAAATCGGAACAGGTGGATAAATCAGCTAACAGAAGGTTATAGGAGCCATGCGCACTTACTTGTGATTTGGGTGAACTCCTCCTTCACGCTAGCGTTTCGTGGCACACCATGTGCTCGTGTGGGGCGCGCAGCGCAATCCCAAATTGTCCAAAAACACCTTCACTTCACGAACAGTCGAACACCTTTTAATGCTGAGCTGACAGCATATATAGTTTTCAAACGATGTACAGAGATTTGCGGCGGATTTAATAAGATTTAATGTCTTTTATCAGCGGAGGATGTTACACGCACGCGGGGTGAGAATTCAACAACACTTTTCTCTCGCCAGGTGGGGCAAGCGTAGCGCACACGTCGTGTATATGACAAAGACGGCGCGATATATCAGTGCGCATGTTGGAAAGGGATGATGTAGGTATAGGAATCGCGAGTATAGACACGACAACAGATATAAGTCGGAAAGACCAACATACGAAATCCAACAATTATGGTGAGGCGGGTCATAGAAACCAAGTTTGCGGCGGAGTCTATTTTGTAAAAAAAGGCGTTCGGAGTAAGCTAATCTATAAAATCATGCAACTCAGCCATAATGACCCTTTCCTTCATACAATCCATACTAATATTACAAATGCGAAAGTAACTCTGTCTGTCTGTTAACTTTTCTTCCTTAATTTGGTTGAAATGAAATTTGGTGTAGAGATACTTTGAATTCCGGGGCCTTCCCAAAGAATCCTTACTAAAGATAGTTTTTATCTGGAAATTCATCACCTAAGGGGTTGAAAAGGGGCGAGAAAGTTACGATATAAACGAGTTCCGCGCGGACGAAGTCGCGGGCAAAAGCTAGTTATTAATATTTAGCCAATCAATTGAACGTGATAATGTCATATTTATCTCGTCATTATATCTTGATAAATCGTTACATTTTATTATAATTGATGTATCGTCCGCAAATAAAATACACTCCTGAGAGTCCTGAGTTACATAATTGGGTAAATCATTTATATACAATAAAAATAATAAGGGGCCTAATATGCTACCTTGCGGTACACCATAATTATTATTGACATAAGGTGATCGGTAACATACTAAATTTCTAGATATTGGACAGTACTTAAGCGTCTCTACACATTGACTTCGGCCAGTGAGGTAATCCCTCATCCAGTCATGGGCGGGACCTCGTATACCATACCTATACAATTTCGTAAGTAGTCGCTTGTGGCTCACAGAATCAAAAGCTTTACTCATATCCATGAATAAAACCGTAGCTGGAATGCGATTATCAATAGCATCCATTACACTTTTAATTAACTTAAACGTCGCTAAAGAAGTACATCTAGATTTTCTAAATCCATGTTGGTGCTCATTTATTACATTATTCTTTTCCAAAAAACTTATTAACCTATTATACATTGCCTTTTCAAAGATTTTGGAAAATATGGGTATAAGTGTTACCGGTCTATAGTTACCCATGTCAGTCTTAGCTCCTTTTTTGTGAAGGGGTTTGACTACAGACTTATTTAGTATGTCCGGAAAGCTACCCTGCACCAGAGACAAGTTCAATGCATGTGCAAGTGGCTTTGCGATGATACGAGGGTCAAACTGAAAGTTCTTAGAAAATCAAAAACTGAGCAATCAAGCAACTTATTACTTTTATTATATCTTTTCAAAATAGCCTCCCTTCACATCAATACATCGCTGCATTCGATAGAACCACTGAGAAAAGCACTTTGCCCACTCGTCCTTAGGGGTCTCTTCGACGGCCTTTTGAAACGCAGCCACTGCTTCGTCGGCGTCCATAAAACGTTTTCCTCGAAGTTTTTCTTTAATTTTTGGGAATAAATAAAAATCACAAGGTGCAAGGTCGGGGCTATAAGGTGGGTGACCCAGTAATTCCACGTTTGCCGTCGCCAAATAGTCGATCGTTTGCTTGGCGGTGTGCGATGAGGCGTTGTCGTGGTGAAGCAGGATCCTACTGCGAGGCCGTTTTTCTCGAACTTTTTCCAAGACAAGTGGTAAACAATTGTTAGTGTACCACTTCGCAGTAACTGTTTTTTGATCCTCTAAAATAATTGTTGCGTAATGACCAGTCCTTCCGAAGAACGAGGCCACCATCTTTTTTCCCACACTTCGACCTCTCTTCACTTTAGTAGGCAACTCCTCGGAAGGAAACACCCACTCAGCAGACTGTCTTTTAGTTTCAGGATCATAACAGTAAATCCAGCTTTCGTCACCCGTAACTACGTCGAACACAGCATTTGAGTCACCTCCGTTGAATCTTTGACCCATTTCACGGCACCAATCAACACGACGGACTTTTTAGGCTTCTGTCAAATTATGAGGTATCCACCGGGCACAAAGCTTCCTCACCGCTAAATGTTCATGGAGGATTTTGTGGACTTGACTCATACCAATGGCTAAGCTTGTACGAATCTGCTGATAGGTTACTCTTTTGTCAGTCTCTATCATACGCCGCACAACACTGATGTTATCTTCAGTAGTCGCCGTAGAAGGCCGGCCCTCACGCAGATCATCAGTGAGATCAGTGCGGCCACGTTTAAATTCATTAAACCAGTTGTAAATAGTAGCACGAGATGGGGCTTCATCGTGAAAGGCCAATCGAAGTCTATCATAACTTTCTTGTTGACTTAAATTACATCGAAAGTCGTAAAAAATCATTGCTCGAAAATTTTCTCGCGTTAAATTCATGCTCACGTAGTACACACAATTTTCAATTTGCCGCCAAATCGTAAAACAAATGACAATCGAGTGGAATTCGTACACAAAAATATTAAGAAAGAGTTCCATTTTCAAATTTTGAACTTATTTTTTTATTATATTTATTACAAGTGGCCAGTTCTAAAGACTTTCAGTGTCGCCCTTATATGCATTTTTCCTTATAACATCGGTCCTCAGATCGTCGTGACCTACCGCTTTTGAGTTTTTAAGGCTGCTGATTATACTAATCAGTTCACTCGCGCTTAAAGGTTTGAGATAAACAGATGACTCATGATGGTCTATATTGATGTCATAATTAAGGTCTGATGTGATATTATCAGTTACATATTTAACGAAGAAATTATTAAAACAATCGGCAATTTTTTGTGGGTCATCAATACATTCATTATCTATTATAAGCTTTTCCAAGGATCTACTACTGCAGTTTGTTGTTGTATACTTTTTTATTATATTCCAAACTGCTTTACATTTATTGTTTTGCTTAACTATGTATTTAGAGTTTTCCGTTTTTTGATGAGACAATATACATTTCCTTAAAAGACGAGAGTATTTCAAGTGCTTATGAATTATTGATTTTCTGCTTAGCATATATAATTGCCTTCTTTTACGACAACAGGTTCGCATTGTCTTGGTTAAGGGTTTTGAGCGACCAACTTGATTTACGACTTTAACTCTAGTTACAGGAAAGCACAAGTTATAAAAGAGAACGAACAGCTCAAAAAAAGTACCAAACGCACGGGAAGCATCCCTTTCTTTTAAAACATCATCAAAACTTAAGGATAGGAGACACTTCATGAAATTGTTTTGATCTTATAATGGCTGAGGTCTTCTGTAAGGTGGAGGTATTTCCCCAGTTGGGCTGCTTCAAATATGAGCGAGATGTCACTCCGCTGTGCCTCAACTCTCTTGAAGTATGTCAGGTTAAGGTCAACTAATGAGCGGGTAATGGAACGACCGAACGCTGAACTAATGAGTACGACCGCCGGAGCCCCGAGGACGCGCCGGCGTGGTGAGAGTGAGGTGAGTCGTATAATAGAAAAAGTAACGTCTTAAAACATATTTTAACCAAGTTATTTTCCACCGCCAAATCTAGTTAGGTACCTACCGGAGTGGTCGACGCAAGCGATCGATAACCTACGCCCCGCACTTGTTTGTTCAAACGTTGTTTTGGAATTCGGTGTGTACCAAGAATTGATTAACGAACACTGGCTGTAACTAACTGCCACATAGGTAAAGGAAAAATCCTGCATCTATCATTTAGGTATCAACGAGCTCTAGTTTGGTTCCTAGAATCCTTCTACCGTCGTTGCTAATTATTTGTTTTAAATAAAAGTTTGTAAGATCGCGTGTATACCTACTGTATACCGACAAGCTTTCTTTGTTTATTATTTGTGAGTAACCTTTATACGCTCGTGAAAAGAAAAGTTGTCTATTCAGTTTTCGAAAATGAAGAACCCTGGAGTTTAATACCTACCTGGGTATATCTACCTCTGTACCTATCTGCATATACAATTATACCTCTCTGTATGGAATATCTCTATAGTATCTGTATGGAATCGCAATCGTCCATAGACTACGAGGTCTGGTTATCATTAGGCTGACCATACGCTTATTCGTCACCGTCCTAGTATAACATTATATATATACCGTTCCCGGTTCGAGCCGATTAATTTTGCCGGGTAAAATATAAAAGGGCCTATCTATTAATATCACAGGCCGTAGGTATAGACAAATTCATAGAGCGTCGACCATGCGCATGTGATACCCCACTTAATAATTTTTAGGGTTCCGTACTCAAAGAGTAAAACGGGACCCTATTACTAAGACTCCGCTGTCCGTCTGTCACCAGGCTGTATCTCATGAACCGTGATAGGTACACAGTTAAAATTTTGACAATTGATGTGTGTTTCTGTTGCCGCTATAACAAAATATACTAAAAAAGAGAATAAAATAAATATTTAAGGGGGCTCCTATACAACGAACGTGTTTTTTTGCTCATTTTTGCTCGATATTGATAACGGCAACAGGGTAGAGGCTTGAAATCATCATCATCATCATATCAGCCGAAAGACGTCCACTGCTGGACATAGGCCTCCCCCAAAGAGTGCCACAATGGCCGGTCCTGTGCCACCCGCATCCAGCGGACTCCCGCGACCTTGAAATATTCACAGAATATTTAGTTATATATTCACTTTAAAAATAAATAATGAAATTATAATAAAACAAATATTTAAGGGGGGCTCCCATACAACAAACGTGATTTTTTTGCCGTTATTATAGATAATGTTACGGAACCCTACGTGCGCGAGTCTGACTTGCACTTGGCCGGTTTTTTTTTCAGTAGTGTGTAATAGTGACCCTTTCTGACGAACACAATGTGTAAGTGAATAAAGACGAATTTAACAGCATTTTAGGTAAAAAATGTTGGTTGAACTGAACGGTTATGAATTCGGCCATTTAGGAGTACCTACCTACCTATATCTATTTGACACTTATTATCAAAATATTAGAATGTTGATGCTGTCTTCTTCGCGCATCTTTCTTTTGATTGATGTGAACACAAATGGCATTATGGCAAGTGACTTCAAACTGTTATGGCAAGTAAAATTATGGATTTTCATAATGCCGAATGTCCTGAAATAAAGGTTCGTACTACAAGAAAAATGCGGTATGCGGTCATGCATTAGATAAACAATAAAGACTAGCACTAGAGGAAGCTTTACCCCCTAACTGACAAAGGTTAAACTCTGTTGATACATTTCTGTAATAAAGTTCCTGTTACCTCCACTTTGGCATTCACTTTGCCACCCCAAACCCTATGACAATGATGAGCACAAATGTCATGTCATGTCATCCAATCCTAAATAAATGGGTTTTATTTTTTTTTTTTTTTTTTTAAACTAAAAGGATATACATTTATTAACAAGAGTTTATTTAAATTGGGTACCTTAAGTTTTTTTAAGTGGTCCATATTATATTTTTTGTAGTAAGTAAACGGTTAATGGAGTTCATAGCTGTAGCTAGTTTTTTTTTATTCGTTTCTGTTTTTTACAAATATTTTTTTGAATATCTCATTTGACAGATGAACACATGAATGTCAATCTTAAAGTTTAAGCAACTTACATCAGTGTTTTCACACCCCTAATCTCTGCAATGTTGTGCTTGTCGCTAGTCCTTAAATATTCCATAATAACCGCCATGTCCATATCCGGCAAGTTTCCGGAGTCTGCTTTCACAAAGTCCTTTGATGAGCTCATTTTATTTGCTAAACTAGCTTGGAGAAAGTCCTTAGGTCAGTGCAAGGTGCAAAGATCGTCAAAAAAAGCAGAATCGTTGTCCAATAATAAGTGAGCAAGTCGTCGTGAAGGAGTCCAATTCCGAATGTAAAGTGGATATATGGTGGTCGTCGTGAGATGCGGGTACTACAAAATCCAGCAGCAGGCAGAAGTCGTAAATAAAACTCGAGAACAGTAGAAATCAAGGAACACAGCGTACAAACCATGTACAAACAAACAAAGTCAGTTAGTTATAAGTGAAGTGGCAGCCTCAGGGGCCTTTGCCAAAACAAACAAAGTCGCAATACTCGCAATATTAACTGTCAGACGTCAACGGTTTTGACGTTTTTTTTTTTTTAAATCGGAAGTCATATCGTAGACCCAGGCAAGACCTCTATTCATATCACCAACTGTGTTCATCTGTCAAATGAGATATTCAAAAAAATATTTGTAAAAAACAGAAACGAATAAAAAAAAACTAGCTACAGCTATGAACTCCATTAACCGTTTACTTACTACAAAAAATATAATATGGACCACTTAAAAAAACTTAAGGTACCCAATTAAACTAAAAGGATATACATTTATTAACAAGAGTTAAACATTTAAAAGAATTGCATTTTTTCAGATATGATGCATAATCAGGGTGTAGAAGCATCCTTCTAAATCTTTGTATTTTATACATTTTCTGACAGTTTTTGACAGTCATTATAAATGAGATTGCGGCTTTTTATTGCATGCAACGAGTTGACCTAAAGCTTTTTGGTATTATACTCGCCTTAATATAACGTCACGGGCGCCGGGAGCCGCCGCGCCGAAAATTTCCTTTATCTTGTGAACGGAAAAGAAGCAAGAAGTTCCGCATGCGCTCAGGGACTGCGCCCCGCTTTTGTGACATTTTAGTGTCAGTGCCTGGTGTCACCTTTGTTGTTATTTGGAAAGATCTTTTTGTTGTTATTTCGTGTTTACATGTGAATTATTCAGTGTACTTATACTATGACTGCCAATGCACAAACCGACAGCCAGCGGAGCAGCTGTAACCTAGCCGTGTCTTTAGATGAATATATTCAATGCCCCCATTGTCCGGCCCCAAAACTTTTAAAAGGACGCCGAGGCCTGCACATTCATCTAGGCAAGTGTCATAAGCTCACAACTAGCCAAAACATCCCTGTTTCTCACTCCTCATCAGCCCAGAGGGCCCCGACAGCATCCATTCATACAGACCTATCAGCCAAACTAAGCTCTCTAAAAAATTCAAAACCAATTATTAAACGCATCCCAAGAGGTGCGAGGATCTCCGTCGCAACCAATCTTACAAAGGCTATAGACGACTGTATTACTGATAATTCTATCTCAAGCTGGGAATACCTTCTATGTTTCGCTTATAACATCCTCCACGTCGATAAAACCGACACTAATAAATCGTTAACCTCAAAAATCAAAGGAAATTGTTCTCGACACCGTAACATTGACATATGCAACCCCACATATTTTTTCAAACCTAGTAAAATCAATAAAATTGTAGAATCCAAAATCAACGATGGGGACCTAAAAGGCGCTGCTCAGCTTCTTTTTTCCAGCGACACGTCAGCACCAGACACACCGGAAACTCTGATTGCTTTACAAAGCAAACACCCACCGGCGCCCTCTGTACCTGATCTTCCGGACCCACCCAGCTCGGCCTTACCTTACATGCAATGCTCGGAGGACGCAGTGCAGTTGGCCATTGCTTCTTTTAAAAATGGCTCCACAGGCGGCCTGGATGGTTTGACACCCCAGCATTTAAAAGATTTGACCACAGGCATGCCTGGAGGCCAGAACGCCAGTCTGGTGTCAAGCATTACCCGTCTGACTAATCTAATGCTTGCAGGCAAAGTAAATTCTTCTGTCATACCCACTCTTTACGGAGCTCATCTATGCGCATTAAAAAAAAAAGACGGCGGAATTCGACCCATCGCCGTGGGCTCTACATTTCGCCGTCTAGTCTCAAAAATCTGCTGCAAATATATAATCTCGGACTTGGAAACCAAATTTCAACCTACTCAACTCGGATTCGGCAGTAAAGGTGGATGTGAAGCAGCCGTCCACGCCTGCCGAACTTTCTTGCATAGCCCAGAAGGTCAGGTACTACTTAAAGTGGACGTTAAAAATGCTTTTAATTCCGTCAATAGAAGTACACTATTGTCAGAAATTAAAAACACTAGCCCTGGAATATATCCATACCTCTATCAATGTTATGGCGCTCCTACAAACTTAGTTTACAGAACAAACAACATTTTGTCTGCTGTCGGCTGTCAACAGGGTGACCCTCTGGGGCCGGCTATCTTTAGTCTCGCTATCCATCCAATAATTTCGGCACTAAATTCCAAATTTAATGTTTGGTACCTCGACGACGGCAGTCTAGGCGGTGATTCTAGTTCAGTCTTGAATGATCTCTCAACCATTGTTAATAAGTTTAATTCAATAGGATTAGAATTAAATACAAACAAGTGCGAACTTTTCATCAATACTGACTGTTAACGCTGCTACCAACTAACTACGCACGGGAGGAAGGGTGCGGGCGGCGCGGGCGCCGGTTTGCGATCAGCTCGCGGCGTTCCCCTTCCACGAGACTCGATACGACACCGCGCACAGCGCACGTCACTCGTCAGTAATTTTGTATACATTTTGTAAGCGAATAAACGCTATTATAACTTTCTGGAGTCAGATTTATTTATTGCTCCCAAACATCTGGTGACCCCGACGTGATACTGAAGCACGGATACTATCGCTTTATGAACAAAAGTAACGAAATTACAAGTATACAACGAATAATGGCGGCGAAGAAGTCACATAACGGTTAAGATGCAACTTCATACAAAGGAACAAAGGGATAATACGAAGATACAAGCTACATGTGCAAATACGAAGGAAGTGTGCCCGATTCTAATTTATTTAAAGTTTAATGTAATTTAACCTGTGTTTTTTGTGACAGCGGTGATAGTCTCCTCTTTTTATTATAAACTGTTCTTTGTGAATAGTGTACGTTTTTAATATTTACATATCTTCTTTGTGAATAGTGTACGTTTTTAATATTACGTTACTCATGTGAAATCAAACATTCAATTTAGTTTCAAAGCAGTTTAAATACCGGTTTTTACATTTTATGAAGAACTGATATACAGTTAATATTTCATTCTATAAATTAATGTTCAAATAATATAAATTCGTAACGTAAGTAACATTTTGCTTAACTTAAGATTCGAGAAACATTAGTGAGCATCAAAGTGCATTGTCATGCGAGTAGGTAATTAAAATTACTTACTATAACAAATGTTTTAAAGTGGTTTGCCGACTATTTCAGATTTACTTGGGATACAGTACCTACATGATTGGAACAAGTTGGCGAGAACAAAGAACAAACGTAGGTGAATAATAACTACATACCTATTTGGCTTAATGTGTGATACTAAGCTAAATTTAAGTATTTGAGGTATGGAATCATTGCCGTTTCTGAACTAGAAATCGTAAGTACTTACTTTTAAATTCTATACGTGTCTGGTTGTTAATTGCCACGTTGCCTACGTTGCTTGCGCTTACAAAATGGCCGAGTTAAATGAACTAATACATCAGAGAGGAGTAGAGAGAACGCGCCTAACGCTATTTAGAAAGTTTGTGCTATCCATATCTGAGATAAATTCTAGTGATGTAACTAGGGCCCAAATTAACGAGTTGTCGATGAGGTTAGGTAAAATGCCAAGTTCATTAAATTCCTTTGATGAGGTTCAAGATAATATAGATAGGCTTGATACCTCTGGTAAACAACTTAAAGAAAGGGAAGAAACAGAAAGTTCATTCTATAGTAGCATGAGCCAAGCTCAAGAAATTATTGAAACATGGCAAGAGATCTTCCAAAGGGAGAAAGTTTCAAGCAATGCTAGCATTACAGGCTTTAATAAAGTCAAACTTCCGCCTTTGAAACTTCCTCTTTTTAATGGGAGTCCACACCTGTGGCTCGAGTTTCGTGACATTTATCTGTCACTCATTCATAAAAATAACGACTTGGATGATATATCCAAATTCCATTATTTGAAATCATATTTAGAAGGTGAAGCCAGTGTTGTCATCAAATCAGTTACTGTTTCTGCTGATAATTATGAAATTGCATGGTCCTTGCTGTGTGAAAGGTATAATAATAAACGCTTGTTGGTCAGCCAACACCTTAAGTGCTTGTTTAATATCGAGCCTTTGTCGAGAGAGACTGATAGGGGTATGCGCAATTTAATTGATTCAATTTCCAAGAACTTGCAAGCGCTTAAGACGCTAGGTGAATGCACGGACAAATGGGATACGCTTATTATTTACATGGCTACGACAAAGCTTGATAACGCTACCGCACGCAGGTGGGAAGAATTTAGGAATGATATTAAAGATTCTCCTACTTTAAACGATTTTTTCAAGTTCTTACGTAACAGGGCTGATGTATTGGAAACAGTATGTTCTACAAGGCCGGATTTAAGAAATGAAAAACGTCACGTGGTTTCTAAGACTAAATCGTTTATTGCTTCCGCTTCTGACGCACCGTCCACTTGTTACCAGTGCATATCCTGCAAACAAAATCACAGATTAGTCGATTGTCCTAAATTTAAATCGTTATCAATCGATGATCGTTATACACAAGCTATTCAATGGAAATTGTGCAAGAACTGTCTTCGACCTGGTCATCATACTTACCAGTGCCGCGCTATTGGTTGTAAAATCTGTAAAAGAAAACATAGTACTATTTTACATAAACAAACAAACAACCAACAATTGCTTAATAATGAAAATGCTACTGCTTCAGCTACAAGTAACACTCACCTTCCTCAAGCGACATCAACTTCGTCACCAGAACCCGTGGAACAGCAAACTGCTCAAGCTCAAACATCCATCACGTTGTCCACGGTATCTCGTGACCAAGTCTTACTTTCCACGGCACTCCTTGAGGTGACATGCGAAGGTAACAAGCATGTGCTACGAGCTTTATTGGACAGCGGCAGCCAATCCTCCTTCATCTCTGAAAAGGCACAACATATAATTAATTGTAAAACAAAGGAAGTCAATCGTTCAGTATCAGGCATTAATAATACAACATTGCAAATAAATAAATATTGCGATTTAATAATCAATTCAATGCATAGTAATTTCTCTATTCCAGTTAATTTCTATGTAGTGCCTACCATCACTGATAAACTTCCAAACATGAAAGTCACAACACAATTAAATATTCCAACGAATATAAATCTAGCAGATCCTCAGTTCTGCCATCCGTCAGAAGTCGATATTTTACTCGGCTCCGATGTATTTTGGGACCTCATTGGATCCAATCAAATTAAGTTAGGGCGAAATAAACCCATATTGACGGAGACAGAACTGGGATGGATAGTGGCTGGCCCCACTGGGGGGAGCCGCAGTGGTTCTTCAAGTTCACAAGAAATAAAATGTAATTTCTCACAAAATATTAAAGATCAACTAACACGGTTCTGGGAACTCGAAGAACTACCCGCGACAAAGGTTGTGTCACCTGAGGATACTTACTGCAAAAATCTATTCAATGACACTACCTACCGCGACGCAGATGGAAGTTTTAAAGTTACAATTCCACTGCGAGAACCGCCAGATGTCCTCGGAGATTCATACAAAATGGCAAAAAAAACAATTTCTTAATATTGAAAAGCGACTCTCTAAGGATCAGTCTCTAAAACAAGCCTATTCCGATTTTATTCATGAATACAAGAATCTAGGACATCTGACAGAAATACCAAGGCCTGAATTTGGGTCATTCCTTCCTCATCACTCAGTCATTCGAGAAACGAGTGAGACAACACGTTTACGCGTTGTCGGTACTATGATACCTAAAAACTTGGACGTCACTTCTCAGTCTAGTGTCTTAGGCCTTATATGGCATCCGGTTGATGACAAATTGCAATTTTCGACACACTTAGATATGACGCCACCAGTGGCGAAACGTACAATATTATCAAACCCTGCTAAGATATTTGACCTACAAGGTTTGTTAAGTGCAATCACAGTTACAACAAAATTCATATTACAGCGGCTGTGGCTGACTAAACTAGACTGGGACGATTTAATTCCTGCAGAATTGTCAAGAAAGTGGCAAGATTATGTAGGAAATCTCAAATATCTAACGAATATTGATATCCCAAAGTGCGTTCTATGTCCTAAATATAAAACAATTACCTTGCACTCCTTCAGTGACGCGTCCAAGGATGCGTATGCTAGATGTATTTATTTGTCGTCAATAGACAGTGAAGGTAAAACTCTGGTACGTCTGTCGGTTAAGGTTAAACAAGCGCTACGATGTCGCATTGACCAAGTTTTCCATTGGACGAATTCATCTGTGGTCTTTAGTTGGCTCGAGGCCAAGCCACGCAGTCTTAAAACTTTAATCTCAAATCGCGTAGGAGCCATTCAGGAACTGTCTCCTGGAGGTATGTGGAGGCATATCCCGGGAGATCAGAACCCTGCGGAATTGACTTCCAGAGGAGTTGACCCTCAGCAGCTATGTAAATCAGCTTTGTGGTGGCAGGGTCCCTCATTTTTGAGTATATATCAACTTGGCCACAGTTGAATAAGTCCAGCACTAGCAGCGATGTACCTGAAATCAAAACTTATTATCAAATAACAGAAAACAAGAAATCAGCAAGCGCTCTTTCCAAGGTTGTGGACTTTACCAAGTATTCAAAATTATCCACCTTGCAAAGAACCTTTGCCTATATAAAGCGATTCATTTTTAACCTAAATAAACCCAATTCTAAAATGGTAGGTCATTTAACTGCAGATGAATTAAATTTCTTAAGTAAACAATCTCAACAAGAAGCTTCATCTGTGAATGAACTAAACAACCTAAAAAAACAATAAAACCTTACCTGTTAAATCACTTACACCTTTCCTCGATGAATCCGGGCTGCTGCGTGTCGGCGGCCGCATGAAACACTCTCCTGAAACATACGACAAAAAACATCCTATTATTATAGTGGATTCAAATAACCCATTGACAAAGTAATTTTTTAAGCATATGCACCTAAAATTGCTACACGGTGGACCGCAATTATTATTAAGTATGATCAGGGAAACTTTCTGGCCCTTAAGAGGCAGAATTTTAGCAAGAAGCACGATTAATAACTGCACAACATGTAAAATCATGAAGGCAAAAAATATAAACCCTCTCATGGGTAACTTACCCGAACCAAGAGTGAAGCCAAACCTCTATGTTTACGGCGTCGACTTTGCAGGTTCTTTCCCCATTACAGACCGCAAAGGACGCGGTTGTAGGATCACCAAATGTTATCCTTATTTGTCTGTTTTTCGACAAAGGCGTTGCACTTAGAGTTAGCGAGCGATCTCACTGCAGATCGTTTCATCCAACGTCTGAAGCGGTTTAAATCTCTTAGAGGGAAACTTAATAAGATTCTTTCAGATAATAGGACTAACTTTGTAGGCGCAAGCAACGAAATCGGTAAATTTCTCAGAGCTGATGGTGATTCCATTGCGTCATATGTAGAAAACGAAGGCATAAGATTTAATTTCTCGCCAGCTTTGTCCCTTCATTTTAATGGAATAACAGAGGCCGGGGTGAATTCGGCCAAATCCCATTTTGCTAGGGTTTTAGGCAATACACACATGACATTTGAGGAGCTGTCAACGTTGTTCACTCAAATCGAGGCAATTTTAAACTCACGACCTTTAACATCGTTATTGTCAGATCCAAATGATTTTGAACCTTTAATTCCGGGGCACTTCTTGATCGGTAAAGCACTGTTGTCACTACCATTACCATCTCTGTTCGATATAAACCCTAACCGGCTCAGCAGATATCAACATATCGAAAGAATGCGGCAGCAATTCTGATTACGCTAGCACAAGGATTCCTAAGCGAATTGCAGAAAAAAACAAAGTGGCGAATCAACCAAGAAGGCCTACAAATCAACGACATGGTCGTCCTAAAGGAGCCCAATCTTCCGCCATTGAAGTGGCGCTTAGGACGCATTCAAAACTATACCCTGGGGACGATGGCATCGCCAGGGTCGCCGATGTTCAGACAACAAGGGGCATCTTTCGTCGCGCTATTCACAAACTTTGCGCATTACCTAAGGAGTCATCACCAGCGACGACGAAGCCTTCTTCAGCATCGGCCACAACGCCCACAACGTCAGCAGCATGTTTACTCCTCGAAGCCCTACCTGCTCGAGGGGGGGGAGTATGTTAACGCTGCTACCAACTAACTACGCACGGGAGGAAGGGTGCGGGCGGCGCGGGCGCCGGTTTGCGATCAGCTCGCGGCGTTCCCCTTCCACGAGACTCGATACGACACCGCGCACAGCGCACGTCACTCGTCAGTAATTTTGTATACATTTCGTAAGCGAATAAACGCTATTATAACTTTCTGGAGTCAGATTTATTTATTGCTCCCAAACACTGACACACCAAACCAATCAACCAAACAAATCCAGCAAAATTTCGAGAATATCTGCCCCGGTATCAAGATTCTGCAAAAGAACTCACTTCACCTCTTAGGTGCACCTGTATTCGAAGAATCAATCCCAGATTTCATCAACTCCAAAATTAATCGTTTCTCTGAATTTTCGGCCCGTTTACTCGAAATTAATGCCCATATGGCCGTTTGCATCCTCCGATTCTGCATGATTGTTCCAAAATTTACTTATGCTATGCGCTGCAGCCCCCTTTGGAAATTTCTAAACTACTCTGAATCCATAGACTCCATGCTTCACCTTCAGCTCCAAAATATTTTAAACGTCAAAATTAACAATAGACAATTTTTACACGCCACCCAACCAATCAGTTTCGGAGGTCTTGGTATCCGTCAAATTTCCGGCGTTGCCCTGCCCGCGTTCCTCTCCTCGGCACATAGTACACTCACCCTCGTAGGCAAAATTCTTAGTCCATCACTACGTGATTTCGAGGTGACGTACTTGTCCGAGGCACTGGACGCGTGGAGGATGGCCTGCCCGGGAGTAGACTTGCCAGCCAATAGGAGTATTCAGAAAAACTGGGACCAACCTATTTGTAAGCAAGTCCATTCCCATTTGTTGGACTCTTGCTCCACCACCCAGGAAAAAGCAAGACTACTGGCTGTGTCGGAAAGGGAGTCCGGCTCATGGCTTCATGCTCTTCCCTCAATAAATTACGGGACACTTCTTGATTGCAACACACTCAGATTGGCTGTCGGTCTTCGTCTGGGGGCAGACATTGTTGCTCCACATCGTTGCCCCTGCGGAATCCTGGTGAGTAGCCTGGGACACCATGGTCTATCTTGCACGAAGAGTGCTGGTCGCCTGTCTCGCCACGCCTGCCTCAATGATATCATCCGTCGGGCCTTCGTCAGTGCCAATGTGCCAGCCGTTCTGGAACCGCCGGGTTTGGCAAGGGACGACGGTAAGAGGCCAGACGGTATGACCTTAGTGCCTTGGAAATTGGGACGGCCCCTCATTTGGGACGCTACATGCGTTGACACCCTGGCGCCGTCCCACCTTGGCACTACATCTTTGAGAGCAGGCGGGGCAGCTGCAGCGGCGGAGGCAGCAAAGTGCCGCAAATACATCGGCCTGACAGACCGGCATGTTTTTGCGGCTTTTGCTGTCGAAACCCTCGGACCCTGGAGCCCAGGCGCTCACCATTTATTTGGCCAATTGTCAAAAAAATTGGTCAAAGTATCCGGAGACCATAGGGCTGGCTCGTTCCTTGCCCAACGGATCGGCATAGCTATACAAAGAGGGAACGCAGCCAGTCTTATGGGAACCCTTCCGCAGGGATCCGACCTTGGGGATCTCTTTTGATTAAATTTATGTTTTTCCTAATTTTAGGTTAATTTAGTTTATTTAAGTTTTTTCTAAAGTTATGTATTGTAAGTAGGTTTTTAACTGTCACATACCTAATAAAGAAGCATTTATCCTTCAATTTAGACTTAGTGTCACTCTGACAGACTTCAAACCCTATTATTTTTTATTTTCCGTATTCGCAGGGAGCAGAATTCGGTTTCATAGGTGCTTTACCCTAAGTTATTAAGTACTTTTATCTACCCACATGTTATAAATCCTCTAGAATGTGTTCGGAAACCATATATAACGACCACCATTAATTGCAACCAGTAACGTTACATCAGCGTTTTATCTGTGCCGGTGTTATTATAAATATCTGGGCGACCGAGCTCTGCTCGGGTGAAAATACGAGTAAGTTTACTTCCTATATATTTTTTAATTTTATTTTTAAAAGAATCTTATTTTCATTGGTCTTAAAAAACTCGCCTTGGAATTGAAAATTATTAAATTTAAACCCCGACTATAAAGGGAACAACTAATACAAAAAGTTATACCAACAAATGGTATTCACAATTTACTTTAAAAACAAAGTTTAAACCGAATTCAATTCATTACTTCGCCAAGGAACATATGTACATTAACATTTCCTTCCCACTATACCTACTGCATGAACTGGTTTCCGAGAGCAAATGCGTTGATTATTACAGAAAACACCCATTCGCTATAAGTAGGCCGATAATATTTGAGGAGTTCCGTCGATTCCTCAAGGATCTCAGAATTAGCTTTGGCACTTCATTAGTTGCTAATTTAACGGAATCACAGAATATGTGACGTCTGTAGTCTTCATAATCTTATCTAGGTGAGGGCCCTTTCGGATGCACTTCGACCCAGTAGGATCTTTTGTGCATTTGTCCTCTCCTTTATACCTGCTCCCAGGCTTGCTCCATCATTTCCACAAAACGGATGATGCAGTTCACCAAGAGCACCTTGAATTCCTTTAGTTGCGGGTAGCCGTTACCAAAATAGTTCATTCTTTGTCTGGCAAGGGCATGATATTAACACAATAAGTGTTCCATAGTCTCATCCTCCTCGCCACACATTCTACAGTCTTAACTATCCGATAGTCCCATCTTGGCCAAGAGATCCATGACCCTGAAGTGACCTGTGAACACCCCAGATATAATTCTGAGTTGCTTCCTACTGGATTTCCAGAGTTTTCTGGTCCAGCCCGAGTCCACTCCTTCTATGAAGAGCTTAGAGTGTCTTTAGCCAGCCTCATTACTCCACTCGTGTTGGTGCTTGGTTTTGGCGTAGGCTTTAAAGGCTGATATTATGGTTCCCTACGAGAGTCTTCATAATCAGTTCCATTTCCCCAAATTTGTTGTTTCCGAGGCTAAATTGATACCTACACGAGTTATAATAGAAAATACCAAAATCTATACACGCGTTTACTTTTTCTGTGACGCGTGCTTAATACAATTGAGGACCTTCCTCAATTCCTCATGGATTCCATCATCTGACTGGCTTTTTGAAAACAATGGGACCAATCTAGAAGTAAATACTCGTACTTTCACTAAAATAAAAAATACGAATCGGTTCATAAATTAAATATGACGGAGTTCTGAGGTAATCAAACATTAAACATAAGAATCCTCCTTTTTTGGAAGTTATTAATAGAGTTATTAAGGAGTAGTGACACTGCTTACGAAGCTGGAGGGTCGCCGCGTTCGAATCCCGGAAAAGGGCAAATGTTTGCGTGATGGACATGAATATTTGTTTCTGAGTCTTGGATGTTTTCTATTCTAAATTATCTCCAAAACGACTTGACCTATTAAGATTTGGATTTCTGTAAGGGGTTTTTAGTGGATATAAAAACCACAGATCCCAGTCATCCCCCGATGATTGGGTACCAGGCTGGTTCGCAGGTTTTATGCTAGATTGTTTATTGAACAAGGATTTTTTTTACATTTGAATTTAAGCCTTGTCACTTTGAGATAAAGTACTTATGTCATACACTAGTACAACTTTGAGAACTAGGACGTAATTTACCTAACATAGAGATACACCCAAAAAATGTAACCATCCTTCTGAGGCAGTCTGGTAAGAATAGATCGCATCGTTACGCACCAACATTCCGATCTAGATATTCAAGCACAACATGTCAGGATAAGTCAAACTGATGAGCAATGAGGAACGACGGGGTATGGATTTGTTTTGACAGGTCTTGACTTCACCTGGAACAAAGTATGCTCATATGTATAAGTGTTATCAAATCTTGGAAGTCGATTTCCACCTAATTTCACTGGCTATAGGTATCGACTTCAAACTATGCAGGTACCTATGTATAGTCAGGTGCAGAGAATCGTTACCTCTTACGTTGAGTTTGTTTGCATGGGTCACGTTTTTCTGCGCTGACTGTACATTACAGACAACATTAATTAAGTAACATCAAATTGATCTGACGATGGAGCCACAAGGTGGAACTCTTCAATAGCTTATAGGAAGGGGTGTACTAGAAGTTCTGTTTTAAACTTATTTCAACAATGGTCCAGTTATTTTCCGCAGCCACGAAATTAACCTAACTGAGAGTTGGCGTCAGAAGCGGCTGATAACCTCCGCCCTCCCAGTTGTTTATGCAAAAAATGTTTTAAAGTGGACCAGTTACCAAGAAGTAGAATTGATAAGATAATACTGGGTGTAATTTTAAGTAGGTACAGGAAAAATAAATGTAAAAGTACATTTTGATCAAGCCACCGGTTCGAGCCTGAGACTTTTTTTGTTTTAAGGCTTTCAATATTATTTTCGGTTTACGTAATGTAAAATAAGCATCTATTTTTTTCTTAGAGTCAGGTGTTCCCACCCCCTGCCAGCTAAATGGTTACTTCAGGGCATGCGCAAAAATTATGACAGTAGTAAGTTTAAACAATTTATGTAAAAAGAAAACTAATACATTTAAGTAGGCATAACTTGTTGTTCAAAAAAATCACACCTGCTTCTAGACGGAGAGCTGAGGGACCAAAACTGCAACACTTTTATAAAGGCTGATATTTTAATATTAGGTCATAAATAGTATATGTACAATATGTGTATAGTACTTTTACTTTATTTGTACTGGCTTGTAGCATATATTTTAGGATTAAGTCCTGTTAGCGTAAATGTAAATACGTCCCTGTACACTTGTTAGTTTGTCTATCATTTTTGTTCCTGATTTCCACTCAATTGCTCAAAGGTTAACTGGAAGAGATCCCTAACAGGGATAAATTCGCCCTTGTACCGTTTTTACTTATTTTTGTCTGTATTTTTACCTGTGTCTTGTGTACAATAAAGTTATTTACATACATATTTACATACATACATAAATAGCTTGAATATCAATAGCCTTCCGTCAGTTAGCCAGTTTTTGGGACAACTGGCGTGGGGGTGGTTCAGAACTTGTTAAGATAATACCTACGTCGCAACTGTTTTATAAAATCTGAAAATTTGTCTGTGGATAGTAAGACAACTAACAAACTACGCGGACATAGTCAGTCTGCAGAATATTGGAACAGTACGCGTCAGCAGCCCGCTAAACCCGTCAAAACATTTGGTTGGTGAAAGTGTTTTATAAAATCTTAAAAAATTCGTGCAAGTAGTTCATAGTACATAAGACATAGTCAGCCCAAAGTTTTATGGAACATACGCCGCCGTCAGCAGTCAATACGAGTAGAACGGCGCACCGCACCGCCGTCTCCTTCTGCTCATGTTTGCGGCCACAGTAGGTTCTCTTAAACGTAATATCTCCTGGCTCCACGGTCATGGTACACTGTCGCTGACGGTTAGCTAGTTAGTTGGTAAGATGGTGGTACCAATCCATGAGGACCCTGGTACCATCACCACCTAGTAATGGAATCGTTTGAGCCTTACTGAGCCCTTCTCAGGGCCAGGTCTCGTAGGATAAGCGTAGCGCTAGCCGTTATACCATAGTTCTTAGTAGCTTGAGCCTCATATGAGTGAAAACGATTCGAACACTTTTACTGCCAGAAGGCCGGCTAGCGGGCGCTCTGTTCGTGGCCACTGTGCTGTAGGTACTTAGCAAGAACCTCGGTACCGGCTACGAGCGTGCAGCGCTTAGAAATGTTTGGCAGTGCAAGTGCCAGGCACACTACACTCGTAGCCCTGCGCCGTAGTCTATAGATGATTAAAAATTGATACTGTCAAGGTCATGTATTGGACAGACTCAAGACTAGCACCTTTAGCTGAGGTAAACAAATCTTAAGTAGATGTCCTAATGCTATTTCCCGCATTGGCTAGGCGGCATCATCTGTATGCGGTATTTTGTACTTTACCGTGAGCTTACTAATGCCACCCAGATTTACGTCGTCAGTACGATACTGTAAGTAAGTATTACAATTTTACAGTAGTTCCTATAAATCCTGAGGTAAGTAGGTACTGTATTCGTACCACTTTGGTGATTCCTGCGCCAATCAGGAAGCACTCATTTACACGTAGCGCCTTAAATAATCGATACTGTTTTGACTGACAGTTGATACTGACATATAACAGGTTACTGATATCGTACCGAGTCCGCACCGACTAATGCGGAAGTAGCATAAGTTTTAAGTTTCCGTGGCTCGAGACCACACATCGTGTCCAAGAGGGTTGTGGAGTACAAGTGTCCTCTGATCTCCCCGCGACAGCCCGCGCCGCTACTGAGGGCGTCTCCTGCTACACACGCATGACTCGGTCTGACGGGTATAAAGACTAGTGTCGCAGGACGCAGATATAGGGATGTGACTTGAGGATTTCTTTATTTAGGGCTTCACTTAATGGGTGTTAATAGCTTTCTATTTTTATTTATTAGAGGTTTTTATTACCAAACATTCAACTATGCATTACCGGGAGCGAGAGCGTTTGAAACATTATGGCATTGGCACGTTCAGTTTAACTGATCTCGTGAGATGCGTTGCATTGATGATTAGCGACAGCGGATTCGGAACACTATCAGATGGGCCGTGTACTTGTTTTTCACCATCGTGCTATAAGGCCACCAGCGCAAGGATTGGGCCCTTGACCAAGGTATGGGATTAACTGCGTAACGGGTTATTGCTGTTAATTACTCTGACTTTTAATATCAGGTAAATACAATACGAAAGAAAGAAAACCCCCGGACACTGCGGCAGTGAACCCCCGGACACTGCGGCAGTGAACCCCCGGACACTGCGGCAGTGAACCCCCGGACACTGCGGCAGTGAACCCCCGGACACTGCGGCAGTAAACTCCCGGACACTGGCTCAGCATTACGAGGGTGGATCAAAAAGTACCTGTGTTAGAAATGAAGACGCATATATTTTTCAAAAGTTTTATTTTATTTTTCAACATAATCTCCTTCTAGGTCCTTACACTTTTCCCAGCGTTTCGGCCACTTCTTTAACCCCTCCAAAAAGTAGGATTTGTCAAACCCTTCAAAATACGCTTGTCTCAGCTATAACCTCCTCGTTTGACCTGAATTTCTTTCCCCCGAGCCATGTTTTCATATTGGGAAACAGAAAAAAGTCTCAGGCAGTCAGATCCGGTGAGTAAGGCGGGTGTGGCAGCAATTCGTAACGTAGTTGGGTTAATTTGGCAGTGACAATTTTGGATAATTGTGCTGGTGCGTTATCATAATGGAACAACACTTTCTTCGTTGCCAAATGGGGCCGTGTCTCCTTTTTTTTCATCAAACCGGTCCAATAACTCACTTTAGTACGGCCCTGTGATAGTTTTTCCTTTTTGTAAGAAATCTATAAGGATTATTCCCTTACTATCCCAAAAAATTGTGGCCATGACTTTTCCGGCTGCTGGGACCGTTTTTGCCTTCTTTGGGGCAGATTCGTTAGAAAAAATCTATAGTTTAGACAGCCGCTTGGCCTCAGGTGTATAGTAATGGATCCAGGTTTCATCAACAGTAACAACGCGACGGAAAAACTCCTGCGAATTTCGCTCAAACAAGCCCAAAGACTCCTTTGACATTGACAGCCGTAACCGCTTATTTTCATCCGTGAGCAATCGCGGCACCCATCGGGCGAACACTTTTTTCATATTTAATTTATCGTGTATTATATTAATTGCTCGAGATCCCTACAGCCTCTGCTAATTCACGCACTTTGGTACGTCGACGGTTACCATTATGTTTTTTACCTTTTGCTCGACTTCTTCAGTAACCACGTCCGCCGGGCGCCCTGGGCGGTCCTCGTCGAAAACAGATGTACGACCTCGTTTAAATTCATTAAACCAATATCTCATGGTTTTCATAGACGGCGAAAGACCTCCGTAGACAGCATCTAACTTAACTTTTATTTGTTCGCATTTTTTTCCATCCAAAAATAAGAAGCGAATTACGGAACGATATTGCTCTTTCTCCATTTTGTACGAAAAACAAAACAAGTCTTACAAAATTTGCCGCCAGAAAAAAACTGAACCATAGAAAATTGCCAGTGTTCATTTTTTTATTTGATAAGGTCAATAACAACACGACGGTAATGCCACGGTGTCGGTGACTCACGGAAACGTCATACAATATTAATATTTAAACTACATACTAATATATTATTGGGATAGCCGAGAGAGTAATAAACATAAATACGAAGTGAGATGTAATGTACGCACTACCTACATGCAGCATCAATCAATACCATAATAATTAACATTACATATATTAAAATTCGTTCTTCCTTATGAAACTAGAACAACAACTAGATAAAAAATAAAAAAAATATAAATAAACCGGCCAAGTGCAAGCCGGACTCGCGCACGAAGGGTTCCGTACCATTATCTATAAAAATATTTATTTTATTCTGATTTTAGTATTTGTTGTTATAGCACCAACAGAAATAAATACATCATCTGTGAAAATTTCAACTAGAACTATCACGGTATCAGTGAGATACAGCCTGGTGACAGACAGACAGACAGACAGACAGAGAGACAGACAGACAGACAGACGGACAGCGGAGTCTTAGTAATAGGGTCCCGGTTTACTTTTTGAGTACGGAACCCTAAAAATGAGCAATTAGTCACAGTGCTGGATTAGGGTTTCTGGAGCGTCAACAAATAACCCTACGCTTAAAGGTGTATCTGCTATACGAGTGTTCTATTTAGATAAGTGACGTAACGATGCTACAGCTGGCTATTATGTTTTTTCTATTTAGATAAATGACGTAACGATGCTACAGCTGGCGGTTATGTTTGTTCTATTTAGATAAGTGACGTAACGACGCTACAGCTGGCTATTATGTTTGTTCTATTTAGATAAGTGACGTAACGATGCTACAGCTGGCGGTTATGTTTGTTCTATTTAGATAAGTGACGTAACGACGCTACAGCTGGCGGTTATGTTTGTTCTATTTAGATAAGTGACGTAACGACGCTACAGCTGGCTATTATGTTTGTTCTATTTAGATAAGTGACGTAACGATGCTACAGCTGGCGGTTATGTTTGTTCTATTTAGATAAGTGACGTAACGACGCTACAGCTGGCGGTTATGTTTGTTCTATTTAGATAAGTGACGTAACGACGCTACAGCTGGCGGTTATGTTTGTTCTATTTAGATAAGTGACGTAACGACGCTACAACTGGCGGTTATGTTTGTTCTATTTAGATAAGTGACGTAACGATGCTACAGCTGGCGGTTATGTTTGTTCTATTTAGATAAGTGACGTAACGACGCTACAGCTGGCGGTTACGTTTGTTCTATTTAGATAAGTGACGTAACGATGCTACAGCTGGCGGTTATGTTTGTTCTATTTAGATAAGTGACGTAACGATGCTACAGCTGGCGGTTATGTTTGTTCTATTTAGATAAGTGACGTAACGATGCTACAGCTGGCGGTTATGTTTGTTCTATTTAGATAAGTGACGTAACGATGCTACAGCTGGCGGTTATGTTTGTTCTATTTAGATAAGTGACGTAACGATGCTACAGCTGGCGGTTATGTTTGTTCTATTTAGATAAGTGACGTAACGACGCTACAGCTGGCTATTATGTTTGTTCTATTTAGATAAGTGACGTAACGATGCTACAGCTGGCGGTTATGTTTGTTCTATTTAGATAAGTGACGTAACGATGCTACAGCTGGCGGTTATGTTTGTTCTATTTAGATAAGTGACGTAACTATGCTACAGCTGGCGGTTATGTTTGTTCTATTTAGATAAGTGACGTAACGATGCTACAGCTGGCGGTTATGTTTGTTTTATTTAGATAAGTGACGTAACGACGCTACAGCTGGCGGTTATGTTTGTTCTATTTAGATAAGTGACGTAACGACGCTACAGCTGGCGGTTATGTTTGTTCTATTTAGATAAGTGACGTAACGATGCTACAGCTGGCGGTTATGTTTGTTTGACACGTCCTTGTCGAGCGTTCTTATCGAAGCCCGCAGCGAACGAGCGGCCAATGGCGAATCTGTTTCGCACCAGTGGTTCCGTGACCCAGTATGATTTGTGACCTTTTTTACCTCAGATGAAAACGAAGGGTATTATAAGTTTAACATGCGTATCTGTGTGTCTGTCTGTCCCGAACATATGAACCCAATTGAGTGCGATTTTTCTAATCAAAAGTCCAGTTTGTCGAGGTAGTTTTTTTAGGGTTCCGTACTCAAAGAGTAAAACGGGATTACTAAGACTCCGCTGTCCGTCTGTCTGTCTGTCCGTCTGTCACCAGGCTGTATCTCATGAACCGTGACAGACGGACAGACAGACAGACGGACAGACAGACAGACGGACAGCGGAGTCTTAGTAATAGGGTCCCGTTTTACTCTTTGAGTACGGAACCCTAAAAACAGTGCATTAAACTGAGCATTACCATTACGTCCATATTAAACATATAATTAGATAATGAACTTGCTTCGTAGGTCATGGAGCTGACCCAGTGCCTGATAACGCGACTCGCAGCGGTGAGTTGGCGATTGTTCTAGGGGACAGTCGGGGAAAATGAGTGAGTACTTACTTCAACATTCGTGAAACATTATCCATGCCAACGTTAAGTAATACGATAAGCAATACAATGAAATCGTTAATTTCATAATGGACGTTATATATATGTCACCGTTAGATTGTGAACACCGTCAGTTTATAATCTTACCGGTTATATTGTAAACTGACGGAATATTGTGAACTGCCAAAACCGTTTACAATTTAACGCAATATTTTTTGTTAGTTTATTAACTTTCAATGTTGAATCGTCAAATTGTGAACTGAGATCAAATCGGCTTGCTACGGAACGTACACAAAGACTAGGTAGGTTAGGTTAGTTAGGTATCTTCAGTTGCCCGAAGGGCAAAGCGCCCAGAAATAGGAGCCCCGCGCAGCGGGGCTCCGTAGACACTGCTGGATGCCTAAATAAATGGAAGAAATTGTCTGAATAACAAAATAAACAATCATGTGCTGACGTAAGTGGAAACTAATGCAAGTGGAATAATGCGCTCAACCAAACAGCGCACAGGTTGCGTTCCGAATCAGGAAAATTTGATTCAGTTCACAATTTGACGATATGCCATTGTTAGTTTATAAACTAACGAAAATGAATGCGTAAAATTATGAATTATTTTAGCAGTTCACAATATTCCGTCAGTTTACAATATAACGGGTAAGTTTATAAACTGACAGTTTTCACAATCTAACGGTGACATATATATTACCACCAAAACATCAATGTGAAAATGGGAGCCAAGTTCAATATTAAGAATATGCGTGGTTGTCAACTTCGTCGACAAAAGAATTGAGATCTAAATGGGTACCAAGTTCAGTAGACAATCCTTAAATAAAATGTCTTCTTAAGAACATACAAATCCTTATTTTTTCTACTACAATAACGTTAGCAAATATAAACGTATAACTCCTTAAATTTGAACACTCGAATTATATACACAAAGCAGATAACTTAGGATAAATTGATGCTCATGACTTGACTTGGCTAGTTTTTACAAGCAAGCCAATTTTTTCGAAGTGTAAGATATGGGATTAGACCGGTTTCCTTTATGAATTCAGATATTCAACAAAATAAAAATTACGGATAATATTGCATGCATATATTATTGCGAATGTAAAATAAAACAATATTAATCTGTTTCATACATATCTCCATATAATCACAACATAATGGTAACATAATAAAATAAAGAAATATAATATATATATAATATTGTGTAAGATATTATCTTACAATATATAAACAGCTACTTAGTTACGTATAACATAAAGATGATAAGTTGATTAGCCAAATATCAGATATCTTGTATGTAAAAACTATATTGCCAAGTCAAATCTTTAGCCAGTGTCGCGCAACTAGGAACAAAAAGATGAATGACGTCTATTTGCTAAAATTCCTAAGAATACTGATATACCTAGATAATAAGATAAGAGCTTGGTAACAGCTATCTTATTCACTTGCGTAAATCTATAGTTCGCCTAAGAGGGAATGAAACCACAATCCCTATTTAGTTTCACATTTTCGTAGGTTGTCACTAGAATGAACTCGGGAAATGTCTAATGGATCTCTTTTGGATCTATTTTAACCCAGCAAAATTCAATATGTCATCATTGTTTGAAGCATTGAGTTATATTACTAGAGTAGACATCACCTATCATAAGTTTGCGCATGTCAACATACGCTCATGAGCGTATGTTGGTTTAGTCTGTGGCGAGCACTGGTGGCGGTCGTTTCGAGAGCAGATTTACTTAAAACTTTTAAAAATGCCTTCTTGTGCTATGCGCTATTGCACCAACAACACCACAACAATAGTAAAAATACGGTAATCACTTTTCATCGGCACATTCACGGATATTTTTCATAATATTCATTTATTACATTTTGTTGTAATTTATAAGATGCGCGCCATACTGTCGGCCATTATTTCAAAGATTAAAAAATGTAGAAGTGACAAAGTCCTAATACTATTTTTTCCCTAATAGCTAAGTATAAGCCGTGCTAATGGAACATTAAACTTAATAAACTGACTATTTGAACCTTTAATATCAGCGTTTTAGCTCCAAATTAGCAGCAACCATTTGTTTTTATTTATTAAATCGTTTTTTATGAATTGACAGTGTTCAGTTGCTTTTTAGATTTTAGGTTCTACTCATTTTAATCCTAGGCCGATTCTCTCATATAAATAATGTCCGCAAAGCGGGTATGGTCTCCGAATATGAACCCATTGGCAATAATAAGAATAATAAAAATTAGCCGCCATCCATTTTAATTTCCAATTGCTTCAACACAAACAACAAAGTGCATCCTCGGGAAGTATACAGATATCCAGTATAAAAAAATTACAAATACCAAATGTCGATGTGATTCGTTTTTAAATCAATAAGTAGTTTTTTTTTTATATGAATATATTAAACCACGCTATGGCTTTATCTGAATCTAAACTCAGAAAAATTACGCATCTACTGCACGTTCACATACTCTTTGATTTTTAAGATGGCGGCCTGATTGGAAAACGTCAAGAAAAATGTTCCGGGTTGCTAGTCTATGCGTAGTAATAGTAAGTCAATGGTTTGAAGTAGGTGTCATCACGTCCCAACTTGACTTGGTCGTATCATATTACTTACAAAACATCGCGGCTCCTGTGTGTGAACATTATGTATTTTGGTGTTATTCCACCGAGAATGTTTGAAAAAATGTATTGTTCATGTTGGCAAGACTTGATTGTTTCCTGTGATAAAATGTATTGTGCCAATGAAGGCTGGAAATCCCATACAAGAGGGACATAAATTAACCATGGATCAGTTTGCTAAAATGATATTTCTATCTAGCGTATTTGTAACTATTTATCAAAAATAATTTCTTAATTAAATTTGTAATTTATTTACTTTTGTATGTAATTTTATGTCTTCAAATTCCTATTAGATTATCTTTAAAGTCCCTTCTTTCAAATAAAAAATAAATAATCTAAATCGGTCCGCGTGATAAAAAGCAATCGTTGAATAAACAGACACTAGGTTGTAATTTGTTAGTACCAAAATGCAGATGGCGCTGTGCAACGTTAACTTCTACTACGAGCTGTTTAAGATTTTTCAAGGAAGAATGGGGTCCTGACAACACGGGTATGGTGTATGAAAGTTTGTACGGAACCCTCGGTTCGCGAGTCTGACTCGTACATACTTGACCGGTTTTTTTTTTATGGGTGTATTAAATCACGCGTTGGCTATATCTGAATCCAAACTCAGAAAATTATCGCATCTACTGCACTATCACATTCTCTTTGATTTGTCAAGATGGCGGCCTGATTGGAAAACATCAAGAAAAATGTTCTGGGTTGCCAGTCTATACGTAGTCATAGAAATTCAATGCGTGAGATTGATTTATCTTTAAATAAACTTTATCAAGCGTACCCTTCTTGCCCGATCTTCCCCCGGCTAGACGCAAGTATCGAAGCGATAAAGTAAGAATAGCATCGAGTGAATCATCGTATTAGTATAATTGTGATTACACTATTAAGGTAGCAAACATGCAGACGGCCTGCCTGGTAGGCAGAAGCCGTAGCCCATGGATACTGCGAATCTTGAAGAATGGCAAGTGCGTTGCCGACTGTTGATTTGAGGATCCTTTATAGGTGTCGATGGCTAGAGACTCCAGGTCCCCTCCTCTCCGCACAGCCCGTCCCCGGGAGCTCTGGCGACGTGACGCTCCGCGTTCTAATGAGACTTGAATGTGGTCCGCGCGCCCGCGCCGCCGCCGCCGAGCTCACGAGTCAGGTCAGCGCCGGGAACACATTCAAATACGAACAGCACCCGTATCGGTGATCGACCTCCCTTGTAACGATTGTGTTTAAATATTGATTTCGAATTCCATTTACTACTTTCCCGCCGCTCACGGGACGACGGTGTCCTGGACCTGCGGGAGGCGTGCGCGGACACTAAGCCAGCACGTAGAGTCCCTACAAGACTCCCGCCAACCCGAACAAGAACTTTTGATACAAACTTACAACCTACAAAGCCACAAACTTTTCCTCTGTATAATATAAGTAGAGATATACATTCCCTAGCATAAATTTGCACATGTACCTAAACCTACTCTCGTGGGAGTATCCTTGTGTAGTCTGCGGCGGGCGCTTGTACTGAAATACAAGATGGCTGCCTGAAGGAAACCGTTAAGAAAAATGGTCTTAAAGCAAGCAAGTCAATGAAGTAGCCAACGATTTTTTTTCCGAGCAATATTTCTCATTTAAGTAGTTGCATGCTAACCAAAATTAGCTAGGCACTTTTTTTGTTACAATTATAGTAACAGCAAATTCATAATAGGTATCTGGTGCAGCTTGATGATGATGTTGATGATGATGTTGTGAAGGGACGCCTGGCCGGAAACAGGCGGGCAGTCGACCGCTTGTCGCAGTCATTCAGCCCATTTCCCTCAGTTCGGAGCCTCAGGTTACTGTCCCGGCGGCGTTCCCACTTCCAACTCTTCAATTCTTCTTGTTTTCCTGCAGAACAGAAGGACATCTTTAAGGTCGATATCCCTCAATTCCTTCTCCTCTAACATATCTTTACCGAATGTGTTAAACCGCGGTGCCGCGTACATAACACATTCCGCTAGTACATGCTTGCTTGTTTCCTCCTGCCCACAGTGTGGGCAAGTAGCGTCGTTACTTATACCTATTATCTTTAAGTGTCTATTCAGAGTATTGTGACCGGTTATGATACCAGTCAGCAGTTTCAGATTGCTCTTACCCAGTTTCAGCAGATACCTGGTCCTTTTGTGATTAGTGCCTGTAATTAGTTTCCTTTGTGCTAGGGCAAATGAAAGAAGGTCTGAAGGTAACCCAAAGCTTTTATTTCGTTCTAGGTCCTCACTAAAAGCTAACTAGGTATAAAAACAAATGTTAAGGGTAGGATTTTGATGACGCTTTGGTCGATTGCGCTAGAACCATTTGGTAATGTTAAAATAATAGGCTATGAGCTTAGCTGCATCTCCATCGCAGGCGGTGCTACGGAGCGTTCCCGACAACGGGAGTACTGGCTCGGCTGGCGCGGGTGGCTTCGGGCACGATCAGGCCCCTACCAAACACCTCCTGGAATTTCCATCAAGCGATGAGACGGTTAGCCAAGAATAGCAAGTACAAACTGGGCGGGCACGGGGCTAGATAGCGGGCCGGGGCTCAAGAGTAGTCTGTGGGCCGGCAATCAATAATCAAGGGAATAAAACGGTCCATGGTACAGTACAAAACTAACCTGTCGGAGGAAAATTGTCCCACGTCGATGGGTATTGACAAATGTCAACTCCGCCACCAATGGCCCTGGCCTTGCTTCCCGTGGCTCGCCGATTTAACCGCAACACGGTGGTATTCAGCCAGGTCAAGTCGCGTGGGAGAGCACCACGGCCTCAACTTGCCTGTAAGGCTTGATTACACCGGCAAACTGAAAATTGACAACATGTCTATGCAATTACTGCTTTTCCAAGAAGTTAACACGGCTTCTAAACAATACTTACGAGGAAAATACTGCAATCGCCCAGAAAACGTGTTCCGGCACACCAAAATAAAATAGGAAGTGCGCTATCTGACACTTCGACATTGCCAGCTCTCTCAAACCCGGTCCCCGAAGTTCAAGTAGACGCGCCAACTTGTTGCAACAATCTGTCGTGTTGATTTGTAAACAAGAAAACATCTAGTCATCCGCTACAGTAGAAATGCAATAAATTATGTGGATTATGAATTATGAAATGGAAACCCGTGACGAACAAAACATCTAATCATTGATTCGTAAATGTTCAACGCGATATTCCTTTTTTCTCCTTGTCGCTGGTCAGCGGGCGCGAACTCTGGCAACACTGGAGTCCACAGATAAGCTATCCAATACAACAGGGGTTCCTTCCTGACAGAATATTACACGAAAAGAACAGTTAGCCAACTTGACAAATAACTTTGAAAGGTTTAAAACGATAATAAACCCAGCATACGGGTTTATATATTACATGCCTCCTATCATCATCTTTGTCTGTCTGCATCCAGATGCATCCCTCCATTCTTTTTCCCCATCCAGTTCTTTTAGCTTATCTATGACCCCCTTTGTAACTTGAGCCGAAAAGGGAAGGACCGGTTCTGGGCCTTCAAACTCCCTTCCCGCACCTTCCCTGGCCAACTCATCTGCCTTCTCATTGCCCGCTATTCCCTGATGTCCTGGCACCCACGCCACCGTCACACCTGGGTTTTCTCCTATCTTATTAAGCTCTTCCTTGCATTCTTTCACTAAGGCGGATGTTACCGTTGCCTTTCGTAGCGCCTTCAATGCTGCCTGACTGTCCGTGTAAATCACTACCCTTCCAGTCAGTTGTTTTGTATCTCTTATAATCTGTGCGCATCTCGTTATCGCACACACTTCTGCTTGGAAAACGCTAGCATACCTCCCCAGTGAGATGGATACTCTCTCCCGCAGTTTGGGTATAACTATACCTGCCCCCGCTAGTCCTGTTGATTTCTTTCTTGATCCATCTGTGAAGCAGACTGTCATCGGGTGCACTACGTCTACCTTCCAGTTGTCTCTTTCACCTATGTGTATTCTATACTTCTTGTCAAATATCTCCTGCCTCTTTATGAGGTCGTTATTGGCTATCATCATATGTAGCTTTGATAGCGCTTCCTCCTGTATCAGCGCGTGTCTTTTGTCCACACAGCTTCCTCTCCATTCTTTACATGCTTTCATTCTGTACCACTGTTCCATGGCCCTTTTCTCCACTTCAATTCTCATTGTCTTCATGCCTAGCAGTATTTCCATGGCTTGTGTCGGGGTCGTTCTCATAGCCCCCGTCACCATCAGACATGCTAGTCTCTGCACCTTATTCAGTTCCTTTTGATATTCTTTGATACGCGCCCTATGCCACCATACCACGGCCCCGTATAGCACCCTGGGTAATCTGGTGCAGCTTACTTACAATGTCAAGCCTTACGGTTCGTTCTCAGGCTCAGTAGAGGTGATGATGACTTCGACAATGTCAAGTTTGCTGCGCTTTTGTCGTCAAAATGTACTCCCAGGGAGCAACAACTTCCACGACATTTTCATGTAAAGTAATTGCCAAGAATATTTTTCTTTCAGTTTCAAAAAGTTATCAAATCACAGGAAAATGCATTGCAAAATCTCTTACTTCAAAGCCTACCTTATAAGCCCGTCTCTAGAAATGATATTATATCTATTCTCTATCAAAATGGTTTAGGATTTCGAGCTGGTGATTTTTATTGAATGTTATTGACGATCACATGGATTCTTGTAAATTGACATGTAATTTATAATGAAATCTTGTGGATAAATTAATCTGAATGGTCCCTCGCCAGCCTGCTCTTTACCCCCAACACCCACAGAGTCACATGAACCTAACCTACTACCCTTGAAGGCCGCTGCTGCTATTAATCTAACAAAGAAAGTGCCTACTTCTAGTTAGCATGCCATTCAATTTATATGTTTTTTTCTGTTCTGCTACTTTTGTCAATTCCAAGTAATAACTATCTGATTAGGTATTTAATTTGAAAAATAATATTGCTACGAGTATAACTCCCTCTTCGTTTTTGTCAGGGGTTAAAAACATAAGTCATTTTTCAACTGATATTTTCAGTGGATACCAGCTAATATATAAATGAAACTGCAATTGTCATATTTGTTTGCAAGATCTCAGTGCCACTCTTAAGCGCAATTAACACATGCCAGAAATTGCGTGCAAAAACTACATTGCGGGGTGTGATCGATCAATTGAACTCTGTATAGGTACATCGGTAACCCGCAATGTAATGAACCTTGCATGCATGCTATATCCTTGCATGTGTAAAATGCACTATAGGTGAGTTACTGACCAGGCGGGGCGGGATCGGTATATGGTATTTTGTTTTTTGACGTGAGCTTACTGATGTCGCAACTCATTACATTTGCGCACAGTAGTAATATCATGCGTGGAAGCGAGGCGGTGTGATGGCTGTACTGCATTCATACCGCCCAGCTTCCACCCATCCCGTTTCAGTCAGGATGCACTCATTTAACTGTAGGCGCGCAGTAAACAGTCGGTATTGACTCGACTGCAAAGAGCCGCCTTAGGGCGAGTATCCACAACAGCTATACTAAGTAGTGTGATATATGGTAAGTATTGTGGGTAGATCTAAGTTAGCGAATTATAAAATAAGGCGGGCATGTATGTTTCATAAATTCGTCTTCGATTAAACCCCCAACTGATAGTATATGCGCGTGTAATTTAGACTGCCTAGACTTCCTACACTTCAAAATTTCTTGATTTTATAGGTACCGCATCGGTCTGTGAGGAAAACATCCACCAATGGCCTCGCTCACGCATCTCTTACGGTTCAATCAATTTATCGGTGGATTGTTTCCCTCGCACACCGCTCTGTTACCGCTAAGCTGTGGTAGATACTCACCTAAAGCCTCTCACAGACTGGCGCGGCCTGGCCGTGGCGGACAATAGAAAACTTGTTATTAGCTGTCAAATTTACTGTGTTCTGCCACCGCAGGCCACGTCACATGATGCAGCTGATGCAGGCTTAATTCTCATAGAACGCACCTGCGCCGAGTTGGCCCTCGCCTCCTCCCCCCACCCCTGCGCGCCTGTCCCCCTGGCCCCGCCTCTCGCCGCCGGAGACCGCGCTCGCCGCCAAAAGGAGACGCTACACGGGCCGATATCGGCAGGACTGCATGCAGGCGGCCGCGTGATTCGGCCCGTGTGGATACGTGCCGCAAGCACGTCGGCCGGCCAAATCAAGGTCACTCCACACTGTGACCTTGCTTGGCAGTCCTGCCAATTTCGCCCGTGTAGCGTCTCCTAAACCATCGGTCGACAAGTCTAGCCCGACAGATGGCGTGTCAGTCCATTTTCAAATAAAGTTATTTGCAGGTGCTATTTACGATGTTATTTGATATCCGTCAGAAAGGTAGTTCTTTACGTAACTTTTCAAACGAGCATTAGGACAACTTGGCTGTCATTTTCCCGTAGGAAACATGACATTTAGATCTACCTAACGTACGTATGAAGCGTTACGCAATCGACCTGCAGGATATGTGTCTCTCATCTTGGGACTGTAAAGCGCGAATTACACATGCGAGAAATTGCATGCAAGTATAACTGCATTGCGGGGTTTGATAGATCCAACTCAGTATAAGTGCCTCAGTAACCCGCAATGTATTGTAACTTGCATCCAATTTCTTGCATGTGTAAATTGCGCTTAATGGTGGTATTCCACTAGTCCAATTTCTTTGTCCAAATTCTATATCCAATCTTTGATCAAATTTCATTGACGTAGTAAGTTACTCACTGCACATGAGACAAAATATTGGATAAATGGAATACCACTTTATAGTGAATGTCACAGTGCTCGACACTGACCCAATAGTTAGCATCCTGAATCTTAATTCATAGCAATAAAGATGACAAGCAGCGTGCCAATTATTGAAATAAAAGTGTCGAGCATTGGGATTACCTTATTAGACCTAATCTTGTTGCATTTAGGTTAGTTATGCAAATCGTTCACCAAGAAGAAGGTATGTATGGTGTGGTAGTTTTTTTTGGAAATTAAACAAGAAATAGGTAAAATCACTAAAAATCATTGATTTATTTTTTTACATTAAAAGTTCAACAACATTGTTAATAATCCTACAGACGTTTACAAAATATTGACATAGAAAACTTTGATAAACATGACTAAGTTAAAACATAAGAGACAAAAACAATAAAAACCTAAGAATAGTAAAAACAATATGCATGATTAATGCTTGGAATAGAAAACCTACAGATAAACTTAACTAAGTTGATACCTAAGAGATAAAAACATTTAAAACCTTTGCATAGTAAAAACAGTAACATGATAGAGACTTGGCCTCCCCAACATGGAGTCTGTACTTATCGACAACAACAAGTTACTGGGGTCTACCTGACTACACATATTGGATTGAAATCAAATTAACATTTATTGCGCGCTCTCCTTCTGGCTTACGAGTCTTATATAACTTTGATCTCAACCCAGTACGTTCAGTCCGATAGACCCCCCGCTGTCCGCCCGCCCCCGCACCTCACGCCTCAACTTGCCAGGTGACGCGCACCGCATCACGCCGCCAGCAACCAACAGGACAACAATCTAACGCTAACAGAACCCTCTCAGCGCGTCCGAACACCGAACACAACACCTCCCCGCCCCGTATTACACCGCTCACTGTCGCGGCTGTATTCCACTCGCGCTAACACATGTGGGATCGTTACCAAGATATCTGCACCGTCGCATTACTTCATAATAAACCAAATGAGGACAAAATTGTATTGACATTATTGTCGTTTATTTGAAGTAATGCGTCGATTCAAAACTCATGGCCACGAACCCAGCTGCGACATTGCCTTCGATATTAGACACCTCTTAACCCATTCAAGGACAATGACTCGCATATGAGCCATGCTTCTACGAACGATTATCGCTACTGAGTTAGTTATCAAACGCTGCTACGGGCTACTGCGTAGCACACATAGTGATATGTGGCCTCAAATGCGTTAAGGTATGATTCCGTCTCCACCGGCGGACGTAGACGTCAGACGAAGCCGTTAGCGGGTGACAACAGAAGCGCACCTTAACCCATTCAGGACCAATAACTCACATAGTATATGATTGATTTTCGCTACAAAGCGGAAAAATGCTGTTTAGTGCTACAAGCAAAACGCTTCGTGTGCTACGCCGTAGCACGTAACAGCATTTTTCCTCTTTGTTTCAAAAATCGCTTGCAGTGGCATGATTCATATGTGATGCATTGTCTTTGAAAAGTGAGAGAGAGACGCAACACCGTCAGCAACACCGCGGGCACACACGCGGGAGTCGAACACGGACCCGCGCGGTCGCGCTTAGCGCGTACAGAGACATGATAACACACTCATCTCGTTCCGACACTACTTGATAAAAAGAGATGGATGCTTATCTTGTCTTTGTGAGGTGATAAACACGACCCTGGCCCCTATTTCACCAACTTGACAATTGTCACCTGACCCCGACAATTCACCATACATTGCTTGTTCTAGAAGTTAAGGTGGTCGCCGGGTTACTTGTAGAACCAGCAATGTACGGAGAATTGTTGTTGTCAGGTGACAATTGTCAAGTTGGTGAAATAGGGGCCAGATGAGCTATTATCTGAATAATAACAAGAGCAGGTTCATCTCAAACCATTTGTTGGTAAACAACAGCGCGCGCCTTGAGCTCGCGGCTACACGACAACAGAATCGCCCTTTATAGTGTGCATGTGAAAATAACTTTGAACTGTCTTACACTGAAGACTAGTCTACTAAGCTATCAATCAATATCAGGTGATATTAAAATGTATCCTATACTATGAAATGAGCAGTATTTATATATATATATATATATAGATATATTTGCAATCACGTTCTCGGAAACGGCTTTAACGATTTCGATGAAATTTGGAATGTAGGTTGTTACGGGGACGAAAAATCGTTCTCGATAGGTCTCATGACCGGGAAAATTCGTTTCTCCGTATTTTCTCCATTTTCATCCGAGCAGAGCTCGGTCGCCCAGGGACTGTTACTTTATGAAAAAATGTAAAAAATATTAACCTATAAAATGATAGTACATTGTGTTCTAATTATTAGATAGTGTAATATTTACAAGGACACAGACAAGGCTCGCTCTAACACGTCAAAGTTGGTGGTGCACCTGTCTGTCTGTCTGTCTGTGTGCATGTATGTCTAGCGGATGCCATGAGCGATAAAGTTTATCTCCCTTATTTTGTGGCACGGGTAGTCGCGCATGCTGATGTAGTTACACACCGACCGGGTTCCGGAGTAGGCCCATTGACCATAGTCACGCACACCTGCTCGCCGCACATCCGCCAGCAGCTCGATAAGGCACGCGCAGTGCCACGGGTTATTGTCGAACCAAAACAAGTTTAGGTCGGCGCCTGCGCGCTTCAGGCTGCTGGCGAAGTGTGGAGGGAGGTGGGTGAGCATGTTGCCGTGTAGATACAATACTTCAAGCTTGCCGTTGTTGGAAAACATTTCATCAGGTATAAACCTGATCTTGTTATTAGACAAGGATAAAACCTTCAAATTAGTCATTGCGGTAAATACGTCATGGCTGATAAACTGTATCTGATTGTTAAACAAATACAGTTTTTCTAGTTTTGTACACGCTGAAAATGTCCCGCTGTTAATTGAAGTCAGTTGGTTACCGTCCAGGTACAACCCGGTCAAGTTGTGGCACTCCTGGAGGACGGGCAGCTCGCGCAACTTGTTGTCCGACAGCCTCAGCCATGTTACTGCGGGGAGGCCGGTTAATGGCTGGTCTGGTATTGCTGTTAAACTGCAACCACCCATATTTAACACAGTGGCCTCGCTGTCCACCGGATCCTCACGGACTCGCCCCCATCCCCCCCCGCCGCCCTCCTTGCACTCCCTCGTGGTGACCCAGTCAGCTTGCGCGCCGGCCGCCAGCAGCGCGGCCAGCACCAGCAGCGCCGACGCCGGCCCTGCAACACGACCAGTGGACGGCTGTTTAACACGCGCTTTATGCTATTATTAACACCTTCACTGCCAGGAACCCGCATAGCCACCGCCTACGCCGTAGTCGCTCTCCGCTACATACTGAACAGGAGACGAGCGTAGCACGTAGCGATTCTTGGCAGTGAGTGTGTTAACACATTCACGGCCACGCTAATCTTGTAGCGCTACGCCGTAGTCCGTAGCAACTTAAACCTCGTATGTAGCGAAACACGCTCGTAGCGCTCTGACGCACATGTGTCGTCATGGACCCTGAATGTGTTAAACAGGAAGGAAAAAAACCCAGCCAAGTGTGAGTCGGACTCGCGCCCGAAGGGTTCCGTAGCATTATCAATAAAAATTACAAAAAAATTACGGTTGATGTATGGGAGCCCCATTCCATATTTATTTTATTCTGTTTTTTAGTATTTGTTGTTATAGCGGCAACAGAAATACATCACCTGTGAATACTCTAACTGTCTAACTATCACGGTTCATGAGATACAGCCTGGTGACAGACAGACGGACAGCGGAGTCTTAGTAATAGGGCCCCGTTTTACTCTTTGAGTACGGAACGCTAAAAAGGAACGTCATATGGAAGGCAAATAACTTAAATATTAAAAATATACACTTACTAGCGACCCACCCCGGCTTGGCACGGGTTTATATGTATAATACATGCATGTATTATACATATAAATATTCCTCTTGACTTGAATCACTTTATCTATTAAAAAAGTAGTTTTAAAGATACACAGGGACATACATAGGGACAGACAGACAGCGGAAAGCAACTTTTTTTTATACTATGTAGGGATACGCAAGAGGAGACTTACTCATTGTTTTTAACTCATTCACTGCCCAGAACCTCTCCCCGCTACGCTCCGAGCCGATCCTGTGGTATTCCCGCTAAGTAACGAATTCCTAGCAGTGAATGTGTTAAACTATAAAAACTACATTCATGGATTTGGAAATTCTTCTACCTAGATTAAGAATCGAAACAGTCATATTGCTGAACAAGCTGCCCGCGCGGCTTCGCCCGCGTGTTGCAGAGCACGCAGGCAAACCCGCGGGATACAATATATAGCCTGTGTCCATCCATACAGCCCAATGTATGCACTGGCTGGTACCAGGCTTAAACCGGATAACCGGTTCCGGAGATTACCCCCTGCATACAAACTTACTAAGCCACAAGCTCACATACTTTTCCTCTTTATTATTATTAGGACTGATAATAGAAATGACCTCTTTAACTGCAGGAACCCGCCTGCATACGGGACACCACGGCATCGGCTACGAGCGTAGCGCGTATACTCGTAGAGCCCGCTACGAGATGCCGCGTAGCACTGTATGTGTGACGTCTACTAAGAAGCTACGCATGTGCTACGTAGCACCGTAGACATTCGTAGCGAACGACACATTTCACACTAGCTTTTGCCCGCGACTTCGTCCGCGTCAACTGCTATATCAACTTCTACTACCTTTTTGTTTTATTACGGAAGTAATATCTGGAATTTTATTATACGCATTGACACTTTCACTTTTGCGGCTACCTACGAGAAACACCACGGGATCGGCCTAACGTCCTCCGTAGCCCAGTGGGTAGTGACTCTGCCTACGAAGCTGGAGGTCCCGGGTTCGAATCCCGGTTAGGGCATTTATTTGTGTGTTTATCACGAATATTTGTTCCTGAGTTATGGATGTTATATATGTGAATAGGTATCTGTATATATTTATCTATAATATATATCATCGCCTAGAACCCACAACACAAGCCTTATTGAGCTTAGCCTTATTTGGCCTAGGTCGATTTGTGTAAGATTGTCCCGTAATATTTATTTATTTATCGGCTCCCAGCGCAGCGAGCGTTGGCAGTGCATGTGTTAATGCTGGTTATAGACCGGCATTTCCGGAGATGACCCATTACATACAAACAAACAAACTTACAAAGCTATAACCTCACATACTTGTAAGTATAGAGTAATAGATTATTATAGAGATTATTATAGAGACTTGTATAGAGTATTAGATTATTATTAGTATAGAGTAATAGATTATTATAGATTCACCCAAATCTGTTCTGTCGTTTTCTTGTGTATAAGTTGGTAACAATCATGCAAACGCACAAACTTTCGTAAGTATATACTACTTAATATTATAAAATAAGTTTCTGTCAAAATTAGATTTTTGGTAGCTACAAGCTTTTATTGCCAAATGTACTTTTCTGTATAGCGTCATCAACTATTAATTCAGACGATTCTAACGAGCCCAAACTCAACGGGGTTACGTCGGTTAAGTACGGAATTCCCATGGCCACCTTCTCTCTCCATCATCAGATCAGCTCGATGGTACCATAATATTAAATTATCATCCAAACTATACCTTTGCCCAAAATTTCAGCTCAATCGGTCAAAGATATCTGCTTCAAAATTGAGTTGCAACTTTTGATGGACAACTTACATACTTATAGACCGTAAGCCCACTCCCAATACGCCTACGTCTCATGACAACACGATACAATGCATAAGAATAATCATGTACCTACCTACAAACGGGCGGAAGTACTTGGCAGACGGTGTATTTCAGGACTGACATACTTAAGTTTACTCTCTCTACGATTAAAGGGCTAAATGATGCCACATGTCTCGTACCTGTTGTCATTTGACCTACCCTTACAATCGTGTCAGGAAGTGAAGGATTTTTAAAACTTTCGGTCAATTTTAGGTGCGATAATCTGCTGATTCTTGCTCAGCACAACTTTCTCGACCTACGCCATGCATTTTATCGTGTTGTCATTAGACACATGCGTATTGGGAGTGGGCTTACGGTCTATTACATACTCGTACGTACAGGTCAAGTTAATATAAAGCTTGTAAAAATGAGTTGCCGGATGTATGTAGGTTCATAATTATGTAGGCGCCTAACTTCAGAATGGCTGCTTCTAATTAGCTAATTACTCTTTTTCTGCGTTTAAAATAGTCAGCACAAGTTTTTTTAATAATTGGTAAATTGTACAAAAAGTGGAAGTTAGTATCATGCTGAGCTGGGTCTCTTCCTAAACATTACATTTTGTGATTAACTTATAATGAACCGGTAGTCACGAACATAAACGCTTGAATCTGTAGCTCTAGAGTATAAGTTTTTTCGATACATATACGTTTTCGAACGCGTTTGCGTTTAGTTTAAATTTGTATGGCAACGCGAATAACGCCTCTGGTGGTAACTATTAGGAACTACGCGTTTTCATACAAATTGAAACTAAAAGCAAACGCGTTCGAAAACGTGTATGTATCGATTTGAGTTCAAAATTCTCCGTTAAAAGTGTGAGGGAGTCAAAATAAATACTACCTATTATAGGGAGATGTGGCGTACAGCGACGCTTTGGGTCATGTCCTTCATTAGTAAAGCCAGAGCATACAGCTAGTTATTATTGTTAAATGACTCACCGGAGATGTTCAATAGATTGGCCATTTTTGTTTTCGTTCGTTGAACAAGGAAGTGTTGCAGCAGCGGGCTGCCGGCGGGGGAGCGACGGCGACTCGGCTGCTGGAAATCTAAAACAACTAGGTTTTAGAAAATTGTACAGGAAACCGAAACTTTAACAAAAACATTTTTTAATCCCGGACGCAGAAAGAGGGGACTGTCTCTGTGTCTGTCTGAGCAGAGCTTCAACGTAGCTCCTTAACGAATAGACCGATTTGAATGCGGTTTTCGATCCGAAAGCTAATGTGATCGAGATGGTCTTTAGATACGTTTGAATAAAATCGGTTCAGCCATTTTTGATTTTCCGCGACTGAAATTCGAATGATCAACAAAGGTGCCACTAACTCACTCCACAAGTCTCTTCGTAAACATTTGTCGTTTGTTGATGGAGAGGGTTTGTTGAGGGTGGGCGGTTGGCTGTCTCTTAGCGACACCTTCAACTACGATAGGAAACACCCTATTCAATTCAATTCAATTCAATTGTTTATTGCGTTTCATGTAAGTATAATAAGATCTTAAAGTTAGGTACAGTTTTAACATGAGCTCTGGTTGAGCATAGCAATTTCTTAAGACTACAAATTTATAATGTCAAAATACGGAAAAGCTTCAAACAATAGTTAGAATAAAGATTCGAATAATAAGTAGGTATATTAAAAAAAAGTAAGTAAATTGTATTTATATTATAGTTTTGTTTACATTAAAATAATAATAAGATGACATTTTTATTGCAGTAGAATTCGTCATTACTTATATAAAATTTCGTAAGTTACATTATAATTTAATTTAATTTGGTCTCGGCGTCATTCAGGAATTCTTGTATGGAATAATAGGATTTCTTACTCAAATAAGTTTTAAGTTCAATTTTCAATATATGTGTGTTAGTTATATCTTGAAACTTTTTTGGGATTTTATTAAATATTTTTATTGCCATGGCAAAGGGGCCAGAGCTTATCATTTTCATTTTAGTGTCGGGTAGTGCCAGTTTGTTACGGGGTCGTAAGTAAGATGCACGTGAGTATTGTGGAAATAATGACATGTTGTTTTTCACAAATATAGTGGCTTGTAAAATGTACATGGAGGGTAGAGTTAGAATTTTTTGTTCAATAAAATGATGTTTGCAGCTTGTCATCTTGTCCACGTTAACTAGTATTCTTAGGCAACGTTTCTGGAGTCTAAACAGTTGTATTGCATCTGGACTGTTTCCCCACAGTAATATTCCGTATTGTAGCCAAGAGTGTGCGTAAGCATAGTAGGCACAAGTCGCAGTTTTTATGTCGGTGCATTTTTTTAACTCATAGAGAGCGTAACTGAATCGGCTTAACTTAAGGGATGTTTGATGTACGTGTTCTTTCCAATTTATAGAAGAGTCTATGTGAATACCCAGGAGTGGAGCGGTATTTACACATTCTAAATTAGTTTTATCGAAACTGTAATTTATGTTCAAGCTGCGTTTTTGGTAAGGTTTAAATTCGATAAGTTTAGTTTTGGAAAAGTTAATTTTAAGGTTGTGGTCTTGAAGCCAGGTTACGATGCTAGATATAGTTTTGTCTAATTGATTTTTTAGAATATGGTTATTGTCACACGGAAATACTAGGGATATGTCGTCTGCGAAAAGAGTGCAGGAGCACTTTATCGTTTTGGGCAAGTCATTAATATATATTAGGAATAGGATGCATCCGAGAACACTGCCTTGAGGGATTGATTGTGTAACCCTGCTCATTTGTGATTGAATTTGATGAATGTTACCAGTTATGTGATTGTGGTATTCAATTTCTACATAATGCGTACGATTTGAAAGATATGAAACAAACCAATCATAAGGTATTCCTCTTACACCGATTCCGCGTACCTTTTGTAGTAAAATGTCATAGAGAACTCGATCGTAAGCCTTACTCATATCAAGTAATACTCCAATGGCGTGTTTCTTGTTGTTTATTATATTTAGTACGTCTTGCATATATTTAAAAACAGCTAAAGTTGTTGACCGGTGTTTTCTGAAACCGTTTTGTGCATCACTAAATATGTTATATTTCTCGCAGAAGGAATATAATCGCTTAGCCATTGCAGTTTCAAATATTTTTGAAATAGTTGATAACAGAGCTATGGGCCGGTAGTTGGCGCAGTCACTTTGTATACCTTTTTTATGTATTGGTTTTATTACGGAGATCTTCAATAAGTCCGGGAATATGCCTTCGGCAAAGGACTGGTTTATTATGTACGTTAGTGGGAGGGCCAGCTCCTCAGCACATTCTTTAATTAGTAAAGGGGGTAGTTCATCATGGCCACAACTTCTCTTATTTTTCAAGCTTTTTATTATTTTAAAAACTTCGTTTGGAGTAGTGGGATTCAAGAAAAATGATGTTTCTGTGCGAGTAATGGGTGGCCGTCCTTTCGGTGGTGTAGTACCGGTGCTAACTGCGCCCACCGATGAGAAATAGTTATTAAAGTAATTGGCAATTATTGTTGGGTCTTCCGTCTGTTGTGTGTTTATATTAAGTTTAATATTGGTTCTAGTACTTTTTGGAAGTTTATTGGTTTGTGTTTTAACAATTTGCCACATTGACTTTACTACGTTATTAGAAGTTCTCATCTTTTTGATATTTTGTAGCTTTTTTGATACGGCAACTGACCTTTTTAATAGTTTTCCGTACTGTTTATAATTTTGGTTTAGGATGGGATTATTTACTCGGGTAGTGAATGCTTTTAATAGCCGCTTGTGCCTGCAAGATATTTTTATACCGGAAGTTAACCATTTTTTGTTATTGTTATGTAGTTTCATTCTTGTCTTTATTTTCGGAATGTATAATTCCAATAAATGCAGTAATATTTTTTGTAGAGTGGTATAGTTTTCATTTATAGTTTTCCCTATTGTCATCATGTTGGTAAAATCTATTTTTCCTAGCTCTGATTTGAATTTTTTTATATTATCCTTGCTATAATGTCGTATTCGTGTATGCCAACTACTTCGCGTATTTGTTTTTATTGTTGGTATACTAACAAGAACTCCTTTGTGGTCTGAAAATCCGTAATCATTTACAGTTACAGTCATGTTACTTAAATGGTTTGTAAACACAAGGTCAATACAGGTTGCACTTTTATCTGTTACTCTTGTCGGTTCCTGGACATTTTGTTTGTAATTAAAGCTAGACATTAGTTTTAGAAGAGTTTTAGAACAGTTTGTATTTTCAAGTACATTGACGTTAAAGTCGCCGCCGATCGTGACATCTCTTTTGGCGTATTTCTTTTGTAAATGTTTTAGGAGTAGTTCCATTGACGCGAAAAAGCTATCAGGCATCCTTTGGCTGTTCGGCCAGTATACATTAACTAAGATTTTATTAAGCGCTGGAATTTCAACGGCGCATACTTCAAACAAAGACTCAATCGACATATCTACTATTTCCTTACAATCTAAACAATCCATATCTTCTTTTACAAGTATGCATACTCCTCCTCCCTCTGCGTTATGGCGACAGTAGTAAGAAGCGAGTTTATACCCATGAATCTATGTTACTGCCTCGTGAGCACAGACTGACGGCGTTGATAATCGAAGAATATCATCATAGGTTCGCCCATCCGGGGTTACAAACGCTACATTGCAGAACCTAATAGCCCAGGATTTCTCGATTTTATCATCGAAACGTGCAATCAATGCCGTCGTTTCGACGTGTGTGAAACGCTTTAGGGTGCGCCAACAGATAGCACCTCCTCCCATCATAGTGAGATGGTAACATGGTTTACCTAGTTTAGTAGTCAAATACTCAGTATTAATGAAACAAAAACATTGGAATGAATAACATTTTTAGACAATAAAATATTATAGTTTATGGCCGTACTTGTCAGGAAAGAGGCAAATTATTGCCTTAAAGTTGTGAACGATTTCAATGGAAATCGATACAATACGAGTATGCATAAAGTCTTTGGTCAAAACATACACTTTATTTTGAGTTCTGTTACACAAAGCTATTGTCTATTATCCCATACAATGGCCTACGGTTGTTAAATGTTTATTCCAGACAGAGGACTACGCTGACGCCTTTAATATTCTGCTAGTTCGAGCAAGAGGCAGCAAGTCAGTTTCGGGGATTTATCCTCTTTTCTAAGTTGTAATTATTATCTAAAGATGTATGTACTTTGACTTATTTTAATAACTTGTAACTAAAGATTTCACGGTCTTGCAGATAAAAATCTTTTTAACTTGGTAATTGGTAAAAATTATTTGGAAACTATTTTACCCGTGAAATAAGCTGTCAGTTATAAGTATGAGTACCTATTACGTCGCTATGCACTTCGTGTTACCAGCATGTGTTATTTTTTGAAATGCGACTTTTATCGTGACATGCAGACTTGCTGGTCAGAATCTAGTGAATAGGACTTTAGGTATATCGTCTAGAAAAATAATCTATTGAGGGAAAACGCGACTAGAAAACTCGCATACATATGTGGCGGCCAGCCACCTGTCTATGGTCATGGAGTTGGAGCGATGTCATGGATGTCATGTGAATGTTGTTTTTATGTAATTTAGTTGTCACATAATTAATTCAGTATATTCATTGAATTATAGGAGACCTGTTAATAGTTGTGTTTAATTATCCTCCGCCCGAAGGCTCTCCTATATTGGTGACCCCGTTTTTGAACTAATTCGCAAGCATAATATATTATAAATACAAAAACCGAAATGCCACTAGAAAACGTAAAGGAAGACCCAAGTATGGTGTGCAAGGTAACGGTACGAGCGCCGCCTTTCTGGCCTGAGGAACCTGCATTATGGTTCGCACAAATGGAAGCTCAGTTTGATCTGTCCGGAATAACCGCAGACGCCACGAAATTTAATCACATTATTGGTCAGTTGGATCACAAGTATGCCGTAGAAGTTAAAGATATAATAAGTAACCCTCCAGCGGTCATGAAATACGACCAAATTAAGTCGGCACTTATATCAAGGCTGTCGGTGTCAAAAGAGCAACGGTTCCTTCAATTATTGAGATACGAAGAACTGGGTGATAGAAAGCCATCCCAATTTTTGCGACACCTCCGCACGCTGGCTGGAGAACAAATACCCGAGGATTTCTTGAAAACCGTGTGGTCCAGCCGTTTGCCCGGCAACTTACAGGCTCTTATCGCGTCTCAAACCAAGGCATCATTGGACGAGTTGGCCGTATCAGCGGACAGAGTAAATGATATTGTCCCTCAGCCACTGCACGTCCATGCCATGAAAAGCGGTGAACATGTCACAGAGATGTCAGAGATTGCAAGACACATGGCGGAGCTTACTAAAGAGGTGGCTTCCCTAAAGGTGCAGTATGGTAACCAAGCACACGGATCGAGATTCAATTCCCGTGGTAGAGGTCAAGCGCCATTTGTAAACGCCCATCGAGAACGCTCCGCATCAAGACCGAGGGACACGTCAATATGCTGGTACCATAACAGATTTGGCGATAGAGCTACTAGATGCACCAGGCCTTGCAGCCACCCAGGAGCGGAAAACTTCCGCGGCAGCCGAAATTAGCGGCCAGCGTCTGCCATATTACGCCGGGCCGCCTGTTTGTGACGGACCACACCTCTAAAGCTCTCTTCCTAGTAGACACAGGATCAGATTTGTGCGTGTATCCGCGCACAATGATTAGAGGGACCCGCACAAAATCGAATTATGAACTTTTCGCTGCTAATGGCTCGATCATACCTACATATGGCTCAGTACATTTACAACTAGACCTGGGACTTCGTCGTACCTACAGCTGGAAGTTCGTCGTTGCCGACGTGTCCAAGCCAATTATCGGTGTTGACTTTCTGTCATCCTACAACATTTTAGTTGACTGTAGAAACCAGCGCCTGATAGATAACTGCACCACGTCCTTCGTCACGGTTCCAGCGCACCCGTCAGCGGAAGCTATAGCTTCGGTCAAAGTTATGTCAGGAGAATCCGTTTATCACGATATCCTGCGTCAGTACCCAGACATCACTCGTCCCGCTGGGATACAGTCCAAGCCTAAGCATAATACAGTACACCACATACGCACAACACCCGGACCACCAGTTGCAAGCAGACCACGACGCCTTCCCCCAGATCGTTTGAAGATCGCGCAGAGGGAGTTCGAAGCTATGCTGGAGAGCGGAACAGCTTGTAGGTCTGAAAGTCCCTGGTCGTCCCCACTCCATCTTGTTCCAAAAAAAGATGACGGCTGGCGACCTTGCGGCGACTATCGCGCTCTAAACGCGCGCACCATCCCAGACAAGTACCCAATACGCCATATTCAAGACTTTACGCAGCAACTGACCGGAAGCAAAATTTTCTCAAAGGTCGATCTCGTCAAGGCATATAATCAGATACCGGTAAACCAAGCTGATATCCCGAAGACGGCCATTGTAACTCCCTTCGGCCTGTTCCAGTTCCCGTATATGACGTTTGGTCTCCAAAACGCGGCGCAAACGTTCCAGCGATTCATGGACGAAGTGCTAAGAGGTTTGGACTTCTGCTACGGGTATTTGGACGATATCATGATTTCCTCATCCAATGAAGAAGAGCACCAGCAGCATCTGCATACCCTATTCCAGCGGCTGAAAGACTACGGCGTTCTAATTAATACCGCAAAATGCGAATTTGGGTTGGCTAGAATCACCTTTCTGGGACACGAAGTATCCGCTGAAGGAATCCAACCTCTTCAGTCTAAGGTTCAAGCAATGTTAGATTACCCTGCACCCAAAACTGTCAAGGAACTGCGCAGGTTTCTTGGAATGTTTAATTTTTACCGGAGGTTTGTACCGGGAGCGTCAGCTCTGCAGGCACCTTTGAACGTCGTGTTATCGGGGCCGAAAAAGAAGGCCTCGCAGGAGATCGAGTTTTCACAAGAAATGATGGAAGCGTTCGAGTCTTGCAAGAAAGGTCTTTCCCGCGCGGCTACTCTAGCTCACCCTCAAACAAATGCTGAATTAGCCATCCATACCGACGCATCAGATTCTTCGATCGGAGCTGTACTGCAACAGCGAGTAGCACCTGGAGCATGGGAACCACTGGCATTCTTTTCTCGACGCCTAAAACCATCGCAGAAAAAATATAGTCCTTACGACCGGGAGCTGCTGGCCATTTATGATGCCATTCGTCATTTTCGTCACATGGTCGAGGCCAGACCATTCACCATTTATACCGACCATAAACCCCTGACTTACGCATTCACCACAGTAAGAGATAAATGTTCACCCAGACAATTTCGCTATTTAGACTATATTTCACAGTTTACAACAGATATACAATTTGTGGCAGGGAAACAGAATGTTGTCGCCGACTGCCTGTCGAGGGTAGAAGAGATTGGAAACTACACGATCGACTACAAAGCCCTGGCACATGCCCAAAACGAAGACAGTGAGCTTCATCAATTGTTGCTTAATGGCACAGGACTACGCCTGAAAAGGTTGAATGTACCTGACTCTAACGTTCAGGTTTACTGCGACGTTTCAACTACTAATCCGAGGCCATATATCACTGAGTTTTTTCGGCGAAAAGCGTTTGACGCAGTGCACAGACTTAGTCACCCGAGCGTGAGAGGAACAGTCCGGCTGGTATCACAAAGATTCGTGTGGCCAGGTATAAAAAAGGATTGCCGTTTGTGGGCGAGAGAATGCACAGATTGCCAACGGAATAAAATCACACGCCACACTTCCTCTCCCATTGCATCATTTTCGAATCCATCCCATCGATTTTCACATGTTCATATGGACATAGTAGGGCCATTACCCTTTTCTTGTGGTTTCAGATACTGCCTCACGATCATCGACCGTTTCACGCGTTGGCCTGAGGCATATCCATTGCCAGACATCACTGCAGAAACCTGCGCGTTAGCCTTCGTAACCGGCTGGATAGCTCGTTTTGGCTGTCCGACCAGAATCACTACAGACAGAGGCAGACAATTTGAGTGCGAACTTTTCCGGAGTCTATCCGCCATCCTCGGCTCTGAACACCGGCCAACCACTTCATACCATCCGGCTTGTAATGGAATGGTTGAGCGTCTGCATCGTCAGTTAAAAGCAGCCATAATGTGCCACACGAATACTAACTGGGTGGAGGCCTTGCCACTGGTGCTGCTCGGGATTCGCAGCGCGTGGAAAGAAGACATCCAATCTTCGGCAGCGGAGCTTGTCTATGGCGAGCCATTACGTTTACCGGGTGATTTCTTCAAGGCTCCAGAGAACACTCCAGTGGACTACTCAAGCTTTGTAGCCAGTCTGCGCAATCATATAGCCAAAATCAATCCAGTACCAGGCTCACGTCATACTCAGAGAGCTTTCTACATCCCAAAAAGTCTCAGTTCTGCAGAATATGTGTTCCTGCGTCAGGGGCCTGCAAAGGGATCATTAGAATCGCCGTACTCTGGGCCGTATAAGGTTGTTGCCAGAGCAAGCAAAACATTCAAGATTGACATCGCAGGGAAGACAAACACTGTTACAGTAGACAGACTCAAGCCAGCATATATAGCCATCGATGACGACCGGACTGATTCCGACGCTACATCGAGTTTTCCTTTAGAGTCTGAGCTCCAAGTAGCTGCTCCCACCAATACGCTGATTCAACCTGAGCCTGTCGGAGCCATAAGAACGCGCAGTGGTCGTTCCGTGCATTTCCCGGCTCATCTTCGTGACTATCGACCGTAGCAAGCAACGGTCTTGGTGGGGGAGTAGTGTGGCGGCCAGCCACCTGTCTATGGTCATGGAGTTGGAGCGATGTCATGGATGTCATGTGAATGTTGTTTTTATGTAATTTAGTTGTCACATAATTAATTCAGTATATTCATTGAATTATAGGAGACCTGTTAATAGTTGTGTTTAATTATCCTCCGCCCGAAGGCTCTCCTATACATATATTAATTAAATCGACTAAGAAAAAAATTAAGTGGGACAAAACGCGAATGGAAATTCTGCAACGTGGAATTAAGGAGTTTGGGGAACCAATCTAACCGCTCGAGCTGGGTTCATTACGTAACACGTCCTATACAATCTTATTTCCTAGTGTGGCGAGATATGCATAAGCACTATAGTTGTAAGAGCGATATAATGTAACGTGTTAGTCCTAAGAGCCAGTAATAAACCGAACGTGAAGAAATAAGGTTGTTTTCCTATACAGTGCTAGGGCTCCCCTTCCCCCCACTTCAGATGGCGACCTTGCCAAGCGCGATTGACTGACTAAGGACTTTTGCAACAAAGAAAAGTCATGATGCAATCGCGACTCGACTTTCGTGCGACGGTGTTTCGTCTTGTTCCTGTTCAAGTGTGCAAACTAATAAATTGCAAAAATGGGAAAGGAGTGCTCCAAATGTGTGTACGACAATAAGGAGGTTATAGTAAACCAGCACGGCAGCACAAACGATTCCGGGACCGAGATAGTGGCTCATACGAGCATCAACAACATACTTCTGTCGGTGGTGCTTGCTGTATGTGGCGCAGGATTACTCTATATCATATACAGAAAGTATAATAACTGCCACAGGGAGCTCGTCAGAAATGAACTACGAGACAACGCTTTTCGACGAATTCGCCTAAGGTTGTCGGGGCGCGGCGACCGTGAGCGGAACGAGATCGAGGAGCAGGCGGTGCCGGCAACAGCAACTTAACCGTGCAGCAAGGACCAGGAGGTACCATTAGCAGCGTACTCATACAACCATAATGCGTATGTCCTAAAATAAAAACGGAGTTCTTAACGGCGCTAGTATAGTAATGTAGATTTAATTTCCTTTTATTGTGTCCTTAAATGATAGTTGATTAATGTATAACTCTAAATGTGTGATTTAGAACTCATAATTGAGGAATTAAGGGATATACAAATATCTCTGAGGAAGTTGGGGAAAAAACGAAACCAATATTCCTCGAATGTATTAGAAAAGTACAAAAAAGCTGAGAGTCTATATGAACGTTACAAAATAATTATTGTAAACTTAGAAAAAAAAGATTTTGCAACAGAATACGCAGAATATATAATAGATAGTTTAGTAGATAACATAGAATGTATTTATAAGAAAATATTATCATACAAATGTAACGTGACATCAGAGTGTTCAAAGAGTAACTGTACGATAACCACTACCATGGACAAGTTCGACTTAAAAACGGCGGCGACTTTGTTGCCTCAAATGGACGGTTCGGAAGACGTAACAAATAAATTGATAGACGCTATTGCTATGTACGATAGTTGTTTACAAACGGAGAATTGCAAAAAATTACTTGTAAAATTTGTAATTGCCACAAGATTGACAAAATCTGCAAAACTAAAATTAAAAACAGATTATGCCAATTGTGAAAATTTAATTGAGGACATGAAAAAATATTTACTGACAATAAAGTCAGCTAATGCATTGCTTATCCAGCTTAACAATGTTTCACAGGGTGAGATGTCTATTTCACAATATGCTAATGAGATAGAGGATATTTTTGTAAACTTGACTATCTCACAGGCCAATAACAACCAAAACGCCTGTGAGGTGCTCAAACCGATAAATGAGCAGCTAGCTATAAAGAAGTTTGCCGATGGATTGCGAAATAGGCGTCTCAGTACAATCATAGCGGCCCGGGACTACACGGACTTCAAGGACGCCGTGCGGGCTGCACAAGATGAGGAATCTGCAACACCCCAGACCAATACAATGCTGAATTTCAGAGGTAGGCCTTCCAACAGGAATCAGAACCCAAACTACGGATATCGGGGATATAGACCATATAGAGGTAATTCTAACTTCTCGAGTCGAGGTCATCCGCAGTACAGAGGTAATTTTAATAGTCAGAACCAGTATCGAGGTAACTATAACATGCCTACATATAACAGGTTCCAGTCCCGTGGGAGCTATGTGAGATCGCGTCCGAATCGCGGACGAGATTCTCGTAGTAGGGGACATCAAGTGTTTACGACTACGGGCGCAAGCAGCGAAAGTGCGCAGCCGAATACAAGTGAGTTTTTTCGTGCCCAAACACTATAGACAGCACATACTAAATTTTGACTTAAATATCGGATATGTTTTTATAGACACACCTTATAAACAATGTTGTTGGCTAATTGATTCGGGAGCTTCGCTTTCAGCGATAAAGTCCGAAGCCTTATCGGAACATGCCGTGATTCATAGTCAAAACAATGTAGTGAATGGCATTGGAGGTGCATTGCATTCACTGGGATATACATACATTACGTTGCATACCCAGGATGGCTATTCTATCGAGCATAAATTTCATATTTTTGATAACTTACCAATAAAATCAGATGGAATTATTGGATATGATTTCTTAAAAAGAACTAAAGCTAATATTGACTTAGATTCGTTCCAGTTGACATTAAAAAATCTCGAAATATCAGTAGTATTGCCGATCTACGGATCAACAAAAGTAAGCCATGATTTTATAACGATTCCCGCTCGATGCGAATCTATACATTACATTAGATTGAATAAACCGGTTATGGAGGACTGTGTGGTATGCTCTCAAGAATTGCAGGAAAATGTACTTTTAGCCGGATTAATAGTAAAACCAGACAAAAATATAATTCCTATTAAAATCCTTAACACAAGCGACAGCGATGTAACAATACCTATATTTCAACCAACATTGTTTTTGTTAAGCGAATACAGCATGTGCTTATTTAGCAAGTGCGACTCGAATTCCGTTCGAGCGAAGGAGTTGTTATTGTTACTGAAACTCGATCACTTGCAACTAAATGAGCGTGGGACTATAGAAAGCATTTGTTCCAAGTATGCAGACATATTCCATTTACCGGGTGACCGCCTAACAAGCACTTCTGTGTGTGAACATACGATAAGGGTAAAAGAGAATAGTAGTCCAGTGTATGTAAAACCGTATAGAATACCTAAAAGTCAACAACAAGAGGTACAAAAACAAATAAAGCAAATGATTGATAATGACATAATTGAGGAAAGTAGGAGCGAATGGTCCAGCCCTATTTTATTAGTACCAAAAAAGGGAGAAAATAAAGATAAAAAAGAGTGGAGATTAGTTATCGACTACCGAAAGTTAAACGAAAAGTTAGAAGACGACAAATTCCCTTTACCTAACATTACCGAAATCTTGGATTCCTTGTCTGGCGCAATATATTTTTCACATTTGGACCTCAGCCAGTCATATTATCAGGTTAAACTTACTCCAGATTGTCGTAAATATACAAGTTTCACAACAAGTTCGGGGCAGTATTCCATGAAGAGACTCCCAATGGGGTTACGCACCAGCAGTAGTAGCTTCTCTAGAATAATGACAGTGGCAATGTCTGGATTAAATTTAGAAAAATGTTTTATATATCTTGATGACCTTATAGTATTCGGACGAAATCTAGACATTCATAACAAAAATCTGTTAGACATTTTCGAACGACTGCGACAAGTGAATTTAAAATTAAATCCCACCAAATGCCAATTCCTAAAGACAGAACTTTTGTACCTAGGTCACGTAGTTTCAGCAAAAGGTGTACTGCCAGATCCAGAAAAAATCAAAGTTGTAAAAAATTACCCAACACCCACTAATGCTGACGAAGTAAAACGTTTTGTCGCATTCTGTAATTATTATAGAAAATTCATAAATAATTTCGCAGAAATAACGGCACCATTAACAAATCTATGTAAACAGAATGTACCTTTTAATTTCACATTAGAATGTCATCAAAGCTTTGAATATTTGAAAAATAAACTTGTTTCACCCCCTATACTACAATATCCAGATTTTAGCGACGACAAACAATTTGTTTTGCAAACAGACGCGTCAGGTAAATCCATAGCAGCGATATTGTGTAACAATGATATGAGACCAGTAGCTTACGCCAGTCGTCCTTTAAATAAAGCTGAAAAGAACTATCCCATTATACAAAAGGAATTACTTGCGGCAGTTTGGGGCGTGAAATATTTTAGGCCCTATCTTTTTGGGAAAATATTTACAATCATGACAGATCACAAACCACTTATTTATCTTTTCGGAATGAGGGACCCGTCAAGTAGGTTATTAAAATTCCGTTTAGCGTTAGAAGAATATGATTTTAACGTTTGTTATGTCAAAGGAAAAGATAACGTGTGCGCAGATGCGTTGTCACGCATAGTAATTACTTCAAACGAGTTGAAGGAGATGAATAATCAAATAATGATAATGACGAGAGCGCAAGCTAAGAGAATAGAGAGTAGTAGGAGAGAAAGTGAGAGAAATGATATTCCTAGTATCGATACCAACGAGCGGCCTGATCAACCGCGCGTCGTGGAGATATTAAGAATACCAGAAAATGGGGTAGAAATGATATTAATAAAAGGCGAGGAATTAAGGAAGTTAGAGAAGAAAGGACAAATATCTAGGAGAAAAGAATGTTTCAGTTTTGACAAAGATAAAAATATAATTTATGTAGATCTCGATTTCAGGTTACACTTTACGCGAGTCGAATTTGTAATCAGATTGAGCGAGTATTGCAAAGAAATAAACTTAAAACAAATATGTATTATTAAAAATGATGAAAACGAGCTTTTTATCAAGCGAATGATACAAGAGATAAATAGTCAAAAAGAGTGGTCCGGACCACACGTAAACGTATTAAGAGGAGTAAAGAGAATACAAGATGATAACGAAAAAGAATTCATTATAAGTGACTACCATTTACTACCCACAAGTGGCCACGCGGGGGTACGTAGGATGGTTAATAATATTAAAAGAAAGTTCTATTGGCCATCTATAGAAAAAGATGTAAGAGAATTCATTCGAAAGTGTGAGTCTTGTCAAAAATACAAACACTCTCGAAACACAGTGGACCCGATGGTAGTGACGACTACAGCCACGTCGGCATTTGATAAGGTATTTCTAGACTTAGTTGGCCCAATCGATCAAGACGACGAAAATTATAAGTATATACTTACTATTCAGTGTGAGCTGAGCAAGTACGTAGAAGCTTATCCACTTAGACATAAAGATACGGTAAGTGTAGCACGTAGTTTAGTTAATAATTTTATACTAAGATATGGACCACCCAAGGCGATAGTTACGGACCGGGGCACCGAGTTTATTTCGTCTACGATGACTGAGGTATGTAAGCTCTTAAAAATTGATAAACTCCAATCAACATCATATCACCACGAAACGATAGGTTCCCTAGAAAATACTCACAAGAGTTTAGGCGCTTATTTAAGAATACAATGCAATAAATATCCAGAAACGTGGAGTTTTTGGCTACCATACTGGTGTTTTACATATAATAACTCAGTCCATACAGTAACAAAGTACACCCCATTCGAACTCGTCTTTGGCAAAACATGTGAACTACCCTGTAGAGTAAGAAGTACAGTTGAACCATTGTATAACCCTAGTAATTATAGTTTAGAATTAAGGTATCGTTTACAAACGGCACACAAAGATGCGCGTGAAAACTTGATAAAGTGTAAACAACTTAGGAAGTGTACTTACGACGAAAAAGTGAACACAGTGAGCTATAAAAAAGACGATCTCGTGTTAGTGAAAAGTGAAACCGGTAACAAACTCGACACGTTATACAAAGGTCCGTACAAAGTTATTAGATTAGAAAATCCTAATGTTGTAATCTCTATCAATGGAAAAGAGGACACTGTCCATATTAATAGAACTAAGTTGTTTATTAAGGACACTTAATGTGTACCGCAGTGCTTGTATTTCTGTTATGTTATGTAATACTATCATAAGTGTAAGAACTGTAAGTTCTTAAGTAATATGTCATGAAAATAAAAACAACTAAATGATGTTTTAAACAAACTTTATTGAATAAGATATACCTTGGCGTTATATTGTTTATATACAAAAAAAAAATATTTTATCATATTATTTTTCTTTTTTTGGCAACCCCGGTGGTGTGGCGAGATATGCATAAGCACTATAGTTGTAAGAGCGATATAATGTAACGTGTTAGTCCTAAGAGCCAGTAATAAACCGAACGTGAAGAAATAAGGTTGTTTTCCTATACAGTGCTAGGGCTCCCCTTCCCCCCACTTCAGACTAGTTATACAATGTTGTGTGTAACTTACTATTCAAATCGTTCGTTCGTAGTAGATATAGGAAGTCGCAGGAGCGGGCTGCCGGCGGGTGCGGGGTTCAGCGACGACGGCGGGAGTCGGCTGTGGAGCTAGTTGCGGTGAGCAGAGGAGGCTCGGCTGCTGGAAATCAAAAACAATTAGGGTTTAGAAAATTGTGCAGGAAACCGAAACTTTATCAAAAACCCTTTTTCTCAAAAGGTTTGTATGTTCATGCTGTTCTTTAACGTGACTTATTTTAATCACCAGTAACGGAAGATTTCAGGGTCATGCAGCTGAAAATCTTTTGTATTATGGTAATTGGCAAATATAGCAATTTTACCTATGATATAAGCTCCAAGTTTAAGTACATATGTATTATTATGTATTACGTCGCTATGCACTTCGTGTTACCAGCATGCGTTACTCCACATGAGTATGTGAATGTCAACCTCGTCTAGTCTGGGTGCCTCTACTAAGCGTTCATTGTAAACAAAGTCCTAGGAAAGCACCCTTTCTAGCGTTGGTATCGGTGTAGGATACGCTGCAGGATACTCTACCGCAGCACTCCCTTAAGTGAGTATTGACGTACGATTTGGAGACTCGGTAGAGTTTTAAAAACACCAAACGCAAGTTAATATTGTGAGGATTTCAGTGGAAATCTCGGTAAGTGTTGTTGTAGGTATGTGAACGTGTGTACTAATTTTGTTTTGAGTTCTGTACAAGTACTGTTTCGCGACAAAAGGTAAGATGTTGGCAAATACAAATAAAAAAATGTGGATCGTGCTTGAATGGTAGGTAGAACGGTGACTGCGGTTAACTTATATAAAATAGGGTTACGATTAAAATAATAAATAAATATATAAATAATAATAAATATTTGCTGACAATCTTACACAAATCAACCTAGTCCAAAACTAAGCAAAGCTTGTACTATGGGTACTAGACGACGCGACGATATAGATACTTATATAGAGAAATAAATACTTAAATACACAGGAAACATCCATGACTCAGGAACAAACATTCGTGCTCATCACACAAATAAATGCCCTTACCGGGGTTCGAACCCAGGACCTCTTGCTTCGTAGGCAGGGTCACTACCAACTAGGCTAAAGCGGTCGTCGGCTAGATTAAGGGTAGACATATTGAGGTAAATTTAGCAAAATAAATAGAAAAATAAAAAGTGGGGTAAATGTGAATGGAAGGAAATTCAGCTAAGTAGAATTAACTAGTTTGAGGAACCGATCTAACCGCTCGAGCTGGGTCCATTTCGTGACACGGCCTATATACTAATACCATCTTATTTCCTAATTATACAATTTTGTGTTTAACTTACTATGCAAATCGTTTGTTCGTAGTAGAAATAGTGACGCGAGTTGCGATGAGCGGGAACGGCTGCTTGGCTGCTGGAAATCAAAAATAACTAGGATTTTGAAAATTTTACAGGAAACCGAAACTTCAAAAACCCTTTTTTTTCTCAAAAAGTTTGTTTGTACCTACATACGCTTTAACGTGACTTATTTTAATCACCTGTAACTGAAGATTTCACAGTCATGCAGCTGAAAATCTTTTGTAATTTGGTAATTGGTCAAAAAATACATGGATACAATATTACCTATGACATAAGCCGTCAGTAATAAGTACCGTAGGTACCTATTACGTCGATATGCAATTCGTGTTACCAGCAAGCGTTATTTTTGCGGGTTTCTGTGATTTGACTCACTGGTCAGAATCTAGTGAATAGGAATTTAGGTGTTATATGTTCGTATGCCGAAAATAGAAATTTAAATTTTTAAAAAACTGGCCAAGTGCGAGTTGGACTCGCGCACGAAGGGTTCCGTAACATTATCTATAAAAACGGCAAAAAAAACCACGTTTGTTGTATGGGACCCCCCTTAAAAAAAAATTTTGTTTTGTTTTTAGTATTTGTTGTTATAGCGGCAACATAAATACATAATCTGTGAAAATTTCAACTCTCTAGCTATCACGGTTCTTGAGATACAGCCTGGTGACAGACAGATGGACAGCGAAGTCTTAGTAATAGGGTCCCGTTTTACTCTTTGAGTACGGAACCCTAAAAAGTAGAGTATGTTACCTAATTATGATAATTGTTAAAAAAACACAAGTAGGTAGAAAGAAAAATACATACATATATATATACATACAATCACGCCTTTATCCCTAAAAGGGGTAGGCAGAGCACATGAAACTTGTGTTCCAGTGCCACTTTTAGCATAAATGTGGGTATAAAAGATCGACAAAATGTGATGTTGCAGTGATAGGTTGCTAGTCCATCGCCCACAACACACTTCAACCCTGTTCCCTTAGCCGACTCTTACAACACCCACGGGAAGAAAGGGGGTGGTGCTATTCTAACCTGACACCACACGGGAAAGAAACGCTTCTAGAAAACAGTCAGTCTATCAACATGTGGGATTATGAACTACTTATATCGTCTAGAAATCAGTCAGTCTATCAATACGTGGGATTATGAAGTACTTATATCGTCTAGAAAAATTATCAATTGAGGGAAAACGCGACTAGAAAACAATCGGTTTGTCAACACTTGCATTTAAATAAATCGACTAAGAAAAAAATAAAGTGGGGAATAACGCGAATGGAAATTCTGCTATACGTGGAATTAACGAGTTTGGGGAACCAATCTAACTGCTCGAGCTGGGTTCATTATACAATTTAGTGTGTAACTTACTATTCAAATCGTTGGTTCGTAGTAGATATAGGAAGTCGCAGGAGCGGGCTGCCGGCGGGTGCGGGGTTCAGCGACGACGGCGGGAGTCGGCTGTGGAGCTAGTTGCGGTGAGCAGAGGAGGTGGCTCGGCTGCTGGAAATCAAAAACAACTGGGTTTTAGATTTAAAGGAAACCAAACTTTAAGAAAAACCTACTTTTCTCTTAAGATTTGTATGTACATGCGGTACTTTAACGTGAATTACTTTAATCACCTGTAACAAAAGATATCACGATGATGCAGCTGGTATCTGAATCTTTTGTAGCTTGGTAATTTGACAAAATAGGTAAATATCCACGCTAAAACATATAACTTGAGATGCTTGTTTTGAATAAGGTGTAGGTAACGTTATTTTAAATGAATAATGGATACGTACAGTGACGGAAGTAAAACCAAAAAGGAGTCTACTATTGCATGGTTGATTTTAGTATGTTTATTGTTAATTTTTTGAAACACAATACCATAGTATAAAGAGGGCGAAGTATGTTATCTTCACACAAATGCACCGCGCGCGGCTTGTAAGTATGTGTGCGCCACAGTATCTGTCGCACACTTAAACAAAATCTCGACCTATTTCGCGTGCAAAATAACATACTTTGCCCTCTTTATACTAAGACAATACGAGACCCTTTTCGCAATAAAAATTATTTGTATTCCTATACAATTTGACAGGATTGTCAACCTTAAGTGACTATACCAAATTATATCGGCGTATAAAGTAATATAATAATAATACATACATACTCTTTATTGCACCACGACATGAGAGATCTCACAACAAATAGCGAAGTAAATTTTAGTAACAACAGGCGATCTTATGGCTTTAAAGCGATCTCTAACAGTCAACCTAACTAATTTGAGTTAAGTGATTTTAGCTTGTTTGTGATTATTTATTTAAACTTTATTGTACAGTAACAAGTAAAAATACACAAGGCTGACTTAATAATAATAATAATAAATAAATATTATGGGACAATCTTACACAAATCAACCTAGGCCCACGGTAAGCTCAGTAAGGCTTGTGTTTGCCATAAGGCATTCTTTATTAGTCAACCTTTAGCTTAAACAACACAGATATAAAGATAAATTACCAATTAATGAATCGTTTTGTAAATGTACCTATTAGTTACACACATTTATTTAGTTTTGGTGACCTTTTTGGTTTTATAGAGTTACTTGAAATCGTTTTGAACAAATAACAAAAATCAAAAATACACACTATTTGAAAAAAAAAATACTAATAATACTGTCGGCACAGGGTTTCGAATGAGTGAAGAAAAACAGATAAAAAAATGAACTTACTTGTTTTTAATGTTTAGCAGCGACGCTGGAGTGGACAGCAGACGAGAGAGTGAGGAACGGCCGGCGCGCGACGCTTTTTATACCGTGACCTTAGTGATAACATAACATAACCGAAAACAATCTAGCGCAAACCGTCATCGAGACAATTGTTTACTTAAAAGTCGTTCGAGTATCCTTATCTCAATTTGAAGACAAGTGCTAATTTTATTTCGTACAAATAGCACATCTTTCAAGCCAAGGTAATAACTTTTTTAAACAATCACACTAACGAAAGCGTTACACAAAACTTAAACAATACCAAGACTTGCACACCTCTATACAAAAACTCTGTACCTACAGGCGGTCTTGTCGCTAGAAAGCGATCTCTTCTAGACAACCTTAGGGTAGCGGAAACCAAACGTAACCAGTAGGTACGATTCATAATAGGGACACAGCAGTTATTACAACAGTGATACTACATAGATTAAGAATAATAAAACTTGGCGAGCATCGCAAATAAAGACGCCACGAGTGTTTTTAGACCAGTTATACACCGTTGCATACAATACTTTATCTACGAAATTTTTAAAATAAATAGCAGACTACATAATAGACTTTTCAGGAAGAAAGTTTTCTATTCTTTCTTTTGCTACTCATCAGGTAATTTCGTCAGGAGTGCAGTTATTCATTTCTTCGACCATTTTAAAAGGAACGTACACTTTTGTCTTCACAAGAAACACGAATAAAATCTTCATAGTTTATCATCTTTCGTCTTTTCATTTTGAACGGTAGTTTGGTGGGAAATCGGAAATATGACACCTCTTGTTTATGTTTTGTTTTGTTTTTAATTTGTTTGCACTTGCCATCCGAACCAAAACGAATGGGGAACCGAACCGAATTCGAACTGTTTATTTTTATAAATGATACCAGGAATTTATGAAACATGTAATTTAACACACAATAGATGATGATTTATTATTATTGTAGTAAATAATTAATAACATACAAATGAAATCGTAAAAAAAAACTTTTATTTCGAAATATTTGTTTGTGAAGTTGGTACCACTGCCATAAATCGGCAGATAAAAAAAAGTTAAACAGTGCTTTTTATGAAAAAATTATGAACCATAAAAGTACACTAAACAGTTCGTTTATATGCCATAGAGCATAGAGTATTTTGACTACAAGGCTGCATCACACTGGCGCGGCCTGCGGTGGCGGACCACAGTAAATTTGACAGCTAATGACAAGTTTTCTATTGTCCGCCACGGCCAGGCCGCGCCAGTCTGTGAGAGGCATTATTATTAGTGTTATTGTACTTGAGCTACAGCCTATATAAATTATAGATAAAGGTACAGGAGTATAAAAAATATTTAAAAAACCTATTGCGGTTATTTAATTTAAGGCGACCCGAAACGTTTGCTCTTGAGTGTAGATAAAATAATTATATTTGGTAATTTGGTTTATAATGAACACAAGTAGTCTTAATTATGATTACTAAATAATTATTTTTTGATATTGTTGCTTCATATATCTTGAATAAAATAACGTTGGTACCTAATCCTTTAGGTACTATTAAGCACGCAACATTCGTTTACTTATATGTTTGTTTGTTTAAAAATGGGTTCTCGAAAACGGTACTTTAACCATTAAGTTGAGATTAATACGCGGGGATTTACGGGACACGAAATCAATCCAGTAATCCTATACCCATAAAAAACATTCCATGTAAAAAATAGGCCAAAACTCGAAACTCTTTCACAGTAAAAAGTGGTGAGAAATTTCGTAGAGTCAGGCATTCTTATTAATCTTTGTTTGCTTGCTAAATAAAATTCTGCCTCAACTCTCTTGAAGTATGTCAGGTTAAGGTCAACTACCGAACGCTGAACTAATGAGTGCGACCGCCGGAGCCGACGGAGCGCCGCCGTGGTGAGAGTGAGGGGCCCGCATTTGTCGCTAGACAACAACACCATGAATCTTCGAATCAACAAAGGCATTAGTGATTATCTAAGACGCAAGCGTCCTTAGGTTACGGGGTCTGCTTACCATCAAACTGTCCGTGTGCCTGTTTACCACCGTCGTATAATATAAAAAGTAACGTCTTAAAACATATTTTTAACCAAGTTATTTTCCACCGCCAAATCTAGTTAGGTACCGGAGTGGTCGACGCAAGCGATCGATAACCTACGCCCCGCACTTGTTTGTTCAACCGTTGTTTTGGAATTCGGTGTGTACGAAGAATTGATTAACGAACACTGGCTGTAACTAACTGCCACATAGGTAAAGGAAAAATCCTGCATCTATCATTTAGGTATCAACGAGCTCTGGTTTGGTTTCTAGAATCCTTCTACCGTCGTTGCTAATTATTTGTTTTAAATAAAAGTTTGTAAGGTCGCGTGTATACCTTCTGTATACCGACAAGCTTTCTTTGTTTATTATTTGTGAGTGAGGTTTATACGCTCGTGAAAAGAAAAGTTGTCTACTCAGTTCTCGAAAATTAAGAACCCTGGAGTTTAATTCCTACCTGGGTATACATACCTCTGTACCTAAATATCTGCATATACAATTATACCTCTCTGTATGGAATATCTCTATAGTATCTGTATAGAATCGCAATCGTCCATAGACTACGAGGTCTGGTTACCATCAGGCTGACCGTATACTTATTTGCCACCGTCCTAGTATAATATACCCGTATACCCTTTCCCGGTTCGAGCCGATTTATTTTGCCGGGTAAAATACAAAAGGGCCTATCTATTAATATCACAGGCCGTGGGTATAGACAAATTCATAGAGCGTCGACCACGCGCATGTGATACCCCACTTAATATTTATTAGGGTTCCGTACTCAAAGAGTAAAACGGGACCCTATTACTAAGACTCCGCTGTCCGTCTGTCTGTCCGTCTGTCTGTCCGTCTGTCACCAGGCTGTATCTCACAATGACTCACAATTGAAATATTCACAGATGATGTATTTCTGTTGCCGCTATAACAACAAATACTAAAAACAGAATAAAATAAATAGTTAAGGGGGCTCCCATACAACGGACGTGATTTTTTTTCTCGTTTTTGCTCGATATTGATAACGGCAACAGGTACAGGCTTGAAATATTCACAGAATATTCAGCTACATATTTACTTTTAAAATAAATACTTAAATTATAATAAAACAAATATTTAAGGGGGGCTCCCATACAACAAAGGTGATTTTTTTGCCGTTATTATAGATAATGTTACGGAACCCTAATACGTGCGCGAGTCTGACTCGCACTTGGCCGGTTTTTTTTTTCAGTAGTGTGTAATACTGACGACCCTTTCTGACGAACACAATGTCAAAGTGAATAAAGACGAATTTTAACAGCATTTTAGCTAAAATATGTTGGTTGAACTGAACGGTTATGAATACGGCCATTTAAGAGTACCTGACTACCTATATCTATTTGACACTTATTATCAACTTATGTAATACAATTGAGTTTTAAATACATAAGTTGTATATATTTTTGAAATCGCCTTTTCAAACTTCTCATTTTGAGACCCCACTTGAGGGGATAGGAAAAAAAAGTTTTTCTTCAGTTCACACATTGATCATGATCATATAATCCGCCATATTGTTTTAGTTGTGACTTCATATATCCTACCGTCACCCGGGTTGACGTAAGGATTCTAACGATACCCCACTCATCTAAATCGGTTAAGGCGTTGACTAGTTCTGGTGGATTAAAGAATAAGACATACATACATTATTTTCGTTGGGCAGTCGTGTAATAAAAACATTACACTGCTTTTCGTTGGGAAGTCGTGTAAAACCCCCCCCACCCCAGTGCCCGACAAGGCCCTAATACTTACCACTTCAATCTTATATCAAAACAATAAATGTAAACAATACTATTAGTCAATCAAGCATTGATGTTTACCTTATGGTTAATGACAAATAGAACCCTACTGCGTTTTAATAATAATTAGCCTGCGAGTCCTTGACTAAGAGGAATCTAACGACATACACCTTACGTGTTAAACTCCATCAAACCGTTTAAGCTGCCGATTCATAGATTTATGTGTCCAACATAGGTAAGTAGGTAGTTATAAGGTATTACATTTTTGTTCAGCCGCGCGTGCCGAAGGCATGGACATGCGTACACTTTCACCCCCCACTTGATTTCCATCCTATCTTGATATCCTATGTCCTTTCCCGGGACTCAAACTATCTCTAATACCTAATTTAATATATATCACTTTGACGGTTTAAGCGTGAAGAGGTAACAGACATACACACTTTCGCATTTATAATAATTGGTATGGAAATATGGATGCTGAGTGAAGCGAGTGGACCAAAAATAGAATCCTGAGTGAAGCGAATGGACCAAAAATAGAATCCTGAGCGTAGCGACTATTGCAACAACGTACCATTATTTATAAAAACAGCAGAAAAAAACACGTTTGTTGTTTGGTATAGTATTTTTTTTTCTTATAGCCGCAACAGAAATACATTATCTGTTTCAACTGTCTAACTATCAGGGTTCATGAAATACAGCCTGGTGACAGAGGGACAGACAGACAGACAGACGGACGGACAGCGGAGTCTTAGTAATAGGGTTCCGTTTTACCGTTTGGGTACGGAACCCTAAAAATTAACTAATATTACATTCGGATTTCAAATATTCTTAGCACTCTTGTGGATAAAATGCAGTTTTGCAATTTGTCTTTAAATAATAATAAAAGGCTTTCCGAGCTAGTGAGGTGAAAAACATATTTAAAGCAGTATCTCAACTACTTACATTCTCTTTAGACCTTTTTGAGACCTGCGTTCCACTGAAGATTAGCTGGTCGTTTGCGTAAAGCTTAGTATACACTTCAGGTAGATAAATATAATTTTTAGTACAGGAAAATGGTAGTTGATTTGATCAAAATATTACGTAATTAGAATTACCCCTCAGTTCTAGACGGCACATGCGCGGCCGAGTCCACCGAAGTCTGCTTAAGTTAATTGAAGCGACGCGTCTCTGTGTTTTAAGTGCATCAAATCGTAAGTTAGAACTGCATTAAGCGAAGTATTGTATATTTATCTACTGTGCTGTTACTGCGGAACACACACCCGCGGGATAAGCGCCTCGCTCGGGTCAGCGATAAGTATTTTTGTGGACCATGATAAGTCGCTGTTACGATATGTCAAAACAGTTATTGAACAAGGTCACACTGTGTGCCGCGCGCTCGCTCAGACACGTGAAGGGCACATGAGAGTGAGTGCGCGACACTGATTGAGATCGGAAGCGATGGAGAATAAATTAATTTAGATTGGATCAATCCGACTGTGGCATAAAAGTTTGTATGCATGGGGGTCACGTTTCTTTGCGCTGAATGTAAAATACAGACATGAATAATTAGGTACCATCAAATTGATCTGACGATGGAGCCAGAAGGTGCAATTGAGGCGTGTACTAAAAAGTTATTTTTAAAACTTATTTCTACCATGGCCCCGTTGTTTTCTGCTGCCACTAAATTTAACTAACCGAGAGCTGGCGTCATTGCACAAGCGGCTGATAACCTCCGCCCCTCAGTTGTTTGTGCAAAATATGTTGGAGTGGAATCGTTACTAAGAAGTAGAATTGATAAGCTAAATACTGGGTGCAACTTTTAAATAGGTACAAAATAAATAAATGTATAAATGCATTACGATCACGCCACCGGCTCATGGAGCCTTTTTTTTTTAATATTTACTTGGGGAAATGCCTTTACGCATCCCACCTAGCCGAGGAACTAGGATGGGTATGACGGGCTCCCGGGAACCCCCCGGACTACCGTCTAAAACCACCAAGGTATGCCCTCTCTGCCGTGTAGTAGGGGCGTCATGGGATCGCGAACATTTCACCACGACGCCCCTCGGCAACAGCCGCAGCTGCCCTCACTACTGAGGTAAAAGCCCCCCTCCCGTCGTAAGCGTGCAGGGCGACACCACACGCTTCCCGACCCGACTGTTGACGACGGCCTCTTTACTGTGTTACTTGTCATTTTTATTATTTTTCTATCCGTCTTGTGATTTTAGCTGTCATGTTAAAACAGTCTAGTAAAAATCTGCACGTTAAAATAAGCTACGAGTTTTTTCCTAATATTTAAGGTGTACAGCGTTAACAAAGTGGTCTTCGAGCCGTTTCTAGGGTTAATTTGAGCCGCACATTGTGTACACCGCGAAATGATTCGCACCCCGAGTAAAGAAAAAACACGTAGTGCTACTCGCGCAAAACGCGAGGCAGAAATAAAAGTGTCGACGCCTGCGAAGGCACCCGGCTCTTCACCAGCATCACTGACACGACATGCCGCAGACACGACGTTCGTGGCTGGCAGCAGCCGTATGGAAATTAAGGCGCCGTCGTTGAGGGACGACGGTGTGCTGCACCCGCTGTCACCGCACAATAAGGTACCGTCTGCATCCACATCCATGTCGACTAGAAAAAAGAAGCTGGAACTAGAGGCCAAAAAACAATTGGCACTAATGGAATTGGAGGCCGAGGAACGTAAGACGCTTTTGGAGTTGAGAAAACAGAAATTATTAATCGACATACAATTGAAGGCTGATTTAGCCGACCTCGAAGAGGAGAAATACAGTTCACACATTAGTAATGCTAGCACGCGTCACGATATTGAACATTGGATGGAACACAGTGAGCACGAACTTAAGAAAGCGCAGCCCGCCCCCGAGGATGGTTTGAATATCGGCGAGTTGCACCAGTCGGCGCCACCTGCCGTCGGCTCTTCCGATGAAATTGTTAAGATGCTCGCTGCGGCAGTTAAAAACTTGACTGTTGCCTCCACACGCAGTAAGTGTGATGCTAATGTATTGAGTCGTATGTGTACGCCACGAGATCTACCTGAATACTCCGGTGATCCACTAGAGTGGTTACAATTTAAGCAAGCGTACGAAGAATCGACCGACGTGTGTAAATTTAGCCCTAAAGAGAATCTATGGAGATTACGCAAGTGCCTGCGCGGACAGGCTAAAGAAACCGTCTCAGCCTTGCTCATGAGTGCCGCCTCACCTGACCGCATTATGGCCACATTGGAACTACGTCATGGTGACCCAGAGTTTATAGTAAGCAGGCTTATACAGGATGTAAAGAAACTTGCGCCCATATCCAACGAGTACCAGAGAGATATTATTAACTTCTCTATCAAAGTTCAAAACTTCGTGGAATCTGTGAAGGCGGTTGGACGCGAGGAGTACGTACAAGGATTAAGTATTGTTCCTTTACTCATATCGAAGCTGCCGACTGTACTCGTTTCTAAGTGGTCGGACTATAGCTATCCGCTCATCAAAGCTGGAACAAAGACCCGTCTGAGCATTATGTCGGACTTTCTCAATGCGGAAGCTGTGAAGATAGCCACCACCGCTAACGTTCATCTGCAAAGTTATCGCACAGATCAGAGTAAACACAAACAATACGATAGCTTCTCTCGCCCGCAACCTGTGTTATTGCAAACTGAGCAACGCAGCGATAATGATAAGCGTGATAAGTGCCTCTTTTGCCGTACACAACAAAGTCATGACCTACCGGATTGTAAGAAGTTCAAACGCGCTTTGCGCAAAGACAGATGGCGCTACGTGAAAAGGCACGGACTTTGCTTCAAATGTCTATTGCACCGTCACGACCGTGAGACATGTACTGCGCCTGCGTGCGACAAAGAAGGATGTGAAGGCGCGCACCACCAGCTGCTGCACTACACTGCTGCTGTCAACGGCAGCGCTCGCCGGTCGGACGACGTGACCGCCAGCGCCCTACTGCTGCCAGAGCCTGCACCATCACCAGCCACGGAGCCTGCACCATCGAGTTCTTCAGCACAGGCACCGAGCGTGACGGGAGCAACGTGTTTCATAGATAACGACAAACGCGTACTACTGAAAGTGGTTGCTATCAAGATTCACGGCCCGAACGGCGTGTTTGATACGACCGCAATCTTGGACGATGGCTCGTCAGTGTCACTCCTGAGCGCCGGACTAGCGGCGCGAGCCGGCCTGCAGGGCCGCAGCGAGACCATGCGCGTGAGCGGCGCGTGGAACAATAACGTACTTGTGTGTGAATCAACTGTAATGACTGTAAATATTTCTAGCGTTGCTGACGGTACTATGCACTCTCTGACTGTACGCAGTGTAAAACAATTAGATTTACCTGTACAAAATGTAGCTTTAGTAGACTGCGATAGGTATGAGCATTTAAAAGCGCTTAAATCAGTACTGCATACTAACTCATGTTGTAAACCTGAGTTGCTTATAGGTCAGGACAATTATAATTTGTTGTTGCCTTTAGAGTTATGTATAGGTCGATACAATGAGCCGTCGGCTACACGAACCCCCTTAGGTTGGTGTGTACACGGGGCGGTACAGGTGGCACGCGCGTCGCGGGCCGCGCGCTCGGCGCACGCCACGCTCAACCTTTGCGTGATTCCTGAGGAAGACGCCGTCGCGCACGCGCTGCGCGAGCTACATGAAGAGGTGCGCCGGTCGTTTGCAATCGACGCTTTGGGTATTTCAGGTAAGCCTAGGGAGAACGCTAATGATGTGAAAGCGCAAGAGATGCTAGAGAAGTCCGCCGTACTTGACAACGGCAGATGGACTGTGGGTCTGCCTTGGAAAGATCCGCACTGTAGTTTGACCGATAGTTTTCCTAGCGCATTCAAAAGGCTACAGGGTGTAGAGAAAAAGATGCTAGCCGATAAAGCTTACGCACACAGGTACGAGGAACGTGTCCACCATTTGTTTGAGAACGATTTTGCTCGGCAAATGGCCGACACGTCACTCACGCCGAACACTTGGTACTTACCTCATTTTGGAGTTGACAATCCGAATAAGAAGAAGCTTCGTTTGGTTTATGACGCAGCTGCAAGAAGTCAAGGCAAATCCTTAAACGATTTTCTTCTCACAGGCCCGGACTTACTTGCTTCCTTGTTCGGCATTATGGTTCGTTTTCGAGAGGACAGGATAGCAGTAACCGGTGACATAAAGGATATGTTTTTGAGAATTAAAATTAATTCTGTAGATCAGAATGCCCTCAGATTCCTGTGGAGAGGCAGCGACCCCACAGGCCCAGTGAAGACGTACGCAATGACGTCACTGATTTTTGGTGCTAACTGCTCGCCCTTTATAGCGCAATACATAAAGAACAAGAATGCAAGCCGGTTTGAGTCAAAGCTTCCAGCTGCTGTCGCCGCTATACATCACCAGCACTATATGGATGACTATATCGATAGTCTGCCGGACGAGCCTACCGCCATCACTATGGTCAAGAATATTCGAGATATTCACAGCGCGGGAGGTTTCGAGATCCGTAACTGGACGTGTAATAGCGCTACTGTACTCGACACTATTCCTAAAGATATTTTAGGTACTACAGCTGTGACATTTGGACTTGATGAACATGACGAAGGCGAGCGCACGCTCGGACTAATTTGGTACCCCGCTAAAGATGAACTAGGGTTCGATGTGTCATTTAAGCGTATCCCTGAAAGTGTGATTAAAGGCGAACAAAGACCCACGAAACGAATTATGTTACGTGTCATAATGTCCATTTTTGACGTCTTCGGGTTCTTGACACCTTTCACTACGCAAGGCAAAATCATGCTTCAGGACACTTGGCGCCTACTTATTGGTTGGGACGATATTATTCCAGACGAATTGTATAAAAAATGGTGTAGTTGGCTAGAACTACTGAAAGTTATTGGAGAAATTCGCCTCCCGAGATGGTACCAATCTTGCGCTGCCAGCTGTAATGTGTTGGAAGATGAACAGACTGCCAGTGTCGGAAGCCCTTCCACAAGTGTTGCGACCAAGCAAAGTTACGGCGATTTGGAATTGCATTTATTTAACGATGCTTCGCTCAAAGCAATGAACGCAGTCGCATACTGGCGCTGGAAGAGCAACGGTCAGATATTTGTCGCATTTGTTGCCAGCAAGTCCCGAGTGTCGTCAGTGAAACCTCAAACCGTGCCACGTTTGGAACTTCAGGCTGCACTCCTAGCAGCACGGCTCGCGGAAACGATAGCAAAGACGCATCGTTTACACGTCACTCGGCGATACTTTTGGTGCGATTCCAGCACGGTACTACACTGGATATACAACAATACGCGTCAGTACAAGACTTTCGAGGCTAACAGGTTAGGTGAAATAGATGACCTCACAAAAGCCTCTGAGTGGAGATATGTGCCCACTGGACTAAACGTCGCAGACATTGCTACTAGAGACACGTTCGATTACCACTCATTTCTCAACGAATGGTTCAAAGGGCCTACTTTTTTAAACGAACAAGAGAGCTACTGGCCAGTGAACGTAATAGAACCTGAGAATAGGGATAGTTTTGAAGCTTGCGTGACCGTTGTACAAAATTCACCTGCACGCTTACCCGTTCCTGACCCTGAGCGCTTCTCTTCGTGGCTACGGTTTGTTCGATCTGCTGCTTCTGTTTTGAAGTTCACAAATAAGTGTAGAGGTCTTACGACTCTCGACGACTACACTCTGATGGAGCAAGCAAAGAGATTGGTTCTGCGGCAAGCTCAAGAGGATTCGTTTGCCAGCGATTTGGACGCAATAAAGAAGGGCAAAGACTTGCCACGCGATAGCAGATTGATCAATCTCTCACCTTACTTGGATGAGAATGGTCTTTTTCGCATGAGTGGTCGCATAGATGCTGTTTGCGACGTAGCCCAGGAAGCGAAAAGACCAATAATACTGGACGGACGACATCCTACTACCCGACTTTTGGTCAAGCACTATCATGTAAAGGCTGCGCACGGACACCAAGAAGCAGTAGTGAACGACTTGAAACAGATGTATTGGATAATTCAGTTGCGTCCTACTGTCAAGACTGTTGTGTCCCGTTGCATGTTCTGCAGGTTAAGAAAGGCTACCCCACAGGTGCCTCGGATGGGTGACTTGCCTCAGGCACGCATGGCGCATCATCAGCGCGCCTTTACCTTCTGCGGGATTGATCTGTTCGGACCTTTGGAAGTCACGGTAGGCAGGCACCGAGAGAAACGTTATGGCGTTTTGTTCACCTGCCTCACTGTTCGCGCGGTTCACATTGAAATCGTGCACTCACTTACCACCGACTCCTTGATCATGGCGCTGCGCAGAATGGCGTCTCGACGTGGTTGGCCGGCGCATATTTACTCAGATAACGGCACCAACCTTCGGGGCGCAGACGTAGAACTGCGAAGATCTGTAGAGGAGCTCGACGAAGAATCTCTAAGAATGGAGGCCGTTAATAATCAAGCTCACTGGACCTTCATTCCCCCCGTAAGTCCCCATTGGGGTGGGGCGTGGGAGCGCTTAATACGGGCTGTCAAGAGATCACTCCATGTCATTTTGAAGGAAAGAGCGCCCCGCGATGAAACCTTGAGTACTCTTCTAGCGGAAGTTGAAGGTATTATGAATGGTCGACCCTTGACACATGTCTCTGTAGAGCCGGGCTCTACTGAAGCGCTTACGCCCAACCATTTCCTTATAGGCTCTTCATCCAAATTACCACTGAATGGAGTTTTTGACGATTCGGATCTAGCCTTAAGGAAGCAGTGGCGCATCGCTCAGCGGTTGGCAGACATGTACTGGCAACGTTGGCTAAAGGAGTTCCTTCCCCAACTGTTACCCAGAAAGAAGTGGCAGCAAGAGAAGAGGCCTCTGAATGTCGGTGACCTCGTACTCGTCGTTGATCCTGACTCCCCTCGAAACGTATGGCCACGGGGCTTAGTTAAGAGTGTAGTGCCTGGCAAGGACGGTCGCATCAGAGTGGTTGAAGTAACCACCGCTACCGGCGTGCTGCGCCGATCCGTAGCGCGCGTTGCACCTGTCCCATTAGCTGATTAAGTGCTAGTTTCGCACTAGGGTGGGGAGTGTTGACGACGGCCTCTTTACTGTGTTACTTGTCATTTTTATTATTTTTCTATCCGTCTTGTGATTTTAGCTGTCATGTTAAAACAGTCTAGTAAAAATCTGCACGTTAAAATAAGCTACGAGTTTTTTCCTAATATTTAAGGTGTACAGCGTTAACACCGACCAAAGGACCTCTGCGCCGGGAGAGGGTGATAGACCTCGGATTCACCCTCTCAGGTCCCCTTGTACCTTTTTATAGAGGTTTTCTCCCTCGCAGCCACAACTCGGCCCCGGCCTGACGGTTGCAGCCCCCGCGCCTAACATGAACCCTCTGATAGCAGAGGATATGTCAGGGTTCCGGGTCCGTTATTTATTATAGAGGCAAACGGCAATGGCCTCTCCCTCAAGCCGCACCTGGGGAATCTTGCGATTCCCTGGGCGGAACCCCCCGACCCCCCCGTGTCGGGTTATTGGTAACACCAGCAAGCGATAACTTAGGGTTCACTAAATTATCACTTGCCGTTGTCTCCAGAGCGCACCGGCCAAGACACTACCCATTCCTGCGGATCAACCGAATCAAGAGGAATCGGTAGAGTCCAGACACTCGAGGAGGTTACCCGACCTAGCACCCCGGCTCATGGAGCCTGCGACTTTATGTTTTAAGGCTTTCAATATCGTTGTGGACTCTTCAGCAATTTCCCTTAACACGACTTTGCTTTTAGCCAAACGAATGGCCTATAAATCAGGACTGTTTAAACAAAACTATTTAATTAGACTCGGTTAAACTGAGAAAGGTATATATTTACTTTCTAATTTATAGGATTCCGCAGTCAACAAGGAAACACCTTAGAGTTTCGCCATGTCCTTCTGTCCGTCTGCCCCTCCGCGGCTTTGCTCAGGGTCCCTTACTACGAGTGCTAGTCAGCTGGAATTTGGCATGGATATACAAATCAATCTCGTCGACCATGTGGAAAAATAAACATAAAATGGGGATGTATTTTTATCTCGTTAAACCCATGGTGTGATGTGTCATTAAATCATAAAAAAAACCGCCCAAGTGCGAGATTGACTCGCGCACGAAGGGTTCTGTGCCATTATCTATAAAAACGGAAAAATAACACATTTGTTGTATGGGAGCCCCCCTTAAATATTTGCTTCATTTTAATTTAATTATTTATTTTTAAAGGGAATATATAACTCAATATTCTGTGAATATTACAAGCATCTACCTGTTGCCGTTATAAATATCGAGCAAAAAAATCACGGTTGTTGTTTAAGAGCACCCTTAAATATTTATTTTATTCTGTTTTTTTTGTATTTGTTGTTATAGCGGCAACAGAAATACATTGTCTGTGAAAATTTTAACCGTCTAACTAAGTATCACGGTTCGTGAGATACAACCTGGTGACAGACAGACAGACAGACAGACAGACGGACGGACGGACATCGGATTCAGTAATAGGGTCCTGTTTTACCCTTTGGGTACGGAACCCCAAAAAGGTTACCTATTGCCCTATTGCTTATGTTTTAATAAGACCTACTGCATTTTTTCCTTCAACAGTAGACGTTGAGAAGTAAAGAAAGGGTATTTGTTCGGGCCGCGCGATTACCCGACCGTTTATTCTGTAAGCGGCTCCGTGAACGCGCCTCTTTGCTTTTGACAGTGACACTTGACTTGTCATAAATTTTCACACGTAACACGTCAGAGTTCGGTGGAACAACGTGCTTTGTTTTTTGGGTTGTAATCGCTCGTTTTGTGGACAAGGTCCGAGTGTTTTGTTGGGATATTTGGTGAAGTGTTTCGAGACTCGTGTTGGTGGCCTGAAGGCCCGAGTCGTTTAAGTGGAAAAAGAACATTTGGTGAAGAAAGGTGACGGGGGATTTGGCGCCTGGGATTGGAGCCGCGCCTTGTTGGCAACAGCCCGCGGAGCCCCATCAGCGACCACAACAGACTTGTAACTTGACATGATGACCTTTGACGGCTAACTAGACAGACTCTACCATATCGTGTCGCCGGTGGTCATGTAAGTTGATACCATATGACCCGCGTATCGCGTGGCGGTTTGGCTCGCTCACACTAGGAGCGGAGTGGAACAGTATTCGGTTAAAATAAACATACTTAATGGCTGTAGTGTATTGTGTTCAGCAAATGTAGTTCATTTGAGACACTTAAATAGGCCTTTAAAGGTCCGTGCCCATTGCAACGTATTAGGTATATGGATATTATATTAAACTTATTTGCCCTGGAAACAGTCTTATCTTATCTAGTCGGCCGGCGCCGCGTGGCCGCTGGTTGGACATCTCGCATCAAACTCCCTTCGTAAATCACATGTGTTTGTCATCAAATAATACTTAAACAAAATAAATTAAACTCTTTTTCCTACACTACTAGATTGATATTCCGTTGTACATTCTGTCATGCGAGGGGCGTTGCCACTGGAGCTGTGTCATTCATCGCAACAGCGCCTGAACCCTTTGGCCAAGAGCGCAGCAAGTCCGGTTAGTGTGACACGCGATTGTGACGCTTATTGTTTTGAAGTTATGTCCCAAACTAGCGCGTACATTTAAGTTATCTTGGGTGTAATAATTAGTGAAATGTCATATTTTATGATTAGGAGACAAAGCACATAAAGTATTATATTTGAAACTAAATTATGTAGGTATCATCTATAGACTTACGGCAAAAGATGCCTAGGCCGATTCCGAGTGTACTTAATGCAATCTTGTTTTACCGTTCCATAGACTTGCTAGTATAGAATTTGAAGTCTTAACTTAGTTCGTAAGTTTTGAGCCGAACCTCAATATTTTCAGCACCGACAGATGTCAATCTTTGAAAAACAGACGTGGAGGTTCCACGTGGGCACAATTTTTTTTTTAATGCGAGAAATTTATAGAAAATGACCCAAGCTACCCGCCGTTTTAATTTGGCAATCGATGGACCAAACACCCTGTACGAGTATATCTCGCGATTTCTACAGCTCACAAAGCAATTCGTTTATTTATTTTTTTATCAGGCAGGCAGTTGAAACAACTGGTGATACCTGAATCCAATTAACTTTAAATAAGGAGAATAGGGTTATTGTTTATAAATTGTATTATTGACTCATTAATTCTCAAAATTATTTCGTTCCTCAAGAGAAATTTAATAAAGGAATTATAGGATCACTTCGTAGTCCGCCACTAGGTATCATTCAATACCTTTTCGGGAACGCGTGGTTGGTGTCATGTGCTGCATTTTAACGGGCGAGATTAAATTAAACTACAAGTTTAAATAATGAAACGCATTTATTCCCGCTAACGCCGCGAGCACACGAATAAAAAATCGAAAGGGGGTAGATCGGAATGCCGTCTGATATTGCTCCCTGGCTCAAAAAGGGTGTCGCTGCCACCACGCCAGTACTTCCCTGGATCTCGGGACTGCCGTGGAGATGGGACGGGCCGAGGGACGTCAGCCGGCAGCACCAGGGAACCCTGGTGTAAGTTTTGCAGTGCTCCAGCCGCAAGGTAGCACCCTGGAATTTTCATCCGCCGTGTTAATAAAATAGTCCAGTATTTATCCCCGTTGACTGTGACCGGCATTAGCAGAAGCAGGAAATAAAGTACTGCGTGATGGTGATGGTGAATTGGCTTGGTGAAATGCGGATGTCACAGTCAGACGGAGTTTACAAAATGAGTTCTAATTTTATGAGAATAATTTTTAACTTTAGGTATAATTTATAATCAAAACATTAATGATGCGTTGTAACCAAACAGCGGAAGAAGGTGAAATGTATGTAAGTTCTTTACTAAAGCGTAAACAAGCAAGAAAGCATATTAACGGAAATACCGTTAGACATACTCTTAAATCTACCTACTTAAAGCTATTTCTTATGGAATGTTCAGCACTTACCCAATATCTTAGGGGTTTTAACACTCACTGAAGGTAACTTGGGGCTATCTGGTGCCCAGAACGATATTATATTAAAAAATAAAAATATATCGAATGCGCGGGCGCTATGTGTGATGACACTGTGAGAAGAGTGTTACGTGCGCCCGCGACGATTGCAAATTCTCTCTGTGCCGGCGGCCGCGGCTGGCTATTTAGGCCACGCGGGAGCGGGCGCGGGTGCAAGGGCACATCGCGTCCCACCGGTTATACGAGTCATAATCAAGCGCTCGTAGAGAGGTACAGTTCGTCAGGGAAATACGTGCCGCAACGAAATAAACTATTAATATATTTTATTGTATGTTAAACGATAACAATTGTTAATATTTATAATCATTAATGTTTATTTTATATTACATCTTTTTATTACTCATTTTAATTAACAAAACGAAAGTTATGTAACGTTTTACGTTACAGTACCCCCGCGCGTCGTGAAGGATTTTATTACATCTAGTTGTAATAAAATCCGCACTACCTGAGTACCTGTACTTACACTACCATAATTCTTCATTCATACATCATGCTTGCATATTTACGTCAACAATTATTTAACTTTCAGTTTTATATTTGCTGACGCTTACTATCATAATACAATGAGGTAACTTGTTACAAGAACTTGAAACCTGACAGGTACATGTGCTTAAAGATGTTAAGACGCTAGAAAATTAAAACTGTATACATGATAATATTATGATACGTAAGCCTGTAGTACCGTATTATTTATTAAGACCAACCAATTTGAGGTCCTTTATGTGCCAGGTGCCTAGATCTTTGCCTGTTAAGTCCTGAAGCACATACACTAATGGGGATTTCTTGGCTATAATTTTCGTCTTAATAAATTTTGGTGCTAACTTTTTAGTAAAAATTTTGCCCTTGTCACTTAAGAAGTAAGTACGTTTCATGACAAGGTCACCAACCTTAAATTCAGCAGGCTTACGTCTACTATTATAATGAGAGGTGTTTTTACTATGGGCATGCCAAAGCCTCTTCTGGACGTCATCAAAAATCGAGGACAGACAACCTAGGTTCTCAGCGTAGATGTCGCGTGGCAGAAACAACACTTCCTTTCCAATGTCGGTATCTGTATAGTGCGTTCCACATGGTACCAGCTCTCTACCGTATACTAAGAACGAAGGCGTAAAACCTGTTGCTTCATTGACTGAAGAATTGATCGCGAACTGGACTCGCGGAATGAACACGTCCCATGACCTGTGGTCATCATTCACGAAGGTAGAAATACTACATATAATAGTGCGGTTAAATCTTTCAACTAAATTTACCATAGGAGTGTATTTAGGAGTGTAATAGACATTTGGCACATTATACGACTTTAAGAAATTGTCCATTACTTTCCCAGCAAATTGAGATCCGTTGTCCATTAGCACTGTTTGAGGTACACCGTGCACCAAGAAAACCGATTCTTCTAAAATCTTCACTATTACCTCTGCAGTAGCCTGTTTAATGGGAAATATTAGGCAATACTTGGAAAAGCAACAAGTGATGACAAATATGTAGCTGTTCCTTTTCCGTGTAGTTGGCAACGGGCCCATCAGACCTATCGAGATCATTTGAAACGGGCGAGAGCATTGTTTAGGTCTCCCCATTTCCCCTAGGGTTTGATGGTTCTGAGCCTTATAAGACAAACACTTTTCGCACGTTCCAATGAACTCGACAATGTCCTGGTGCATGCCTGGCCAATAGAAGCGCAAAGCAAGTCTGCGGTACGTTTTGAAAATGCCCATGTGACCGGCAGTAGGCTCCGAGTGATTTTCTATAATTGCCTTTTCGCGTAATTCTGCGGGAACAACCAATTTCCATGAAAATTCGGAAGTAAGTTCGTGCTTGTTTTTGGACAATCGGTATAAAGAGTCATTTTTAATTATATAATTTGAAAAATCGATAGGACTATGCAGGCAACCGTTATAGATGTTGGTGTACCAGGTGTCCCTAGAGTTCAAATGAGAGTTGGAGGTACAAATAGCACTCACGGGTGCCCGCGATAAAGCATCTGGTATGACATTATCAACGCCCCGACGATGTTTAAGGATGAAGTCAAAGCCTGACAAGCGAACGCCCCACCGAGCCAATCTACCCGTTGGGTTGCTAATGGACAGGAACCACTTGATTGCACTATGGTCAGTGTAGACCGTGAAGGGCTGTCCATTTTCAACGTAGCAACGCCAATGCTCCAAGGCTGCCACTACAGCAAGCGTCTCGCGTTCAGTTATGCTGTAATTCCTCTCAGCTGGTGACAAGCTCTTTGACATGTACGCGATCGGATGCTCCTTACCATCGATGTTCTGAGTCAGCATAGCGCCTACCCCATAATTACTGGCATCGGTATGCACTTCGAAAGGTTTGCTATAGTCCGGACAGCTGAGAACTGGAGCAGAAACTAAACACTCCTTAAGTTGCTGGAAAGCAGAATTAGCCTCAGGGGTCCACTTAAAAGGTGGCGAACCTTTCTTCGACGAAGTCAGCTTATTTAACGGGGCAGCAATGGTGCTAAAATTAGGGACAAATCGTCTATACCATGTCGCGGTACCAAGAAATCGCTTGACGTCTTTACGAGACGTCGGCGTAGGGTAATTCAAAATAGCCTCTACCTTTGCTGGATCGGTGCGTAAACCGGAACCGTCGACGACGTACCCGAGATATTTGAGCTGGCTACTGAAAAATTTACACTTGTCCAAATTAACTGTGAGATTGGCCTGTTTGAGTTTGTCTAAGACGCGTAAAAGCAAGGTGACGTGACTATTGAAATCCTCGGAGACGATGATAATGTCATCCAGGTAGGCGAATACTTTAAGGTCGAACTCTGAGAACAACAGGTCCACTAATCGTTGTTGAGTAGCAGGAGCGTTGGTCAGACCGAAAGCAGTTCGTTTGAAATGAAAAGTTCCTTTTGTTGGCACGTAAAAAGAAGTTTTGTTTCTGTCCTCCGGAGCTATTTCAATTTGCCAGAAAGCTTTGGACAAGTCAATGCTAGACAAGTAACGAGCATCCCTGAGGTTGTCCAAGATTTCTGAAATATATGGCAGGTTATACGCGTCTCGTTTCGTCACCGAGTTCAGTTTACGGCTATCTAAACAGAAGCGTGGTTGTCCGTCCTTTTTGTTGACGAGCAGAACCGGCGATGACCAACTACTCTCACTTTTCTCAATCACATCAAGTGCGAGCATTTCGTCAACTTGTTCAACCAGGATGCGCTGCTTCTCTGGTGACAAGCGGTAATAACGCTGACGAATAGGGCTAGCGTCGCCGGTGTCAATGCGGTGTGTGATCAAGTTAGTGACACCTAGACCCTTGGTCGTTGAAAAGAAATGTCTTCATATTGTTTAACGACGTTATCAGCTAGTTGTTTTTGTGAATCGTCCAAATTATTGTAACCCTGAATAAAAGCGTCTGGTTTCGGTAAAACGTCATTACTTTTGTCAGTATCTAAGACGAGACTGCTGAGGTATTTTGGGCAGATTTGAAAAGCGCGCCAGAAATCAACGCCCAGAATGAGGTTATTTTGTATACCTGGCACTATAAAAGCTTTCAAAATGTGAAACTTGCCATCAAAATGTAATGGAATGTCAATAAAACCCTCACTCTGTAACATTTGTCCTCCTGCGGCCGTGACTGAAATAAATTCACCTTTAACTACTTTCAGTCCGCAATTAATCAGTACTAAATGAGCACCATTACCTAAAATAGTTACTGCCGAGCCGGAATCTAATAACCCAGACATAGTAACATCGTTGATTTTTACAGATACGTAAGGTCTGTTATCGTTTTCATTGTGTTCTTTCAGAATTGTGTCAATTTTATATGATTGAAAAAACAAGTTGACTGTACGTAACCACTTTTGCCAATCTTCGTTATCGAATTTAGCTACATTACTATCATTGACACAATTCTGACTGATTAGTTTTTTGGCTGTTGCTTCTTATTCTTATTGCAATCTGGACAGTCAGGCGTTTTAACATTTTTTCGTCCGCAAACAAAACAAACTATATTATCTTTGTTTGCCGTGCACTGTCGCAGATTGTGGGTGTCTACACGATATCTCGGACAAAAATGTGTCTTTGGTGACGAAGAAGCAACAGCGTCCACGTAGTTAGGGTTAGTCTTAGTATGTAAAACTTGATTGTTGCTATTTGAATATGATTTGTTGTAATTATTATTGTTGTATTTATATTTATTAAAATTGAACTGCGCATTACTATTGGTGTTATTATAATTCGTCCTAATTTTAGAATTACCACCAGTATAGGCAAACTCAGGTGCCATTGTGTCTGAACTTGGTCGCGGAGGTTCTTTGAACTGGGAAAGACGCGACTGTATACTCTCGTAGTTTCTACACAATGTCTTCAACTCGTCTATGGTCTTAATCTGAGAAACGGAAGATAGAGTACTCGCGTAACACGGTCTAATGTTATGAAGGAGTATCTCAAGCTTGTCGTTCTCTGACAAGGCGGTTGAGAGGCGCGAAAAAAGACCTGACATAACAGATAGGTAAATCACTATATTTTCCGTTTCTCCCTGAGTGCGAGACCTGATTTCGGATAGCAGCCTGTAATCAAAATCAGGCTGGCCGAAATCCTGCCTCAATAGTACGACCAGTTCATCCCACGTGTGCACGTTCTCCCTGACGCTTCTGAACCAATGGATCGCATCACCCGTGAATATTTCAGTGGCGTTATGCAAGAGTTTGCTACTCGAAATATTTTTTGCCTCGCAGAATTCGGAGACGCGCTGTATGAACGCCCTAACACAGGTTTTGCCATCATACTTCAATTTTGACAGCTGGTTTGCACCGCTGGCGTCACAAGTCACAGAGATGTTTAGTGGAGAACCAGAATTCGCAGAATAAACCTGGGGCTCATTAGAGGATGAAGCGAGCGGATCAACTACGTTGCTATCCTTGAGCAAATTAACGCGATCGGAGCAAAGTTTAAATTTGGTGACGCATTGGTCGTAAGCATCTTTGTGATCTTTATCCTCACAAGTAATGCGGTTAAGCCGATGATATAGGTGGTGTATCAGATTTTGTGCTCGGAGCAAGGTGCTTTTATCCAGAGGTTTGGTGTCTAAATAAGAATTAATTTTTTCAAGCACTTCTTCAACGCCATCTATATCCTCGTCTGCATCAAACGGACTCGTGAGTATGTCTTCTGACGGAAATAGCGGTCCACATCTAGCAATTTGCCTACGCAGGTCCTGAACTGTGGAAGCAGGTCTTTCGCCACGAATTGTAACCTCATATTCCAACTCAGTTTTCTGTGGCGACATGAATTTAATAGGCCACGCCATTATAAAATGTGTGAGGCAATCGCAAGGTGCCTAAATTGTATAAATGCTGAACAAACCGTCAGAAAAAAAAAACAACAAAATACTCCGTCTGTTACAGAATCAGTAAATTAATTATGAACGTTTTGGTTGTTTTTTCCTTTGCTAATAAGCGAATGGCTAAATACAAAAAAATAAGCGCAACCAAAGAAAAAAAGTTACGTTCAAAAAATAAAAACGAAAAAAGCGATAAAAGTGCAACTATTGTGTACGGACACAAAACCAAACAAAATTAAAGGTTTTTTTTTTTTTAAAACAAAAAAAAACACAATATTAAAAATAACTACTTATTTTGGCAGACTGTACTAGCGGACACGGCAAAATCGTATACTAATTATTGTTAAAACAAGTACATTTACAAAGAAAAATCACAATTTATGTGTCCGACTGTACCACTCAATTTATAATTTCACAACACTCAATAAAACAAGTACCTAATCCGTACACCTTAGTTGCTGGCAACCAAAATAAAAACTGAAAAAACGTTTCACAAAACTAAAAAAAATATCAAGCACACACATAAACCACAACGACCCACCTGGGAGCAAAATCAGACCTTAAATTAACCACGGTAAGGGCGCCAGTGCTGCGTTTTAACGGGCGAGATTAAATTAAACTACAAGTTTAAATAATGAAACGCATTTATTCCCGCTAACGCCGCGAGCACACGAATAAAAAATCGAAAGGGGGTAGATCGGAATGCCGTCTGATATTGCTCCCTGGCTCAAAAAGGGTGTCGCTGCCACCACGCCAGTACTTCCCTGGATCTCGGGACTGCCGTGGAGATGGGACGGGCCGAGGGACGTCAGCCGGCAGCACCAGGGAACCCTGGTGTAAGTTTTGCAGTGCTCCAGCCGCAAGGTAGCACCCTGGAATTTTCATCCGCCGTGTTAATAAAATAGTCCAGTATTTATCCCCGTTGACTGTGACCGGCATTAGCAGAAGCAGGAAATAAAGTACTGCGTGATGGTGATGGTGAATTGGCTTGGTGAAATGCGGATGTCACAGTCAGACGGAGTTTACAAAATGAGTTCTAATTTTATGAGAATAATTTTTAACTTTAGGTATAATTTATAATCAAAACATTAATGATGCGTTGTAACCAAACAGCGGAAGAAGGTGAAATGTATGTAAGTTCTTTACTAAAGCGTAAACAAGCAAGAAAGCATATTAACGGAAATACCGTTAGACATACTCTTAAATCTACCTACTTAAAGCTATTTCTTATGGAATGTTCAGCACTTACCCAATATCTTAGGGGTTTTAACACTCACTGAAGGTAACTTGGGGCTATCTGGTGCCCAGAACGATATTATATTAAAAAATAAAAATATATCGAATGCGCGGGCGCTATGTGTGATGACACTGTGAGAAGAGTGTTACGTGCGCCCGCGACGATTGCAAATTCTCTCTGTGCCGGCGGCCGCGGCTGGCTATTTAGGCCACGCGGGAGCGGGCGCGGGTGCAAGGGCACATCGCGTCCCACCGGTTATACGAGTCATAATCAAGCGCTCGTAGAGAGGTACAGTTCGTCAGGGAAATACGTGCCGCAACGAAATAAACTATTAATATATTTTATTGTATGTTAAACGATAACAATTGTTAATATTTATAATCATTAATGTTTATTTTATATTACATCTTTTTATTACTCAGTTTAAGGCGCTCTTATTAGACGATATTTAGGTATTTGCGGAGGTGAGGCAGACGGAGCGGGAGACGCGCGTCCCGCGCACCCCGCTAACGTCCTTATTCTGTTGGCATCCGTATTCGGCTCGTTTTTGCGGATCATACGATCAAATGTTTGTCTTCTTGAATAATTGTTTTATTTTTCAAATCTTGGTTGATTTGTGTAAGATTGTCCCCAAATATTTATTGTTTATTTATTTATTTAAATCTATTTTTTTAAAGAAAATTAGGAATAATAGGTAGTTACAGTTCTTAAGTACATCGTAGTATGATGACATCAATTATGGACACTTACTTTCCAAAGATATGTTAGTACAGATTTCTTCATCATCAATCCACCTATCGTTTTCCCAGTTCCTATGTGGGTGCTTCCGTTTTCCAAATACGTAGAACTGATAAAATAATAGTACATCTTCACTTCCTAAGGGTGAACGTCACCAATTATGGATTGTACTAATATATTACAGGTTTTTTAAACCGAAATAAAGTTATAGCGCCGGTTAACACCCGCTTAAGAAACCATCAAAAATAATAAACAAATAGCTATGTTCATCTATTTATCTCCTGGCAAATTATATTATTACCATTTATGTCTTTCCCGCTCACGGGACAATGATGTCCCGGACCTTTGGGAGGCATGCGTGGGGCTAGGTACCTACAAAGTACCAACGGAGCCAACACGTAGAGGCCCTTTTGACAATTTAATGAAATGCAAGGAGTATTATTACCATAATTATTACCTTTGTTACATAAGTATGACTGACTGATCAAAAACTGGATAATTAGACCACTGTTAGTCAGAAGAGCATTTTATTATACAGGGTGGTTATTTTAAGACCAGCAAGTTCTTCAGTACATGACTATGTCTATTAAAAAATGTAATTTGACCAAACATCATATAAAAATAACAAATTCAATTTGTCTCTTAAATACCTAAAAGTGTTATGTCACTGCGCTCGCGCGGCGCGTGCTGCCTATCATGCTACCTCGACCAGCGGCCACACCGCGATGGACCTTGATACTCTCAACAAGCCAACAAGATTGGACTTATACTTGGCTCTATACTCCAGGCAAAATACGGTTTCGAAAATCATTAATTTATAATAGCGTTTTTTGTATATTTCATTTTTAATCGTTATTCTAAGATGCTTTACACAAGAATCCAACAAATTTTCCAACCGGAAGTAATTATATAAATATAAATTAAGCTTTAATTGTCTTTTTTTGTTTGATTTATATTGAATTTTTTAAAGCAAATGTAAATTTAGGTAAAAGCCTCCTCGATCTCATGCCATTTTTTTCGGTCTTTAGCCAACTGCATCCAGCTAGGTCCGGCGACCTCAGTTATGTCATTGGTCCAACGTCTTCGTCGTCTACCTTTCCTTCTTTTGCCTTTCGGCCCTGACCAGTTTGTTGCTTCCAGTGCCCTTCTTTTCTCCTAATATCTGGCGATATATGGCTTTTACCCGAATAGGGTCCATATAAGAAAGAGAAAATGGCATAAATCTTTTAGATTTAGTAAATATGTACTAACACAAACAATATGGAATAAATAAAGCTTAAATAAATATATATATATAAACTAGCTGTTGCCCGCGACTTCGTCCACGTATAACATGTTATCGTCTAAATGTTTGTTTAAGAAATTTAAATGTTTGTTTAATAAAAAAATACATTGAAATTAGTTTTGTACAGTCAGCATCAGATAGTTAGTAACAGCTTAGGTAACCAAATATATCGCAACACGTCTTTGTTACTATAGGTGTAAGGATGTGTTACGATATATTTGGCTACTTTGGCTGCTACTAACTATATGACGCTGACTGTACCTAGTCTTTAAGTAAACAGTCTAAAACCGAAGAAACAAATCTCTTTTTATTTCAAAATGTCTTGCTCTCTATACAAACTTATAACCCTTTTTGAACTCTCATAGTAAATAGTCTGAAACCGAAGTTACAAATTTCTAACTTTAAAAATGTCTTGCTCTCTATACATAATTCGAACCCCCTTTTAACCTTCTTAAGTGATTAATAATTAAAAAACCGAAGTTACAAACCCCTTACTTTAAAAATGTCTTGCTCTCCATACAAACTAGAAGAACTGTATATCCTAGAAGTAGGTATTTTTGTCAAGACCAATCCAAGCATGTTCAGTAACGTTTCAGAAGGCCGCAGATTTCCGACACGTAAACAATACAAACAAAAATTGAAAACTTTGCAGGGTAGCAACAACACAGCGCTAATCAGAGGCGGAATCTTGGGAATGGCACCAAACATTTTCAATAAAATTCCAGACCGAATTAAACACTGGATATTAATAAATTTAAAAGACAATTGACTTCAGATTCAGATTTGTTTATCATAATTTTACAATTGAAATCATAGTACAATGAATATACAGATAAAAATGTGTTAAAATTATAACTTGTCAGTTACAATAAAATACAATAGATGTGTACAGTTGTGTACAGAATTGTTATTATTTGTAAATAGTTTAATAATACTTATACTCATAGCATAATGCTATTACATAAAATAGAGAAAGAAAACATAATACAAATATTAACGTCAAGCTTTTAAGATCTTGTTATTTAGTCATTTGAAAGAAATTCTTGTAAACTATACAGTGTTTTTTCAAGCAATAGTTGTTTTACATGGAAGCGAAAAGAGTTGTCGTTCGTTATGGTTTTAAGGTTTGAAGGTAGCCGGTTAAAAAGTATTTGTCCTATTAACTTCGGAAATTTTGTGCCTATTCTAAGTCTGGGCGAGGTTGTTTTGAAGTGGATACTTCTTTGCTCGCGTTCTTGTATAGGGGTACAGTTCAAAATGTATCACGTAACTTCCGGATTAACTTTTTGTAGAGAAGCCTAATCTGATTTCAAAAAATTGTTTGTTACATGTTTTAATCCTTCTTTATTTGCTATTAGTTGTTAATCACAAAATGTTATTTAGTTTATGTGACGGGTATGAAAACTATGCTGAAATGACCGCCATTTTCAATGCCTTGCGAGTCAAACGAGCTACGTCAGTCAATGTTGCTATATATACCGATTTATCTGTGCTTATACAGATTTTAGTGAATTAATGCAGATATATATTTTACGGGGACAACCAACAAATAAGTATCCACTTAAACTTAATTAACGGTTGTATCTCGGACACAACCCGCTTCTTTTTAAGTTATTTGCATTTCTCATTGATCTCGAACTATTTTCACCTCTCCTTTGAAATTCATTTGGATAACGTTTAACATACATCAAAACTTCCAATATATAAGTTGAAACTGATGTTAAGATACTAAGTTTTCTTAAATGTTCGCGACACGTGTATCTGTCCTTTGCATAGGGAAGTACTCTAATTGCACGTTTCTGGATCTTTAGGATGCGCTCATAATCCGTACTGTTGCCCCAAAGCATTATCCCGTATGAAAGTTGAGAGTATATGTACGCATAATACAGCTCTTTTAAGCAACTTTCTGACACAAGTGGTCTTAACTGTCTTAGAGCATAGATCCCTCTTGCTAACTTACTGTATAATGTATCTATGTGATCTTTCCATGACATTATTGGATCAATCATTTCAATCAATAGATCAATATTTGATTGAAAAGTGTTATTATACCATTAAATATTACTTAAACGACCCTACGACATAACATGATTCCATTCAAGACATTCCTTAGTTATAATATTCTTTAGTTATAGTATTTTTTGAGAGTTTTTGACATGTATTTGAAGTATTTAACACCAATCACTGTATTGGCATTTTTTTTTTAATTTTTATAAATATATTAGCTGGCTGAAATATTTTGTAAACCTACATTGTGGGTAATGCACAGAAGTCTTATATTTTGTATACCAACAATACTTGTAAAAGTTGTTACCTATGTTTAACAAAATAAATTTAATTGAATTGAAAGTACTTAATTTGTATTCTAATAAGTAATCTTTATGCAAAAATTTAAGTCTCTAGCTCTAAAAATAAAGTTTCCCCCATACAAACTTTGCACCCCTATTTACCCCCTTTAGGGGTGGAATTTCCAAAAATCCTTCTTAGCGTTGCCTACGTTGTAAAAGGTAGTTCTGGTGTAAATTTCAACTCTCTAGTCTTAAAAGTTTCGGCTGTGCGTTGATGAGTGAGTGAGTGAGTGAGTCATATCAATAACTCCATACCGACAAAAGGTATGTTCACTTAGATAACGTCACATTTATTTGCTTAAGTGGGCTTATTTTTAAAGGGGCGTGGCGGGGGAGGCTTTCTTGGTTGTTATTTGGAGAAACAGCGGTGGCAGAGTGAGTGCGAGATGTGAAACGGCATACTTTAGTGTTTTGTGATGGGTATCATGTGCACAAACAGCTGGCAAAGTTTTGCAGCTGTATAGGGGAACACCCTGTAGTACTTTGTACCCGACTGCCTCAGAAGGAAGTTTATGTTTTTCGAGCGTATGTATCATCATATCAGCCGAAAGACGTCCACTGCTGGACATAGGCCTCCCCCAAAGAGTGCCACAATAGCCGGTCCTGCGCCACCCGCATCCAGCGGACTCCCGCGACCTTTACCAGGTCATTAGTCCACCTTGTGGGGGGCCTAACCACGCCGCGCCTTCCGGTACGTGGTTGCCACTCGAGAACCTTTCCGCCCCAACGGCCATCGGTTCTACGTGCAATGTACCCCGCCCACTGATACTTAAGTTTAGCGATTCGGAGGGCTATATCGGTTACCGTGGTTCTGCTGCGGATAGCCTCATTTCTGATGCGATCGCACAGAGAAACTCCCAGCATAGCCATCTCCATCGCCCTTTGAGTGACTTTGAGCCTTCTTATGAGGCCTATAGTAAGCGACCACGTTTCCGTTCCATATGTCATCACTGGCAACACACACTGGTCAAATACTCTCGTCTTGAGACACTGCGGAATATTGGACGAAAAGATGTGCCGTAGCGTATGTATGCATGTATGTCTATAACGAAGATGAGGAAGGGCCGTGGCCTGCTGCTGGTGGAGTGGCAGGGTCTTTTTCCGCACTCGTTTTTAATAGAATCTACTAAACAGCAAGTAAATATACTTCAGTTCACCAACTCGTTTAGGACTTTAGTCTAGGTAGTCGCTATCCGGCGCAATAGCCCTAAATGCTTTTGATATATTTCTGCATGAATAAATAAATCTATTATTCGTACAGTCCATAATTGGTACCATTACCCCCCCAACCATGTGCTCGTGTCCGAATCCGATTTACACCCGACTACTTACTACCGAACAGTTCTAAATACGTATTCAGGATAACTGAAGATTTTTATTGACATCTTGTCAATATGCTCCAGCTACCTATTAATACGTTTTAGGTGCGGATGTAGAAACGCTTTAATGTAGTAAATATCGCATACCTTATATTTGTTATTCTATCATTTCGAATGTGTTCTCCAGCATGTATTAGCGTCTCCTATTCCTTTATATATTTTTATTTACCTTGATAACTCGAAATAATTGCTGCAAAAAGGCGTATTTGCGTGCCAGGTAAACATTCACAGGTCCGTCGTCGGCAGTGGCCACGGGCGTACTAAATTGTACTCGCCACCGCGCATGCATGACGCGGACACCCGGTTTTTCAGACAAATGACCAAATGTATTGAATTATCAAACATATTGAAATTCTAAGAAGCCGGTAGATAGATCTACCAAAAAGCTACCTATCACAACAAATTTCATTGTAATATTCCAAATAACTTTTGAGATATTTCGAGTTTGGTGGTAAAAAAGCAATGTTTTGAAAGGCAAAATCTATCGAGGTTTTTGTAAGCAATCGTGATTTTACGAAGTACGAACATAGCCAATGAACTGAAGATATACATATCAAAAATTTGGATCTCTAGCAATAGTACAAGTATACTAATAATCGGTTTGGAAAAGGCACTTTTTCGATGCGCAGCTGCATACAGCGCCTTAATTAACAAAACGAAAGTTATGTAACGTTTTACGTTACACATGCTGGAATTATAGGATCACTTCGTAGTCCGCCACTAGGTATCATTCAATACCTTTTCGGGAACGCGTGGTTGGTGTCATGCTGGAATTATAGGATCACTTCGTAGTCCGCCACTAGGTATCATTCAATACCTTTTCGGGAACGCGTGGGTGGTGTCATGCTGGAATTAATATCCAATAGGTTCTCAGGTAGGTACATAATCCCTTGAACCTGTGAACTTGTTTATGCCTTATTGCCTTATATTGTACTAGCTTTATTTTAACTGACCCTGTCTACGTGAGAGTCAAATCTTGCAAATCAAATGTGAACAAGTCCCCATAGTCCAATCGAGTTGAAATTTATTAATCTTGTGTAAGTCGGTTGCCAATGCAGTATTGTGGCACCGTAAAGCTGGCCTGATGATGGAGGTGGAAGGAGGCCATAGCAACTCCTCAACTACACAACATAACCCCGTTGTATTTGGGCTCACCGGAGCCTCTCGACGAGTCATTGATGACTGTACAAACCGCGGTCGGCTATAATAGTACATTACTGCAGCCGCCGGGAAAGAAGGGCTTGGTGTAACACTGTGAACGTATGTGTGAATTAATAAAAATTCTTATTCTTCTTATTCTGGCCGGGTGAGTAGGTACCTATAGACGGATAGTGATACGAAGCCGGCAAGCCCTTTTCACGGCCAGGCATGTATATAGTCTAAGCATTTTACGGTCCGGTTGTATGGCGAAATGGAAATAATTTATAATAGCAGTTTTTTTTTGCGTAACAGATAAATCATAATTATAGTAATAACTTCGAGACTAAATCCAACAAAATATTAGGTATTTAGATATTTTAATAAATTTTTAAAAATTAATAAATTCCTGAAAAATTGTTAAAAAATGTTAATAACCTTTTTTTTCTGTATTATGATAAATTAATATTTGCGGCGTAATATTGATGATAAATCGCGCAAAAAATGTTCCCGATTATTACCTTTATATTCAGTTAGACACCATTTTTTTTTCTATTACCATATTTTCGTGTCAAAAAATAATAATAGACTGTAGGTTCCTTCATTCCTTGGTGTATGTAGTGGACACAAACATTACAAACCAATCACACACTAAACAACAACGGAAGGTGGATTTTAGGGGGTTAATATTATTTAACAATTTCAAAAAATGCAAATTGATCAGTAAGTTTTGGGATTTTCATCATCGACACTCTTTCATTGAATGATGTACGAATCGACTGATAAAATACTTTGCAACTAATGTTTTTACAAACACCTGTTAAAGTAGGTTTAAAAGTGCCGCGCGCGAGCCGCAGAGCAAACGTGATTGGCCGATTGCATGCAGCGGGGCACCGCGCCGTCCGCCATATAAATATGTCTAAGTAGGCACTGCACGAACCGGCGCGCCGCGATTTGAGAGTTTAGCGACGATCAATTATCAGTTGTTTATAATAGTTAAAATTCAATTAAGTTGTGAATCAAAAAAACCGTCATATATTGAAATTATAATTCTATGTTTTTAAAATACCTACCGTAGACCGTACAAAAGTACCTACTTAGGTAGGTTTTGATACAGATTTTTTTTAGGGTTCACTTAACAAAATATGTACCTAGTTATAGCCTCAGATCATAGAAAGAAGATCTGAGGTTAAAGATGAGTCTTGTTGTTTCATTGTAGTTTTATCAATGAAATAGTGTCGTAGTGCCGGTTAGTGACCAGCTAGTTTAGTGTGCGGGTTTCCGATCTCCTTTTTGGGCAAATATGCTCTCGTATGTCCGGCTGTTCAGCTGTTCCCTCTATAGGTCACATCTCTCAACTGATTCTCGTGAAATTTTGTGTGCGAGTTCGATATTGAGCGGGCAAAAATGCTTTCGTATGTCCGGCTGTCCAGCTGTTGCCTCTATAGGTCGCATCTCTCAACCGATTCTCGTGAAATTCTGTGAGTGAGTTCAAAATTAATGGGCAAAAATTTCCCCAGGTTTCCGAACTTTCACTTTAGTCGTATTAGTAAGAAAATAAATTCAATATTTAAAAAAGCAAAAATAATTACTTCCTTAAAAATGCTAATTTGTAATTGAATGGTTTTTTTTTCTTAATAATCACTCCAAGTAAATTTGTTCCTTTTTAGTTAACTAAAAAAAAGTGTACATAACGTAGGGTAGACCAGGGGCAATTGAAACCATTTGCCTTTACAGCATATAAACGTTATATTTTTATGAGTAGAAAGATGAACGCCCAAAATTTTTCAAGGTTAGTTATCTGGTTCCTAAATAAAATGTATTTTGTTACTCTATAATCCATAGTTTTCTGTCAATAATACGAGTATAATACAGAGAATGGGGCAGTATGGTTCAATTGGCCTCACATGACTGTCGACGACTGACTGTGTCTGCGTGTTTATTTTTACCATTGTCTTGTGTAAAATATTAAAGTACAGTATTTACATACATACATACCGGGAATACTGTCAATTGAAACACTATGTGAGGTCAATTGAAACACTCTAATATCTTCGGCACAATGAAAGTAGGGTAAACTGGGTACGGTTGAAACAACGCAAATATCTCGCGAACCGTTGGTGGGACGGCGAGGGGTCCAAGGGGGGAAAGAAGCGGACGATCGGTTTGTATACGAAAAACATCGTGACGTTGCTTCCCGCGCGCTTAATTTGTTTGTAGAAAACCCTATTGTGTTTTGATCCCCAAAAGTAAGTGTTTTCACTCGTCGAGTTTTTCAATTATTCTGGTTTCTATTTAAGTGAGAGTATTGAGTGTGTGTTTATGTTTGAAGTGAAGCTTGTGGATCATCTCAGCGTATCTAGTTTGACTGTATCATTATTCTCATTATTACTACAACGGCTTTTTCCAAAAGTAGGAGGTGGGGACGGTTGAAACAGAGTGATTTTCTTGTATTTTTGACATTGACTAATGAAAGTCAAAGTAAGTTTTCTATTAGTTTATTTACATATTCTTTTCAGGGTGTCCTCTTCTGTACAGGGTGGGCCATACATTTTTGCAAATGGCAACACTGAATATCTTCTATAATAATAAATTATATATTTTTTGAGTGGAGGGAAATTTGACATTAATTTATGCAGTGTTATTTGCAATAAAGCGTTTTACTGATCAACAACGAGCTTTTTGTGTAAAACAGTTTTATAAAAACAACAAATTGTATGTAACTGTTCGCCGCCTATTTAGGAGGAAGCCCGGATCTCACTCCCGCTGATTTTATCGTGCGGGGATATTTATAAAGTCCAGTTCTAAGTTAAAAAACCCGAAGAAAATATCCAAACTCAAGCAAAACATCCGCGATGAGATAGTCGAGATCCCTCGCAGCATGTGTCAGCGAGTTTCCTAAAATCTGCCTAGTCGTTTGCTGGAGTGCCAGTGACGAGATGGGGGTTATCTCAAAGATAAATTATATTCAAGAAATAAATTGCATTAGATGTTAGTCACAAACATTTAATGATCAGGAAATTGACTTTCATGGTTTTATTTTCATCAGTTTCAAAAGTGCAAGAATTTTTGGCCCATCCTGTATTTTAATTACTTAATATACTCTTGTTACGTTTAAAATGCAAACAGTTTATTTTCGTTTTGGTTTAGTTAACTTACTTAAATAAGGTGAAAAATGACTGATAATACACGTAGAGTTTAACTTGTAAGCGCAAAAACGCTAGCTGATTATAAACCTATCCTAAATTATACGTTATCTCATAAAAAATACGAATAAAACACATAAAAGTATTATTTTTTGTCACTGTTTCAACTGGCCCCGGGATGGGGATACTTGAAACAAATCGTTTTTTTTTTTTTCAATTTGAGCTACTACTAAAACACCTTGATCCAAAATTGGATTGCAAGATACAAGATATTTATTCAGAAAAGCCAATGTTTTACAAGTCAGTAAGTACATAATGAATAGTATTATTTTTTAATTAAATTAGGATCTCAAATAAGGTCGCCTATATAGCTTTACATGTCTGAGTCTTACAGGAAATTTCAATTTAAAAATTAGTTACTAACTACTACTTGCCGTTTAGTAGATAAAAACACGCTCTTTCATTTGATATATTTTTTTCACCTCACAGATTATAAAACCGGCCAAGTGCGAGTCGGACTCGCGCACGAAGGGTTCCGTACCATTATCTATAAAAAACTATTTTATTCTGTGTTTTTAGTATTTGTTGTTATAGCGGCAGCAGAAATACATAATCTGTGAAAATTTCAGCTGGAACTATCACGGTATCAGTGAGATACAGCCTGGTGACAGACAGACGGACGGACGGACGTACGTTCCCGTTTTACTTTTTGAGTAGGGAACCCTAAGAAGCAAAACTACGGACGATATTCAGTACTACCCAGTCAACTCTACTTATATCTTTTTTAGGGTTCCGCACCTCGAAAGAAAAAGCGGAACCCTTATAGGATCACTTTGTTGTCCGTCCGTCCGTCCGTATGTCAATACCCTTTTTCTCAGGAACGCGTGGAGGTATCAAGCTAGGTATTAAATAGGTATTAGATATTATCAAGGTATTAAATACTCAAGCATACTGTTTAGGGTTTGCAAGATCCGCCAATATTTCGGATCCGGATATTTCGGATATTTAAATTCAACAGATCCGGATATCCGGATCTTTCGGATAATACGGATCCACAAGGTTTTTTTTGTTATAAAGTAGGAATTGTAAGGCCAAACTAAGAAAAACAGCTATAAGACCGTATACTGTAAGGTTTTAAATAGGTAGGCATTTTCGAGGTCATAAGAGGTATAAAATTTTATTATGTTTCAACTTTTTACTTACAACAGTTACAACTACAAACTAACTGGCAAAGTTAGTGTTTCATCACTGTAAGCTGTAATAACTATAACCAGGTCGAAGTAAACTCCGTACCTGATGCTCGTTCATACAATACAATGAGCTCCATGTACGGAGCTAGTTAATTCAATAGGGTTATAATATCAAGTAGAAGGAGAAATTGACATGATGACCCGCGGCCTTGCCGAGCCAACACGGGAATCGTGAAAATTAAGGGAACAGGTGTTGGTCTAGCAGAGGACATTCCATTAGGCCAAAATATGTCTAGATATAGCATAAATAATTTACTTTAAAAACAAAGTTTTAACCGACTTCAATTCAGTACTCCGCCAAGCCACATGAACGTTACCACATTTATTTTGCAATTTACTACATGAACTGATTTCCGAGAGCAAATGCGTTGATTATTAGAGAAAAAAACCAAATCACTGTATGTGAGCCGATAATATTTGAGGACTTCCGTCGATTCCTCAAGGATCTCAGAATTACACTTGGCACTTCATTGTTTGCTATTTCAACGCAATCATATCAGAATCTGTGACGTACTTTTATAGTTTGAAGTAGGTACATCATTGAGAAGTTCCACAAGCCATCTGTGGTCTTCATCATCACTTCCACCATCACCAAAATGATGATTTCCGGGTGTAAATACACGAGTTATAATAAAAAATACCGAAATTACTACACGCGTGCCTAATATATTTGAGGAGTTCCCTCAATTCCTCATAGTTCCCATCATCCAACTGGGATTTTGAAAACAATGGGACCAATCTAGAAACATATACTTTCAATTAAAAAAAGAATTGTACAAATCGGTTCATAAATGACGGAGTTCTGTGTAACAAACATAAAAAAAAAACATCCGAATTGAGAACCTCCTCCTTTTTTTGAAGTCGGTTAAAAAGCGGTATATCTTATTTTACATGATCATATTATAAGTCAAGAATATCATAACAAATATTTAAAAAATAATTACAATTATAAAACGTGGGTATTGTTGCTGCATTTACTTTTTACTTCCCGTGTCAAATATACTTCTTAAATATTTCTTTAGGTACATCTAAACTAACCCTCTTATTCATAAAACGTAAACTGCGTCTGCTTGATAAAATGTTCTTATTCCCTTTTTTTACGAACACAAATGTCAATGTGACGGATAAGAACCAACGAATTTTAGCGCTTCGAATTTTAGTTAAAATAGGTTTGTAGAATGTTTATTAATACGGCCGTACTTAGGTCTTTAATATTTAGGTAGGCATAGTATAGGTAATATTGGATTTATTTTAATTACTAAGTGCCCACAGTAGATTAGTGCGTTTAAACCAACGCCAACTTTCGCCATCAAACTGCGGCAGTTTTACTATAGTTTGTAGTATGTCGATTTTATTTTGTGACCAACATATAAAAAATAAAAAAATTGGTCTGGGATGATGAAGTGGCGAATAAAAACAGAGATTGAGAATGATTTACATTATACTTTCAGCATGGACTCGGCAAATACTCCATTTTGTAGCTGTATTTTCGGTTTTCATGGTTGTATTTTAAGGATCCGTAATATCCGAAAAATCCGGATCTAGGAGATTGTCAGATCCGGATCCGAAATTTCGCGGATATCCGGATCTTTCGGATATCCGGATATCCGGATTGCAAACCCTAATACTGTTCCTTGGAGCTGTGAAAGAATCAAACTTCTAACCTAACGCAATCAAAAGACACAACCATTTATGCCGCAAATTTTCGAAACTCGCAAGGGAATCAAAACCTACAGGGTACTTCCCGTGAACTCAGAATCTTGAAATTTGATACGAAGCAACGCCTTATGGCACAAATAAAGGAAAAATTGCGAAAACCATAAATCCCATAAAAAACATTCCATGTAAACAATAGACCAAGTCTCGAAACAACTTTACTGCATTTACTAATTTTTGCATAGGTACCTAAAACGTATGTAAGTGTGATTGCCAAGTCACAAAATTTTATTTAGTAATCAAATAAAGATTAATAAGAATGTCTGACTTGGCTCTACGAAATATCTCACCACTTTTTACTGTGAAAGAGTTTCGAGGCTTGGCCTATTTTTTACATGGAATGTTTTTTATGGGATCTCATTTCTTTTGTTAGACTTTGTATGGGAATGTTATTTTACCAACCGCAAATAATCGTATGTAGGTATTTGTATAGGATTACAAACTTACTTATGCAGCTTGTATATCTCTGAAACGTGACTGAAATTGCAATATTTTTAGGTTTCTTATGAGTTATTAGGCTAAAAACTAATAATGTTTGAAATATGGAGCTTGTGGGTCTGTTAGAAGTACCTTAGAATTAGCGTGATCATTATCAGTGAGTATGTCAGTGACAAAACTAACGAACTTTGACGGACAATAGTTCTTAAACTAAAAGTTAAAATTAAATGATATTGATATTGTATATTAGCCATATTATGCCCTACATGTTCCTGAAATTTCAGGGTTCTAGCTTTAGCCAGCACAAAATTACAGGATGTTGAAAATGGCCTGAATGGCTTCGACAAAAGGATGGTACGGCCGTGCCTCTTTGTTTTGCTCGACTTGGCGGGGGAACTGCCGTGCCCCCAGATTTTTAGTTACATGTTATGCCATGCAATAGGGCCGAGTGGAGAAAAATGCGGGATGCCTTTGCCCAGCAGTGGCTTCCTGTTTCCCAAACAGGCTAAGAAAAAAAAATTATTTCTACGGAACCCTCGGTGCGCGAGTCCAACTCGCACTTGGCCTGTTTTTAATTTTTTTCATGACTACCATAGCATACAATGAGCTCATCAAAAGTTCGCAGGCATATCATAAACATTTATCAATTTATGAGCATCTGAACATCTCGATAAAAACACGGGTGTAAAAAAAAGTATACGACTTTAGTTTCCTTTGTTGCTGCTACCTTATACATTTAGTTTAACCAAATAGTTTTAATACAATTATAACAATATAGATTTGCACAAAACAAGCATAATCATGTTTCATAAAAAGTGCTTGTTTCAACTATAACAATGTTTCAATCATAACCATTCCGTGTACCGATCCCGTGACAAAACGTGTTGTAAACGTCGCGACTAACCATTTGTTTTATTGTATACAAGAACCTTCTCCAGAATGTATTAAATACTTTTCTGAAAACCGCATCAAAATTGGTTCAACCTAACGCGAGATAATCTCGGACAACGTACAAACATACATATAAACATACGGGTCAAACTGAGAACCTCCTTTTTTTACAATGACACGCAGCGTGCAGATTTCTGAAAAACCTTCATATTTCCATAATTTATAAACTAGGTCAAAAACTACACAAACAATAGTGAACATTAATAGAACAAACATGTGCATCGAATGCAGAACCTCCTTCTATTAAGTCGGTTACTTTTGGTGACGATTAAAACGCGAGGACGATTGAAACGTTTAAATCGTCCACAAGCAAGTTGTTTCTACCGTCCCCACACCACGTTTTTAACTTCAAGGTCAAATATTACATATAAAAAAAAACTCGAACGCTGATCAACGGCCATTATAAACACTCGTTTATTCCCAGCTATAGCACCAAATTAATTTGATCAGTCAAAATACAAGAGTAAAGTACTTTTTGTTATAAAAAAATATCCACAGCACAAATACTTACTTTTTACCGTGAAAAACTGGTTTGGCTCGTGTACACTCCGGTATCGCACCATCACTCGAGCGCTACTGGCCAAGCTACTGCTCATACATGGCCAACCGTGTGTTCCGAGTGTTGCGTCAGTTGCGTAGGTATTATAGTTTTCGAAAAAATTTCCTTGTTTCAATCATGACGTGTTTCAATTGTCCGTGGTCTACCCTAAGTTATTGAATAATTTCAATTACGAAATAATGTAATTCAGATTACAAATTACGAAGTAGTCATGTATGCAATTACACGTTTAATTCATTACCTACTCGTAATTGAATTAAATATAATACAATTTGTATTTCAATTTCAAACGTAAATTAGTTACGCCCAACACTGCCGTTTACCTAAGCCATTTTTATGGCGTGAATCGTCGCATTCATACTAGCGCATCGTAGAAAACGATACAAATTATCTGTGTAGGTAGGTTTTGTGTCTTGGGGCCCGGGCAGTGCGACCTTGAATGTCAAGACACTCGTTGCGTGCCGACGCTGCGAGCGAATGTGATCCTTAACACAAGCGGAAAGAGTTCAAGTTCAGTTGTAGAATCAAACAGGACTATTCAAATGTGTTTTATGCTTTACATAAAGCTTTTTTTTGTTGGATTTATGTACTAGTTTAATAATCTATATTATTAAGTTAAATTTAGACACAATTTGTCTCTATAAATATTTTTACCGATATTTTATTGGAGTTAATGTAATTATATGCAATTCTAAACAAAAATCAAAACGATTTTTAGAAAAATATACATTCTTTTTATGAGAATCAAATCAAAGTACTAGTTATTACTATTTTTTTCTACGAACTTATGGCACCTGTCACCCAAGCCATGAAATTTGTTAAATTAATGGCTTTACGTGTAAAAAAATAGTCGGATTTCACTTTTTACAGGTTAAAGACAATAATACTGTCGTGTTTACGATTAAAAACAGCTATTACTATTTTTAGTTAAAAAAATCGGCGTTTTTTTGACACTATTTTTTTATACCTACTTCCGGGTCGAAAGTTTGTTGGATTCGTAAATATAGTATCTTAGAATATGTATTTATGACGGAGAAAAAAAAAACCTGGCTATTATGAATTAATGTTTTGCTAAACCGTAAAATGCTTAGACTAATAGTGCTTTTCTCAAACATGCTATGAAATAAATAAAAAAAACTTCAAGAAATCAAACAAATTTTCATAGCTGAACTCCGTGGCCATTGCCACAAATTGTGGAATGAAATAAAAACAAAAACCTTCCCGGCCTAGACCTTCAATTTCCTATGAAATTCCTTTACATTTCTCTCTCTTCTTCTTCCGCCTGAAACGTGATACTTTTAAGCCTGTTATAACGCACGGAATGACGAAATTTCATTGCATGTTTGAGAAAAAGCTTTTACTAAATATGTTTTTTTTTTATAAAACAAACTGATTGATACTTGTTAAGGACTTATGAGGTATTTCCCGTCGACCTAGAAACATGAAACTTGGCAAGGAGGTATTTCTTGGCGCAGCGTAAAGTCATCCCACTCGTATGTGGAGTAACCCAACTGGAGAACCTTACAGAAGATCGCAGCCATAAAACCAGTACCTACTGTTGTGGATGTGTGTGGTGTTGTTGTTGCTGGTGAGCGAAGTCACCAGAGCTCTTACTCGAACTGAAAATCTCCGAAAATAAACTGAAATGTACGGTTGCTGATACTTTATGTGTATTTTCATTTGGAAGCAAGCGAAACCTGAGGCCTGAAGTCGAGAAGGTGAGCGGTGAAAACATTTTCAAGCCTTTTTAGAGGTGGAGTTTTAAATAAGACGCTGATATTAATTTGCTTGTGGTCTAAAATAGAGACTACTTACGAAATTTTATAACTTAAGTACTTGAACCTCCTTAGAAGATGAATTTTTAAAAACGCTGAAGTAAGTTTTCGTAAAGTCTACAAAACAAGCACAAGTAGCGAAGGGATGCCCCCAGGGAGGCGTCCTCTCACCACTACTCTGGAACATGGTGGTTAACGACCTAATCACCAAGTTAAACAACAGTCATCACTACACCATCGGGTATGCTGACGACATAACGATACTCACCAGCGGCATACATGCAGGTACAGTGTGCGATGTCACCCGCTCCGCACTCGCCATAGTGGAACGCTGGTGCAATGACAATGAACTAACAGTCAACCCAAGGAAGACCGAGCTGGTAATGTTCACCAACAAACGGAATCTGGGGACCTACCGCCTGCCCAGACTGTTCAATACAGAACTCCAATTGTCAACAGAGGTAAAGTACTTAGGTGTAATACTCGATGCCAAACTTAATTGGAGCAGTCATCTAGACAATAAAATCCAAAAAGCTACAGTCGTCTTCTGGCAGTGCCGTAGAATGATAGGTAGAACCTGGGGACTAAACCCCAAGATCACTCTATGGCTGTACCAGGCAGTAATCCGACCAATAGTAAGCTACGGTGCCATAGTGTGGTGGCCTCGTACCACGCTAACCACGATCGAAGCTAAACTACAACGCCTCCAGAGACTGGCCTGCATGGCAGCTAGTGGCTGCATGAGGACTACACCGACTGCAGCCCTGGAAGCCATCATGGACATTCCGCCGCTTCACATTTTCATCAGGCAAGAGGCTCTGGCAGCAGCCATAAGGCTCAAAAGACAACATCTCTGGAGACCGCCCAGGGTTCCACACACCGAAATACTCTACGAGGCTGTAGGTAGGGAACCCCTTATAGAGGCAACTTCAGACATCATTCCCAGACAGTTCGTCTTTGACAAAAAGTACAAAGTTGAACTATACGAAACCCCCCAGGAAGGACTTAACCCCAGAGAGCTAAGAATCTTCACGGACGGGTCCAAGACAAGGTCAGGCACCGGATCAGGAGTATTCTCGGAGGACCTAAACATACGCATTTCGACACCATTAGGGACCCACAACACCGTCTTCCAGGCAGAGTGTATGGGCATAATAATGGCTGCTCACGCAATCGCCTCCAGGGAGGTAAGGGGATATCCCATCCGCATACTTTCCGATAGTCGATCCGTACTGCAAGCCCTGCAAGGTCACGCAACAACTTCTGGGCTGATACACGAGTGCCACAAAATCCTATCAGAGGTATGTAATAACAGCGACATAACCCTGCAATGGATCAAAGGGCACAGTAATTCACGCGGTAACGATGCAGCGGATGCACTGGCTAGAGAGGGTTCAGAGTCAAGAGCTGTAGGACCGGAACCCACAATTCCTCTACCCTCTGCATGGCTGCGGAGCACACTGCGACTAAACACCAAGGTAGAACACCAAAAACATTGGAACACCCTAGGAACCTGCAGGCAAACCAGGGAGGCCCTCCCGACAATCAACCCCGGATTGTCAAGGAAGCTAAAGCAGCTAAAGAGGCCGGCACTCCGTCTTCTGACAGGAGCTATAACTGGTCATGCACTACTAAACAAACACCTTTTTACTTTAGGTGTTACAGACAGTCCTCTCTGCAGAGCCTGCATGGAAGAGGACGAGACAGCCGCCCACGTCATCCTGACATGTCCTGGAGTGGCGGACTACAGGGCAAAGTACCTCGGAACACCGGGGTCACTACCGGAGGCCGTCGGCAACGTAAAGGGTCTGCTAGGCTTCCTGGTGGAACTGGGTTGGCACGAATAACAGTAGTGCCAAAACCCCTACGCAAAATAGGCGCATTTATGACGTCGAGTTGCGGAAACCCAGCCCGCGTACAACCTATAACAACCTATAACCTATAAAGTCTGCTGGCTAAATGTCAATACACTCGCTTCAAAAACTACTTGTTCCCCGTCATTGATGATCCATGATTCCTGAAAGAAAATTAAAAAAAACGGAAGTCAGTTTTTTTTTTCTTTTACCTACATAGTTAGCCTTTGTACGAAGTTTCAAGTTACTTGCATAAAAATACAAATTCCACATACAATCTTTGAACCCCTTTTTTGCCCTTAGCAGTGGCATTTCGTAAAATCCCTTCTTAATTAGGTGGTTACGTTAACCCTTAAATGCATGATTTTTAGGGTTCCGTAGCCAAATGGCAAAAAACGGAACCCTTATAGATTCGTCATGTCTGTCCGTCTGTCTGTCTGTCTGTCTGTCTGTCCGTCCGTATGTCACAGCCACTTTTTTCCGAAACTATAAGAGCTATACTGTTGAAACTTGGTAAGTAGATGTATTCTGTGAACCGCATTAAGATTTTTACACAAAAATCGAAAAAAAACATTAAGTTTTAGGGGTCCCCATACTCAGAACTGAAACTCAAAAAATTTTTTTTTTCATAAAACCCATACGTATCTATGGATAGGTCTTCAAAAATGATATTGAGGTTTCTAATATCATTTGTTTCTAAACTGAATAGTTTGCGCGAGAGACACTTCCAAAGTGGTAAAATGTGTCCCCCCCCCCCCCCTGTAACTTCTAAAATAAGAGAATGATAAAACTATAATAAATATATGCTGTACATTACCATGTAAACTTCCACCGAAAATTGGTTTGAACGAGATCTAGTAAGTAGTTTTTTTTTAATACGTCATAAATCGTAAACCGCAATTTATTTCACGGAACCCTTCATGTGCGAGTCCAACTCGCACTTGGCCGCTTTTTTTTGTAAAATTCGCGGCAACCAGTGTAGACGTGAACACTTGGGCATTTTTTATTTTTCTTGTAGGTACCTTGATGTGTTTGGCGTGTCCAGTGTTTTTGACACCCTACAAATAAGAAACACGTTGAAAAATTGTACTTGTAGCGATTTTAAAACTTCAATCATATATTTAAATCGTATAAAAAAACCTATCATTTAGCATTAAATTTACCACATTTTCTTGTTTTTTGTAATTTACACACTTTATTGTAATTTTTGTTACAATCACGAAATATTTCGTCTTCCTTGCTGTTTGCAGCTGTTTGTTTACATCGGTGATATTCGACGACTGCTAACGCAAAGACTACAATATACATACTGAGATAGACAGGCAACTCGACCAAATTGAGAAGGCATTTAATGCTTCCGTACCAGGCGCCATCTCTTCTGCCGATACTTAAAACTTTTCTTTGAATGTTAAAACATACAAAAAGTGCTTCGGTCGCAGGGTTTGAACCCCGGCTCATCGACTCCAAATACCGCCGTCTGTACCCCTAGGCTACTGATGTGATATGACAATACGGCGAATTTCGAAATACCTTGACAGCCTAGCCTAGCAATCGCTACAGCTTCAGAGAGTTCGCCAGCTATCAAGTAGGTGACACTATTTTCAATAAGAAACTGGATTTGCATTAAGTTCTAAGTTCCCATAGCATGTGCTAACGGCTGTTGTCAAACAGTACTCCTTGCCAGTAAAAGATATTGGTTCCATTAAAAATCCGCAGCGTGGCTGGGTCAAAAAGAAACTTCTCAGGGCAATGATGTTGATGTAATATAAAATATAGGTAGATATGTTATAAGCGCTCCAAAAGTGGCACACTAAAACCTGGCTAATTGACACGGCTTGCCATAGTTTCGCGTCGTCAATGGAAAGGAATGCTGTACGTATCTACCGCTTTTTTATATTACATCATTGTCTCAGGGTATTTAAACTAAGTAAATATTATAAATTGGGAATCCGTTGGGAGATAAAATAAAATTTGGTTTTGACATTTGCAGCATTAAGTATTTATTTTATTACTAGCTTTTGCGTGCGGCTTCGTCCGCGTGGAATTCGTTTATATCGTACCTCCGTCGTACAAACTTCCGCTCCCTATTTCACCCTCTTAGGGGATGATTTCCGAGATTATAACCATCTCAAATTCTTGTAATTTTGACATTTTATGTGAAGGGCGGGTTGCACCAAGCCGTTTGTAATCGTAAGCGGTGTTAGTTAAAATCTGGATGTATTGACAAGTTTCCATATAGGTATTTGCGGTGCTTTATTTAACTTTGATCGGTTTGTAATCCTAAGTAGGTGCAACTCGCCAATACGAGTACATATGGTTTGTGAACTTCATTTTCATTTACAACATTCACTTACATGAGAGTTACAATATTAAAATAAAACTTTTGTTTACGAGATAATGCACATTCATCATCATCATCATATCAGCCGAAAGACGTCCACAGCTGGACATAGGCCTCCCCCAAAGAGTGCCACAATTTCCGGTTCTGCGCCACCCGCATCCAGCGGACTCCCGAGACCTTTACGAGGTCATCAGTCAACCTTGTGGGGGGCCTACCCACGCCGCGCCTCGTGGTCGCTTACAATGGGCCTCATAAGAAGGTTTAAAGTCACCCAAAGGGCAATGGAGAGGGCTATGTTGGGAGTTTCTCTGCGCGATCGCATCAGAAATGAAGCTATCCGCAGCAGAACCAAGGTAACCGATATAGCCCTCCTAATCGCTAAACTTAAGTGGCAGTGGGCGGGGTACATTGCACGCAGAACCGATGGCCGCTGGGGCGGAAAGGTTCTCGAGTGGCGACCACGTACCGGAAGGCGCGGCGTGGATGCGCATTAGTACAAATAAAAGTGGGTACTGTTAAACGGCGAAGGTAAGTAAGCCGCTCGCATTATTACCAGATTCTACCGTCATTTTTATCGTGAAGTAAATGAATCTGAATGTGATTCTCGCGCGACATTTAATAATACATTTACACTCTCGCCTCGTACCTCGCCTCGTGTTTCGTCTCGTGTCTCGGCCCGCACCTCGCGTGATCGATCGATGGTAAAACAGCTTTCCGTTTACATTCTCTTGGTGAGTCCAGTCCAGTTGTCTCGCGACTCGCACGCGAGTGTAAATGAGCTATCGTAGCGATTTGTTGGGGACGAGTCGAAGGACCTCGCGACAAATAGCGCGAATGTAAACACCACGCTCGCGTTTGTCGCGAGGTCCTTACACTCGTGCCCAAAACAACCGCTACGGACGCGAGCGCTGCGAGTCGCGAGACGAGGCGTGAGGCAAGCCGCGAGCGTCTATTCATACTCTTGTTTCGTGCGTGTAAATGAGCTATGAATGTATGATGTGGCTAGGGCCCCGCGGTGACGGTAAAGTAGAGCTCGCAGGCGCTCGGGCGCCACGCATCCAGTCCCGACGGCTCCTCCTTGGTGAACAGGTCCACCTTCGGCTCCGAGGGGGCGCAGGGCTCCTGTTTGAATATGTGATCTGGCTAGGGCCCCGCGGTGACGGTGAAGTAGAGCTCGCAGGCGCTCGGACGCCACGCATCCAGTCCCGACGGCTCCTCCTTGGTGAACAGGTCGACCTTCGGCTCCGAGGGGGCGCAGGGCTCCTATTTGAATGTGTGATCTGGCTAGGACCCCGCGGTGACAGTGAAGTAGAGCTCGCAGGCGCTCGGACGCCACGCATCCAGTCCCGACGGCTCCTCCTTGGTGAACAGGTCGACCTTCGGCTCCGAGGGGGCGCAGGGCTCCTATTTGAATGTGTGATCTGGCTAGGACCCCGCGGTGACAGTGAAGTAGAGCTCGCAGGCGCTCGGACGCCACGCATCCAGTCCCGACGGCTCCTCCTTGGTGAACAGGTCCACCTTCGGCTCCGAGGGGGCGCAGGGCTCCTGTTTGAATGTGTGATCTGGCTAGGACCCCGCGGTGACAGTGAAGTAGAGCTCGCAGGCGCTCGGACGCCACGCATCCAGTCCCGACGGCTCATCCTTGGTGAACAGGTCCACCTTCGGCTCCGAGGGGGCGCAGGGCTCCTGTTTGAATGTGTGATCTGGCTAGGACCCCGCGGTGACAGTGAAGTAGAGCTCGCAGGCGCTCGGACGCCACGCATCCAGTCCCGACGGCTCATCCTTGGTGAACAGGTCCACCTTCGGCTCCGAGGGGGCGCAGGGCTCCTGTTTGAATGTGTGATCTGGCTAGGACCCCGCGGTGACAGTGAAGTAGAGCTCGCAGGCGCTCGGACGCCACGCATCCAGTCCCGACGGCTCATCCTTGGTGAACAGGTCCACCTTCGGCTCCGAGGGGGCGCAGGGCTCCTGTTTGAATGTGTAATCTGGCTAGGGCCCCGCGGTGACGGTGAAGTAGAGCTCGCAGGCGCTCGGACGCCACGCTTCCAGTCCCGACGGCTCATTCTTGGTGAACAGGTCCACCTTCGGCTCCGAGGGGGCGCAGGGCTCCTGTTTGAATATGTGATCTGGCTAGGGCCCCGCGGTGACGGTGAAGTAGAGCTCGCAGGCGCTCGGACGCCACGCATCCAGTCCCGACGGCTCCTCCTTGGTGAACAGGTCGACCTTCGGCTCCGAGGGGGCGCAGGGCTCCTATTTGAATGTGTGATCTGGCTAGGACCCCGCGGTGACAGTGAAGTAGAGCTCGCAGGCGCTCGGACGCCACGCATCCAGTCCCGACGGCTCCTCCTTGGTGAACAGGTCGACCTTCGGCTCCGAGGGGGCGCAGGGCTCCTATTTGAATGTGTGATCTGGCTAGGACCCCGCGGTGACAGTGAAGTAGAGCTCGCAGGCGCTCGGACGCCACGCATCCAGTCCCGACGGCTCCTCCTTGGTGAACAGGTCCACCTTCGGCTCCGAGGGGGCGCAGGGCTCCTGTTTGAATGTGTGATCTGGCTAGGACCCCGCGGTGACAGTGAAGTAGAGCTCGCAGGCGCTCGGACGCCACGCATCCAGTCCCGACGGCTCATCCTTGGTGAACAGGTCCACCTTCGGCTCCGAGGGGGCGCAGGGCTCCTGTTTGAATGTGTGATCTGGCTAGGACCCCGCGGTGACAGTGAAGTAGAGCTCGCAGGCGCTCGGACGCCACGCATCCAGTCCCGACGGCTCATCCTTGGTGAACAGGTCCACCTTCGGCTCCGAGGGGGCGCAGGGCTCCTGTTTGAATGTGTAATCTGGCTAGGGCCCCGCGGTGACGGTGAAGTAGAGCTCGCAGGCGCTCGGACGCCACGCTTCCAGTCCCGACGGCTCATTCTTGGTGAACAGGTCCACCTTCGGCTCCGGGGGGGCGCAGGGCTCCTGTTTGAATGTGTGATCTGGCTAGGACCCCGCGGTGACGGTGAAGTAGAGCTCGCAGGCGCTCGGACACCACGCATCCAGTCCCGACGGCTCATCCTTGGTGAACAGGTCCACCTTCGGCTCCGAGGGGGCGCAGGGCTCCTGTTTGAATGTGTGATCTGGCTAGGACCCCGCGGTGACAGTGAAGTAGAGCTCGCAGGCGCTCAGGCGCCACGCGTCCAGCCCCGACGGCTCCTCCTTGGTCCACCTTCAGCTCCGAGGGGGCGCAGGGCTCCTGTTTGAATGTGTGATCTGGCTAGGACCCCGCGGTGACAGTGAAGTAGAGCTCGCAGGCGCTCAGGCGCCACGCGTCCAGCCCCGACGGCTCCACCTTGGTCCACCTTCAGCTCCGAGGGGGCGCAGGGCTCCTGTTTGAATGTGTGATCTGGCTAGGACCCCGCGGTGACAGTGAAGTAGAGCTCGCAGGCGCTCAGGCGCCACGCGTCCAGCCCCGACGGCTCCACCTTGGTCCACCTTCAGCTCCGAGGGAGCGCAGGGCTCCTGTTTGAATGTGTGATCTGGCTAGGACCCCGCGGTGACAGTGAAGTAGAGCTCGCAGGCGCTCAGGCGCCACGCGTCCAGCCCCGACGGCTCCTCCTTGGTCCACCTTCAGCTTCGAGGGGGCGCAGGGCTCCTGTTTGAATGTGTGATCTGGCTAGGGCCCCGCGGTGACGGTGAAGTAGAGCTCGCAGGCGCTTGGGCGCCACGCGTCCAGCCCCGACGGCTCCTCCTTGGTGAACAGGTCCACCTTCGGCTCCGAGGGGGCGCAGGGCTCCTGTTTCGCCTGCAAAAGTATAAGTAAAAAACTTACGTAATGCTAAGGGTTTAAAAGCAGCGGAACGTCACAGCGGAAAGTCGTTTCATATTCGGAGCAGCCTTCGTAAAGTACCTGCGTCTTACAGAAGACCGCAGCCATAATAATGCCACTACCTGCTTCGTGGGTATGTGGTGTTCCGTTCCTGGTGGTGAGTAAGGTCGCCATGGCTCCTCGGGATGCACTAAGAGAATGTGAGACCCGCATTTGTCTCAAGCTACAACACAACAAATCCCCAAATGAGTGAAGGGTCGGCAGCGCGCTTAATTGTTCTGGTGTCGCAAGCGACCATAGGCGATGTCTGCTTATGGTCGCCACCGTCGTAGTGTAACAAAAGAGAATAAAGCTTTGGTGCCGTGACCAGGATATGGAACTAGTCTAGTTACTACCTTCCCGCGGCGCCGTTTGAGACCCCGGGCTCGTTTAGGGCATCACCAAGAAAATGCTCGTTAGTAAGATCACCAAACCTCTTTCAGGCAGCAGCGCCAGTATGGGAGAATAAGGCTTTGGTGCAGTGACCACGATATGGTAGTACTGGTAGTGTAGGTAGGTAGACCCCCCACAAGGTCGCCGGAGTCCGCTGGATGCGGGTGGCGCAGGACCGATCACAGTGGCACTCTATGTGGGAGGCCTATGTCAGCAGTGGAGGTGTTTCGGCTGATATGATAATGAATGGTAGTGTACCTTCCCGCGGCGCCGCTTGAGGTGCACGAGGTCGACGTGCGTGCGCATGGCGGTGCGCTGCGAGAACTTGCGGCCGCACGTCGCGCACGGGAACGGCTTCTCGCCCGTGTGCGTGCGCATGTGGTTCACCAGCACCGACTTGCCCTGCGGGGAACCATTGGAGGTTGTTACAACAAGTGCATACAGGGAGCCATTTTACCAGAGAATTTGAGTCCAGAAACGGGTCGACACTTTCCTGAATTCGCTACTTTAATTAATCCGCTACTTTCCCTAACTCGACACTTTCTTGAATTCGGCACATGTCTTATTGGACACGTTCCTAGTTTTATACTTTGGTACAGTCATTGATAAAACAAATTGAAAGAAAAAACAAAACAACTGAAATTACTTAACTTTTCTTAATTATTTTTTTTATTACTACTATTAATAACATTACATTTAAATTATGAACTGTTAACATGTAGGTACTCTGTTGGTGTCCCGTAGAGAAATAAAAAATAAAATAAAATATCTTGACTAACTTAAACTACATCACATGTCTTATATGCAAAAACTAACTAAACTGGTAGGTACACTGCTACCAAATATGACAACATAAGGCAGAACATGACAAGCCAAAACCTACTTAACCCGTTTTGTTAGCGATCTTGTCGTATTTATTAGGCTTAGTTGATTCAGGCATTGCCGCAGATCCCCCCCGAGGGTGCTCGCCTTGTCGGGGCGGGGGGGCTTAGTAACCGTGGACGAAGCTAAGCTAAGAGGCACCCAGGGCCGGCCTGTTTGGGCTGCCGGCTGGAGCGAGGAGGGCGCTCCAAGCGGGCTTGCCTAAGCCCGCTTAGGATGCGTTGGGGAGGGACCGCAGAAGAATTTATCCGCGATAGGTGCTACTTTCAGGCTTCCCCTTGCATACACATTTCTTATTCGGTCCATCCTCGTCACACCACACATCCATCTTAACCCTTTCAGTGCGCATGACGCCGGGGTCGGCGCCATGCCGTTTGCAACTCCGCCGTACTGATGGCCGCCTCGGCGCCATAACATTATTGCGTTTATTTCATAAAATCGATTAAGTGGGGTTACTTTTTCTTGTTTTTTTGTATAATTAACAAACTGAGCTGTAATGTTCAATTCGACTAAAACACAAAATTATCTGTATATATTGTAATATTTCACTCCAAACTTTCATTTCACTTTTTCTGTATGAAATGGCTTGAAAACATTTCTGAAGTCCTTTAACAAATCATAGAGTGGATAATATAGGTTAGAAAAAAGTAATTTTGAAGAAAATATGTCTAAGTTTAATGGGGTAAAACCTCTTGGCGCCTAGGTCGGCGTCATTTAGGCTTGCGGGTGCCCTGCCCATAACGACTCATTTCAAAAGAGTCGTAAGTGTTGTTATTGTCAAAGGATAAGCAGCTTTATGTTCACAGCAGTAATGCTACTTTTAATAAATCACGTCGTTGTAGTCGGGAAGAACGGTTTCATGCTATTGCCGTTTTAACCAAGCATATCAATGTTTGTGGATAAATAAATATATTTTAGGTAAATACATATTTTATGAATATTCTTTGGCCAAGAAAATGGTAGGTTGACGTCTCTATAGTGGGTTTTTGGTAGTTCCAACGATTTATTGCGAGGATAAGCCGCTGCTGTGTTAACCATAACAGCTGTGTATAGTAACAAAGGTTCGTGTTATTTATTTTTATAAACTAGACATAAATCATCATCCTGCTACTGATAGCACGCAGGTGGCGTGCGTGGAATGGAAAACCCGATAAGGACATAAGCAGATAGTATCGTCATTGTGTGATTTATGGCGGCTGCGATACTTTCTCGCAAAGAGCAGCGGTAAAACAAAAGACTTATTATTATATTTTGCCACTTCTCCATGTTTCCCTTAACAATTGGACAACTAGGGTAAGGGTGTTGTAAAATAAGTTGCACTATGATAGAGAGTTGCACAGTCTTGGTTTGACCTCGGTCCTGTGCTCTCGGTTTTGTGTTTTTATCTGTTTGGTGATATTTATACGACTTGGCTCTCTTTATGGATTCAACGATGACCACGCTCAACATGAATGGGTGCTTGCCCACCGGACCTGATGTCTCAGCATTCCATGTTTGACCCTGATTGCTGTACGGTACCGAATATAATGGACGTTGATGAAAACTCACCAGGAATAACTACGTCGATACCACTTGGTAAGTCTATAGATTTAGTTTTAATTCAGTTAGTGTAAATAACATAAATTTGTCACTAGGTAAAATCTGTACTGTAATGTTCATTATGTTACAATTTTTGGTAAGGTTATGAGTTTAGATTTGGAACAGCTGTCAAAACTCAAGTGGGTCTCTGGGCTCCCCCAGACGCACCGGTGATGCTGGGCATTTCCAAAGTTTCTGGGCACATTTTGGAGCGCTAATTATAAGTGTGTAGACAAAATGTTATTAATAGTAGTTTATGCAACTGCTACATAATGAGGGGCCTTAAAACACGAGTGGGGTTTTATGAAACGAGCGTTAGCGCGTTTCATAATAGGATCACACGAGTGTTTGGCTGATTGATTGTAATGTATAGATTATATTAGTTATAATAATTGTTTTAGATGAAACCAATTACACGGACGAAGATCTTTTGAGGATTCTCGGAGGTTCTGATGCCGATCAGTCTTCAGACGACGAAACTGATTCAAGCGATTCAGACTCATCTGACACCGACTCTGAAAATTTGGGTGAAGAATGGAGTTCAAGCCGTGAAAACAGGACTTCATTAGTATGTGAATTTAATGAACACGTCGGATTGACGGAGCGTATAGATGAAAATAAACCGGTGAACTTTTTTAACATGTTATTCACCGTGGAATTATTTCGGCAATTGGTGGCTAATATAAACAGGTACGCCTATAATCTTTTACGAGAAAGTGGAAATTCTGCTAGGATACGGAGGTGGAAAGATATAACTATAAAAGAGTTTAAAGTGTGTTTAGGGCTCTTATTCCACATGGGGACATATGTAACCAATGACATGAAAAATTATTGGAAAACGGACGACATTCATGGGATTGAGACATTTAAAAAATATATGAGTAAGGATAAATTTTTATTAATAATGCGGTGTTTAAATTTTCAAAAAGAGGCGACAGAGCGACGAACTTCAGATGATAATGATAACAGACACCGAATGTCAAAAATTTCATTTATTGCCGAGTATTTTAATGACATTATGAGAAAAACATTTAAGCCAGACAGAATACTTTGTATTGACGAATCGCTAGTTCTTTACAAAGGCAGGTTGTGGATTCGTCAATATCTTAAAGGAAAAAAAAGCAAGTATGGTGTTAAGCTGTATTTACTAACTGACCAATTTGGACTCGTTCAAAAAGTTTTAATTTACGGTGGTAAAAATGATAAAGAATTGGGAGGCAAAGACCATGTTAACAAGGTTGTTAAAAAGTTACTGGAACAGAGATTAGGTGTTGGGCATTCTGTGTATATGGATAACTATTATAATTCAATTGGCCTTTCTGAGTATTTAATTCGTAGGAACACTCATTCAACTGGTACTCTGAGGGTAAATAGAAAAGGGATCCCAACTTCAATAAAAAGTAAGAAGCTTAAAAAAAATTAAAAAATTACCAAGTATAACATTAATGGAATCTCCATTACAAAATGGAAGGATCGCCGCGAAATTTTGATTATTTCATCGGAGCACTTCGGCGAATGGCAAAACCACACAACACGGCGTAACCAAGTTACGACGAAACCGGCAGCAGTATTAAAATATAATAAATACATGGGGGGGATAGATCGTCATGACCAAATGATGTCGTATTATAACTGTGAGCATAAAACCATCCGGTGGTATAAAAAACTAGGAATTCACTTTCTTCAAATAATGCTCGTTAATAGTCACAACCTTTACAATAGGTACGGTGAAAAGCCTTTGCCTTTAGCAGATTATAGGACAGTTATAATTCGACATCTATTAACACAGCGCGAGCCCCCCACTACCCCACTATATATAGCACCTATACATTCAATTATTAAAATAGTACCTAACGAAACTCATAAAACGGCCCGCAAACGTTGTGTGGTCTGCCACAAGAAAAATAAAAGGACAACAGTTCGAACAATTTGTGGGAAATGTCCTAAAAGACCAGGACTTTGCATGGGAAGATGTTTTGACGAATACCATGAAACTATTTTTAATAATAATAATTTATAGAGTTCAGTCTGTTTTATTGTATTTTTAGAATAAGTACTTTTGTGATATTTTAATTTGTTCCTATTTTGATTTTACATATTTGTTGATTTAGTTTTATCATATGTGTTTATTTTGTAATAAAACATAATAATCAACTGGTTTTTTTTTCTAAACATATCTGATAACCCACTATAATGTATTTAATAATAAATACTAGTAAACTCCATGTTGGAGGACCATATCATTAAAATAAAAAAAATAATGATGTACATATTTAATTTTTTTGGTTTGTGGAAAAAACGCATCAACCCATCCATTTAACGATTCGCACCCGTCGGCCGGCATTACGCCGGCTCGGCGCATCGGGTTTACCGAGCTTTTTGTTAGTTCTGCGCCTTAGCGGTGCGCAAAGCGCGGACAGCGTTCGCCCTGAAAGGGTTAAGATTCTCATCTCCGCAACATGCAATCTCTTTTCATCCGTCACCTTTAAGGCCCAACATTCTGATCCATACATGACGACAGGTCTCACAATGGTCTTATAGATTTTGCCCTTTTGCCTAGGAGGCATTCTGCCATCGCATATTGTTCCGGAGACCTGTAGCCATTTCATCCACCCAGCGCTAATTCAGTTTTTGACATCACGGTCGATATCATCATCAGCATCACACTGTACAAGCGAACCGAGGTACTTAAGATCGGAGCAGACTGGGAGCGTAACGCCGTCTAGCTTTATGCCTGTCAAACTGGAGAGACCGCCGAAATCACAAAACATATGCTCTGTTTTGAACCGGATGGGAAATACTATATTATAAATATAAATCATGATCAAATCTACTTTAGTAAAACCCGGCCAAGTGCGGGTCGGACTCGCGCACGAAGGGTTCCATACTACTATCTATAAATATTTATTTAATTCTGTTTTTTTAATATTTGCTGTTATAGCGGCAACCGAAATACATCATCTGTAAAAATTTCAACTGTCTAACTATCACGGTTATTGAGATACAGCCTGGTGACAGACAGACAGACAGGCATACAGACAGACAGACAGACAGACAGACAGACAGACAGACAGACGGACAGCGGAGTCTTAGTAATAGGGTCCCGTTTTAGAACCGAGCGTTTCAAACGCCGGTGATTCACCCAGTGGGTCTTAGAGTCCGGCTAACGAGTCATGTCACAAGCATTTTTTTTTCTCAAATTCTTTCTATGACAACAATTTTACCTATGAATTTATTTATTTATTTATTGAACCATAAATGCATTCCGTGTTATAAGCATGCGTTTTTAAACTTGCGGGTTTTTTTGTGAAACGACTCCCCCTACTCCTAAAACTAAACTCTATTCTCAATACTGTGTCCCGCGCGCCCGCTGTGTGGATACTGTATAGTGTGTAGTGCAGCGTAAAAAGGCTGTCCTCCTGGACCTTATTAGATTATTTTCATCCGCGCGTCAGAAATGACAGGCGTTTTGAAAAAAAAAAAAAGGGTTGACAAGTGGGAGGTGACATGAAGCTGTGAGATGAAAGAGATGAGAATTTGGTTCTGTTTGTGCAGTTGCGTGGTTTAAATATATTTTGTACAGTTTTTGATATTACTTGTGCATACTTCATGTTTATAAAGGCTGCTCGTATTGGCCATCGGGAAGTCGCGCCAGATTTTCCTGTGCTGAAGGCATAAATGGGCGTGCAAATTCGGAAATATTAATAGTCATCGAGCAAACTTTACCCTACCGGGCAGTTGAGGTTTGCGTTATCATTAAGTGAGCAGTGGGCAGTCGCGGGAGCGCCGTAACGTGTGCGGCGTGTGCGACGAGCAACGTTTGTGCTGCGGCGACGTTGGCAACGTCAGGCTCCAGCAGGCTCCATGCGCCAGCACGAGCCGTAGCGGCTTCCGGAGGCGATTTCTGACGTCTTGCGTTAAGTGTAAAGGTTCATTCTACCGTCACGCGCACCTCAAGATTATTATTTTATTTCCAAATTGTTATTTAGTTGTTACCTGTTTACGTTATTGCTTGTTTTCATTTAATAATTCAGTGCGTCTGGTCAGGGCTTCTCCCGTTATCGTGGCGACTGTCGAACACGGCTAGACACTAAACTCTTATCCTTAGTTATAGCTGCCTACCTGGTACCACGTAGTTTAGTTATTTGAAAGTTGTGTGTATTTTCATTTTACTACGTCGTGTTAACCCGTTATTTTTTCAGCCCACCTATTTTCCGTGGCCATTTTTTAACACATAATTTCCGTGACCGTTTTAAACACCTGATTACCGGTATTTGTTATTGTACGGCAAATTTCCATTCTGTAAACATTAGTGTGCTTCTGTGCTTGATTGTAAATTCTAAGATTTTTGGTTTGTTATATTACTTTGGCTTTAAATAATATTTTTTTGCTTCTTGTGGCTTTATAATTTTATTTTATGCTACAGTAGTTCCTCACCCGGAAGGCCTTGCCGCACGCGTGGCACACGTGGCGCTTGGCGGGCCGCGCGCCCTGGTGCACGTGGCAGCGGTGCTTGGCGAGCGAGGCGCGCGAGGCGAGCTGTGTGTATAGTGTGTAGTCCCTCACCCGGAAGGCCTTGCCGCACGCGTGGCACACGTGGCGCTTGGCGGGCAGCGCGCCCTGGTGCACGTGGCAGCGGTGCTTGGCGAGCGAGGCGCGCGAGGCGAGCTGTGTGTATAGTGTGTAGTCCCTCACCCGGAAGGCCTTGCCGCACGCGTGGCACACGTGGCGCTTGGCGGGCCGCGCGCCCTGGTGCACGTGGCAGCGGTGCTTGGCGCGCGAGGCGAGCTGTGTGTATAGTGTGTAGTCCCTCACCCGGAAGGCCTTGCTGCACGCGTGGCACACGTGGCGCTTGGCTGGCCGCGCGCCCTGGTGCACGTGGCAGCGGTGCTTGGCGAGCGAGGCGCGCGAGGCGAGCTGTGTGTATAGTGTGTAGTCCCTCACCCGGAAGGCCTTGCCGCACGCGTGGCACACGTGGCGCTTGGCGGGCCGCGCGCCCTGGTGCACGTGGCAGCGGTGCTTGGCGCGCGAGGCGAGCTGTGTGTATAGTGTGTAGTCCCTCACCCGGAAGGCCTTGCTGCACGCGTGGCACACGTGGCGCTTGGCGGGCCGCGCGCCCTGGTGCACGTGGCAGCGGTGCTTGGCGAGCGAGGCGCGCGAGGCGAGCTGTGTGTATAGTGTGTAGTCCCTCACCCGGAAGGCCTTGCCACACGCGTGGCACACGTGGCGCTAGGCGGGCCGCGCGCCCTGGTGCACGTGGCGGCGGTGTTTGGCGAGCGAAGCGCGCGAGGCGAGCTGTGTGTATAGTTTGTAGTCCCTCACCCGGAAGGCCTTGCCGCACGCGTGGCACACGTGGCGCTTGGCGGGCCGCGCGCCCTGGTGCACATGGCGGCGGTGCTTGGCGAGCGAGGCGCGCGAGGCGAGCTGTGTGTATAGTGTGTAGTCCCTCACCCGGAAGGCCTTACCGCACGCGTGGCACACGTGGCGCTTGGCGGATCGCGCGCCCTGGTACACGTGGCGGCGGTGTTTGGCGAGCGAAGCGCGCGAGGCGAGCTGTGTGTATAGTGTGTAGTCCCTCACCCGGAAGGCCTTGCCGCACGCGTGGCACACGTGGCGCTTGGCGGGCCGCGCGCCCTGGTGCACGTGGCGGGGGTGCTTGGCGAGCGAAGCGCGCGAGGCGAGCTGTGTGTATAGTGTGTAGTCCCTCACCCGGAAGGCCTTGCCGCACGCGTGGCACACGTGGCGCTTGGCGGGCCGCACGCCCTGGTGCACGTGGCGGGGGTGCTTGGCGAGCAAGGCGCGCGAGGCGAGCTGTGTGTATAGTGTGTAGTCCCTCACCCGGAAGGCCTTGCCGCACGCGTGGCACACGTGGCGCTTGGCGGGCCGCGCGCCCTGGTGCACGTGGCGGCGGTGTTTGGCGAGCGAAGCGCGCGAGGCGAGCTGTGTGTATAGTTTGTAGTCCCTCACCCGGAAGGCTTTGCCGCACGCGTGGCACACGTGGCGCTTGGCGGGCCGCGCGCCCTGGTGCACGTGGCGGCGGTGCTTGGCGAGCGAAGCGCGCGAGGCGAGCTGTGTGTATAGTTTGTAGTCCCTCACCCGGAAGGCTTTGCCGCACGCGTGGCACACGTGGCGCTTGGCGGGCCGCGCGCCCTGGTGCACGTGGCGGCGGTGCTTGGCGAGCGAGGCGCGCGAGGCGAGCTGCGTGTATAGTTTGTAGTCCCTCACCCGGAAGGCCTTGCCGCACGCGTGGCACACGTGGCGCTTGGCGGGCCGCGCGCCCTGGTGCACGTGGCGGTGGTGCTTGGCGAGCGAGGCGCGCGAGGCGAGCTGTGTGTATAGTTTGTAGTCCCTCACCCAGAAGGCCTTGCCGCACGCGTGGCACACGTGGCGCTTGGCGGGCCGCGCGCCCTGGTGCACGTGGCGGCGGTGCTTGGCGAGCGAAGCGCGCGAGGCGAGCTGTGTTTATAGTTTGTAGTCCCTCACCCGGAAGGCTTTGCCGCACGCGTGGCACACGTGGCGCTTGGTGGGCCGCGCGCCCTGGTGCACGTGGCGGCGGTGCCTGGCGAGCGAGGCGCGCGAGGCGAGCTGTGTGTATAGTTTGTAGTCCCTCACCCGGAAGGCCTTGCCGCACGCGTGGCACACGTGGCGTTTGGCGGGCCGCGCGCCCTGGTGCACGTGGCGGCGGTGCTTGGCGAGCGAGGCGCGCGAGGCGAGCTGTGTGTATAGTTTGTAGTCCCTCACCAGGAAGGCCTTGCCGCACGCGTGGCACACGTGGCGCTTGGCGGGCCGCGCGCCCTGGTGCACGTGGCGGCGGTGCTTGGCGAGCGAGGCGCGCGAGGCGAGCTGTGTGTATAGTTTGTAGTCCCTCACCCGGAAGGCCTTGCCGCACGCGTGGCACACGTGGCGCTTGGCGGGCCGCGCGCCCTGGTGCACGTGGCGGCGGTGCTTGGCGAGCGAGGCGCGCGAGGCGAGCTGTGTGTATAGTTTGTAGTCCCTCACCCGGAAGGCCTTGCCGCACGCGTGGCACACGTGGCGCTTGGCGGGCCGCGCGCCCTGGTGCACGTGGCGGGGGTGCTTGGCGAGCGAAGCGCGCGAGGCGAGCTGTGTGTATAGTTTGTAGTCCCTCACCCGGAAGGCCTTGCCGCACGCGTGGCACACGTGGCGCTTGGCGGGCCGCGCGCCCTGGTGCACGTGGCGGGGGTGCTTGGCGAGCGAGGCGCGCGAGGCGAGCTGTGTGTATAGTTTGTAGTCCCTCACCCGGAAGGCCTTGCCGCACGCGTGGCACACGTGGCGCTTGGCGGGCCGCGCGCCCTGGTGCACGTGGCGGCGGTGCTTGGCGAGCGAGGCGCGCGAGGCGAGCTGTGTGTATAGTTTGTAGTCCCTCACCCGGAAGGCCTTGCCGCACGCGTGGCACACGTGGCGCTTGGCGGGCCGCGCGCCCTGGTGCACGTGGCGGGGGTGCTTGGCGAGCGAAGCGCGCGAGGCGAGCTGTGTGTATAGTTTGTAGTCCCTCACCCGGAAGGCCTTGCCGCACGCGTGGCACACGTGGCGCTTGGCGGGCCGCGCGCCCTGGTGCACGTGGCGGGGGTGCTTGGCGAGCGAGGCGCGCGAGGCGAGCTGTGTGTATAGTTTGTAGTCCCTCACCCGGAAGGCCTTGCCGCACGCGTGGCACACGTGGCGCTTGGCGGGCCGCGCGCCCTGGTGCACGTGGCGGCGGTGCTTGGCGAGCGAGGCAAGCGATGCGAGCGCGGCGGGGCACGCGTTACACGCGTGCGGACGCAGCCCATCGTGCTGCACGCCCGCGTGCCGCGCCAGCGCAGCAGCGCACGAGAAACGCTTGTCGCAACGCGCGCACGCGAACCTAAAGGCATTATCAATTAATAATTATTATGGGACAATCTGTACGCGGGTGGCGAAGAACCGGTCATTGTGGCGCTCTTTGGGGGAGGCCTATGTTCAGCAGCACGTCCACGTCTTTCGGCTAAAATGATAATGATGATGAAGGGACAATCTTGTAAGATGCACTAGTTCTGTTGAACTTGCCCCATAGTGAGCTCGATAAGGCTAGTTTCATCGGCGCTAGATGACGAAATACTTCAGGTGGGTGACACCAACTTACGATAACACACCAAATGCCGTAAAATATGGCGCCGGCAGCTGTCATTCTATTAAAACTTATCAAGGGATCCCTTTGTTTCCCATAAACTTATTGTTCCGAATTTCCATAGTCAGAAATTGACATCCATAAAATGTATACACATAAACTTCACGGGTCATAATTGTTGTTAAGTATTACGCTTAATAGTTCTAACATTAATAACCTACAAGTAATATTAAATACTATAATTACAAAATTTATAAAATTGCTGACTATAATGTTCAAAGGTCTATCGATAACTATTCAGAATTATTTTAAGGCATATATTTTAACGTACTAAATTGTTGTTATTCATATCATTTTAATGCCTAAAGTGAATTACGTCTAAGAAATCATATCTATAACATCCATAGGCATATAGATAATTACGCAGAAACATTACCAGGCATACATTTGAAAGAGGTATGTATTTCAAATTCGAAAATTGCTATATCGACAGCGAAAATCCAAATAGCGAACGATGTAAATATCTAATGTTAATAAGTATACATCTGATTTGCTAAAAATACCTACCAAAACCCAAATCAGTGCATCCCACTCCCACGTGGTCTTATCTGTCCTAACCCTAGAGTGTATATACTTAAAAGCCCGCGGAGCCAGAAGCTCGCGAAGGAGCTCCTGAGTTGAACGGGTGTACGAGTACGAGGCCTAAGCAAAGCGAGTGGGGGGAGGTGGCGACGACCTCCCGAGCGGAGCGTAAGTCGAGTGCGCACGTGAAACGAAGGGCCGACGAAGCGAGTTTTTGGCGGGAGCCTGGGCGGAGGGCGGGAGACTGAGTCCCAAAAACGTAAGCGTGGCTCCATCGACTTCTTGGCAATCATTGTTGTCATTGTATTTTATTTTTCTGATCATTTAATACCTTCTTATAATTATCACGAGTTTTTTTTTTACATTATGAATTCTGACGACACCATCACGACATCGAATGTTATGTTATAACTAACTAATCAGGTGACTATCAATTAATATGACCTGCGAAAAAATACTTTACAACAATGATTATTAACTAGTTTTGCCCTTAACATTATTAATGGCATACCATCTGGAAATTGAATGTTATGTTATGTATGTCTAGCCAATTTTATGACTAACAATAATGACGACCTGCATAAATCGAAACTACAATTTATATTGTTTAATTTTATGATTTTTAACAATATGACTCATAAAATTTATGATGGGAAACGTTATGGACTGAAAAAATCGAAACTTAAATTTTATGGTAAACAATAGAGACCCACTGATCAAAATTGCCATACATTCATATTTTAACGAACTCCGCTTCGATTACAGACGATTTGGTGCAACCGACCCTTAAAAGAGGTTTTTTTTTCTATGTATTTAATTATTTATAAATTAAATACGTCGAAAAAATCCTTGCCGGGGTTCTAACCCGGGACCGTCAGCTTCATAGGCAGCGTAGCTGACGGTCCCGGGTAGAGACCCACTAGGCTAAACCGGTAGTCAATAAGACAGAAAAGTTTAATCGTGTTACTAAAAAGAAAAAAAGACTATTTAAATATAGTGATCTATTTATAGTCTAATAACGTGGAGACGACTAGTGGAGTCACAAAATGGTAGTATCTTAGCATGTAGCTCTGATCAACTTACACCGATTTGTCTTATCGAAAATTTTTAGTATGTATCAAAGTAGCTAACTATAATGAATGATTTTATTCTTTTCGAAATTTACGCCTGTATTGATAAAATATTTCGTAAAATTTCACAAAGATTTTAGCACGACTTAATATAATCATTTTTAGGGTTCCGTAGCCAAATGGCAAAAAACGGAACCCTTATAGATTCGTCATATCTGTCCGTCTGTCTGTCTGTCCGTCCGTATGACACAGCCACTTTTTTCCGAAAGTATAAGAGCTATACTGTTGAAACTTGGTAAGTAGATGTATTCTGTGAACCGCATTAAGATTTTTACACAAAAATCGAAAAAAAAACATTAAGTTTTAGGGGTACTCAGGTATACTCAGAACTGAAACTCAAAAAAAAAAAAAATTAATCAAACCCATATCTATGGATAGGTCTTCAAAAATGATATTGAGGTTTCTAATATCATTTTTTTCTAAACTGAATAGTTTGCGCGAGAGACACTTCCAAAGTGGTAAAATGTGTGTCCCCCCCCCCCCCTGTAACTTCTAAAATAAGAGAATGATAAAACTAAAAAAAATATATGATGTACATTACCATGCAAACTTCCACTGAAAATTGGTTTGAACGAGATCTAGTAAGTAGTTTTTTTTTAATACGTCATAAATCGTAAACCGCAATTTATTTCACGGAACCCTTCATGTGCGAGTCCGACTCGCACTTGGCCGCTTTTTTATTAGTTTAAAGATAAGTGAAGACATTAAAATAATACAATAATAAGTTTTTAATCTATACTCACTTCAAACTTTGTTTGTCCTTATGTTTCAAACTCTTCACCAAGTGCTGACGCAAACTATGTGCTGATTTGAATCTGCGAGAAACAAACCAATTAACACGACAACATTTACTTTCTATAATGACGCCATTCTGGTTAAACAAACAATTAGCCGAAGTTTATTTCGTTCGTCAAATTAATGGAATACATGAATTTTATTCTGATTCATACAAGTGGAGTTTAGACCCTTCCACCCTCGTAGAACTCACTAACTGCACTACCATAGAAACTTCAACCACAATTTCACCCACATAAAGAACAAATTCTGGAGACAACTATCTAATGTCCACTGGAACTCAAACCATCTGCATTATATCTAAATCTGTTAGGCGGCTTAGACATGAAAAAGGTTAGACTGAGAGGGTGAAAGTAATGCTTTCAGAGATCTGAAACCAAGCTGAATTATGTATTTCAAGAACTGACGGATTTTAATATATTACCCTAACCTTAATGTGTGCCTGTCACCACACTACCACGAGTAGTTCTCTCTCAGTAGTCCTCACGTGACGTCGCGATCGACTCAGTAGTACTTGCCTCACCCCAAGCACGAGAAGTTCTTTATGCCCTGGTGAATCCTAGCCAAGGCACTAAAATTTAACTCACACTATCATGAGTAGTTCTTCCTCAATAGTCCTCACCTGACGTGGCACTCGACGCAGTAGCACTTGCCTCAAACACCAGTAGTTCTTTACGCCCTGGTGAATCCTGATTCCTGGTTAAGGCACCAAAATGTAATCCACCCATCCAGAGTAGTTCTTCCTCAATAGTCCTCACCTGACGTCGCACTCGACGCAGTAGCACTTGCCTCACTCCAAACACCAGAAGTTCTTTACGCCTTGCTGAATCCTGGTCAAGGCACCAAAATGTAACCCACACTATCATGAGTAGTTCTTCCTCAATTGTCCTCACCAGACGTGGCACTCGACGCAGTAGCACTTGCCTCAAACACCAGTAGTTCTTTACGCCCTGGTGAATCCTGATTCCTGGTTAAGGCACCAAAATCTAATCCACCCATCCAGAGTAGTTCTTCCTCAATAGTCCTCACCTGACGTCGCGCTCGACGCAGTAGCACTTGCCTCACCACAAACACCAGAAGTTCTTTACGCCTTGCTGAATCCTGGTCAAGGCACCAAAATGTAACCCACCCATCATGAGTAGTTCTTCCTCAATAGTCCTCACCTGACGTCGCACTCGACGCAGTAGCACTTGCCTCACTCCAAATACCAGAAGTTATTTACGCCTTGCTGAATCCTGGTCAAGGCACCAAAATGTAACCCACCCATCATGAGTAGTTCTTCCTCAATAGTCCTCACCTGACGTCGCACTCGACGCAGTAGCACTTGCCTCACTCCAAACACCAGAAGTTATTTACGCCTTGCTGAATCCTGGTCAAGGCACCAAAATGTAATCCACCCATCCAGAGTAGTTCTTCCTCAATAGTCCTCACCTGACGTCGCACTCGACGCAGTAGCACTTGCCTCACTCCAAATACCAGAAGTTATTTACGCCTTGCTGAATCCTGGTCAAGGCACCAAAATGTAACCCACCCATCATGAGTAGTTCTTCCTCAATAGTCCTCAGCTGACGTCGCACTCGACGCAGTAGCACTTGCCTCACTCCAAACACCAGAAGTTCTTTACGCCTTGCTGAATCCTGGTCAAGGCACCAAAATGTAACCCACCCATCATGAGTAGTTCTTCCTCAATAGTCCTCACCTGACGTCGCACTCGACGCAGTAGCACTTGCCTCACCCCAAACACCAGAAGTTCTTTACGCCTTGCTGAATCCTGGTCAAGGCACCAAAATGTAACCCACCCATCATGAGTAGTTCTTCCTCAATAGTCCTCACCTGACGTCGCACTCGACGCAGTAGTACTCCTTCACGTCGGTGTGTTTGAGCTGATGGTATTTGATCTGCGTTCGCGTTCGGAACCGCTTGCCGCACTCCGAGCACGAGTAGTTCTTTATGCCTTGGTGAATCCTGGTCGAGGCACCAAAACGTGTTACTGTTTCGTTACGACTTCATTTCATAATGTCCCTTTTCAACAATTCAACTAAATCCCAAATTAACTACGTCTAAATGGGTTATTATCATTTCTTGATATGATTCAAATCGTACTACCTTATTAACAAAAAATAATTTTATTTTATTAACCAAATGCCTGAATTCATTTGAATTCTTAAATAACTTTAATTCAAAACTTCCGTGATGCAAACTTTAAGTCTCTTAAAATGCTGCACATAAATTGTCTAAAATGGAGAGACATCAATTATTTTATTAAGTTTTTACAATTCAAATGTTTGAGAATATCAAAAACAATTAGGCATTTTCGGGAATAGGCAATTTTGGATAAAAGGCATCTTTCGTTCGTAGTTAAGAAACAACAAAATATACATTTATTAATTGTTACATACTCCTATGAAGATATGTAACAATGAAGAAATTTATTATTGTTTGTACACGCACCAATAAGACTAAAATAGATTTATACTTCTGGCTATATTCACAAGTCATGTTTTAAAACACCTGCAAATTCGTGTGATTCTAATTTTACATGTAATCTTAGAGATGTTAGGACAACTGAACTGTCATTTTCCCATACAAAAAGTGACATTTAGGGCTACCTGCCCAGTTAGCACGATATGTTTTACCTTTATGTTTTACGTGACGTTTCAGAACATTTCCGCCGTAAAACGTGACAGTAAAATCTATCGTGCTAGGGCCTCTGACGTACATACACGCATTGTACGTACGAGATCGACCTGCTGATGGTGTGTGAAGGGCCACTTTGGGAGTATTTGTAGTAATACCACTCACTGCCTGTGTTCCTCGAGCGAGTCCTTGTTGACGAACGTCTTGCCGCACTGCTCGCACTCGGGCCGCTGCCCGCTGTGGTGGTTCCTCATGTGGCCGCGGTGGGTTTTACTATTACTGACAACAGACGCAACCAGTCAGGACACTTTACGTCCATACTGATATTATACAGAGTGGCCCATTTAGATCGGTCAGTATGGGAAGGAAGAAACTATAAGACATGCGAAGATCTCTTCTTAGGAACCATGTCATCGATTTTAGTAACAAGAAAAACTAAATTCATACATTAATAAAAAAACTTGTACTCAGTCCACCATTTTTTTCAATAAGTACAACATTTTGTTTCGAAAACTTACTAAAATAAATTAAAGTATATGAAAACAATGCATTTTATTTATTTTAGACATCATGTTTCATAGCAACATTTACTGCCTATGACAAGCGAAATCTAAATAGAAATACTAGTGTTAGTTTTATTTTTCATAACGTCCGGGTTCGATTCCCGAACTGAGTACAAGTTTTTTTTAAATGTATGAATGCAGTTTTTCTTGTCACTAAAATCGATGCCATGGTTCCTGAGAAGAGATCTTCGTATGTCTAATAGTTTCAGACCTTCCCATACTGACCGATCTAAATAGGCCACCCCTGTATATCCGAAAGTGTGTGTATGTCTGTTATCTCTTCACACTGAAACTACTGAACCGATTGAGATAAAATTTGGACAGACAAGTTGAGATCCACGGAAGGACATAAGGTAGTTTTAATCACGGAAATCATCTCTTGAGGCTGAAAAGGGGAATGGAATTTTGTATGGAGGTACGATATAAAGGAGTTTTTCCGCGGACGAAGTCGCGAGCGAAACCTATTTGAAACATTAAATACAACTTCTCTGAATGCAAATAATTAAAAGAGAACGAATCATTTGAGTAATTCTTCTTGTCACTCGTTGGCATGGTTACGTCTTCTTAAAGAAAACCCATTTACAAAGAAAGAAACAAATTAAACATACGTTTTGGTGGGTGACCTAGCATACTAATTGAAGAGTTCGAGCTATATGCACGTCCCGCCACTGATACTTACTTAGAAACCTTTCCACAGAGATGACACGTGAAGTGTGACACCAGGCCTTCGTGTTGTGTTCTGTAGACAAAGAAACATTAAACGGCTGAACCGATGGTGATGAAATTTAGTACGGAAATATGTAGTTTGAATTTCGAGGAAGGACTAATAATAGTTTTTATCCCGAAAAACATCCCCTAGGGGAGGAAATGGGTGCGGAAGTTTGTATGGGGGTACGATATAAACGTCAGCATGCGGACGTAGTCGCAGGCAAAAGCTAGTCTTAGTACAAAATTCACCTTAATATAATAGTCAGTGTAATATAGTGTAATATGATCAACATCATATCAACCGAAAGACGTCCACTGCTGGACATATGCCTCCCCCAAAGAGTTCCACAATGACCGGTCCTGCGCCACCCGCATCCAGCGGACACCCGCGACCTTTACCAGGTCATCAGTCCTGGTGGGTCTACCCACGCTGCGCCGCGGTACGCCACTCGAGAACCTTTCCGCCCCAACGGCTCTTCTACGTGCAATGTGCGGTAAGGCTACTCAATTAGTAGTAGTGTAATATTACTGATATTACATTACTGCAGAGGCCGGAAAAATAGGGATTGCCGACCAAGTAGATATAGACGGACGAGCGTAGCGAGGCCGAATAGGGATACGAGGCTGGCAATCCCTTTTCACGCCAAGGTATGTGTGCTATTCACAAATACTCAATAAAAAAAAAATTATGGCTGAACGTCCCGATGTTGGGTTCACGAATAGATACTGAAACAAAAGAAGGTCCATTTGCAGGCCTAGAACTCTGTTGGTGCAGGTTCTTCAAATGATGGTTGTAGTTTTACATGATTTTATTTGTATGGAGCAATTAAATTACAAAATATATTGAATTTTGATTTGTATGGACGCGCGACCTGTAACGTGCGGTCGGCGTCGCGTTGGATGGAGGAAAGCGGACGCGCGGCCACGCGGCCGCGGCACCGTGTAGAATAGCGCGTTAACAGCCTCCAATTTCATATGAAATTCCATTACGGATCTCTCGCCGCGCCCGAAACGTGATACTTCGAAGCTATTATAAAGAAACACAAGACAAATATGTAACGAAATATTTGAGAAAATATTATAGACCAGTCATATTTGACCAGAAAAATCGCTAAAATCGCAAACTAACGGCTAGTTCTGATTTTTGAATATATTGTTAGGACCACAACCAGTACCGTATATCCAAGTTTGCAGCTTCGAAAGACCTGTGCTAACTTTGCAGCACTCAAAAAACCACGAAAATTTCGCACTTTTTTTGGTTATGTCAATGTAAGTCCTAAACTATGCGGTTTTTTTTAATAAAAATCTACACGTTTTTTAGAGTATTCTAAAATCGCTATATTTTGTGACCAGAGACAGCTCTGTAAGTCAAATACTTACCGAGATACAGCTTTCTAAAAATTTGTTGTTAAGCCAACTTTAAATCGTTATAAATCCTAAACAGTTGTTTTAACTAAAAAATTATTCAAGAAACCTAATATGATTTTAAAATACCTATTCAACGATACCCACATGACATAGTTCGTAAACTTTTATTGAAATAACCAAAAAAAGTGCGAAGTTTTCGTGGTTTTTCGAGTGCTGCAAAGTAAGCACAGATCTTTCGAAGCTGCAAACTTGGATATACAGTACTGGTAGTGGTCCTAACAACATATTAAAAAAGCAGAACTAGCCGTTAGCTTGCGATTTTACTGGTCAAATATGACTGGCCTATTACGCGAGTGTGGATGTGCGGGAAGTACATGGTGCAGAGCGTGCACGAGAACGGGCCTCGCGACTGCAAACACATTGTACCTGTAGTGGTCGAGTATGGAGGCCCTGTCGGTCATGCGGCGGCCGCACGCGCGGCACTCGTAGCGGCGCGTGTGGATGTGCGCGTGCACGCTGCGGCTGTACGCCGACGGGAAGTACATGGTGCAGAGCGTGCACGAGAACGGGCCTCGCGACTGCAAACACATTGTACCTGTAGTGGTCGAGTATGGAGGCCCTGTCGGTCATGCGGCGGCCGCACGCGCGGCACTCGTAGCGGCGCGTGTGGATGTGCGCGTGCACGCTGCGGCTGTACGCCGACGGGAAGTACATGGTGCAGAGCGTGCACGAGAACGGGCCTCGCGACTGCAAACACATTGTACCTGTAGTGGTCGAGTATGGAGGCCCTGTCGGTCATGCGGCGGCCGCACGCGCGGCACTCGTAGCGGCGCGTGTGGATGTGCGCGTGCACGCTGCGGCTGTACGCCGACGGGAAGTACATGGTGCAGAGCGTGCACGAGAACGGGCCTCGCGACTGCAAACACATTGTACCTGTAGTGGTCGAGTATGGAGGCCCTGTCGGTCATGCGGCGGCCGCACGCGCGGCACTCGTAGCGGCGCGTGTGGATGTGCGCGTGCACGCTGCGGCTGTACGCCGACGGGAAGTACATGGTGCAGAGCGTGCACGAGAACGGGCCTCGCGACTGCAAACACATTGTACCTGTAGTGGTCGAGTATGGAGGCCCTGTCGGTCATGCGGCGGCCGCACGCGCGGCACTCGTAGCGGCGCGTGTGGATGTGCGCGTGCACGCTGCGGCTGTACGCCGACGGGAAGTACATGGTGCAGAGCGTGCACGAGAACGGGCCTCGCGACTGCAAACACATTGTACCTGTAGTGGTCGAGTATGGAGGCCCTGTCGGTCATGCGGCGGCCGCACGCGCGGCACTCGTAGCGGCGCGTGTGGATGTGCGCGTGCACGCTGCGGCTGTACGCCGACGGGAAGTACATGGTGCAGAGCGTGCACGAGAACGGGCCTCGCGACTGCAAACACATTGTACCTGTAGTGGTCGAGTATGGAGGCCCTGTCGGTCATGCGGCGGCCGCACGCGCGGCACTCGTAGCGGCGCGTGTGGATGTGCGCGTGCACGCTGCGGCTGTACGCCGACGGGAAGTACATGGTGCAGAGCGTGCACGAGAACGGGCCTCGCGACTGCAAACACATTGTACCTGTAGTGGTCGAGTATGGAGGCCCTGTCGGTCATGCGGCGGCCGCACGCGCGGCACTCGTAGCGGCGCGTGTGGATGTGCGCGTGCACGCTGCGGCTGTACGCCGACGGGAAGTACATGGTGCAGAGCGTGCACGAGAACGGGCCTCGCGACTGCAAACACATTCACGCCTGTATTCACGAGGGGTAGGCAGGGCACAACAACAATCGGCCACTTGTAAAAGGGATTTTTTTTCTAAGACGATGACATACAAACATGCGGCCTGCCAGATTTTTGCAGACAATCTTACACAAATCAACCTAGTCCCAAACTAAACGAGGTACTTGCCGACGATATACATACTTACTCGTATAAAGATAATCTAGCGAGCCGCCCCGGCTTCACACGAGTTTATTTGTATAATACATGCATGCATTATACATATATAAACCTTCCTCTTGAATCACTATCTATTAAAAAAAACCGCATCAAAATCTGTTGCGTAGTTTTAAAGATCTAAGCAGACAGACAGACAGCGACTTTGTTTTAAACTATGTAGTGATAGTGGCTTCTTCGCTGGCTGGGACACGTGCAAAGTATGGAGTCCTGTCGTTTGCCACGTATAACTCTCCTGAGCGAAATAGCGCATGCGAAACGACCAGTAGGGCGCCCATTGCTTCGATGATGAATTGATGATGATAAGTGCTAGTGATAAATACTCCAATACATAGAAAACATCCATGACTAGTGAACAAATATTCGTGCTCATCACACAAATAAGTGCCCTTACCGGGATTCGAACCCGATATCTTAATTTTGAAAAACTGCACATTCATTCCATATTATAGACAAATAGTAGTAAGTAATACGAGTCAAGTACTCACTGGACTGTGTTTCCGCATGTGATTTTCCAATTTGGTGTCGAAATTGAATCCCTTGTAACACAGGTGACATTGGTACGGGAACTTGGCTTTGCTCTCTTCCTGAAAATAATATTTACTAAAAAAAACTACTTTTTTATTAAATTTTTCAAATTTTCATTTATCGTTAAGCAGTTCTTTCTGTCTTTTTAGGGTTCCGTAGCCAAAATGGCAAAAACGGAACTCTTATAGTTTCGTCATGTCCGTCTGTCCGTCTGTCCGTATGTCACAGGCATTTTACTCGAAAACTATAAAGTGTATTTGAATGAAATTTGAAATATAGGTGTATTTTAATAGCCGCTACATAGTTATGCATTGAAATGACTAAAAAATATTTTTTTTCAGGGTGCACTCCATACATGTAACTGAAAGTCAAAAAAAATTAAATCATTGTAAGTCCACATGTGGCACATCAATCGATAGGCCTTTCAAAATAAATATAAGGTTTGTCAGAATTTTTTTTGATTAAGTAAATATACTCGGAGATAATCGCCCCGAAAGTAACAAAAATTGTGTCCCCCCCCCCCCCCCCCCCCCCCTCTAACTTCCGAACGGCGCAAGTGAAAAATTTGAAAAAAATCGTGGATATATTAAATACATTTACCGAAAAGTATTTTGAACAAGATCGGTTTACAGGTTTTCGAGCTTTGGATCTTTAGATGTTTGAATGATTTTTGAAACTCATTCACGCAAAGATGGTCTAACGGATTAAGATGAATTTTAGTGTACATATTGTTTATAGCCTGGATTAACAGAATAGTTTACAGAATACTTTTTATCCCGGAATCCATCTCTCAAAAGGATGAAATCGGGGGTGGAATCTAGGGTCCACGAACCGCAGTTTTTCAAATCCCTGCATGCCATTTTAGGATTTAACCGTCAAACAATTATTACTACAATGGCTTAAACAATATACCTATATATATATGCAGATATAATGAAGACAAGACATCGTTTCTTTATATCAAAACCAAAGTGACCCAAGTCCATTTGAATATCGTTCTAGCGATTAGGTGTATAATCGGTTGCAAAATAAAACAGCCCCTATTGCGTTAAAAATTAAGAAGAATAGATAATGATAGGTAGAACTCCATCTCTCGAGGAATGGTGACCATACTAACCCACCTCGGTAAACAACGCAACTGAGTAAAAGAGTTACCTACTTCACTTCAAGGGCCGTGTGAAACCAAATTTGTATTATAGTGCTATCTCGCGGGGAAATGAGTAACCATTGACTGAACCAAAAACAGTTCCTGCCTAAGATACGTCCGGACAAGCCAGCATGATTAAATAATTGAAAATTATAAGTATGATATAACATGTATCATAAATAAAATGCTATTATACATAGGCAACATGTTACGGAGATGGTTTAGATTTAGATTTATTTATTTTATTACACAATACATCATCGACAAATTGAGACCCCATCGCCTTGCGTGGTATGGGCATATTATGCGGAGGGATGACTGTCATGTGACCAAAAGAATCTTAGGGTTGAACGTGGGCGGAACGACCCCAAGTAAATGGGAGAAGGGCAAGAAAATGATGATACATAGGCTACACCGTCCGTAACATTAAATAATGAAGCTGTTAAGAGCCCGTTCACAAGGTACTTAAATTAAAAATACAGTGTGTATCTATCGTTAAATTTTTAAAATCTCATCATTTACCAGTGGTGCTAGTGAGCACGTGAACGGGGAGCCCGCTTAAAAGTAGTAAGACTGCAGCGGATTATTTTCGAAGCACAGGTCCTTACGGCCTGCAGGTAGGTATTCGTACCAGCGAAGCTGTATTTATACGCGAATTCCGCTGATGTCAAGCAATTTTAAGCGATTGCAGTTTCCTGTGCGCGTCTTCTGCTTCTCCATGACACGTTAGTCGCAGAGCTGACGCTCCGCGCCGGCGAGGTCAATCTGCCCACGCAGTTTTTGAAGATTTTAAAAAAGATTTTCTTTTTGAAAGTCTTTTAGATCTTTGCGCCAACTCTGTGCCAACCACGCGAGGAGGAATACACTGTGTTTGGTACCAGTGAAGCTGGACTATAATATACCTACTTATTAAACTGTAGACGTGAAATTTTCATGTAGCCAGAGTCTGAAGCTATAGATAGGATGCAGCGGAATTAGGGTGAATTGCATCAAAAACGGTGTTCGTTAAAATCAGAATGTATGGAAAATTCGCCATATTTAGGTAACGTTGATCGCTCTGTTATTGTAAGGGGGTGCAACCCGCCCTTATTGATTACATGACGACGCTAGCAAATTCCTTATTATTTATTTTATTTATATACAATCGTACATTATTTGTATGTACGTATACATGTTTGTTCGATGATATTCGGGTGTAAGCGAATTAATAAGACAACAATATTTTATTGGTCAGCGTTTACAGTTTGTAGAGAACCACTAGTCTTACTTAATATAGGTTGTAGTGTACATGGTTAGGCACGGAACCCTTCGTTGTGCGTGGTCCGACACGCACTTGGCCACTTTTTTATAAATACAATTTTTTTAATCCACCTTCCTAATTCCTTTTTAATCATCCTTTTTGTGACTATCATAAACCCATTTAACTACCACCCCGTCATTGATCATAAAACTTAACAAGCCTCTGTTAATTAAAATGTGTTTGTCTCTTTCCCACCATAATAAATGTCAAAGTGACAAATCTTCATCTCGAGGGAAACTACCTTAAATCCTTAAGCTGGTTCATTTTACTTAAAGGAGACAAGCAAAACTGCATTCAAAGATTTTCAAAAAAACCTCGAACCCGATCGAATATGTTTAAAAATCTGAGTTCGTTTTTTTGCGTAATTTAATAGTTCTAGGTGTAATGAATTATTGTTGCTAAGGAACTCTGTATCTGCAATCACAGGAAAATGCTGAATTTCATAGTTTAACGTACGAAAATGGACCTTCCCCCTCCATACTAACCCGCTTAGTATGTCTGTATCTGTATGTAAGTGTGGGAGACGTGACATCTGAAACTAGACGAAATTGGTAAATTCGTAAATAGTTTTATTTGTTTATATATCATTATTTACACCAATATTTTCAAAACTGTCATAAAATATCATTCTCATACTTAGGTACCCAAACCTACTGTTTGTATCTTATATTGTCAGGACATCAGGGAATAGCGGGCAATGAGAAGGCAGATGAGTTGGCCAGGGAAGGTGCGGGAAGGGAGTTTGAAGGCCCAGAACCGGTCCTTCCCTTTTCGGCTCAAGTTACAAAGGGGGTTATAGATAAGCTAAAAGAACTGGATGGGGAAAAAGAATGGAGGGATGCATCTGGATGCAGACAGACAAAGATGATGATAGGAGGCACTAATCACAAAAGGACCAGGTACCTGCTGAAACTGGCTAAGAGCAATCTGAAACTGCTGACTGGTATCATAACCGGTCACAATACTCTGAATAGACACTTAAAGATAATAGGTATAAGTAACGACGCTACTTGCCCACACTGTGGGCAGGAGGAAACAAGCAAGCATGTACTAGCGGAATGTGTTATGTACGCGGCACCGCGGTTTAACACATTCGGTAAAGATATGTTAGAGGAGAAGGAATTGAGGGATATCGACCTTAAAGATGTCCTTCTGTTCTGCAGGAAAACAAGAAGAATTGAAGAGTTGGATGTGGGAACGCCGCCGGGACAGTAACCTGAGGCTCCGAACTGAGGGAAATGGGCTGAATGACTGCGACAAGCTTAGAGCATTAAACCAACCGGAGTAGCCATTGCCAGGCGTTCCCCTCTGCCAAAGGTACGAGACCGCCGGTCATAGCGGTTATATAAAACTAGTTGCCGCGCGCTCCGCGCCATTCAATGAATCACAGTGAGCGCGGAATGACCTGAGCTAAAAATGCCGAATTGCAACGTGTTCTCGTGTAATAAAAGATCAGAAATATCTAATGTACAAAAGGATAAGGTTACTTTTCATCTGTAAGTATTATTACGTTTAAATATTATCAAATAGTGCATTAAATTTGCAAAAAACTAAAAAATATTGTCAATCTAACAGTGTTCCCACTTAATGGTACTAGCTCTACTTTTGGGTATTTTTTAAAGTTGACTGTATAAATGTTTAATTATAAGTCGTTATTATTAACACAGTTTATCCAATAAAAATGGTACTAACCATAAATAACGTGAAATTTATAATTGTAGATGTTTAATTAATTAATGATGGATTACTGTTTGCAAATTCATTTATTCTTTTATTTTCACCATATTTTTTTTATTTAATGTTTTAAATATAATATGTTTAGGCTGTGTTTTATTAATTATACGGAATTTACGATCGTCACTTGTTCCGTAAATATGCATTTTTAATTTGTTACTCTAGCAACATTGTACTAGGAAAGTTAGTGAAGGGACAGCACAAAAACAAATGTCGATAAACATTATAAGTATGTTATTCTTATAATTTATTTTTCAGATTCCCATAAGATGTAATGATTCAGGATGTCTGTATCCGAGCTTGTGGAAATCAAGTGTCGTGGACTCCCTAAACGAGACTAGCACTATTTGCTCCCAGCATTTTGAATGTTATTTTATAAAAGTTGCTTTTTATTCTTTGTTTCTTGTTTTATGTTATCTCCAAAAGATACAGTACAGTGAAACCTGTCCTGCCTGAACCAAAATTCAGACCAGTTATTCATGTGGAAAAAAAATCCTGTTATCCTTTTACCGTCTGTCCAAAGATCGTATGTTACGTGCATAAAAAATACAAGATATCGAAAAAACTTGATATAATAAAACTTGTGGCAAATTTAATCAGCTTTCATTTTGGTTAGAATTGTTATGTCGCTAGGACGCATAGTTTCCGAGATATAGGTGAAAAACCGAATAATGGGACTGATACCTCCCCATTCCCTCCGGCTCAAGGGTTACGGGCAAGGACTTTTAATATGATTACCTCCTAACTAGTCCAAACAAAGTTACGAAGTCAAAAATTGTGTTCCATGCATTTCCCTCTATACCTTTTCTTGAGCATTCGTTTCCGAACCTACATGAAATATCGATAAGTTTATTATTTATTATCGACATGTTCCTCGCACTATCGATGTTTATTTCGAGCTGACGTCATCTCTTTCACGGACAGGTTGTCTATGTATGGGTTTGTACTTGTGTGAGTATAGTTTATGCTGGTGTTTGATAATTTTGTCGTGTGCGTGTGTAGTGACGCTATCGGAAAAATGCATTGGTGTTAACATGATTTGTGTGCGTTGCCTCGTCCCCCGCGCCGAAAACGGCAGACTTTTTTAGATAGAAAAGTGTGCGCGTGTCGTCTCCGGTTGGTTTAATGCTCTAAGGCGACAAGCGGTCGACTGCCCGCCTGTTTCCGGCCAGGCGTCCCTTCACAACATCAACATCAACTGTTTGTACGAGGAGAACCATTTCCGTATTTAAACTGTGAAATTCGGCATTTTCCTGTGATTGTAGATACTGGGTTCCTTAGCAACAAGTGTTCCATACATCCAGAAGTGTTCCGTACGCAAAAAAACGAACTCGGATTTTTAGACAGATTGGACCAGGTTCGATTCCCAGCTGTGTGTGAGGGTTTTTAGGGTTCCGTAGCCAAATGGCAAAAAACGGAACCCTTATAGATTCGTCATGTCTGTCTGTCCGTCCGTATGTCACAGCCACTTTTTTCCGAAACTATAAGAGCTATACTGTTCAAACTTGGTAAGTAGATGTATTCTGTGAACCGCATTAAGATTTTACACAAAAATCTAAAAAAAACATTATTTTTTGGGGGTTTCCCATACTCAGAACTGAAACTCAAAAAAAAAAATTTTCATCAATCCCATACGTGTGTGAACGAGATCTAGTAAGTAGTTTTTTTAATACGTCATAAATCGTAAACCGCAATTTATTTTACGGATCCCTTCATGTACGAGTCCGACTCGCACTTGGCCGCTTTTTTGAAAATATTTGAATGCAGTTTTGTTTCTTTTTAAAAATAAAGGAATATCTCCGTTGAGTAAAATGAGCCAGCTTAAGTATTTAAGGTAGTTTTCCTCCAGGGCCCGACTTATCTTTCCACCCTGTATATTTGAAAGGTCGTCTGTGTGTAGATATTGGAGAAGTCGACTGTACGTATATTATATATGTATGTATGTGTATGTATGTATGTATGATGACTGACCTCGCTCTGTTTGAACTGCTCCTCCGGGTTGAGCATGACGATCCTTATCTTGGTGGGGTCCAACTCCACGGTCTTTCTGATACTCTTCTTGGGCTCTTCACCTTCTGCCGGCTCTTTGCTGTGAGAAATTGTACACGTGTTGTTTGTCTAGCCGTGGGTGACGAGTAGTGACGACCCCCTGGGGGGTCGAGTAGCCTCCCGAAGGGGGTCGCAGCTACTTGTATGTACGTATTGTTAAAGTTAAAGTGATGAAACGATTTGAAAGTTGCAAAATGTAAAGTCATAAGCTATGAACAGCGGAGCGTGGGGGGTCGCGTTAGAGAAACACTGGTGTAACACGCAAAATTAAGAATCTGGCATACACTACCGTCAAAAAGTTTAAGACCAAAAACAATGTTTAGTTTCATAGTTAAAAAAATATTTAAAAAAAACATCAAACTAAATTGGCAATCAATAGCTAATAAAGAACGGCAGATGTGTTGAAAAACATGATTTGGCCACCAGATCATAACCCGATCGAGTTTTTATGGGATGAACTCGACCGTACAGTTCAGCTCTATGGGAAATACTGCAATATGAGTGGAAATCCATTAGCCAAGAAACGCGCTACACAAACTTGTAGAAAGAATGCCAAGAATCTGCTCCGAAGCGAAAAAGCGTGAAACCGTGATCAACTACTCATAGAGACGATTCTACCGAGCCCAAACTCAACGGGGTTACGCGGGTTAAGTACTGAATTCCCATGTCTCCACCCCACTTTCTGTCTCCATCATCAGATCTGCTCGATGGTACCATAATATGAATGGTCATCCAAACTATACTAATACCCAAAATTTCAGCGCAATCGGTTGAGGTTAAAATTCAGTTCCAATATTTGCCCCTCACTAACAAACGAACAGGTCAAGTTACTGATGTGCCGACGGAAAATTTCCTATATTGCGAAATGTTTCTGCAATTTAACATAGGAAAATTTCGGAAATTTTCTCATTTTTGTATGGGAATTGAAACTTTCCATTTCCAACATGGAAATTTACGTACTGAGAAGCATAAAACTGTAATTCTTATACATAGTGTATAAGAGTTATATTTTTATGCTTCTCAGTACGTAAATTTCCTTAATTCCTTGTGGAATATTCTAGACATTTCCGAGAACTTTTCCAACTTTTTGGAAACTTTCCGCAATTTGCATATCACTAGATCAAGTTAAATAAAAGCTTTTATAAATAGCAGCAGTCTTACGTCTTCTTCCGCTTGGCCTTGGGCTGTTCCTTCTTATTGGGCTTCTTCTTCTTCTTGCTGTCTTCTAGCTTGACCAGGCTCTCGTCGGGGAAAACAGTCTCCGTCTTTGGCACGGTCGATCTGGTAACAGCCCGACGTATTGTAGGAAGTTTGTCATCATCATTTCCTTGCCCTTATCCCATTTACTTACGGTCGGCGCAGCATGTGTTTTTCTTCCATACTTCTCTGTCATCCGTCATCTCATCACTCACTTCTTTTCTCTTCATATCGTCTCTCACACAGTCCATCCACCTTTTCCTTGGCCTACCTCGTCTTTTACATCCATCCACATTCATACCTAATACTCTTTTGGTCACATGACTTTCATCCCTCCGCATTACGTGCCCATACCACGCAAGGCGATTGGCTCTCAATTTATCCGCGATAGGTGCTACTTTCAGGCTTCCCCTTACATACATATTTCTTATTCGGTCCATCCTCGTCACACCACACATCCATCTTAACATTCTCATCTCCGTAACATGCAATCTCTTTTCATCCGTCACCTTTAAGGCCCAACATTCTGATCCATACATGACGACAGGTCTCACAATGGTCTTATAGATTTTGCCCTTTAGCCTAGGAGGCATTCTGCCATCGCATATTGTTCCGGAGACCTATCGCCATTTCATCCACCCAGCGCTTATTCGGTTTTTGTAGGAAGTTTGTATGAGATTTAAATTTAATGACGGAAACAGTTTTATCAAACGAGCGAGTTAAGCGAGTTCTCTGCTTGAGCTTGGCCGCAAATGTGAGCGAGCGAAGCGAACGAAGAAGTTCTCTCATCATCATCATCATCATATCAGCCGAAAGACGTCCACTGCTGGACATAGGCCTCCCCCAAAGACTGTCACAATGGCCGGTCCTGCGCCACCAGGTCATCAGTCCACCTCAGTTAGTTCTCTCAGCTTGGCCGAAAATGCGTTCGTATGTCCGGTTGTCCAGCCTTTTTCCTCTACTGGGTCGCATTTCCCAACCAATTTTCGTTAAATTCTGTGAGCAGGTTCGTTAATTAGGGTGAATCGCCAATAACTGGCGACCTTATACTAAAAATTAACTCTATTCGCCTATCGTAGAATTCATTTTAGTATAAGGTGTTAATTACTGCCCACCGTTCAGTAACTGGCAACGTTATACTAAATTGAATTCTGTTTGTAGCAGGACTTGTTCATGTATTACGTCATCGATTTTGACGACCCCCCCCCCCCCCCCCAAATCATCATCCTGTTACTTCCTTGAATGGACCCTCGCCGCCTAATAAAATTACTATCATCATCCAATGGTCAAACCCCCCCCCTATTTAGAAATGATGTAATATATGGACAGCCCCTAGGAGAACTGAGTTCATTTTTATTAGTTCTACAGCTGCCAGAGCCACTAGTTTCATTAATTAAACACTTCTTAAGTCGCTGACTTCGGGGATATTTCAACACACAGAGGCTCTAGTATAAGTTTTATTGATACAATACGTTTTCGAACGCGTTTGCGTTTACAGTCCCCCGCGGCTATAAAATAAATCCTGACACATTGCGCAACTATGAAGTTTCTGAATAATGACAATGTCAACCATAGGAAAAAAATACATATTCAACCTTAGAGGCATGTCTCAGGATTGACTTTATAGCCGCGGGGGACTATAGTATACATTTGTATGGCAACGCGAACAGCGCCTCTGGTGGTAACTATTAGGAACTACGCGTTGACATACAAATTGAAACTAAACGCAAACCCGTTCGAAAACGTATATGTACAGGTCAGGGGTATTAATATATGTTCAGTACCTCGCCTAATGCGAGGAACTGAACGTGCCACACGATCTCGTGGGTCTAATTTACGCTAGTAATGCTGGCATGCTACAAAATATTGAGCTTAACTTACTGATTTCCCGGCGACACGATATTCGCTTCAATTCGGTCTAGTATCCGTCAATGTCCAGTCAAAGTAAAGTCAAGTCTCCCAAGCTGGGCTCCGGGGCCGTGAAGCGCCGTGGGGTCCGCGGGGTAGTGCCGCCAATGCGCGATCCGTCGCGGGCACAAAATCTTCAAATGTCTGAGCCTGTTTTCACCAAAACGACTCGGGCCTTCAGACCACCAAACGAGTTTCCAAGTACTTTTACCAAAACACAAATCAAGGCCTCGGACCAATGTCCACAAAACGAGGAATATTACAAACAAAAAACGGTACACGTTGTTGTGACAGACAAACAGTGTTGCCACCTTGCAAACTAAAATACCACTCCAAACATAAAAAGCGCACCACACGCTCCAGCTTACAGAATAAACGGTCGGGCGGACATTCGGCCCGAACAATATATGTACATAAATAAGGGCATAAATATCTGTACAGAACTCTACTATCAATGTCATAAAGGCGTGTCTAGATATTTATGTCCTTTTTAGGGTTCCGTACTCAAAGAGTAAAACAGGACCCTATTACTAAGACTCCGCTGTCCGTCTGTCTGTCTGTCTGTCTGTCTGTCACCAGGCTGTATCTCACTGATACCGTGATAGTTACAGTTGAAATTTTCACAGATGATGTATTTCTGTTGCCGCTATAACAAATACTAAAAACAGAATAAAATAAATATTTTTATATATAATGGTACGGAACCCATCGTGCGCGAGTTCGACTCGCACTTGGCCGGTTTTTTTTATGTACGTATATTAATACTCCTGACTGTATCGATAAAACTTATACTAGAGCTAAAGATAAATATCTACAACTAGTGTTGAGATATGTGTTTGTAACGCTGTCAAAAGTCACAATGTAACCGATCTTACCTGAACTCCTCAAGCGTAATGTTGTCCTCATAGTCGGAGAAGGAGTCGAACTCCATCTTGAGCGGTTCGGCGGCCGGCTCCGCGGGGCCCGCGGCCGCGGCCGGCAGCTCTATGGTGTCCAGGGCTGAGTCTACCAGCTGCTTCTCATGCTGGAAAGGCTCCTAGCTTAATAGGCTATTCTACAAATTTTTATGGTGTCCAGGGCTGAGTCTACCAGCTGCTTCTCATGCTGGAAAGGCTCCTAGCTTAATAGGCTATTCTACTATGTTTTATGGTGTCCAGGGCTTAGTCTACCAGCTGCTTCTCATGCTGAAAAGGCTCCAAGCTTAAAAGGCTATTCTACTATTTATGATGGTGTCCAGGGCTGAGTCTACCAGCTAATTCTCATGCTGGAAAGGCTCCAAGCGTAATAGGCTATTCTAAAAATTTTTATGGTGTCCAGGGCTGAGTCTACCAGCTGCTTCTCATGCTGGAAAGGCTCCTAGCTTAATAGGCTATTCTACTATTTTTTATGGTGTCCAGGGCTTAGTCTACCAGCTGCTTCTCATGCTGAAAAAGCTCCTAGCTTAATAGGCTATTCTACTATTTTTATGGTGTCCAGGGCTGAGTCTACCAGCTGCTTCTCATGCTGGAAAGGCTCCTAGCTTAATAGGCTATTCTACATTTTTTTATGGTGTCCAGGGCTGAGTCTACCAGCTGCTTCTCATGCTGGAAAGGCTCCTAGCTTAATAGGCTATTCTACAAATTTTTATGGTGTCCAGGGCTGAGTCTACCAGCTGCTTCTCATGCTGGAAAGGCTCCTAGCTTAATAGGCTATTCTACTATTTTTTATGGTGTCCAGGGCTTAATCTACCAGCTGCTTCTCATGCTGAAAAGGCTCTTAGCTTAATAGGCTATTCTACTATTTTTTATGGTGTCCAGGGCTGAGTCTACCAGCTGCTTCTCATGCTGGAAAGGCTCCTAGCTTAATAGGCTATTCTACATTTTTTTATGGTGTCCAGGGCTGAGTCTACCAGCTGCTTCTCATGCTGGAAAGGCTCCTAGCTTAATAGGCTATTCTATCATTTTTTATGGTGTCCAGGGCTGAGTCTACCAGCTGCTTCTCATGCTGGAAAGGCTCCTAGCTTAATAGGCTATTCTACTATTTTTTTGTGGTGTCCAGGGCAGTCTACCAGCTGCTTCTCATGCTGGAAAGGCTCCTAGCTTAATAGGCTATTCTACTATTTTTTATGGTGTCCAGGGCAGAGTCTACCAGCTGCTTCTCATGCTGGAAAGGCTCCTAGCTTAATAGGCTATTCTACTATTTTTTATGGTGTCCAGGGCTGAGTCTACCAGCTAATTCTCATGCTGGAAAGGCTCCAAGCGTAATAGGCTATTCTAAAAAATTTTATGGTGTCCAGGGCTGAGTCTACCAGCTGCTTCTCATGCTGGAAAGGCTCCTAGCTTAATAGGCTATCCTACAAAAAAAAATAGTCTACCAGCTGCTTGTCATACTGGAAAGGCTCCTAGCTTAATAGGCTATTTTACAATTTTTTTTTATATGTTTTAAAATGTTTGTAAAGTTTCGATAGTCAACTAGTAATTGTATTTCCTGATTTTTAGGGTTCCGTACTCAAAGAGTAAAACGGGACCCTATTACTAAGACTCCGCTGTCCGTCCGTCCGTCCGTCCGTCCGTCCGTCTGTCTGTCTGTCACCAGGCTGTATCTCACTGATACCGTGATAGTTCCAGCTAAAATTTTCACAGATGATGTATTTCTGTTGCCGCTATAACAACAAATACTAAAAACACAGAATAAAATAGTTTTTTTATAGATAATGGTACGGAACCCTTCGTGCGCGAGTCCGACTCGCACTTGGCCGGTTTATTTTTGTTGTTTATCGTATTTTTTTTATTTACTGGTACATATATATATGTATTTGTATCGATGTCGCTGATAGAGTTCCAATGTGCGCTGCGAGGTTCAGAAGGAACAGTGCTATAGCTGCCGAGTTTGTTGTTTTTTTAGCACCACCCGGAGGTCACACGTTCCTCAAAATAATATATATTTATGCAAAGAAGAAATGGGTAAAATTTAAACGATAATATTCTCTCGCCAAAAAGGCAGCCGCCATTATCGTGACGTCATAAGAGCAGAAACATAAGAAACGTCAAATGTGCATGTACTTTACAACGAAAACTTGTTTCTGCTAAACTGAAGTCACACGATAAAAATGGCGGTCAGCGTTTTCGATCACGTAATATACAGATAATAAATTTACAATTTTAAAGATTTCTTATGGTAAAAACTGTATAAGAAAATACTTTGATCATTTAATTTTGATAGATGTAAATACCTTATTTCGAATATCACTAAGCACAATATTCTGTTGATCTATACATCTCCCACTGCTGGGCCCAGGCCTCCTCTCATGGATGAGGGAAAGCCGTCAGTAGTCCCCACGCTGCACCATTGCAGGTTCCCTCACGATGTTTTCCTTCACCGGTAAACATCAAACGATATTCCATATTATGTAAGTTCCGGAACTCATTGGTACGAGACTGGGTTTAAGTTTAGTGATTTGGAGGGCCAATTCGGTTACCCTGGTTCTTTTTGAGTATTTGGTAAATACTTCGTTCTACTGACGTGCCGTAGACGACTCACCTCTAAGGTTTTGTAGAAGCCCAGCTTCTTCCCGCTGTTGTCGAAGGCAAGAGTGGTGGTTTCCCTGAGGTTCGGCGTCGCATACTTGCACAACTCGGGGTCTGCGTCAATAGGGAACTGCAACATATTAAGAGTCCGCAGTAAGCTCGATTCTCCATACAAACGTAGTTTTAAGAGCCATTTACACTGGTTAAATCTGCAAAAATTATTAAATTATACATTGAATACCTTGATAACAGTATGAGTTAAGATACTACTCTCTTGGAGAAATTAACTTTATTTGATCTAAACTATGCCCCCTTGCAATTAACGGATATTGTCAAAAACACGTTGTATAGATAAATGAATAGAACTTAAATGCATAGAAAACATCCATGACTCAGTAACAAATATTCATGGTCATCACACAAACAAATGCCCTTACCGGGATTCGAACCCAGGACCCCCGGGTTCGTAGGCAGGGTCACTACCAACTAGGCCAAAGCAGTCGCCGATTGCATTCCGTACTCACCAGAAATAGAACATATTAGAAAAACCGGCCATGTGCGAGTCGGACTCGCGCACGAAGGGTCCCGTACCATTATCTATTAAAAACTATTCTGTGTTTTTAGTATTTGTTGTTATAGCGGCAACAGAAATATATCATACGTGAAAATTTCAGCTGGAACTATCACGGTATCAGTGAGATACAGCCTGGTGACAGACAGACAGACGGATGGACAGCGTAGTCTTAGTAATAGGGTCCCGTTTTACTCTTTGAGTACGGAACCCTAAAAACAGAGATATCCGGAGGACCCCAAACTAGGCTGAGCCTGTATCTTGGGGCCCTGGAGTGCAAATATGTGAAACAGATTTGGTAGAAAAAACATAGAAACAAATTAACAAGCAAAATTTACAATACAATACAAGCAATGGTGAGGTAGGCAAGGAGAAGGACCTCCGTGTCATGATATGATAGTGCCACTAGCCACTTTTTAGGGTTCCGTACTCAAAGAGTAAAACGGGACTCTATTACTAAGTATGTCTGTCACCAGGCTGTATCTCACTGATACCGTGATAGTTCCAGCTGAAATTTTCACAGATGATGTATTTCTGTTGCCGCTATAACAACAAATACTAAAAACACAGAATAAAATAGTTTTTAATAGATAATGGTACGGAACCCTTCGTGCGCGAGTCCGACTCGCACATGGCCGGTTTTTAAACAATGGTAAACAACAGGCGATTTTATCGCTAAAAAGCGACCTCTTCCAGACAACCTGGTGAAAGCTTATGTAGCTATCTGTATTTTTTTTGCATGGTATATAACTAACGTCATATACATCCTTTTGAAGGCAGAATTCACATTATGACAAATACTATGATAATTGATTGAACCAGGCTTTACTTTGCTGAAGTCCATGATAAGTTATGAGAGTAATATTCCTTTGCTATTAGGTGCAAGTCTATTAGCAATGATGAGATGTACCTATTTGCGTATTTTATTTATGCATGTGGTTAATGCCAATACCCACCAATAATGACAAAATCCTGGGTTGGCGGTTGTGGACAGCTTCTTCATAAGTATTGGTCTTGCGAGCAGAGAGGAAAAATAGGCAAATAGGTACATCTCATAATTGCTGCACCTGAGGGGTAATCACGTAACGTTCTGAATGCATGGTACAATTTAACTGTCAATTTTCCATATAAAAAGTGACATTACATTACATACTGCACGTTTTTTAGTGAAATAGCAAAAGAATATTACTCTCGTAAATACTATGGTTCTGATATACTTCCTTTGGTTTGATCACACTGATACACATCTCTTGTCAGCTGTGGGTATTCCCAACTCCAAACAGATTAAATTTAGTAGAGTTAGCCTAGTGTGGTAACTGCTAATACTAGGTAGTATATCTGTGACGACCATGCATATAAGTTTCCGAGTCTCAAAGTCGTGGATATTTTCTTCATACAATGAGCAAGCGAAGCAAACAAAGTCCTCCATTTCAGCTTGGCCCAATATTCTTTCATATGTCGGAATGTCTGGCTGTCCAGCTGTTCTCTCTAGAGTAGTACTACTAGGTCGCATTTTACAACCATTTGTCGTGAAATATTGTGGGTAGGTACCGCCATACTGAAATTGACATTTAATGTCAATTTCAATACATTGTTTGTTTACATAGTTAGCAAACTCCATTGACAGCGACTTACTTAAACTTTAAGGAACCTGGCAATTTAAAAAATATATATATAAAGAATTACTGTCTCAAGAGTTCTACAGCTGACTCATCCACTAGTATTTGAGTATTTGTACCTATTAAATATACCTCTAGTACCCATTACACAAAACTTATTACAATACTATGTAGCTAGTTCGATTTCAAGTGTATGATTGTCCCATATAGGTTATAGATTTTCACGGACCGGGTTTCCTGAACTCAACGTCATATCTGCATGTTAAATTGTACTTAATATCTTACCGGTGCACATCTCATCAGATAGTCGCAGAGCATTGAGTTAGCTTTAAGAAGCTTCTGTTTGAACTGCACTGCTTTACGCAGCAGCCCTGCACACTCATGGCACAACCATGGTGGGAGTCCATCGGATTCTGATACCTATGAACACACACAATATTATACAAATACTCTTTATTGCATAATTCTAATAAAAAATGCAGGTACAAAAGAATAGACAAAGATAGAGGAAGAGGTAAAACAACCGATGATTTTGTCGCTAAAGACAACCTTTAGGTTAAGTTAGGTAGTAAATTAAATGTAAAACTAAGTAGCCTGCACCTACAGATATAAGATTTTGATAAAAGTTAAAGGATACACATTTTTTTTAATGTAAATAAATACACATACCTAACTAAGGTATAAATGTACATACATATAGGTACATATACAATGATATGTATACCATTCTGACTAGAAATAACCTCTGATTGAATTATAAAAATAGGAATAAAATGTACTGAAAGCTACGCTTACTCCGATAAATAATAGTTTTTATATGTTTTATAATTATATCTGTTAGAACTTACGTTTAATCCTGCTAAATCCCAATAATGTGAGACGAAAAGCGAAATACTGAACATACGCTTTTCTGTTGTTAAACAACATCTGCATATAGTTTTTTCAGGTTCAGGGTCTGGTTTGAACTTATCTTCAATTTCAGAAGTATATTCCTCCATGGTTAAACAAAAATATCACGATTCATTGCATTGAGAAACAAATCATTGCAGAGAAAAGCAAAACAATTGGTAAACAATATGGCGTCAGGCGGTGACTTTTACGTTATGTATGGCATTGTATGCACGAGTTTTATCAATACTTTCGTCTTATCGTGTTAAAAAATAGACCTTATCAGAACTGGTGACGATGCATTTTTGCTTAATATTTAAATACACAGGAAAATAACGGTATTTACACATGTAGGTTACACTTTTACAGTAAGCGTTTGGTTAAGTACAAAATGGTGTTATACTCGTAATCTCAACACACAACACTGTCAATATCCAAAAAGCTGATAAACATACACTTCTCTTTTTCTTTCCAGTACACCGGCTCAAAAAGAAAATTCAGTGAGTATCTCAGCTAGTCTTTAAATTTTAATAGTTTTCTGTCTTGCATCACGATTGGTTGGTAACGGTTACGGTCACACTCCAGCAGGGACTGCATAACCGAAAAATACCGGTATTCTATTTTAACGGTATGACGTCATATCGGTTGCCAAATAGCGGTTTCGCTACCGAAATATAAAGGTACCTTTATTTTTTCCGGTACCGTAACCGCTATTTAAAGGTACCGATATATCGACTTTGGCCTGGAGTTGTTGCCAAACCGCCGGCAAAGGCTCTGCTGATTTGTCTTTTTATCTTTAAATGTTTAGTAGCCAATGCTTCCTCTGTAGAGTGCCAGCTGGCTTACTTTTCTCGATAACCTTTATAATACCGGTATTATAAAGGTTACGGTATCGTTTAAAACTAATACCGCTAACCGTTATTTCAAAACGGTTACGGTACCGTTATGTTTGCGCGGTGCGCATAACCTTTACGACATAACGGTACCGTAATGGAATACCGGTTTCATACCGGTATAACCGTAACCGAAATCAGTCCCTGCACTCCAGTCACTTAGGGCGATCATAGCAAACTAAGCAAAGCAAACTAAGAGTAAAAACCATGTAATTTGCCATGACCATAATTGGACTACGAGTAAAATGTCGCAAGTTTCATTGTGACAAATTGTATTGGCATTGGCAATATCGAAACGCAAAATTTGAGTTGCCATACTTTTAACATTACTACTTTACTACTAATGTGGTATATTAGTAGATTGTACAACAAGCGCATAAAACGAGCCATTTAACCTGAAACGTTTATATCCACCCGAGCCACCGGCGAGGGTGGATAGTTAAGTTGAGGGGTTAAATGGCTAATTTATGCCCGAGTTATACACACTGCTTTTCACTTCGATTGCGAGAAAATAACAAATAATTGCAAAATTAAATTAAATAATAGCTCATTCCCGTCACTTAACTTTTTAAAGTTTTTATGTTTAATTTTCGACACGTGATATTAGACTTAGGTTCTTTATACTGCCAAGTCTTTTAATGGTTCATTACGTTTTAAAATAATAATTGACTACTGTTACTGTTTTATCTGGTTTTATGAATTTAGTAATGGAAAACAGGGATTTGAAATTTATTAAAGCAAATCAAATCAAATTACAAGTTTATTCTACTATGTTTTATTGTGTATATCTGTTAGCCCCGATTATCTTAGTTTTTAAAACAATTTTACTTTGTGCACTAGAGCATAAAAGTGGCTATTTGTGCAGCATACATCCAGCACAAAGGCGAACTTTGCGAGCATGAGAAGTGAAAAATAAATTAAACGCTAATTATAATATTTATTTCACAAACAAAATCGCAGTCTACAGGGCACTTGAGTTTCATTACAGAGAAATAATCACTAACAGTATTCACATAAGTCAAAAAAAATGTAGTGTAGGTATTCATCCACACTATTCCTTTTTGTTATGGTCACAAGTTACAAGGTAAATTGGCGGGGCCGAAAGCACGTATAACGGCATATCTGCAAATAAACAAAAATATTTTAAAAATAAAGCTTAAATACTGTACTACCATCAAAATCATTTCTACAGTAACTAACTAACCTGAGGTAGTTTTACAGTTTGTTTTCAAATTATCGAGTGATCCACTGTGGACTCCTGCACCGTTACTGAAACAAATATATATTTATTTAATAAATCAATTCAAATTTCTACCAACGAAAAGCAAAAAAATAATTGAACGATATTTATTTTTAACCCAGGAAGGAAAAAGAGGGGTATTATAAGTTTGACGTGTCTGTGTGTGTCTGTCTGTGGCATCGTAGCTCCTAATCGACTGACGAGATGGTTCTTAGCTACGTTTCAACAAAAGTGGTTCAGCCGTTTTTGAGATATTGAACTTTGAAATGAGAATGTCGGGGTTTTTTTCAACTTTTCTAAGTTGTACTTATTGCAATATTTTAGTTTCGATTAAAAGTTGCGCCAACATGAAGCAACATGCAAATATTATTTAGGTTCATAAATATTCATAATTAACAGTTTATCACAAGACGGCGAGTGAGCTGTGTCGCGGTGAGATAGTCTATCCGTCTTGTGCTAACCGTGTTGCAAAAAAGACTTGTACATCTCGTTTACTATGGCGTCTATCGACTGTCATAGGCGCCGTTCAAACTTATAGTAAACGGGATATACCTATCAACTAACAAGTGAAAAATTAACAATATGAAACCTTTCTAATAAAAAATATCAACTTAAACATTGAATTGAACTAGTAGTGTTAGTAAGCAAATTCTAATTACTGTATATGCGTTGAATTTAAATGGCGTAAATTACATTAAATTATGATATAAAAAACAACAATGCTTCGTCTTATAAGTGGATGTACAGTCGAGGAAATTGAATGTTTAGCACTTTTGGACCTTCATCATCATCATCATTGTCAGCCCATAATCGCCCACTGCTGAGCAGAGGCCTCTCTTCGAGTACGCCACCCATCCCTATCCTGAGCTAATATCTTATCAAGAAGTGACCCGCGAATCCCGCGATTTTCCTAATATCGTCCACCCAGCTTGGTGGACAGTCAGCTTTGGACCTTAATGTCATTCAAATAGAGTTGACATGTGCCAAACCTTCATTGTCTTCGACCGTACGTAACTCACCAGTTTTCAGTGTTAATATTATTCAATGACTTAGACAGTGCACAAGACTGCATCGCAGCCTGCAAATCCGCCAGGGAGCAGGCTTGTCTCGCGCGAGCGATCAAACTATGTTGCAACATGTTTCGGCAGCACTGTTCTTCGTTTATCCTTATTTCCGGCAATTTGTCAGTTTTATTTTGGCACTTGCATGTTTTCCCTCCATTTTCAGCTGTATTTGAATTTTCAACCGTTGATTTTGAATCTTGTGTTAGAGATCTATGTATGTTAGGGTCCGATGCATAATTTTGTTTATATTTGTCAATAAACTGAACAGTTTTGCGGTTTCTCATTGCTGATAGATGATATTGGCCTCTTCGGAAGGCAGCTGAGGACATGTTAGGAGATCTGTTTGGAGACGCATAAGCTGATGCAGATTCACTGGGCTTTTTCATTGCGTCTTTTATTTCGTATTCGGTTGCAATTGCTTCGAACACCTGCGAATTTAAAGTTAAATCTCAAATAGGTACTAAACTTGCAATATACGAGTAATATTAGTAATGTACTAATGTAGTATGAAAACTCCTATAATTCAAAATGTATTCGAGTGAATTCGTTTTCTATTACTAAAATATTCCATTCAATACCTGTTCAGCGACCAAATTTCTAGCGTATGGAGAATCCTTGGGGGGTAGTGCTTCTCTACACAAAGCACAACGTTCAAGTCTCTTCCAGCATGCTGTAGAGAAAATGTAATATTATATACCTATTTTCGATATCCAACTGCGACCTTGTATGCCGAATCACACGTTTTAACCGTACGTCAACTTTATATCCTTAAAATTTCATTATGTACACACAAAACCTCTAAATATATGACTTGCTACGACACACTACTTAAAAAACGCGTCTTTAGTTTACCAGTTCCTAGAGTTTTTTCCAGCTTTGGTAAACGTTTTGGCGATTATATTAGGGTAGCAATATATAACACTTTACTGAAATATTGTAACCTAACGGGCAGCACAAAAAATGAAGCCAAATCACTTATTTTTAAATTTCTTCATTCGTTAAATTATGCCGAGACTGAAGCTATCTTTAATATCTAAGTTAGTCTCTAAGTATAAACTATTCAATGTAAAATATTTTTTCTTACTCCTCCAAATGTAATAAATATCTGTGGTAACTTATTTCTGATGTTTAAAAATTAACTGGTTCTCCACGATACAGGCGTAGCCTAGTGTGGGGACCCCTGGTAACTATGTAAAACTCATTCTGTTTAAATAAATGACTTTTTTACTTTTACTTTTTACTTTACTATTTAATATGTTTATTAAGAAACTGCCATCACAGTTAACCACGCACGTTTGGACTGGTTTGGCAGATAAGTCAAATTATTTGGGCCTGTAATAATGAGTATCATTAAATTGTATGTTTCACAAACCTTCGCAGTACAGATGTGATCTTGCGCAGTTCAACGCTTTAGTAGCTGTAGCGGCGCAGACGCAGCAAGATAATGCCTTCACAACCCCCGCCAGCGCGCGGCGGGACTTCTCGCCGCGTGAGCCTCCACCACAACTCCATAACAGCTAAAATTATCATCATCATAAGCGTATGTACCTTCACTGCCGGTCGGAGATCTACTCATCAATCAGTGAGATTGATTAATTTCACGCAGTCAACCACATGGTTCTGGAATGCCCGACAACAAAGAGGATCTCAAGAATATTACTCACATGGCTACATAACAGAGTACTTACTTGAAGAGGACTAACTAATCTAAACCTATAAACTAATCAACTGTAATATTATTATTTTCTTATGATGCCTTTACCTATATGTAATCGAGTGACCAAAATGTCATACGATAAATGAATTAATTTCACGCTGACTCAACTTTGAATTTCTTCGCAAAGTACGCGAAAATATAAGTTTTCAGGGTGCTGTACCTGGCTAATGCAGTGCTAATGGACAGGTGGGCAGTTTTATTTATTTAAACTTATGGCAAACAGGATGAAACAGTAACAAAAATTAATCAATATAGAGGCTAATCAGCCACTTCGTGGCTTCGTCGCTAAGGGGCGATCAGGTCTTCTGGAGGGCCACCGTCGTATCGTTATGGCATGGTGGTAGGTAGTATGAAGGTGTGAGATGCGGGCTGTTAAGCGAGTATGGAAACGCTGATGGCTGTTCATAATCAAACCTAATTAAAGCCTGACTCTGTGTTTACGGGATTTCCGACGCGGGTGCCACGCCGCCAGTCCACCATTAACCATTAACCCAAGTTGCCTAAATAATGCCAAGGAGACTAATTATTCAGCCTCTGCTCTGAAGTTCGACTATCCATCCACCTATCACATGTTTCTACCTGCTAAACAGTAAAAATTAAATTGCCAACTCAAGGCAGTGAGCGTGTATTGTAAGAGCGTGCGTGTTACTATTCTAGGTGCCTGGAGTCCTGGCAATAGCAATCACAACATTAAATTTATTTCCAAAATTATAATTCGTCAACTAAATCTCGTGTAATAATTAATAATCGTGTAATAATTCGATAGTTTACAAATTACGAGATTGGATTACAATGCCTATTCAATACGAGAGCTACCGCTAACAATTTACGACGACGGGTAGGAAGCCGATTGCCATGAATCTTTGCATGTGAGTATGTGAGTCGTAATACCTATACAGCTGATATAATAAATAATAAAAATATTGAACTTGGGTAGAAACCTCTTGTGTACGAGTGTCCAACTTGCACTTGGCTAATTTATTTTATGTAAGTAGCATTATTTTGCAATGAACCAATAGAAACTTACTTCCGGGTCATCTTTAGGATCAACTCCGCAGTTCCACACGAGTAGAGACACACCGTGCCCTGCGCCGTCTCCTCTGATGAACCCAGCCACTTGACCAACCTTAAAAAATGTAGTTTCATTAACAATAAGGGTCTCCCAAGAGGGCGTCCATTCATTACGTGAAACGTTCAAGGGGGGGGGGAGGGGGTCAAGCTAAATCTCATCTAATCTTACTTTATATATCTTACTAAATCTCACGACATCTCACCAGTGGGGAGGGGAGTCAGAAAGTTTCTAAAAACGCCTCACGTAATTAATGGACGCCCCCAACTAGCATGCTAGTGATTTATTCAGATCTCTTTTCACAAGCTTAGTATGTAAGTTTGTAAATATGTAGCTAGTTTATGTAGGACAACGACAACTTCCAACCTCCTTCAACATTTGCAAACCATTCAGCCACTTGACGTCAAGCTGGAATTTGCAAACCATTCAGCCACTTGACGTCAAGCTGGAATTTGGCATAATTATGTAAAGCTAGCTTCTGCCCGCGACTCCGTCCGCGTGGAACTCGTTTAGATCGTAACTTCCACCCCCCACTTCACCTCCTTAGAGGTTGATTTCTGGGACTCAAATACTATACTAAATTTCGTCTAATAATTCTAATAATTTCCTTCATACAAATTTTAAAACCCTATTAAAAAAAAAACTCCATCCCCATACAAACTGACTCCTTTGAGGATTTTCACAAATCCCTTCTTAGTACCCACTATTACTTACGTTATATAAACTACCTATTGTGAAAAAATCAGCTTTCTAGGTTCAATGGTTTGGGCTGGGCGGTGATTTAATTGAGTGAGTCAGTCAGTAGTCAGGACATTTACGTTATTAAGTATGTATGTAGATTGGTGATAACGCCATATTATGGCACCGCTAATATTACATTCGCCATACCAACTTCATAACTTCATGAGTTAAACCCGTTCAGTTTGGTCTCATTGAAACCCTCTCAATAAATTATTGAAGACTGTGCTATACATTGACTTACTATATTACTACGTATAGACTGGCAACCCAGAACATTTTTCTTGACGTTTTCCAATCAGGCCGCCATCTTAAAAATCAAAGAGTATGTGAACGTGCAGTAGATGCGTCATTTTTCTGAGTTTAGATTTAGATAAAGCCGTAGCGTGATTTACATTATTGATAATACATTCATATAAAAAAAAAACTACTTATTGATTTAAAAACGAATCACATCATCGACATTTGGTATTTGTAATTTCTTTATACTGGATATCTGTATACTTCCCGAGGATGCACTGTGTTGTTTGTGTTGAAGCAATTGGAAATTAAAATGGATGGCGGCTAATTTTTATTATTCTTATTATTGCCAATGGGTTCATATTCGGAGACCATACTCGCTTTGCGGACATTATTTATATAAGAGAATTGGCCTAGGATTAAATAGCAACTGAACGCTGTCAATTCATAAAAACGATTAAATAAATAATAACAAATGGTTGCTGCTAATTTGGAGCTTAAATGCTGATAATTAAAGGTTCAAATAGTCAGTTTATTAAGTTTAATGTTCCATTAGCACGGCTTATACTTAGCTAATAGGGAGAAAATACCATTAGGATTTTGTCACTTCTACATTTTTTAATCTTTGAAATAATGGCCGACAGTATTGCGCGCATCTTATAAATTACAACAAAATTTAATAAATGAATATTATGAAAAATATCCGTGAATTTACCGATGAAAAGTGATTACCGTATTTTTACTATTGTTGTGGTGTTGTTGGTGCAATAGCGCAATGCACAAGAAGGCATTTTTAAAAGTTTTAAGTTAATCTGCTCTCGAAACGACCGCCATCAGTGCTCGCCACAGACTAAACCAACATACGCTCATGAGCGTATGTTGACATGCGCAAACTTATGCTAGGTGATGTCTACTCTAGTAATATAACTCAATGGTGCTATAAAACACAGTCAATAAAAGCCTTAAGAGGAATGCCTATCTGCGATTTTCCCATACAAACGCTCTCGACTGTTTCCTCCCTGATTTTTGAACCTAGAGCAATGATTTTTTTCAAATAAGCTCAACATCATCAATATCTATGTAGCTATGTTTCACTTTTTGGATCTTTTTATTTTTAAAAAACTTACAGCGCCTCAAAAATCGCAAAAACAGCTGAATTGAAATGGCTGCTAAAAAGGCGCAGTATACAAATATAACAACAAATATCCAAAAAATCAAAACATAGCGGCGTATATTATTTCCTCCTCTTGCAGTTTCCAAAATTTTATGATGATTCGTTGCGTTTTAGAGGAGGAAACAGTCGAGAGCGAAACCTCGATTTATGAGTTTTTTGCGTGAGAATTTTAGTTCGAGCTGCAGTTGTCCTTATCGCATAGACAGCTCCCGCCGCCCACAACAGCGCGACAGAAACATCGCGTCAAAAATTTGAGATTTCAAAAGTTGCTCAGCTAGGCATTGCTCTTAACTAAAATATTTTTTGTTTAAACTTATTAAGTTAGTTATACCGGTAAGCCAAGTAAATCCTTTCCGTCCGCCTGAAGAAGGCAGTCTCCGGTTTTCAGTCCAGCCACGTCGGCTCGTGCACCTGGTGTTATTTCACGAACCTGAATACGAACATTACGAACACAATCAACATAAGATAAAAAAAACATGAACTATAAAGATTTTTTTTTGAAATATCTTACTTATATAGAGCAACTCAAAGCTCTCTCACCCACTCCATTAATTGAGATAATGTATCCTACCAAGATCTTTTTAGGGCTCCGTACCTAAAGGGTAAAACGGGACCCTATTACTAAGACTCCGTCATCCGTCGATCTGTCTGTCTGTCCGTCTGTCCATCTGTCACCAGGCTGTATCTCATGAACCGTGATAGTTAGACAACTGAAATTTTCACAGATGATGTATTTATGTTGCCACTATAACAAGAAATACTAAAGAACAGAATAAAGTAAATATTTAAGGAGGCTCGCATACAACAAACGTGTTTTTTTTTCGTTTTTATAGATAGTGGTATGGAAATGGAACCCTTCGTGCGCGAGTCCGACTCGCACTTGGCCAGTTTTATTTAATATTTACAAATGTCTTACCCAGGGATATGGATCCCATAAAGTTCTCGTTAGACGGAAACCAAGTCCTTCGCCCTCATCTTCGGGTAAATTTAGCTGAAACATAAAAAATCTCGTTGGTATGTAGGAGCTTTTGTTTCATTTTTGCATTGTACTTTGATTGACTTTTTTGATTGTTTTTCTATTCATATACTATTTAAACTCTCTAACGATCTTTTTGTGAATCCATGCTATTTGAATTTTATAAAATGACATGTAAATTTTCAAAATGAAATGAATATATCTAATGTAATTAATTACATTTTGCATTTTGTTCAAAATATCATGATAATTGTATGTGTATATCGCCAAAAAATTAGCCGACACCGCCGGGGACCGAAGAGCTGGCAGCTTCCTCGCTCAACGCATTAGTATTGCGATACAGCGGGGAAATGCTGCTAGCATCTTCGGCACCATGCCGCGGGGAGACCCCTTAGTTTAGTAATAAGTAGTTTTATTTATTCTTTTTTTCTGGTTTTTAAGTAGTATTTGTTGTAATAACATTTTGTGATTTTAAGGCATTAAGTAATAAAATTTTATATATATACGTTATTATTCCGACCGATGTTACCTACTTACAAGAACCAAAAAATGTTTCTCCAATATAGGTACTGAAGAAAAATATTAGTTTTATATATTACCGTCAAATCCTCCAACTTTACCCATCCGTCCAATCTTTGCCCAGAAAAGAAATATAACTAAGAATACCAAATTATAACTTAATTTATTACCAAAAAAAAACTCAGATAAATGTACTCTTAGTTATATTTCCTTCCTGGGCAAAGATTGGACGGTAGAGTAAAGTTGGAGGATTTGACAGTATTTGTTTTAAATATATTGACTTGAACATATACAGATATATACTCAGCAAAAAAACATAGGAAAAAGTACATAAAACAAAATGAAACTACATCTAGTTTGAATAATAAAGAAGATCACACAACATGCAAAAAAAAATATCCCACGCAATAATATCATACGCGGATTAAATGTGTTCGATAACACTTCCGCGTATGATGACTTGTGCCCTTAACATAAAATCATAATGCGATGATTTAATAGAAAACACTTTATTTCAAGGCGCTATAGGTTATTTTCGAACAGCATTTTATAAATACTCACCACAACCAGTCTTACTCCTTCGCAATCTTCACTTCCGCTTCCGCTCGGAACGTCATCCATCTTTATTGATCTAACGATGAAAATATGAATAAACAATAGGTGTACTATAAGAAGCTCGAAATAGAAATAAAACAAAAATAAAAAGAAGGAAACAAAAATTAATTTCGTTCATACACGCAGTAACATAAGTAGCAACTCAACTTCAATATTTACAGTCAGCATGAATAAATTCTAGCGCTTTGTTTAAGGGAAAAGGTCGAAAAAGGTACATGTTTGTGATACTGACTGTACATAATTCTGTCTTTTAATCTATTTTCGTAATTATGAGTTATGTGTTTTCTTTGGTGCTCGACATGCCTTCACAAGAAACTGTCGAGACCTCGAATTTACTTTTTTGGGGTTCCGTACCAAAATACTAAAAAAAGGACCTTCATAGTATAGCTCTGTCTGCCTCTCCGTCTGTATCAGCGCTATATATCTCAACTAATGCTACAACTAAATACACAAAATATTTTAAATTAAAAAACAAACATATGCATCGCCTTTTTGGAGGGACTAAAAATTCTAAGTCAAGTAACTTTGTCATTTGGGTCACTATAAAAAAGGCTTAATTTGCACATTTATTTAACAGTTGTTGTATTTTGACTTATAATATAAAATGAAAAAAAAATGCATAATAAATTAAAGTTTGAAATGGTTACATTTCATTTAGATTGATATAAATACTAATGGTAAATATCAAGTAACTATAACACTATCTAGTATTTCCAAACATTTTGTACAGAACCTTCGGTGCGCGAGTTGCACTTGACCGGTTTTTTTGTATAAACAGCGTGAACCGTTCACTATCCACTTAAAATAGCATTGTTAAATAATCAATCCTCATCCTTGTAGCGTTTTTAGGGTTCCGTAGCCAAATGGCAAAAAACGGAACCCTTATAGATTTGTCATGTCTGTCTGTCCGTCCGTATGTCACAGCCATTTTATTCCGATACTATAAGAGCTATACTGTTGAAACTTGGTACTTAAGTAGATGTATTCTGTGAACCGCATTAAGATTTTCACACAAAAATAGAAAAAAAAACATTAAATTTTGGGGGTTTCCCATACTTGAAAATTGAAAATTGAAAGCATTTTATTGAGAGGGTGCTTCTACAGTATTGACGAGATTTTTGTGCGTGATACCTAGGTATAAGAATTAAAAACATGACATGTAATAAGTTAAATGAAATGTAAAAAATTCTAGTTATTAAATTAATAGTATAGTTTTACTGAATTTTATGTATAATAATTTAATTTTAATGTACCTATGACTATGAACATTTAAGTAATTTTAATGTATTTCAAACACAATATTTGTATTGTTTCTGAATAAATAAAAAAAAAAAATACTCAGAACTGAAACTCAAAAAAAAAAATTTCATCAATCCCATACGTGTGGGGTATCTTTGGATAGGTCTTAAAAAATTATATTGAGGTTTCTAATATAATTTTTTTCTAAACTGAATATTTGAATAGTTTGCGCGAGAGACACTTCCAAAGTGGTAAAATGTGTGTCGGTCGTCCCCCTGTAACTTCTAAAATAAGAGAATGATAAAACTAAAAAATATATATGATGTACAATACCATGCAAACTTCTACCTAAAATTGGTTTGAACGAGATCTAGTAATTGGTTTTTTTTAATACGTCATAAATCGTAAACCGCAATTTAATTTACGGAACCCTTCATGTGCGAGTCGGTAGTGCCCTAAAATAAATCTAATCAATGTATGTTTTAAATTACTTTAAATTAACATTTAACTGTTTTCCTTAGAATTTTAACATTCTCGCTAGCACTTATAGGTCCACATTTGAACGTTTTTTTTTTTGTTTACTAATAAAATAACACTCAAATAATTTTAACTTTACATTTATGTAATATTCAATCATTCTAAATATTTCAGCACCCCTACAATAATTTTAAATACCTACCAAGTAACTTACAAGCATACACTTTATTATTCCAAACAGGTTTTAAAAACAATCACAAGAGTTAGTGTTCGGTGAATAAAAACAAAACATAAATTAATTCCTTAAGCACAACATTCAGCGAGCTTTAAGATTCACGAGTACGATTCAACTGTTGACGATAAAAAGTTTATCATGACATAATAGTGTTGCGCGTCCTATCGACATATGGTCGCCAACAATAATCCGGCCTAAGGCTTGCCTATTTGTAAGCTTATGGACGTCTGTAACTCCAGACAAGGCTCATGCGAGTTGCCAACCCTTTATTCATTTGAGGATTCACTGAGATGACAGCAAGAAACTTAATATATCCCCTCTGTCCCTAAATATATATTTTTAATTTGTGCCTTGATAAAAGCATATATCCGGAATACTGGAAAACGACCCGAGTGACACCCGTTCCGAAGGGAGGTTCCGGAACCGACGTAAATGCATTCCGACCTGTAGCGGTTCTATCAACCTTTGCAAAGGTTTTTGAAACAGTGCTACACGCCGCAATATATCCTCAGGTAAGCGCGAGACTGAACGATGCGCAACACGGTTTCCGGCCGGGCCGCAGCACGGAGAGCAATCTGCTGTGCTTCATGAACTACGCGGCGCCAGAGGTGGACCGCCTCGGTGGACAGGTCGATGTTGCCTACCTCGACTTTAGGAAGGCGTTCGATACAGTCGATAACGACATATTGCTTACGAAACTAGCCGCTGTCGGTTTCACACCCCGACTCCTACACTTTTTTGCAAACTACCTCAGTAACCGAAAGCAATATGTCGATTTCAAAGGTTACACTTCTGACAACTATCGGACGCTTTCGGGAGTCAGTCAAGGAAGTAATTTGGGTCCACTTAATTTTACCATTATGATCAACGACCTCCCGGACGTGGTCAAACATTCTAGCTGCCTGCTATTCGCAGATGACATAAAGATCTTTCTAAAAGTGAACAACATCAATGACTGTGAGCGTTTACAAGGTGATTTAGACAGGGTTGTGAATTGGAGTCAGATAAATAAATTGTATTTTAATGTATCTAAATGCAGCGTAATTTCGTACACTAGAGCGCATTCTCCACTGCACCACGCTTACAACTTGGGGGGACCTCCAATCGCACGGGCGTCGTCCGTGCGTGATCTGGGGCTACACGTTGCACCTGACTTGTCTTTCCGAAAGCAAATTATTGAAACATGCAAAAAAGCCTTTCAGAATTTAGGTTTTGTATTAAGACAAACAAATAATTTTTATAATGCCGCTACAGTAAAAGTCCTTTATAACGCACTTGTCAGGAGCAGGTTGGAGTGTGGCGCGATCATATGGAATCCACACGAGACGAAGTACAATCTGATGATCGAAAAGATACAAAACAAATTCACCAGGTATCTATATTTGAAAGAATACGGGGTATATCCATTCTATCCCTTGATGTACCCAACGCTTTTTGTCCTCGGTATGGTCGGCTACACCAAGTTGGAAGTAAGGAGGAACTTAGCATTGGCTACATATGTGTTCAAGGTGTTACGCGGTATGTTACATAACCCCGGCGTGCTAGAGTCGCTGGCGCTAGTGGCTCCGTGCGGGCCGCGGCGGCGCGCACCGCGCTTGCTCGCGCGCCCCGTAGCGCGCACCAACCTGCTCGCTACTGCACCCATTGTCCGAGCCATAACCATACTTAACCAGCTTTCAACTAAAATAGACTTATTTAATTGCACTCTGACTGAGTTTACAAGAGCCGCAAGCAGACAATTATGTTTTTCGTAAATATTTGTATATCGTGACTTTGTAGCTTTAAGTATTGATGTTTTATTTTTTGTGTTAGTCTTAATCTTTTATTGTTGTGTACATATCACGTGTTGGACTAGTCTGTAAGCGATATGTATATTTATACTACTAAATAAATAAAAATAAATAAACTACTTAAATATACTTTTATTACATTTTAGTTTATTTACTCCTTAGTTGAATATATATATATATTTTTTTTAATAAATTACCTTTCCAGGATAAAAATAGTATTTCCTTAAATTAATTACCCGAGTTTGAGTGTTATATATGAAATAAGTGAGTTTCAGTAAGCCCCCAGGGCTTAGGGTCAGGAAGTACTGTGCCGTAATATGGAAAGAGTTTTTCGATAAACGGTCCCAAGAAAAAGGTATCTGGTACAGGACTACGAGTATCCAGCCCGAGCCGTTACAGTCTCCTTGGATAACCCAGTGTTCGCTTTCTCGGCAAGATGTTTTAATAGCTTTGAGACTCCGCTCTGGACATGTTCCAACTAATAAATTTAAGTTCCTTATGGGAAAAGTTACCATCCCTTACTGTGGTGACTGGTGACTGCGGGGTAGTAGAGGACGAATACCACATCTTAATGGAATGTGTATGGGGGAAGTCCCTTCCTTCTACCTACCACACCGGATTTTGTAACGCGGCACTGGCTGATCCTGAGTCAGCGCAAGCGATAACATTTTATAAGTCCTACAAGTTGTGTATATATGTAGATAGCTGTATCTCCACTAGAGGACGTATGGAGCGACATTCTCGTTTAATGGCTAAACTCCTTAAATTAAGATAAAAAAAACCGGTCAAGTACGAGTCTGACTCGCGCACCGAGGGTTCCGTACAAACATTCATACACCTTACCCGTCATGTCAGGACCCCATTCATTCTTGAAAAATCTTAAACAGCTCATAGTAGAAGTTACCGTTGCAAAGCGCCTTCTGCATTTTGGTACTAACAACTTACAATACATTAGTAGGTATGTTTGTTTATCAGCGATAACTTTTCATCACGCGTACCGATTCCGATTTTTTTTTATTTGAAAGAAGGGACTTTAACGATAATCTGATAGGAATTTAAAGGTATAAAATTTCACACAAAAGTAAGTAAATAACAAATTTATTTAAGAAATTATTTTTATTAAATAAAATAAAATAAGCTAGATAGATATATTGTTTTAATTTTTCTGTATTATTTATGTTACTCTTAATCATATGTAATTATTTCAGAATTTTCGCTTCGTAATCTTAAGAGATAAGGGGGGAGGGTGGTGGTATTTTTTTCTACATTATACTTTATAAATCAAAATTTAAAAAATTAGAAAACAAAATGGTTTTAGAAAGTGCAACTCAAGTTCTTTCAATTTGGTTTAAATAGTAATTATGAACGTTAAACCATGGCATATACAAAAGCGAACCGGAGCTGCAAAAAGAAAATTAAGAAAAGCGTATTCTCAATGTGAAACTCGCTGTAATATCGACACTATATCTACTTCTAAGCAGCTACTGTAATAATTAAATTCTAATCTACAGACAGTATTACTCTTTAAGCTGATACTTATTCTAATATTATGCCTCAGTTCAGCGAATAGCTTCATAATAGTGTACAAGAAGAACGACAGCTGTATAAATTGGGGACGCCATTAAAACATAACCTATGAATTTTATTTCATAATACAGTCAATATTTTATTGTTTAACTTTGTACATTTCTTTAGAATAAGTAACTTAGACACAATACAATTGGTTCATTTTTCAGTAGAGAAGTATTGTGCGTACAAATATCGCGGTTTTAGGTCTAATAAAAACTAGTTGGTAGGATATTTTTATTGTTTATCTCTATTATTATCTATTATTTCGAGGGCGCGTGAGTTTATTGCTATTAATTGATATACATATTCACGGAAAAGTAGGAGCCGCAAGCAAAATGTCGACAGAGAATAGAAATATGGGTACTTACCTTAACATTCTACAAAAATCACATCACAATTTATACAATGGCCGGCCACAATTCAATAATTCTATAAAGTAACTTAGAAGTTTTCACTGTGCAAAAAATAATTCTTATATCCAGATTTATACCAGCCTGAGCCTGTATTATAAGAATAAAATGGTCAAATCGTAGAATTGTAGCTGTATAATGGAATTTTATTAAACCCTAAGTCAGCTTCTTATTTGGCGTATACAGCTATAATACAGCTGTTAACCAGCTGTATTTACACTTGAAGCTGTATAATTTGGGGCCCCTTTAGGATGTTTAAGGGCTGTATAGCCGCTATACAGTCCCTATGCAGCCAAGTTATACAGCCTAAAGTAAAAAAAAAAATGTATAGTACAGCCTTTATACAGATATAAATGTTACTTGGGTAGTGGATATGCAATATTTATTGATATTGCATATTCAATAAATAAGATGCAGAACATAACTAATAGTAGTTTATGCAATCGTTATATAATGGATGCTTTTTAAGTCGAGTATATGTACTCGACTTAAAAAGCATGGTATGCCACGTTTAGGCCACGAAGCTTGCTGAGACTTAAAAAGCTAATTATATAACTATTGTATACAATACTTTTTCTACGAGTCAACGGAAATAATAATTTATTAAACAAACTTGGTATCTATTGAAAATCACCCTGCTGAAATGACAACTGAATAACATTAATTGTAAGCATTTACTAACATGATTGACCCAAGTTGGTCGTTGAATAAATAAATTGAAAATTGAAATTGAATTGAAATTGAAATGAAGCCATAGCTTAGTAATTTTGCGCGTTGAAGTCTTCACAGTTATCTTATACAGCTCCTGGATTCATAAGATGACTGCTGGCGGTTATCTTATGAAACCATACGAGCTCCGTGACGAGCTCGTGGAGCTCCAGGATTAAAAAGTATGTGATCTTAGTTTCGTGTACGAAATCTTAATTCAAAGATTAAAGTCGACGAGTAGAAAAAGTATCCCTCGACATTTAACTTTCTTAATAAAACCACTACCCTTCCTATTAAAACAGAGTAATATAGAGAAAGAAGTCTACCGTTCTGTCACGCTAACTATGACGGATATATTATGTGAAAGTTGTCAACCCCGGTATAATAACTTCATCTTCAAAAAAATTGCATCGAAACGATGTTTTAAAGCATGGTTTTTTTTAAATTGTGTTTTATTATTTACTAGCTTCTGCCCGTGACTCGTTTATATCGTAGCTCCATACAAACTTCCCCCATTTCACCCTCTTAGGAGCTGATTTTCGGGATAAAATCCTCTGCGCAGGCTCGTTCACAATTACAATGTACATTTTAATCACATAGATATATTTGGCTTTAGTATTAGTTCATACAAAAAACAAATAACAGATGTACTCAAAAACAATACAAACTAACTGAAACACTTTGATGTTGTTTAAGCACTTAGTTTAACCATATTAACTTACATACTCAATTATCGCTCTTAATGTCACCGGGCATGTGTTTTTATTTTATTATTTTTCTTTCTCTTTTTATATTTTGTTAGTATTTAACCCCCCGGATTCACAACACTTCAGGGGCTGCACCCCTGACTTACTCTGCATGATGATGTAATATAAAATAAGTAATAAGTGGTGAACGGTGTTGGCCACACATATTGTATTTATTTTTAAGGCTAATAATTTAAGACTCACTTGTAGTGGCTGTTTGTTTACCTAAATAAAAAAAAAAAAAAAAAAAAAAAAACTATCTAATCTCTTTACCAAATTTCATCTTAATCGATTCTGCGGTTTAAGTGTGAAGACGTAACAGACAGACTGACATACACACTGTCGTTTTTATAATATTAGTATGGATTTGAACCCTACTATCCTAATAATACAATAAATGAGAAAGTTTGAATGATTGGATTATTGGATGTTTATTACTCAATCACGGATAGGATAGTTTTTATCTCGGGTCAACGCAGACTAAGTCGCGGGGCCTTATTTACCCCCATGGGACTTATGGGTCTCATGGGACTCATTACCTACTGGAGACAACATTTATATCGATATACGCCACGCCACAGCACTATAATCAAACCAGTTATCCTTGCGTCACGGTCGCCATCTGACCTACGATACAATGTAGGTTACAAGACCTTTCACTATCAATTGATGAGGTAAGATACAGCGTCACATAAGTACGCACCTGTTAATCCTACAATAATACCGGGATTTGAAACACTTTGAAACCAGGGTCGTCGGCTTCATACTTAGCCTTAGTAGGTATTAGACCCCTAGGCTACGAGTATAATGTATCACGATTATACAAGTATATAATTTATAAGCTTCCCATTTCGCGGATATAAGCTAACTAAGCAAGTAGTGTCGAAATATTTTCATAGTAGTTTAAGTGCTGGTATTCATAACGCTAACTTAAAAGTCGCGCTAGATTGACCAGTGTAAGGCGGGTCTCCAATTCCCTTCGCGACCGTAGTTCTTAAGAATCTCAGGGTGAAAATATACTATAGTATCCGCAGAATTAAGTGGCGAGCAGGGTTATAAAATATTAGAATCATGCTATTATTACGCACAAAAAGGTTACACCTACAAGCGTGAGACAGGCCGTAAATAACGTTGCTGTTAATTACAATGACTGACAATAGTAATATTAATTACCGACCCACTCGTGTAATTTATATTTTAAACAAACAAAGGCTGACCCATATTTGATAAATGCGAAATACCCGTGCCTATCTACTCTATCTTTGCTTAGCCTAAAGGTCGACAGGTGGTTGCAGTTTTTTTCGGTACAGTATCTTCCGAGGATGCACTGTGATTCTGATTAGAGTGTGGGGCCTGTTTTTAACTGACCTCAAAATAAAGGAGGAGGTTTGTTCGGTCTTTTTACTACGTTCAGAAATCTATCGTTAATTTAATTAAAATAATATCATATCATGTGTCAAGTCAGTCAATTAAGTCATGTCGATATAAAAATACGTTTTCTTGCATAAAAAATCAAAATAAATCACCAATAGCGTGAACATGAACCTAACGGAACCGGATTTTTAAGAAATCTAGTGACCTAAATGTATCTGCTTTATCTGCTCACCATCAGGCAGGTAGATCGTATGCTTATTTGCCACCGTCGTAGTATTAAATCTATCTACCTTTATCTGGAATAGAGTTTTCTTTCAAATTTAAATGCCTAATATTTCTGTTTAGCCCAATGGTTGAAGGCCTCATGACATTTGTGCTTTTTTCTTAAATTAGTTTAAAATAAATAAAAACCAGCCAAGTGCGAGTTGGACTCGCGCACGAAGGGTTCCGTACCATTATCTATAAAAACGGCAAAAAAAATGTTGTATGGGAGCCCCCCTAAAAAAATATTTTATTTTGTTTTTAGTATTTGTTGTTATAGCGGCAACAGGAATACATAATTTGTGAAAATGTCAACACTCTATTAGCTATCACGGTTCTTGAGATACAGCCTGGTGACAGACAGACGGACGGACGGACGGACGGACGGACAGCGAAGTCTTAGTAATAGGGTCCCGTTTAACTCTTTGAGTACGGAACCCTAAAAAGGTGGTTTATTGGAATATGTATTTGATTTGAGTACTTTAATTGTACTTTCACAACTCACCACTACAAAAAATTACTAACAACTGAGAAAAGTTAAAAAAAACCCGACATTTTCATTTCAAAGTTCAATAGCTCAAAAACGGCTGAACCGATTTTGATGAAACGTAACTAAGAACCATCTCGATCACGTCAGCTTTTGGATAAAATAAGTTTCTGTCAAAAATTTAATTTTTGGTACAAACTATTATTGCCGACTGTACTTTTCTGTATACCATCATCAACTACTCATTGAGACGATTCTAACGAGCCCCAACTCAACGGGGTTACGTCAGTTAAATACTGATTTCCCATGGCCACCTTCTGTCTCCATCTTCAGATAAGCTCGATGGTACCATAATATTGAATTGTCATTCAAACTATACTAATACGCAAAATTTCAGCTCAATCGGATAACGGCAAGTGACTGAAAAATGGATTGCAATTTTTGACGGACAACTTACATACATAGTTACTTACAAACTTACACCTACGAACAAGTCAAGTTAGTATAAAGCTTGTAAAAAAACCAAATTCAAATCGGTCCATTCGTTTAGGCGCTACGATGCCACAGACAAACACACAGACAGACAGACAGACACGTCAAACTATTATAACACCCCTCTTTTTGCGTCGGGGGTTAAAAATACGAGGTCGCACCCGCACACCACGCAAGTGACGCAAGTCTTTATCTCGGTGGCAACGGTGACAAACTTGAGTTCAAGTCAGTAACGGTGAATGTGTTAGTAATATTCTCCACTTATAATAAATCTCTAAATTAAAAAAAGAATCAGCCAGTTTGAAACTAAACTTTCTGCGGTTCGAATGTTCTCAGCATCCCATGGACGGAAAAATATGAAACATTTTATATAGGTACATTATTATTCCAGCTGCAACTTAGGATAGTTTTTATCCGACTGCGACAGTTAATTTATTTTCCGTAATATACGACTTCATTTAATTTTTCATTTATTATTCTTAAAGTATATCGCCGCCACATCTGTCAGCTAAAAGAAACGTCAAAATCACAGACTAATAAGCAATACTACGGACAAAATGGCGGAATTTCTTTGCCTTTCTTTCGCCTATTAATAATTTTAATCCCGTCTACGATATACATTGACGAGACACATAGGTACCAAAAGCAAATATAAAATTAATCGATTTTGATATGCGAACTTATATGCGCAAATGTCGAATTAAGGCGTAATTTCTACAAATGTATTAACAAATTCGAACAATATAAACTTGGTTTTTTTGAATGGCACGCGCGCGCGCTCTTTGCGTATTCAGCCAAACCACGAAAACTGAAACTCGAAGTTCGTATAATCTGCATTCCTGTCATTTGTTAGTGCGATAGAGATAGAGATACCCGAATATTTTCGAATTCCGAAGTTCGTGGTTTAAAAGAAAATACGGATGTCGGATAGATCTAAATTAATATTTTATGTGTGAATATGGTTAAAATTATTTGGAAATACTATTGTTGTTATTGTTTTAGTATATTTGACTAGCTTTAAGTTTACGTCCGAAATGGGCAAGCTGTTGGACTTTATTTTACCCAAAACAACTAAATGTACACAGTTCTGACAATAAAGAAATCATATTTTATCTTATCTTATCGAAAATAGGGATGTAGACACTAAACAAAATAATCATAATGTTGTATTATCTCGAAAAAAAAACAACGCAAAATGCTATACTCGTATAGGTAATCACTAAGTTATAAGTGTATAAAGTTTTAAGAGGGGTTTGTTGCGTCTCTTTTCCGCAAAACGCACCTTTATAATGAAACGATTGTTTTGTACTATGACGCTCGAGGATCGTGACGTCACGGTCCCTGATCGTTTTCTCACTCTAACAAGCGACATTAAAACGGTTGTAGCTTCGTAATTTTTTGAGATATTTGAATGAGTTTTTCGTTTCTTCTTTCTTTTAAAGTGAGTCTACAGCTACAACTCTATTTGGAAGACAAGCGGAAAGAACCCATACTATCCATACTAATAATCCATACTTCCATATTAATATTATAAATGCGAAAGTGTGTCTGTCTGTCTGTTACCTCTTCACGCCTAAACCGCTGAACCGATTTAGATGAAATTTGGTATACAGATAGTTTGAGCCCCGCGGAAGGACAAAGGGTAGTTTTTATATCTGAGGGGCTGAAATTGGGGGTGGAAATTTGTATGGAGCTACTTAAATCGCAGCACCGATTTAGATGAAATTTGGTATATTAATAGTTTGAGTCCCGGGGAAGGACATATAATAGGTTTTATCCCGGAAATCATCCCCTAAGGGAGTGAAAAGGGGGGAGGGGGGTGAAAATTTGGATGTAATCTATTTTGATGAAATTTGGTGTAGATATAGGTTAAGTCCTGGGAAAGGACATGGGATAGTTTTTACCTCAGAAATCACCCCCCAAGGGGGTGAAATTAGGGGTGAAAATTCGGATGGAACCCATTTTAATACAATTTGGTATAGAGATAGCTTGAGTCCTGGGAAAGGACATAGGATAGTTTTAGTTCTGGAAATCACTCCCTAAGGGGGTGAAATGGGGGGTGAAAATTTGGATGAATCCCGTTTAGATGAAATTTGATATAAAGGTCGTTTGAGTCCCGAAGAATGATATTAGATAGTTTTTATCCCGAAAATCATTCCCTAAGGGTATGAAATAGGGGGTGAAAGTTTGGATAAAATCCATGTACCTAGATGAAATTTGGTATAGAGATAATTTGAGACCTTTCGAAGGATATAGAATAGTTTTTGCCTCGGAAATCATCCCTTAAGATGGTAAGTAGAAGTTTGTTTGCATTATATTTTCTAAGTATAAGTTCTACGCGGACGAAGTCGCGGGCAACAGCTAGTTTGAAATAAATTAGGACAAGTCTTATTCTTAATTGCATGATTCTTATGATACAATTTGTCGGTAGTTATACTTTTGGTAGAAATGTATTAGTTCTAATGGTAGCATTATTCCTCTGTCAATGCCAAACAAATTTTGCTATCTGTGGAGACAGGACGAACTTATTAGAAAAAAAAACTGGCTTTCGCACTAGGTTTCATTGCGTTACGAAAAACAACTAATTTAATTAAGATTGTTGTATTAAACCATTGCTAATACGATGGAAGAATTGATTGCGTGCCGTGTGTGTTTGATTACAGACGTTAAACTTTTCGATATGTTTAAATACAAGCTTGCAGAACCATATCAAATTATAACTGGAACAGAGGTTAGCATTTCTATGTTTTTCTCCATGGTAAAACGTGCATTTGAATATTTAAGATACTCAATTTGATCTATAAAGAATAAGCTGCAGTTTTAACTATATTAATTACAACAAATCGGTTTGATTACATTGAAAAACGATCTAGTTATATGAAGTTAGTAAATTTCTCAAAATGTTCTAGATATCAGCGGATGGCCTCCCTTTACATATGTGCAGTATTTGTGCCGCCTTACTCAAGAAATCTGTAACATTTAAAAGTAAATGTCACAATGCTCAACACATATTGAAGTTTTCTTTGATGCAGCAACAGATAGTATGTATACATTTTTCCTTTACATGTTCTCGTACTGGTGTAGCACTCTGATTGTGAGACCAAGATAGATGGGGCATTACAAACAGACTAGTGAAGTTAGTTTTTAACCATGCACAGTAAGTCAGCATGCCCATTACATGCACACAGTCATTGTCAGATAATTAAGAACATGATTTTTTCCCCATACAGTTGCATACAAATATGACTTCAAATTTGATGATAATTTATAATGTGTTTGGCCAATTTTATTTCTGACTATATGTAGGTGTATAAATAAGATTTAATTTAGTTTATATAAAAGTTCTGTAAAAGTTGTGCTTAAAAAAATATGGATGGTCAAATGGTCAAGTGACAAGTTCATACTGTAATTAGGAACAATATTTGATCGTCTGTATTTTTTAAAGTCTAAATTTTACAGAAGCTGTATGTGCACTATATAAAATACTGCTTAAACACGGTTACATCCGTATAGTCAGAAACAAATTTAATCAAACACATCTTAAATTATCATCAAATTAAAAAAGTCATATTTGTATGCAACTGTATGGGGAAAAAATCGTGTTCTTAATTATCTGGCCATGACTGTAAGTATACAAACTCTGCAAAAATTCCATTTATTATCAAGTTGTTTCTATTCATGTTAATTTAGAAGAAAGACAATACATTTATTAACATCTTCACCTTGCAATTGAACACAGCAGTATATGAAGCGCAACAATGCTAAAAAGGACCCACTCAGCAAGAGGCCACGACCCTGGCCCTCTGTGGAGACCTGTCTTAACACTATGAATGATGACACACTAAGAAGATTTGTATAAAAATATACATAACTAAACAAAACAAACATTATAACTGGCAACACCTGTTGACTTCCAAAGTTATGCAATTTTACTGCCAGTTATTCTTTTGCAGCAACTCATACTCGTAATTACAATTACCATCCAAAAACAAGTTTTATTGCCAATGTGTCACATATGCAGTTACAGTGTTTAACCCTTTTCCAGGCATAGTACGATTTATCGACCACATACATGTCATTACAATTTCAATCTTAGTTCTCAGATTTAAGGTTAAAATTAGACTGCACTTTCTTAAAAAGTGACTCATCTTGAAATAAATAACCAAAACGTAACTATTTTGAATATATATTTTGTTTTTAGCAAAGCCTTCTAGATAGATGCGGCCTGGAAAAGGGTTAATTAATTTAATGTGAAAGTTACCACAATTTAAGTAGGAGTTATATTTCAATTTCTCAACTGTCTTAAACATCATTACTTAAACTAATGAATACAATTTTTTTAGCTAACCACAGCCTACTTAAGGACCATAGACCGTCACCTACACTCCCTCAGCCTCCCGCTCACCACTACCACCATAGACAACACCATAGAGCTCACATATGAAATAAAGGAAGAGACATACAACACAGACGTTGAAACCATAGACAACGACAATATTTCACTCAAATACGAATCTGATGAGGAACCGTTGGCCAAGAAAGTAAAAAAGAAAAGAAAAAAGAAAGACATCAAACTTGAAAGCGAGATTAAGTTTGAAAACGAAATAGAAAACGAGTTTTGTAATGTCGTAAATGAAAATTTGTGTGACGATATTGTTGTTAATGGAAACAATAAAGTTATGGATGAGATCAATGATTTGGAAGGCCTGAATGATATACAAGTGATTGTGTTAAGTAAGGAACAGCAGATAGAAGAGGTCTTGTTACGGAAGAATTCATTTAACTATTTGAATTCATTCTACAAATGCGATAAATGTTATAAAGGGTTTATAACAGATTCTACATTTAAGAATCATATGGCTAGACATGCTCTGGTAAGTAGGGTTTTTACTTTGATAGCTTCTATGGCACTAGCCAATAATATTCCTTTTCACACCTTTTATTCAGAAATATATTAATGGGGGGGGGGGGGGGGGGGGTCTTATATTGAATCTTAAGTGAAGGGAAAGATTCTGCAATAGAATCCTGAGCGTAGCGTCATTGGCATGAAGCATTTACGCAATGTGCCAATTGAACACAAATCGTAATAAAACAATCGATTGTAATTTCACCATAATCAATTAAAACAATTTATTTATTTTTCCTTATAGTTGGTGTGAAAAGTTGTATGTGTGTCACTCAAGAGCAAAATTATTTTCGTCATGGGTGCTAATGCTTGAATCCTTTGCTTCACTCTGGATTCAAATACAAATATTTGGTTTCCATAAAAATGTAGTACAAAAGTACCGCCCTCGCCGTAAATACATAATTCTGCTCCCTTAAGACACAAATAACTATTTCTGAATAGGAGAAAAGAAGAAGCACTTATGTGAAAATAGTCGTTCTTGCCTTCGGCGCGGGCGCTGGATCTGTTGTCTTTTGTCATAGATCCACACTTTTTGTTCCTTTCTCTAAGAGCTTCTCTGATACAGTTGAGCGGGCCTCACTCGTGCGAGGTGTGCCTCACGCGTTGGCCGACGGCGCGGGCGCTGGATCTGTTGTCTTTTGTCATAGATCCACACTTTTTGTTCCTTTCTCTAAGAGCTTCTCTGATACAGTTGAGCGGGCCTCACTCGTGCGAGGTGTGCCTCACGCGTTGGCCGATGGCGCGGGCGCTGGATCTGTTGTCTTTTGTCATAGATCCACACTTTTTGTTCCTTTCTCTAAGAGCTTCTCTGATACAGTTGAGCGGGCCTCATTTGTGCGAGGTGTGCCTCACGCGCTGGCCGACGGCGCGGGCGCTGGATCTGTTGTCTTTTGTCATAGATCCACATGTTTTGTTCCTTTCTCTAAGAGCTTCTCTGATACAGTTGAGCGGGCCTCACTCGTGCGAGGTGTGCCTCACGCGCTGGCCGACGGCGCGGGCGCTGGATCTGTTGTCTTTTGTCATAGATCCACATGTTTTGTTCCTTTCTCTAAGAGCTTCTCTGATACAGTTGAGCGGGCCTCACTCGTGCGAGGTGTGCCTCACGCGCTGGCCGACGGCGCGGGCGCTGGATCTGTTGTCTTTTGTCATAGATCCACATTTTTTGTTCCTTTCTCTAAGAGCTTCTCTGATACAGTTGAGCGGGCCTCACTCGTGCGAGATGTGCCTCACGCGCTGGCCGACGGCGCGGGCGCTGAATCTGTTGTCTTTTGTCATAGATCCACATGTTTTGTTCCTTTCTCTAAGAGCTTCTCTGATACAGTTGAGCGGGCCTCACTCGTGCGAGGTGTGCCTCACGCGTTGGCCGACGGCGCGGGCGCTGGATCTGTTGTCTTTTGTCATAGATCCACATGTTTTGTTCCTTTCTCTAAGAGCTTCTCTGATACAGTTGAGCGGGCCTCACTCGTGCGAGGTGTGCCTCACGCGCTGGCCGACGGCGCGGGCGCTGGATCTGTTGTCTTTTGTCATAGATCCACATTTTTTGTTCCTTTCTCTAAGAGCTTCTCTGATACAGTTGAGCGGGCCTCACTCGTGCGAGGTGTGCCTCACGCGTTGGCCGACGGCGCGGGCGCTGGATCTGTTGTCTTTTGTCATAGATCCGCACTTTTTGTTCCTTTCTCTAAGAGCTTCTCTGATACAGTTGAGCGGGCCTCATTCGTGCGAGGTGTGCCTCACGCGTTGGCCGACGGCGCGGGCGCTGGATCGGTTGTCTTTTGTCATAGATCCGCACTTTTTGTTCCTTTCTCTAAGAGCTTCTCTGATACAGTTGAGCGGGCCTCACTCGTGCGAAGTGTGCCTCACGCGCAGGCCGACGGCGCGGGCGCTGGATCTGTTGTCTTTTGTCATAGATCCACATGTTTTGTTCCTTTCTCTAAGAGCTTCTCTGATACAGTTGAGCGGGCCTCGCTCGTGCGAGGTGTGCCTCACGCGCTGGCCGACGGCGCGGGCGCTGGATCTGTTGTCTTTTGTCATAGATCCACATGTGTTGTTCCTTTCTCTAAGAGCTTCTCTGATACAGTTGAGCGGGCCTCACTCGTGCGAGGTGTGCCTCACGCGTTGGCCGACGGCGCGGGCGCTGGATCTGTTGTCTTTTGTCATAGATCCACACTTTTTGTTCCTTTCTCTAAGAGCTTCTCTGATACAGTTGAGCGGGCCTCACTCGTGCGAGGTGTGCCTCACGCGCTGGCCGACGGCGCGGGCGCTGCGCGCGCACGCCACCACCAGCCACGAGCGGAAGTACCTGTGCCGGAAGTGCGACCACGTCGCCAAGTCCAGGTGGGTACAGATTACTGCCAGTGCTAAACACGCGCAGCGCGAGTGCTCATGACTAAGGACCGCGATTCTTGAGTCTACACCCCTCATGTTAAAATTGATAAAGTAGTGTTGCTAAATGGATATTAAAACATCATATTATTCTAATAAAGTATAAATTAAAAAATATAATTAAATTCATAAAAAAAACCTTGAAAGTTTAGAAAAAATATGCATTCTTTTTATTGTCCAAGAGTAAATTTAAAGCTATAAAATTGCGTAACAACTATGTACCTAAACGCAGTATTTCGCGACCCAAACAGCAATTTACTTGATTTTCCATACAACGATTAGTGCAAATAACAGTTGTGACGTCATACCCGTGTGTCAATTAGTATGAAGCGTTTCGGCTGCCGCCAGCGAGGTCAAACTTTGTCTCAAATTTTTGGGTATTTATGTTCTTTAATTATAGTTGCTCCCATACAAATATTTGTTCCTCTCCAAAAACTGGTTCGAATGGCATCGTAAAAAATATTAGTCTTCACCCCTATTGTTTGAATTGGACATACTATGTATTAGTAACTAGTAGTGACCGACCGAAACATGTTATTTTGCCGAAACCGAAACCGAAGGTTCGGTTTCATTGTAGTTTCGGCCGAAACCGAACCTTTTATTTAAAAAAAAAAAAGTCCTTAAAAAGTCGAAAAAATTTTAGTAAGCCCGTTTTTTTCTAAAATGAATATCTCGCCGACCTATAATTACATTACGGAACAAACACAACACGTATTGACACGTCTACACGAGCAAAGCGCACTGATTTAGGTAGTTGCCGGCGGAGTCAGGCGAGCGACGCCATATTGCCAGCCGTGCCGAGCGCGCCCGACGTTAGCCGAGCGCGACCCGAAGGTACGATGTTGTAAGTTACGGCGCGGCCGAAGGGTTCGGCCGTTTTTGGCTGAAACCGAAACTCGGGCCGAAACTTGATTTTTTGGCCGAAACTGGCCGAAACCGAAACCGAAATTTCGGTCGGACACTAGTAACTAGGTGATTCTCCGGCGTTTGAAACGCTCGGTTCTTAAGGCGACGTGAGCTCCGAAAACGGATTTTAAAAAAATCCTATTAGCTCTTGTTTGGATTAAAATACGGCTGCCCTAAATTTTTCCCTTTCTCGTGGGACAACAGCTATTCAAATCCTGAGTTTTTGACTTTTGCTCGATAGAAAAATATCACGAACATAGGTCTAAAAGTCTAAACTACACTTTAAAAAAATCTAACAAATTATGCACAACAGCTATATATTAAAATTGGTTCTAAAAATCGTCAATATCATGTTTGAGGGAATTCAGCTATTACTTTTATATTTATTTAAACGCCCAAAAAAATTAAATTAAAAAACATGATATCTGCGCTTCCGAACACGCACTTCCATCTCGCTCACGCTTATGCTCAGTGAGAGGGAGAGAAGACCACGAGCCTACGTCGGTTGCCTTAAGTCATTATAGAATAGAAATTAATTTATTGCAAGCCAAAATATCACCCCACGATTATTGCCGTAAAAGTCAACACGGCGGAATTTCGATCAAATAAAACTGAAACATTATTGCTACACATTGTTAACAAAAGTTAAATCTGATCAATTATTTTGACAATATTTGCGCGATAATAATGAAGAAAAACTCGGTTCAAGTGCGAGTCGGACTTGCGCACGAAGGGTTCCGTACCATTATCTATAAAAACGGCAAAAAAATCACGTTTGTTATATGGGAGCCCCTTAAATATTTATTTTATTCTGGTTTTTACTATTTGTTGCTATAGCGGCAACAGAAATACATCATCTGTGAAAATTTCAACTGTATAACTATCACGGTTCACGAGATACAGCCTGGTGACAGACGGACGGACGGACAGCGGAGTCTTAGTATTAGGGTTCAATTACCCTTTGGGTATGGAACCCTAAAAAACGCCGTAAAACGCTGAATATTTACCGATTTCGACGTAGCGTGAGAACCCTCAAGTTTGACTGATGAGTGAGTGATGACCTGATAAAGGTCGCGGGATGGATGCGGTCGCGGGACCGGTCATTGTGGCACTCTTCGGGGGAGGCCTATGTCCAGCAGTGCACGTCTTTCGGCTGATATTTTGATGATGATATTTGGGGAAACTGTTTATATTTTTCAAAAATAATTAACGCAGCTGAAAAGCCTGCAACTTTTTTCTGGTGCTAAGGAAGGTTATTCCTATCAACAAAAAAAAATTTCCCAATTTCAGCCACAGAGCGAAGGAGCACAGCAAATGGCATCTTGGCTTCATCTACACGTGCAAGATCTGCGGCGCCACATTCACGTAAGTCCAATAGGGTAGTTTCCTCATGTTAAATTGAAAACGTAGTGTTGAAAGAAAGAAAGAAAGAAAACATTAATTGCGACAAAAGAAAATACATAAAACAAACTGCAGACATACATATAATAGAATTGTCGCGAGTTCTACCTCTACGAGTAAGCCTCTAGTATATTTTTTTCGAGATTTATATGCTGAATATAATTTGATATTTACCGTTAGCGTTTCGGTCAAGGAAAAACATCGTGAGGAAACCTGCTTACATCTGCGAAGATATTCAAAGTTGTATGTAAAGTCCCCAACCCGCACTGGGCCAGCGTGGGGACTACAGCTCGTGCGAAGCAAAATCACCAGTGTCCAAATTCGACCCCGGGACCTCCGGCTTCGTAGGCAGGGACCAACTAGGTATTTTCTTTTTTGTCTCACATCATCATAGGATGATGTGAATTGGCTACTTTCTTCAAAAAAATATTTAGTCCATCAGTTAGATTATCAAAAAATATTGGACACATTTTTTTATTTTGTAAATCAAACAAAAAATGATGAAGATATAGCACTTTAAAGTTCCACGTGACGTCACATTGTGGTTCACTTTTTAACCGACTTCAAAAAAGGAGGAGGTTCTCAATTCGTCTGGTTTTTTTTTGTGTCTTTGTTACGCGATAACTCCGTACCTAATTTATGAAGGCATATTTTGGTGACAACAGGACCAATCTGGAAGAGTCACCAAAATCCAGTTCTTATGATGGAATCCTGTAGAAATCGAGGGAACGCTTTAAATTTTATAGGCAAACTTGAAGCAATTTGGTTACTGATTTGAAATAAATAAATAATAATTAAATATTTGCGGACAATCTTACACAAATCGACCTAGTCCCAAACTAAGCAAAGCTTGTACTATGGGTACTAGACGAAGAAAAATATACTTATATAGATAAATAAATACATAGAGAACATCCATGACTCAGGAACAAATATTCGTGCTCATCACACAAATAAATGCCCTTACCGGGATTCGAATCCAGGACCTCTTGCTTCGTAGCACTACCAACTAGGCTAGATCGCTTAAAACTTTGTTTTAGTAAATTATTAGCATAATGTGACGTTACGCCAAACTTCAACGGGCTATATCTTCACCATTTTTTGATTGATTGTCAAAATAAAAAAATACGTGTCCAATATTTTTTGATAATCTAACTGACGGACTATATTTTTTTACCCAGGAAAGTAGCTACCCAATTGTTAATTTGCAGTAAATCGACGAGTCACCTGACGCACATTCGTCTGCAGCACCCGTCGAACCATTGCTGCGAGCTGTGCGGGGACTCCTTCATCGGCGAGTATGGGCTGGCCATGCACCGCAAGAAGGCCCACAGAGACCAGGTATCACAGTCAAACTGTCAAGTCTGCAGCACCCGTCGAACCATTGCTGCGAGCTGTGCGGGGACTCCTTCATCGGCGAGTATGGGCTGGCCATGCACCGCAAGAAGGCCCACAGAGACCAGGTATCACAGTCAAACTGTCAAGTCTGCAGCACCCGTCGAACCATTGCTGCGAGCTGTGCGGGGACTCCTTCATCGGCGAGTATGGGCTGGCCATGCATCGCAAGAAGGCCCACAGAGACCAGGTATCACAGTCAAACTGTCAAGTCTGCAGCACCCGTCGAACCATTGCTGCGAGCTGTGCGGGGACTCCTTCATCGGCGAGTATGGGCTGGCCATGCACCGCAAGAAGGCCCACAGAGACCAGGTATCACAGTCAAACTGTCAAGTCTGCAGCACCCGTCGAACCATTGCTGCGAGCTGTGCGGGGACTCCTTCATCGGCGAGTATGGGCTGGCCATGCACCGCAAGAAGGCCCACAGAGACCAGGTATCACAGTCAAACTGTCAAGTCTGCAGCACCCGTCGAACCATTGCTGCGAGCTGTGCGGGGACTCCTTCAACAAACAAACAAACAATGACTTTATTTACCAAAGGTGAAATTACAAGAATGAGTTTTACAAATTAGTGTGACAAGTTATGATTGGTGTTAGAGTATCCGTGGTCCTAGCCTAGTGTCGTGAGAACCGACAGGGTCGTTGCAGAAGCATTTGCGTCAGGTTAGGACTTTATTAGATTATACGTTAACAGATGTTTACAATATCACTACAGCTGTGTGGCAAGGAGAAAAATGTTCAGAATTTATAAATGAATGAATGTATAATCAAATCTACTTAAAGAAAATAAAATAAAATTATTCCTAGGTTAACATAGTCTATGTTAGTGTGTGTGTGTGTGTGCGCGTGTGTGTGTGTGTGTGTGTGTGTGTGTGTGTGTGTGTGTGTGTGTGTGTGTGTGTGTGTGTGTGTGTGCGCGTGTGTGTGTGTGTGTGTGTGCGCGTGTGTGTGTGTGTGTGTGTGTGTGTGTGTGTGTGTGTGTGTGTGTGTGTGTGTGTGTGTGTGTGTGTGTGTGTGTGTGTGTGTGTGTATGTGTGTCAGAGTGTGCGGGTGTGAATGGGTGAGTAATTGAGTATGCGTGTGTGGTGTGTGTCCAGCTATTGCACAGTTCTTAGAATATTAGACCAATCAAATTAGCTTACCCTGGACATAATTCGTAAACTCGTTGTTTTTATTGTTTTATCGGATTTTACTATTCAGTATCAAATATTAATGAAATATATTAAGTAAAAAATCCGCGATCGTAACCGTAGTTAAAAAAAACACGAGTTAACGTACACTACCTAACTTTTTCCTAAAAGTAAAAAAGGTAACCAAGTACCTTGTTAGTATAACTTTGAGGTGCATTCAAATTCGATCACTTAATAGCAAAATTAAACTGATATCAAATTCGCATATACGTTTTTTTTCACAGTTTTCCTCTGATCTCATTATCTAGACAAGCCAAAATGGTAACTATGATGTTTTTATCTGTTTAAGGTATATTGCGTCTTTTTAGACATTTAAGACAATAATTAAACATTTATTTTTAACGTTTTAATAATAATGTATTTCTCAGTAATTATAAATAGTAACTATGATTTTTTTGTTTACTAATAGCCTTTTGTGTACGATAATCATGTTTTCATCAAAATTAAGCATGTTAATTTCACGCTTAAGAAATTGAAAATTTAATTGAAAATACTCGCGACCTTGTCGTGGAGCCAGATGCATGCGGTGGGTGCGAGGCGGGGAGAGAGTGGGGCGCCAGCGGGCGAGCGCACGGCGAACCCGTCTTAACGAGTTTATTTCAATTACGTGTTTTGCACCGACCGCGCCGTGTACAAATATAACGGAATATCCTAATTGTAGGATTTTTAGCTCTAATGAAAAATCACAGTTTGTCCCTTACGCCCTTTGAAAACTCTGGTCCAAAGGGCGTAAGGAACGATTGATTTGCTTTTATCATCGAAAACATAAGTAAACTCTTAACTGTTAAGTAAATGAAAGAGATGATGCCATGATCGTGGTTAGCATAAAAAAAAACGGTCAAGTGCGAGTCAGACTCGCACACCGAGGGTTCCGGACCACCCCGTATAATAGAAACAGGTCCACTATAAACTGACAATCACTAAGTATGTATTTACATACTTAGTGCGTGTCAGTTTATACTGGACATAAAATTTTCAGTGATGTAACTAAAAATTTACGGTTTTCACAATTTTTCCCTTATTTGTGCTATAAATACTTCGTACCAAATTTCAAGATTCAGAGTTCACAGGATATGGGCATGGGCATTTCGTCCCTTACGCCCTTTGAGCCTACGGTAGTCGATATCCTTATTGGCAAAATTGAGCCGACACAGTTGGCCAGAACGCCAAAAAAAAGAGAAGATATTATCCACCCAGAGATGGGATAAATTTATTTGAATACGAATAACATTTAAGAATAAATAGGATTATTCGCGAATGACGAATAAATATTTCGAATAATTATTCGCCAATATTTATTCGCGAATAACTTCTTAATTCGCATAATCATTCGTAATGCTTTTCGGGAATAATATTTTGAACGAATATTGTAGGAATGCTTTTTAATAGAATATATCTCAAAAACGTAATATTTTCCTACAGACAGAACAGTGATACCTAGTTTCTAAATTTGTTAGAAAAAGGTTACCGCTTCATCAAGGGTACCAAGTAACATCGCCGTGCATGGTGAAACGGATATTAATTGTAATTATTTCACCTGTTTTATTTTTACTATTTCGGCTTTACCACGGGAAAAAAAAAACCGGTCAAGTGCAAGTCAGACTCGCGCACCGAGGGTTCCGGGCCACCCCGTACAATAAAACCAAGTCCACTATAAACTGACACTCACTAAGTATGTATTCACATACTTAGTACGTGTCAGTATATACTGGACATAAAATTTTCAGTGATGTTACTAAAAATTTACGGTTTTCGCTATCTTTCCTTTATCTGTGCTATAGGGCGTTGCTTCGCACCAAATTTCAAGTTTCTGAGTTCACGGGAAGTAGGTTTTGATTCCCTTGCGGGTTTCGAAAACATGCGGAAATTTGCGGCATAAACGGCTGTATCTTTTGATTGTGTTGGCTTAGAAGTTTGATTTTTTCACAGCTCCAAGAGACAGTAAACCTGAGTATTTGATATAAATTTCAGCTTAATTCATTTATTTGTTGCAGTATGGGTCTTACAAGATGTTACATATAAATACAGTTCCAGCATAACCCTGTTAGGGCACAGCAACATTAATATAAAAAATATTAATTCTAAAATAATGCATGCACACACTATGCACAGGAATTCAAACTTTAAATGATTGATACCTCCACGCGTTCCTGAGAAAAACTGTATTGACAGACGGACGGACGGACAACAAAGTGATCCTATAAGGGTTCCGTTATTCCATTTCAAGGCACGGAACCCTAAAAACACACAGATCAGAATATAACATGATTAAGTACATACAATGTACAATTACAGGTATATAGTTGAACAAAACAATCTTACATGCGTAATCTCCTCTAATAACATACATTGATTCAATTACAGACAGTGGCTGTCCATAAATTACGTAATTTCAAAACTGGGGGAGGGGCTATTGGATGACGGTAGTCATTTTACGAGGCGGGTAGTGTCCATTTAGGAATTAACAGGATGATGATAGGAGGGGGGGGTCAAGAATTGACAAAAAACAACCGGCCAAGTCCTGAGTCATGGATGTTTTCTGTGTATTTAAGTATTTATTTATCTATATAAGTATGTTTATCGTTCGTCTAGTTCCCATAATACAAGCTTTGCTTAGTTTGGGACTAAGCCGATTTGTGTAAGATTGTAAAAGAAAAAAAAAACTGGTTTTTAGTATTTGTTGTTATAGCGGCAACAGAAATACATCATCTGTGAAAATTTCAGCTGTCAAACTATCACTGTTGTTGAGACAGCCTGGTGACAGACAGACAGACAGACAGACAGACAGACTGACAGACTGACAGACAGACAGACAGACAGACAGCGGAGTCTTAGTAATAGTGTCCCGTTTTACTCCTTGAGTACGGAACCCTAAAAAAACAATGGTTCAGTTTCAATTGTTTTGCCGCTGAAGATGGAATTGTCCCGTAAAAAAATATTACGACTTTCAAAGTGGATTAACACAAAAACAATGTGAAGACCGGATGATTGCTGCTTTTAGTAATGAAACACCTTCAAAGACGACAATATACAGGTGGTATTCAGAATTTCAACGTGGCCGAGTATCCCTCACGGACGACGCGCGTGAAGGTCGACCAAAATCGGCAGTTACGCAAGAAAACGTCCACCTTGTGAGTCAGCTGATAAGAGAAGACAGGCATGTGACATATCGGGAAATTGAGGAGTCTTTGCGGATTGGAATGAGTCAGATACAAAATATTTTACAGGAAGAATTAGGCGTGCGAAAGTTGTTTTCCCGTTGGATCCCGCACTTATTGTCTGACGAGCAGAAAACGACTCGTGTCAATTGGTGCCGCAAAACATTGAATAAATTCAACGGAGGAAGCTCAAATGCAGTGTTTAGTGTCGTATCAGGTGACGAGTCGTAGATATACGCATATGAGCCTGAAACTAAAAACCAATCTCGAGTATCGGGTAACGAAACGATGACGAGCTTCAAGCCAACAAAAGTTATTCGCTCTCGCAGCAAGGCCAAGTAGATGGTGGCTATGTTTGTATCCAAATCGGGTCACGTGGCTACTATTCCACTTGAAGATCGTAGAACGGTCAAAGCCGATTGGTATACAAGTATTTATTTGCCGATTGTCTTTGCTGAACTTAGGAAAAAAGGCCTGGTCGCCCATCATCCTTCACCACGACAATGCCAGCCCTCACACCGCTCGTAAAACAAATGAGTACCTGGAAGGTGAAAAAGTCGAACTACTGGACCATCCTCCATACAGCCCTGACCTAAGTCCCAACGACTTTTCCCCAAAATCAAGGATAAGTTGCGTGGTGGGCGCGGTGTTTCGGCGGCCGGCAGAAGCAGAGGAGGCTTTTAAAATTTTTAACGACTGGTTTGAACGCATGGAAAAGTGCATAAAATATAAAAGAGAATACTTTGAAAAACAATAAAAATACTTAAATCAATGTAACTGCATATTTTTTTATATTCCCGAAACTTTCAGTTCGACCCTCGTAGTGACCCTGCCTGCGTAGCCGGAGGTCCCGGTTCGAATCCCGGTAAGGGCATTTATTTGTGTGATGAGCACAAATATGTGCTCCTGAGCCATGGATGTTTTCTATGTATTTATTTATCTATATAAGTATGTTTATCGTCGTCTAGTACCCATAGTAGTTTGCTTAGTTTGGGACTAGATCGATTTTTGTAAGATTGTATAAGAAAAAAAAAGAAAATAAAAAATCTGTTTTTTAGTATTTGTTGTTATAGCGGCAACAGAAATACATCACCTGTGAGAATTTCAACTGTCTACCTATCACGGTTCGTGAGATACAGCCTGGTGACAGACGGACAGACAGACAGACAGACTGACGGACAGCGGAATCTTAGTAATAGGGTCCCGTTTTACTCTTTGAGTACGGAACCCTAAAAACGATGACGTAATATATGGACAAGCCCACACACATGACATATTGAAACAAACCTGTTAAATGCCCCATAAAGCGATCATTTAACTCACAAAAATATTGTTAATTAGTAGAAAAGGGTATTAATACTTGAAAATAGGTACACTTGTGGTGATCATGTTAAATTCGTGTACGTGTTACAACGAGCAACCGCATCCTTAAATATTATTCGTGGATTTATCGGAATGAAATGAAAATAAATCATTCGTCATTCGAAAGTGTAGACGAATAAATTATTCGCGAATAAATGTTTATTCGAATAATTATTCGAATAAGAATCATTCCAACAATGCCCCTTTCTGCACCCACACAAGTAACATATTTTATTTAAATAATTCTATACAGAAGACTGAGCGCTTATAAATAGGTAATCGACATTCCACGACAATTATGTCTCATGCTGAACAATTTAGTTATTATCGATCTAATGAACACAATATTTCAATAAATCTCCACCATAGCCGAACCGTGGTAAACGCCACGTTCGTCTTTATAAATGTTTGACAATCATTGACCTATCCATAATAAATGAAGGCCGAAACGCATTGACAGCGGTGGCGAAGCGGCGGCGCGGCGCAGTGTAGAGGTAGTACCGGCTGTAATGTTCGATCTAATAAAGCCGGGAAAAAGCGTTCGGATCTTTTCATATTAGCTCGAACATTACAAGTACCGCCTCCGCGCCACCCCGCGCCGCTTCGCCACCGGCCCACCGCTGTCAGTGCGTTTCGGCCTTGAATGCCTGCGACTCGCGACAGCACGGTCGGTAGTTGAGACGCAAAGCAATGACGGCCTTATTCTGCAAGAGATAACGTTCATATTAAAACACAAGTATTAAAAATATTTGAATTAATTAATAACCGTGAATATTTTTTGTTTAATTTGTTTCTTATAGTACTAATAATATGTTGACAGCATAAATCAAACACTTTCCAAGTAGTTATGTATTTTGGTTTTCCAAAAACTAACAATATTTGTGATTTTAGAAATTCGCAATGAGATTCTGTTTAATTTTTAATAATTTATCAACACACATAATATACTATTCAGAATAATTTGTTAAATTGCAGTTATCTATAATTTCTGGTAAGATAATCCAGAAAATGTGTAACTTACTGAACTTTCTTTATTATTGATAGTCCCGGTTGATTAATTAGATTAATTTTGATTTCTTTAACTGGAATGCAAGCGTCATATCATAATAGAGGCACTTTTACAAAGTTACCTATTATGCTGCACTTATGAAATCAGAATTTGTTAAAAATTTAGATTTTTGGTTTTTTTACAATGACGCGGAACCCTAAAATGTTTAATTCTTTTTATTTTAACTATAACTAACAATACTTTACATCATAGAAAAAGAAAATTACAGTTATCGAATTATGTCCGGGTTTAGCTAATTTGATTGGTCTATATCTTCTGTTTCCCTGTACGATAGAGTGAGCAACCAATTTTTCAATTTGGTGTGGAGCTGTTTCACTGTTAATTCTTGGTTATTGAACCTCTTCATTATTTTGTTGTATACATATGGGTGTAGGAATTGGGGTAATCGCTGGGCAAAGGCTGTTTTTACAGAGTCCTTTGGAACATTAAATATTCGTTTGCTTTTGACTAGCGCATAATCAGGGGAATTTAAAGTTTGTTGATGCATTATTGCAGCAGCCCTAATTATGAAGAGTTGTCGAACTGTGAGTACCTTCATCGGCGAGTATGGGCTGGCCATGCACCGCAAGAAGGCCCACAGAGACCAGGTATCACAGTCAAACTGTCAAGTCTGCAGCACCCGTCGAACCATTGCTGCGAGCTGTGCGGGGACTCCTTCATCGGCGAGTATGGGCTGGCCATGCACCGCAAGAAGGCCCACAGAGACCAGGTATCACAGTCAAACTGTCAAGTCTGTATAATATTAGTATGGAGCTTCAGTCCCCACAAGGTGGACTGATGCCCTGGTAAAGGTCGCGGGAGTCCGCTGCATGCGGGTGCAGGACCGGTCATTGTGGCACTCTTCGGGGGAGGACTATGTCCAGCAGTGGACGTCTTTCGGCTGATATGATGATGGATCCTCAGTTGATTGTTTCTCCACCAGGGTGCGGTGAAGTCGGAGTCTCTCTGTGTGCTGTGCGGAGTCCAGTTTCGGAGTATAGACGCCCTGAACAGACATATCAGCGCCGCTGAGGACAACTCGTGTAACACTAGCCTTAGGTGAGTGTGTTATATTAAAAAAAAAGAACAAGATAATCCTTTTCATTTCTATTTATAAATTCAAAAAACTGAATCGACAACGTATATGTTAAGGATTGAAGTAGATTTGCCTCCAACGACGACGGTGGATCGTCCGCCATGTTGGAGGTAAGTTAGCAGTCAGCGCGCGTGGCGACGTTCGGGCAACAAGTGAGAACCCCATGAACTATTCGCACTGCTGACAGACCGGAATGAAGTAGCTGCAAACCATTATTAGCTACCTTCACATCAAACTACACCGCCATCTAGCGGCGCCACATAAACGTCACCAATAGTTTGACTTGCCGTCCGCAAACGCCATAATTGTACTTTGAAAACAAAGTTTTAACCGACTTCAAATCAGTAGCCAAATTGCTTCAAGTTAGCCTATAAAATTTGAAGAGTTCTCTCGATTTCTCCAGGATCCCATCATCAGAACTGGATTTTGGTGGCAACGGGACCAATGTGGAAGCATAGTATAAAGACGGCAAAGTATGTTATCTTCATACAAACATACAAACGCACCGCGCGCGGCTTGTATGTGTGCGCTATATTATCTAATCGTCGCCGCACGCACACTCAAACAAAATCTCGACCCGTTTCTATTTTGTTTGAGTGTGCGTGCGGCGTCGTATAGATAGTATAGCGCACACATACAAGCCGTCTTTATACTATGGTGGAAGTATATGCATTCAAACAAAGAAAAAAAAATCAAATCGGTTCATAAATAACCGAGTCATCGCGTAACAAACACACAAAAAAAAATACAGACGAATTGAGAACCTCCTTTTTTGAAGTCGGTTAATAAAGTGTGCGTGCCATCCAGAACCCAAGTACAGTCAGCGTCATACAGTTAGTAGCAGCCAAAGTAGCCAAATATATCGTAACACATCATTACTCCTATAGTAATAAAGTGTGCGTGCCATCCAGAATCCAAGTACAGTCAGCGTCATACAGTTAGTAGCAGCCAAAGTAGCCAAATATATCGTAACACATCATTACTCCTATAGTAATAAAGTGTGCGTGCCATCCAGAACCCAAGTACAGTCAGCGTCATACAGTTAGTAGCAGCCAAAGTAGCCAAATATATCGTAACACATCATTACTCCTATAGTAATAAAGTGTGCGTGCCATCCAGAACCCAAGTACAGTCAGCGTCATACAGTTAGTAGCAGCCAAAGTAGCCAAATATATCGTAACACATCATTACTCCTATAGTAATAAAGTGTGCGTGCCATCCAGAACCCAAGTACAGTCAGCGTCATACAGTTAGTAGCAGCCAAAGTAGCCAAATATATCGTAACACATCATTACTCCTATAGTAATAAAGTGTGCGTGCCATCCAGAACCCAAGTACAGTCAGCGTCATACAGTTAGTAGCAGCCAAAGTAGCCAAATATATCGTAACACATCATTACTCCTATAGTAATAAAATGTGCGTGCCATCCAGAATCCAAGTACAGTCAGCGTCATACAGTTAGTAGCAGCCAAAGTAGCCAAATATATCGTAACACATCATTACTCCTATAGTAATAAAGTGTGCGTGCCATCCAGAACCCAAGTACAGTCAGCGTCATACAGTTAGTAGCAGCCAAAGTAGCCAAATATATCGTAACACATCATTACTCCTATAGTAATAAAGTGTGCGTGCCATCCAGAACCCAAGTACAGTCAGCGTCATACAGTTAGTAGCAGCCAAAGTAGCCAAATATATCGTAACACATCATTACTCCTATAGTAATAAAGTGTGCGTGCCATCCAGAACCCAAGTACAGTCAGCGTCATACAGTTAGTAGCAGCCAAAGTAGCCAAATATATCGTAACACATCATTACTCCTATAGTAATAAAGTGTGCGTGCCATCCAGAATCCAAGTACAGTCAGCGTCATACAGTTAGTAGCAGCCAAAGTAGCCAAATATATCGTAACACATCATTACTCCTATAGTAATAAAGTGTGCGTGCCATCCAGAACCCAAGTACAGTCAGCGTCATACAGTTAGTAGCAGCCAAAGTAGCCAAATATATCGTAACACATCATTACTCCTATAGTAATAAAGTGTGCGTGCCATCCAGAACCCAAGTACAGTCAGCGTCATACAGTTAGTAGCAGCCAAAGTAGCCAAATATATCGTAACACATCATTACTCCTATAGTAATAAAGTGTGCGTGCCATCCAGAACCCAAGTACAGTCAGCGTCATACAGTTAGTAGCAGCCAAAGTAGCCAAATATATCGTAACACATCATTACTCCTATAGTAATAAAGTGTGCGTGCCATCCAGAACCCAAGTACAGTCAGCGTCATACAGTTAGTAGCAGCCAAAGTAGCCAAATATATCGTAACACATCATTACTCCTATAGTAATAAAGTGTGCGTGCCATCCAGAACCCAAGTACAGTCAGCGTCATACAGTTAGTAGCAGCCAAAGTAGCCAAATATATCGTAACACATCATTACTCCTATAGTAATAAAATGTGCGTGCCATCCAGAATCCAAGTACAGTCAGCGTCATACAGTTAGTAGCAGCCAAAGTAGCCAAATATATCGTAACACATCATTACTCCTATAGTAATAAAGTGTGCGTGCCATCCAGAACCCAAGTACAGTCAGCGTCATACAGTTAGTAGCAGCCAAAGTAGCCAAATATATCGTAACACATCATTACTCCTATAGTAATAAAGTGTGCGTGCCATCCAGAACCCAAGTACAGTCAGCGTCATACAGTTAGTAGCAGCCAAAGTAGCCAAATATATCGTAACACATCATTACTCCTATAGTAATAAAGTGTGCGTGCCATCCAGAACCCAAGTACAGTCAGCGTCATACAGTTAGTAGCAGCCAAAGTAGCCAAATATATCGTAACACATCATTACTCCTATAGTAATAAAGTGTGCGTGCCATCCAGAACCCAAGTACAGTCAGCGTCATACAGTTAGTAGCAGCCAAAGTAGCCAAATATATCGTAACACATCATTACTCCTATAGTAATAAAGTGTGCGTGCCATCCAGAATCCAAGTACAGTCAGCGTCATACAGTTAGTAGCAGCCAAAGTAGCCAAATATATCGTAACACATCATTACTCCTATAGTAATAAAGTGTGCGTGCCATCCAGAACCCAAGTACAGTCAGCGTCATACAGTTAGTAGCAGCCAAAGTAGCCAAATATATCGTAACACATCATTACTCCTATAGTAATAAAGTGTGCGTGCCATCCAGAATCCAAGTACAGTCAGCGTCATACAGTTAGTAGCAGCCAAAGTAGCCAAATATATCGTAACACATCATTACTCCTATAGTAATAAAGTGTGCGTGCCATCCAGAATCCAAGTACAGTCAGCGTCATACAGTTAGTAGCAGCCAAAGTAGCCAAATATATCGTAACACATCATTACTCCTATAGTAATAAAGTGTGCGTGCCATCCAGAATCCAAGTACAGTCAGCGTCATACAGTTAGTAGCAGCCAAAGTAGCCAAATATATCGTAACACATCATTACTCCTATAGTAATAAAGTGTGCGTGCCATCCAGAATCCAAGTACAGTCAGCGTCATACAGTTAGTAGCAGCCAAAGTAGCCAAATATATCGTAACACATCATTACTCCTATAGTAATAAAGTGTGCGTGCCATCCAGAATCCAAGTACAGTCAGCGTCATACAGTTAGTAGCAGCCAAAGTAGCCAAATATATCGTAACACATCATTACTCCTATAGTAATAAAATGTGCGTGCCATCCAGAACCCAAGTACAGTCAGCGTCATACAGTTAGTAGCAGCCAAAGTAGCCAAATATATCGTAACACATCATTACTCCTATAGTAATAAAGTGTGCGTGCCATCCAGAATCCAAGTACAGTCAGCGTCATACAGTTAGTAGCAGCCAAAGTAGCCAAATATATCGTAACACATCATTACTCCTATAGTAATAAAATGTGCGTGCCATCCAGAACCCAAGTACAGTCAGCGTCATACAGTTAGTAGCAGCCAAAGTAGCCAAATATATCGTAACACATCATTACTCCTATAGTAATAAAGTGTGCGTGCCATCCAGAATCCAAGTACAGTCAGCGTCATACAGTTAGTAGCAGCCAAAGTAGCCAAATATATCGTAACACATCATTACTCCTATAGTAATAAAATGTGCGTGCCATCCAGAACCCAAGTACAGTCAGCGTCATACAGTTAGTAGCAGCCAAAGTAGCCAAATATATCGTAACACATCATTACTCCTATAGTAATAAAGTGTGCGTGCCATCCAGAATCCAAGTACAGTCAGCGTCATACAGTTAGTAGCAGCCAAAGTAGCCAAATATATCGTAACACATCATTACTCCTATAGTAATAAAGTGTGCGTGCCATCCAGAATCCAAGTACAGTCAGCGTCATACAGTTAGTAGCAGCCAAAGTAGCCAAATATATCGTAACACATCATTACTCCTATAGTAATAAAGTGTGCGTGCCATCCAGAATCCAAGTACAGTCAGCGTCATACAGTTAGTAGCAGCCAAAGTAGCCAAATATATCGTAACACATCATTACTCCTATAGTAATAAAGTGTGCGTGCCATCCAGAATCCAAGTACAGTCAGCGTCATACAGTTAGTAGCAGCCAAAGTAGCCAAATATATCGTAACACATCATTACTCCTATAGTAATAAAGTGTGCGTGCCATCCAGAACCCAAGTACAGTCAGCGTCATACAGTTAGTAGCAGCCAAAGTAGCCAAATATATCGTAACACATCATTACTCCTATAGTAATAAAATGTGCGTGCCATCCAGAACCCAAGTACAGTCAGCGTCATACAGTTAGTAGCAGCCAAAGTAGCCAAATATATCGTAACACATCATTACTCCTATAGTAATAAAATGTGCGTGCCATCCAGAATCCAAGTACAGTCAGCGTCATACAGTTAGTAGCAGCCAAAGTAGCCAAATATATCGTAACACATCATTACTCCTATAGTAATAAAGTGTGCGTGCCATCCAGAACCCAAGTACAGTCAGCGTCATACAGTTAGTAGCAGCCAAAGTAGCCAAATATATCGTAACACATCATTACTCCTATAGTAATAAAATGTGCGTGCCATCCAGAATCCAAGTACAGTCAGCGTCATACAGTTAGTAGCAGCCAAAGTAGCCAAATATATCGTAACACATCATTACTCCTATAGTAATAAAATGTGCGTGCCATCCAGAATCCAAGTACAGTCAGCGTCATACAGTTAGTAGCAGCCAAAGTAGCCAAATATATCGTAACACATCATTACTCCTATAGTAATAAAGTGTGCGTGCCATCCAGAACCCAAGTACAGTCAGCGTCATACAGTTAGTAGCAGCCAAAGTAGCCAAATATATCGTAACACATCATTACTCCTATAGTAATAAAATGTGCGTGCCATCCAGAATCCAAGTACAGTCAGCGTCATACAGTTAGTAGCAGCCAAAGTAGCCAAATATATCGTAACACATCATTACTCCTATAGTAATAAAATGTGCGTGCCATCCAGAACCCAAGTACAGTCAGCGTCATACAGTTAGTAGCAGCCAAAGTAGCCAAATATTTCGTAACACATCATTACTCCTATAGTAATAAAATGTGCGTGCCATCCAGAACCCAAGTACAGTCAGCGTCATACAGTTAGTAGCAGCCAAAGTAGCCAAATATATCGTAACACATCATTACTCCTATAGTAATAAAATGTGCGTGCCATCCAGAACCCAAGTACAGTCAGCGTCATACAGTTAGTAGCAGCCAAAGTAGCCAAATATATCGTAACACATCATTACTCCTATAGTAATAAAATGTGCGTGCCATCCAGAATCCAAGTACAGTCAGCGTCATACAGTTAGTAGCAGCCAAAGTAGCCAAATATATCGTAACACATCATTACTCCTATAGTAATAAAGTGTGCGTGCCATCCAGAACCCAAGTACAGTCAGCGTCATACAGTTAGTAGCAGCCAAAGTAGCCAAATATATCGTAACACATCATTACTCCTATAGTAATAAAGTGTGCGTGCCATCCAGAATCCAAGTACAGTCAGCGTCATACAGTTAGTAGCAGCCAAAGTAGCCAAATATATCGTAACACATCATTACTCCTATAGTAATAAAATGTGCGTGCCATCCAGAACCCAAGTACAGTCAGCGTCATACAGTTAGTAGCAGCCAAAGTAGCCAAATATATCGTACAGTTCCCGGCAAACAACTTGAACATGCGGGACGAAGTGGGGGGGCAGCTTGCACGTACAATTCGCCTTTGCGCAGGCAAGGTCATTTGTTCAAGAAGTTTGACGGCATCTGTAACACATCATTACTCCTATAGTAATAAAGACGTGTTGCGATTATATATTTTCCGACATATGTACCTATATCTTTATAATTATTGAACCTGATCACAAAATTTCACGAGAATCTGTTGCTCTGAAAGTGCGCCTTTATACCGGTCAACATAAACGGGGCCGTGCGGGAATGAATTTCGGGACAATATTCCCACACACCTGCGAAAATGAGATTTCGCAGTCCGTAAGCCCACTCCCAATACGCCTACGTCTCATGACAACACGACAAAATGCATGGCTGTCGAGAAAGTTGTGCAGAGCAAGAATCCGCAACTAAATATGGCCGAAAGTTTGAAAAATCCTTCACTTTCGGTCAAAATTGTAAGGGTAGGTATGTTTACGTCATGTGACCACAGTACGAGATATGTGGCATCATTTAGCCCGTTAATCGTAGAGAGAGTAAACCGAAGTCTGTCAGTCCTGAAATGGCCGGAAGTACTTGGCAGATGGTGCCAACGTTGGCCACCTTTCATGACACGTAGGCGCATTGGGAGTAGGCTTACGGATTATCATATATATTACGGGACAATCTTACACAAATCAACCTAGGCCCACGGTAAGCTCAGTAAGGCTTGTGTTGTGGGTACTAGGCGATGATATATATAATAGATACATACATATAGATACTTATATACATAAAATAACATCCATAACTCAGGAACAAATATATTCGTGATAAATACACAAATAAATGCCCTGACCGAGATTTGAACCCGGGACCTCCAGCTTCGTAGGCAGAGTCACTACCCACTGGGCTACGGAGGCCGTCAATTATGACATGACAGTTAAAATTTCACCTTTTATAATTAATAACTATTTAACTTTTGGATCGACACGAGTTGGGAATTACCTATATATCAATAATTTTTATAAGGTTGTAAGGTGGCTCTTCGGGGGAGGCCTATGTCCAGCAGTGGACGTCTTTCGGTTGATATGATGATGAGGTTTCGTGCTGTTTCAGGCCTTGTCTCAGTTGCGGCGAAGGGTTTCCGACTGAAGAAACATTGAAGGAGCATTTGAAAATACACGTCTCAGATGACTATGTGAAATGTCAAGAGGTGAGTCTTTAATACGGTATTTAAGTAATAAGTGATTTCAAAAACGATACATAGAAAGTTTTTGTCCTTTCACAATTTTAGAAAATGCACTTAAATACGCAAAATTGGTTTTTTTTTCAACAAAAATCACCTAGGTTTTTTTCCATACTAGGTGTGCAGTGTCCTTGTGTGAGCAGTTTAATTAATTATGTATTTTTAGGGTTCCGTGCACAAAGGGTAAAACGGGACCCTATTACTAAGACTCCACTGTCCGTCCATTAATCTGTCTGTCACCTGGCTGTATCTCATGAACCGTGATAGTTAGACAGTTGAAATTTTCACAGATCATGTATTTCTGTTGCCGCTATAACAACAAATACTAAAAAACATATTATATAAATATTTAAGGGGCTCACATACAGCAAACGTGATTTTTTTTGCCGTTTTTATAAATAATAAACAGACTAAAATTCTAAAAACTGCTGGAACGTTTTCTGTTATTGATTCTAAGTATTCCTAGCCAATTCTTTTTCAAATATCTTCCATGGACAGACTTTCTACCCTCTTCAGCTTTATTATATGTATAGATGGAATCCCATCGTGCGCGAGTCCGACTCGCACTTGACCGTTTTTTGTCAAGTTACTTTTTAACCTGTCCTCACCCGACCCCCTAAAAAAATGTCTCCTATGTCTCCCGATGCCGCGAATTCACGGCCGATTTTCGCGAAGGCGCGTTACCCGGTCACGTGGTCACCGTGGGTGGCCCTGTGTCCCGAGGTAATTTGAGCTGACGGGAGCTAACCACTTGACTCAACGTTATCGCTCATATTACTGGAGTGTTTATACTTAGGAGTGTAAATGTTTACATTTTTTACAAGGGCATGAAACAGACTTCATTGTGTTTGTATTAAATATATCATACTCAACATATTACAATGTAGAAACGATGGCTTATTCACAGGACGGAAAAATAATGGTCATTCTCCAAAGATACGCTAAGAAATAAAGATATTGGATTATAACTATAACATATTTTATTTATTCTAATTCTATAAGTTATGGGCCATCAACCATTGTAAATTACTAGAAGACATACCTGTAAAAATATTATTTTCTTTGTATCCGAAAAACCGTAAGCACTCAAAATTTTTTGCACACATCAAAGGTCGCAATTTCAACTTATTTTTGAAAAATAATTATTAGATCTTAAAGGTTTTTATTTATATCTTAACACAAATAAACTAATCAAAAACAGGTATCACACAGCAAAATTGCATATAAACACTATAATTTCGATAAAGTAGCACTTTTGTAACGAAAGAAATTTTGAAAAAAACCGATGGACCCAACTTTTATTTTCGTATTATTTTAAAACAAGGCATGTTTATCGCACGCAAATTTGTGTATTTATCATTTATATAGTATAAATTCCATAAAAAACATGAATTATATCTGTTATCGCCCTCTCTTTCGCCCACTATCGCATCACGCATGTCATCCATACTTTTTTCACTTACAAACTCCTTTCCGCATATCACCCGCACTATGGCCTGTCTGCCAAATTTAAAATAATGAATTAATGACACATGTTAATGTCGAACGCAATGAAAGAAAAATTGTTATAATTGAAGAGAGAATAAAACGATATCTGAATAAATACGCAACAAACCGCGAGAAAATAATAGTTTGGTGCGCAAGAAGAAGTAACCAGTGTCCCTTGAGCTTACTACAAGTGGCGGCCGCCCGAAAACCTGCATTCGGAACATCAGGTACGGCAGGCCTCCATTAAATTCATTACCCTTTCAGCACAGACCAATTCGTCCCTCTAGGCCTACGGTCTTCTACCGCACGGTCCTTCGTTCTCTTTTCTTACCCGCGCTATCATTTCTGTTCCTTCGAACCAGATTTCTCCTTTCTTCTCGCACCCCGCGCCACATCTCATTCATTCATTTATCGCGTATTTCTCCCGCACCGCCCTTATAAATTACCTAAACTATTTAAACATAACCGCTCCCGCAGTTTAGGTACATATTATAAGAGTTTTCCTATTCGTAGGTATAATATACGTATCGTTTTATTTTTATTCGCATAGACCGCACCGCGTAGTCCACGTACAACAATTTTAGCCGCTTCGCAATATGGCGAAATTACATTTAAAACCCGAAAGTGTCGACAGCGAGTATTATGAATACGAACTGTCGATGCTCGAGGCGAAACGCAATATAATCTTTACACTCGTTCAAGATATTTATAATAAATCGCTGGTTGTGGATACCGATGAAGCAAGTCGAGAGAGTTTTCTCGATGCAGTTGACACCATCGAGGAAATTCGCTCGGACTTTAAGGAATTGGTAAACGAGCATAATCGCATGCTGCTTAGGAGTAAGACTGCTGCTGTTCCTAATTATCAGCCGATTATAGCATTCGAAGAATTATACTGCCGCATTAGAAGGGTTATCAAACGACTTCAACCAGCCGCCGCACCGCCGCCGGTCGCTTTACCGCCAACAACGGTGGAGCGAGCCAGACCTTCTTTGCCAGCGATGGAACTGATGGCGTTCGATGGCGACATACGCAACTGGCCGCTATTCTACGCAAGTTTCAAAACAAGAGTGCACGACAACCTGTCGCTTACAGATGACGAAAGGCTATTCTATCTTATAGGGAAATTGTCACCGAAAGCTCAAGCTGTCTTCGCGGGCATAACGCCTTGCGCTGACAATTATAAGCTGATCCTCGATTGTCTTATCGACAGATTTCATGACAAGCGCACTCTCGCCGCTACATACATGGATCAAATGCTCAATTTAAAGATTAATGGGCCCGCTTCTTCATTCAATCTTCAGACATTCATTGACAAGTTTGTCACAGCCGCGAACGCGCTTAAATCGCTTAAACTCAGCGACTTAACTGACTACATGCTGCTCCATGTTGCATTAAAGAAGTTGGATCAAGAAACTATTCGAGCATTTGAAATGGAGTACCGAAACGTCAAGATTCCTTCCTTTGACAACCTCGCCGACTTCGTCAAGAGTCAGTATAGGATTTACCAGAATACGCAGCCATGTACCACCGCCGCAGCTTCCTCGCGCGACAAACCCGCTAAGACGCCGCCGCCGCGCAGTTTCGCACCCAACCCACAAAGTTATGTGGCTAGTGCGAACTTACGTAAATGCATTTGTGACAGCATTGTTCACGAGCATTTATACAAATGCCCCGCCTTTAATAACTTATCGCCATCCGAGCGCTTCAAATGCGTTAAGGAACATAACGCGTGCGTCAATTGTTTAAGCATTAAACATAGAACCCGCGAATGCAATTCCGAATTGAAATGTCGACTTTGCCGTCAAAGGCATCATACGATGTTGCATTTTGATAAGGACAAAAATGAAAAAACCGTGACGTATGACGTGTCAAGCGCATCCGCGAGTGACGGAGCGATATCATCGCTGCCCCCGTCAAATCTAACTTGTAACACTTCCACTGCCCCGCACGTACTCACAGTCGCAAACAACAAGGAGTCGGGACAAACTGTGAAATGTACGACGCGTAATACAATAATATTGTCGACCGCGAAGGTTCTTGTTCACGACAGTATGGGTGGAACACATCTTGTGAAATGCTTGCTTGACTCCGCCTCTCAGAGTAATTTCATCACGGAAGACTGTTGTATGCGCTTAGGTTTGACGTATGATAAAAAGTCGAGCGTAACTGTGCGAGGCATTGGAGGTGCCGAGAAACCTAGTAGGGGTACCACAAACTTTAAAATATTTTCGCGATTCAACGAAGACGCCAACTTTGACGTTTCGGGTCTTGTAGTGGACCGCATTACAGATGACTTGCCGTCAGTCGTTGTGGACACGTCCGCTTTCGTGCACGTTCAAGGGCTCCCTCTAGCAGACGACACGTTTGATACGCCCACCACAATAGATGTACTGCTGGGTGCATCCATATTTCCGCATTTGTTGCTGCCGAAGATTATTCAAAGTGACGTGGAAGGAATACCGCCGGCTATCCAGTCGGTACTGGGATACATAATAATGGGTTCAGCCCCTGCTTTACAGGTGCCACGAAAATTTACATCCGCATGCTGTGCTTTCGTCCAAGATTCTATGGACCACCTCCTTAAAAGGTTCTGGGAACTTGAGGAGGTGTCCGCTCCGCCCGCTCACAGTCAAGATGACATTGAATGCGAGGACTACTTCCACGCCACCACTACGAGGGATGCTAGTGGTAGATACACAGTCGCGTTGCCGTTTTGCGACGATGTATTCAAGCTTGGAGAGTCGCACTCTGCTGCTTATAGGCGTTTCCTTTGCCTTGAAAGGAAATTAGAGGCATCGAGTACTTTACGTACCGCCTATGACGACATCATTCGTGAATACGTCAATAAAGGGTACATATCGGAGGTAACGAACTCGAAGGATGCCTCACCCGCACCTGCTTACACGATTCCGCACCACGCCGTCGTGCGTGAGGACAAATCAACGACGAAGGTGCGTATGGTACTAGATTCTAGTAGCAAGACCAGCTCAGGCCTATCCCTGAACGATGTTTTGCACTCAGGACCTAATCTACAGGGGGATTTGTTTTCAATCCTCTTAAACTTTCGCTTGTTTAAGATAGCCCTTTCAGCCGATTGCCGTCAGATGTTTCTGCAGATTGGCATTTGCGAACGTGATCGCCAATTGCAGCGGATCTTATTCCGATTTAGCCCGCAAGATCCCATCGCAACATACGAGTTCAACCGTGTTTGCTTCGGAATGAAGTCGAGTCCGTATCACGCCCTTCGCGTCGTACGCCAGCTGATTGCAGACGACGGACATAAGTTTCCAACAGCAGCGGCGATCGCATCCTCATGCACATATATGGATGACGTATGCTTTAGCATAATGTCAGAAAACTCGCTGCAGCAGGACGAATCCATGGCAATCGCCGCTTCTAAGGAGCTGATCGACCTATTTAAATGCGGTCAATTTGACCTCGTAAAATGGACTTCTAATTCCAATGCTGTTTTAGAAGCCATACCCGCCTCGCATCGAGCTTCCGACGTTGAAATTGATCGGGGGGTGTCTCAAAAGGTCTTGGGCTTGTGCTGGAACAAGCTTAGTGATAACTTTTATTTCAAAGTCACGGAGCCCGACTCGACGTGTACTAAAAGGACAATTTTGTCTGCTGTCGCACGTCTGTGGGACAATGTGGGCTTGGTAGCTCCCGTTGTTTTGCACGCAAAACTTCTTATTCAGGAGCTTTGGTTAATCAAGTGCGATTGGGATGACGTTCCCCCACCCCATATCGTGAATCTATGGGAACAATTTTGCTCTGAGTTGCCAAATCTCAATGAAATTCATATACCGCGCCATCTTGGAGTAGTACAGGACTGTACTGTGAATCTTTTAGGGTTCAGTGATGCATCTGAACGAGCGTACGGAGGTGTTGTTTACCTTCAAGTTCTAAATGGAACAGAAGTGACAGTCCGACTGGTGTGCTCCAAGTCAAAGGTCGCTCCACTTAAAACACTCTCTGTTGCGAGATTAGAACTATGTGCAACGGTTCTCCTGTCTAAGCTCATGCGCAAGGTCTTGGACAACTTTGAGCCACGTTATAAAATAAACGAAGTTTACGCCTTCACCGATTCTAAGATCGTCCTCTGCTGGATCCATTCCTCACCGCACCGCTGGCAAACGTTTGTTGCTAACCGTGTTGTCAAGATTATTGAATCCATTCCCGCCACCTGCTTCCATCACGTGGCTGGGTTGGAAAATCCCGCGGATTGCTTGTCACGCGGCCTGTCTCCAGCCAAGCTAGTGGATCATCCTCTATGGTTCAGTGGACCGCCATGGACTTCCAAGCATCCATCAGAATGGCCTTTGAGAGAGCTTGATCGTGAATCTATCGGTGAAGTGCCTGAGCTTAAGCGGCTCGCACACGCCATAACTACGGAGTCTACAGAATCACCGCTTTATTCACTTGCGCAGCGAATTTCGTCGTGGTCGAGACTATTGCGCATCGTGGTTTATGTTTACCGCATTTTAAAACCAAAACCTCGCGCCACGGCGCTTACTCGGTCTGATCTGGAGTTCGCTGAAAATAAAATAATTGTATCGTTGCAGAAAGTGCACTTCAGTGACGATATAGACAAGATAAAAAATAACAAATCTTGTTCTCCCGCTTTACAAAAGCTTAATCCGTTCTTAGATAAAGACGGTTTAATCCGCGTCGGTGGCCGACTATCAAACGCTGCGCTAGAATATTCGCAAAAGCACCCAATTGTGCTTCCGCGCCGCGATCACGTGGTCAATATAATAGTTGACTACTTTCATAGGAAACATTTACACGCCGGTCCTGAAACACTGATGTCCTTACTCAGGCACCAATATTGGATACTCGCAGCCCGTCGGGTCATTCGCGAGCGCGTTGCGAAATGCAATACGTGCTTTAGAGCGAAACCCCAAGCATCGTTCCCACTTATGGCGGATCTTCCGAGCTGTCGCGTAAACAAAGTGGACAAAGCGTTTTCGCATACAGGATGCGACTACGCCGGCCCGCTGCAATATACGCCTGTTCGTGGCAGAGGGGTTAAAAGTCGCAAAGCATGGTTGTGTATTTTCACCTGTCTCACAACGCGCTGTTTACACATTGAAATAGCGACGGAGCTTAGTACCGCTAACTTTCTAGCTGCTTTAAAGCGCTTTTTATCGCGTCGTGGTCCAGTGCAATGTCTGTACACGGACAATGGGACAAACTTTGTCGGCGCAAATTCATATTTGAGGGACCTGTATAAGTTTCTGGATAACTACCGCCCATGCTTGACGAGAGAGCTGGCCGAAAATAGAATTGAATGGAAGTTTATTCCTCCGGCTTCTCCACATTTTGGAGGTGTGTGGGAAAGTATGGTCAAAATTGTTAAAAACCATCTGTTAAAAGTGATTGGGAGACAAATTTTGTCATATGAAGAATTGCTGACGATCCTTACCCAAATAGAAGCACTGGTAAATTCTCGGCCACTAACCGCTATGAGCAGCGATCCAGCTGAGCCATTAGCACTAACACCGGCTCATTTTCTCAATACTGCGCCGCTGCTTTCCCTTCCATCACCATTCATCGAGTCAGCTAACCTGCTCGACCGACATGCCCTTTTAGATGGAATGGTGCAGTCATTCTGGAAGCGATGGCGTGCCGAATACTTGCATCAGTTGCAATCGCGGGCAAAATGGACCACGCCATCAGTACCCATTGCTGTTGGCTCAATGGTGATTATAAAGGTGGATAATACGCCACCATTCGCATGGCCTTTGGGCATTGTGGAAGCAGTTCACCCTTCAAAGGACGGCACAACCCGTGTTGTCACAGTGAAGACGAGTAGAGGCAGTTTTACCCGCTCGGTCGTGCGACTATGTCCGCTGCCTAGCCAATAGTATTATTACTTCCTTTTTCTCTTATGTTTATTAGCGTGAGTCTCGCATTTTTTTAAGTTTTCTGGTTCAGCTTAGTTCTTTAAAGGAACCCTTTAAGGTCGGGGGGAAATGTTATCGCCCTCTCTTTCGCCCACTATCGCATCACGCATGTCATCCATACTTTTTTCACTTACAAACTCCTTTCCGCATATCACCCGCACTATGGCCTGTCTGCCAAATTTAAAATAATGAATTAATGACACATGTTAATGTCGAACGCAATGAAAGAAAAATTGTTATAATTGAAGAGAGAATAAAACGATATCTGAATAAATACGCAACAAACCGCGAGAAAATAATAGTTTGGTGCGCAAGAAGAAGTAACCAGTGTCCCTTGAGCTTACTACAAGTGGCGGCCGCCCGAAAACCTGCATTCGGAACATCAGGTACGGCAGGCCTCCATTAAATTCATTACCCTTTCAGCACAGACCAATTCGTCCCTCTAGGCCTACGGTCTTCTACCGCACGGTCCTTCGTTCTCTTTTCTTACCCGCGCTATCAATATCCATTATTACTTCAAAAAACCACTTTTTTAGCACTTTTTTTGGGTCACTGTCGTAGAAACGCACCACGAGGAACAACGATTTTTGAACTGGCTACTATTGGTCGAATTTATGGTGAATGAAGTTTAGGTTGGTACCAATCTGTTCCTAATTTCATCGGGTTATATTAGAAAGAAGCCCAATGGAATAGGAACTTTATATTCTATAAATAAAGTCCTTTTTCAACTGTGGGATCCAAACCGTGAATTCGCGGCACCGGGAAACGACCGTGCAAATTTTGCCGCCGTGAATTCGCGGCAGCGGGACACTATGGAACATTTGTGCACATATTTTCGGGTCACAGGGGGGACGCCAATTTGGCTGTGAATTCACGGGATCGGGAGACAACAGGTTCGACTTCAAAAAAGGAGGAGGTTCTCAATTCGTCTGTATTTTTTTTTATGTGTGTATGTTACGCGGTATCTAGGTAATGTGTGAACCTATTAGATTTATTTTTTATTTTTGAAAGCATGTACTTCCAGATTTGTCCCGTTGTCACCAAAATCCAGTTCTGCCCGGCTAGCACACTAGCAAGATGACGACTTTTATGCACATGTTTTATGTCCACAACCAACGTATAAAATTTTACCGTAATGAGCTAACATGGTATACCGTCATCTACGTAAAATGTGACCATTTATATGTCTTGCACATAAAACTATTTTTTTACGTCTAATGCTAACATGCTCTTGATTTTGCACATAAAACTTGACGATATGAACCGTTGACGGACGAAATTTTATGTAGGTCACTCGAGACCCCGGATAAATTTTAACACTATGAAAACAATATAATTTTCGCAGGATTTCCCCGATTTCTGTCACAACACATACGGTTTCAGTTTCAAAACTCCTATCATCTCCTGAAACAATGATCTAGCATTTTGAATTTTAGCTAGATCATGATTACTACCTATAAATAACCCAATGATTAAGATTTTTTGCTTGTGTTGTAATAAAATATATTACACAAATTTACAAATATTATTGATTCAATTATAAACATACATGTGTTTTGGTACTCGCTTCATCACTTAAAACCACTACGTAAAACTTTTTGCGGGGTGGGGAGTAAAGTAAATTATAACAAACAAACTATTATAACACAACTTAATACAGCAGAACAACTGTTTAGTAAACTGTGCAGCGCTTATCATTACTCTTTAATTAGGTAGTATTATAATGGGCTTCTAACCATAGACTACTATTGACCGAATGAAATGAATGTAATAATTTTGCTACGTATATTTTACGCTATGGCATAAATATATGCTGCGTGATTACCATGTTAGCTAAGTAACGTAAAAATGGGCACAATCGTAAAGTTATACGTCCGAACGTAAATATATGTCCGATTAGTGTGCTAGCTGGGCTGATGATGGTATCCTGGAGAAATCGAGGGAGCTCTTCAAATTTTATAGGCAAACTTGAAGCAATTTGGCTACTGATTTGAAGTCGGTTAAAACTTTATTTTGAAAATACAATTATTTAATGTTTTTTTTAATACAGTCTCGCCAGTGTTACCAGTTGACAGAGCCACTGGTAACATTATGTTTGGCATTGTTTGCAGTGCAACCGCTCGTTCGCCCACGAGAAGTCGTACGCGCTGCATCGGCAACGCGTGCATCTGCGGGTGGGGGGCGCGGGGGGGACGGGGGGCGGCGCGGGGGCGGGGGGCGCGGGGCGGCGCGCGCGCGCAGACCGCGTCGTGTGCGAGGTGTGCGGGAAGAAATGCACTGTCAGTATCTTTACTTCACTACATACTATAAAACAAAGTCGCTTCTCGCTGTCTGTCCCTATGTATGCTTAGATCTTTAAAACTACACAACACATTTTGATGTGATTTTTTTTAATAGATAGAGCGATTCAAGAGGAAGGTTTATATGTATAATTCATACACGTTCAAAGCCGGGGCGGGTCGCTAGTCATAAATAAAAATAAATAATAAGTTTCTGTCAAAAATTTAATTTTTGGTACAAAAAGTATGGTCATCAACTACTCATTGAGACGATTCTAACGATCCCAAACTTAACGGGGTTACGTCGGTTAATTACTAAATTCCCATGGCCACCTTCTATCTCCCTCATCACATCAGCTCGATGGTACCATAATATTGAATTGTCATCCAAACTATACTAATAGCCAAAATTTCAGTTCAATCGGATGACGGCAAGTGACTGAAAAATGGATAGCAAATTTTGACGGACAACTTACATACTTACTAATAAATAATAATATACTTTAATACCTACGATCTGTCAAGTTGATATAAAGCTTGTAAAAACAGCCTTGATTGCTGTACTTATGTAGGGCAATAAAGACGAGCCGAAGTCGAGTTTCATAATAACATCACACGAGTGTTTTAATGCCTAATTATGTACAGTTACATACACTGCTTTATCTATCCACAAAACATAAGCCTCCATGATGCATTCAGGAGCCGCATATTAAGACCGGCATGATGGCGTTGTTTTCTGGCAGCTGTCATAGTTTTTTTTTAATTCAGAGACAAACTAGAATCAGCTCTAACTATCATATCGTTCGATATCTTACTTACGTGCGACATTTGTCAAATTTGTATGCAATTTGACAATTCATTTCGTAAACGTCATCTCGACTGATATTATAATAGAGTTTAAATAAAATTTCTTTGTTTTTCAGAGATGTTCGAAATTTAAATGAAATAATATTATCGAAATCGATGTTATTATTTAGCAATAATAACATTTTCACAAATAAGACATTTGTTCTAACAAAACAGTCTGTTTTTATGGTGGTCATAATGTGCGGCTCTTGAACGCATCATGGAGGGTTTATGATACTTGGATACTAAAATGATAAACTACTAAAATGATTGCAGTCGAACGCCACACTGGTGTACCACCAGCGGACCCACACTGGCGAGAAGCCCTACCAGTGCAGCAAGTGCCCCAAGCGGTTCAGCGTCTGCCAACTGCTGCAGGTACACACTGTAGTATTCACTTATTTGCCGATTCTAAAGGTATATCTGTATAGCTTGGCTAGCCAGCGCACCACCACTCCCGGCAACGGTCGGCCCACCACCGCCTCCCACTCCGGTCATCGTGACGTATGCGCACTAGATAACCACAGATACACTACACATACCATCTTATCTTCTAATGGGGATGGCCGGTGAAAGCTAATTGAGTCGCTTAACTTCAAACTCATCATCATCACATCAGCCGAAAGACGTCCACTGCTGGACATAGGCCTCCCCCAAAGAGTGCCAAAATGACTGGTCCTGCGCCACCCGGACTCCCGCGACCTTTACCAGGTCACCAGTCCACCTTGTGGGAGGCCTACCCACGCCGCGCTGCGCCGGTACGTGGTCGCCACTAGAGAACCTTTCCGCCCCAACGGCCATCGGTTCCACGTGCAATGTGCCCCGCCGACTGCCACTTAAGTTTAGCGATTCAAACTCAGGTAAATCTGACATTCTTTTAAGAAATTGGTATAAAATAAAAGGGTTAACAACTAGTTTAATTACAATTTTATCGGTTAAGTATAGTTGTGTGTGGTTTTTGAGAAAAATGCAGTTAAAATCATAATATTCTATCAAAATCAGATAAATCCATATGACAGTTTTTTTCCAAATGTAGGTAAGTCCATCCAAGCCAATCAGCGAAAGAAGTTTGTTCAACATGGCTGACAATTTCTAATAGTATTTTTTTTTTCAAATGCGATAGCAGTGGACGTGTTTCGGCTGACGGTGATGATTGTGTTCTAGATCCACTTGCGCACGCACACAGGCGAGCGGCCATTCAAATGTTCCCGCTGCCCGAAGGCCTTCAAGCATAAGGCGGCGCTCAACAGGCACGATCGGGTACGTAGGGATATAATACCATTTAGTAGTTTTAGGAACCAGGAGCGGAAATAACTAAAAGGAGGACAACAGAACTTTATTTTACACAATGATTTTTATAACTTTTAACAATTAATTTACACAAAGAATTAACATTAAAACTATAGGCGTATTTTAGGCAAATTGCCTCTTCAAACGGGCAGAGGTCTTGTCTATCAAGTGGCCAATGCAAGAATGTGCTCCAAAATGAGCGCGCTGTAGCTTTTATGAACTAGACGGCTTCCCCTTCTCCGTCACCATCGCCTGACGGGCGGGTTTAGTTGCACCTGCGCTAATAGTAGGATATAATAATAATAATACTATGGGGAACTTGCATGGGACTTCAATTTCGAATAAACATACAGGCTGTTCCCGGGAATTTCCGTTAACTTCGGCATATTGCAGAGTACATTCACAGAAAAAAAATAAGCATAATTATTTCTTGAGAAAAAAAACTTTTTTTTTTAGATTTTTGTATAAATTAATTTAATGTAGCTTTTACGGTTATTGTAGAATGGTCTTGGAACACATGAAATAATAAATATGTATGTAAAAAATATGTAATATCGAACGAACTGACTTTGTAAACCTTCTTGTAGGTAGGTAATTTAATAGGTAATAATAAAAATAAATAATAAATAAATAAATAAATATTACGGGACAATCTTACACAAATCAACCTAGGCCCACGGTAAGCTCAGTAAGGCTTGTGTTGTGGGTACTAGGCGATGATATATATAATAGATACATACATATAGATACTTATATACATAACTCAGGAACAAATATTCGTGATTTATACACAAATAAATGCCCTGACCGGGATTCGAACCCGGGACCTCCAGCTTCGTAGGCAGAGTCACTACCCACTGGGCTACGGAGGCCGTTAAAATACATTAAGTACATCAAAAACACAATATAATATACAATTAAAACTAGATTTAAAATTAAAACTAAAACTAACATAAAAATAACTTACCAAAAACTATAAATTACTATCTAAATTTGGACCCTTTGGTAGGGTTCCCATCACGCAGGCAGCGTTCCCGCGTTGAATTGCGATTGCAAGTCTTTGTGCAAGAAAGCTGCCTGCGCGAGGCATTATTCTGGTAGTGTATAGGAACCTTACAAAATTTAAAAAGCTGTTATGAATTCACAAGAGCCATTTACACCCGTTCAATGTGCAAAACTGATTAAATTAAACATTGAATATCTTGATAACAGTAAGAGTTAAGATCCTACTGTCATGGAGAAATTTACTTTATTTGATCTAAACTATGCCCCCTTGCAATTAACGGAAATTGTCATGAACCCGTTGTATATGGATTGGTGAAAACCTGAATTAAAATATTTTTCTCAAACATGCAATGAAATGTCGTCATTACGTGGGTTGACATATCAGGCTTCAAAGTATCAAGTTTCGGGCGGATCAACTCGAGAGAACTGTAAAGGAGTTTCATACGAAATTGAAGGCCTGGGCCGGAAAGTATTTTTTTTTTTTAATTTTCATTCCACTATTTGTGGCACAGCATTCAGCCATGAAAATGGGTTTGATTTGAGGATTTTTATTTATTTATTTCAATGCATGTTTGAGAAAAGCACTATACATGCCAGGCCGTGAAAAGGGCTTGCCGGGTGAGTAGGTATAGCCGGCCGACCGTAAGGAGGCCGGATAGTGATACGGCCGGGTTTCTTTCCCGGCGTCTGCATGTAATTCGTTCATTCATATAATTTGTCCAAGTTCCAGGTGCACACGGGGGCGAAGCCCTACGCCTGTCCGCACTGCGGCAAGTCCTTCTCCCAGTCCAACTCCATGAAGACCCACGTCAGCACCGTGCACCTCAAGCTTCCCGCGCGGTACCGCCGCAGGAACAAGACGGATTAAAAAACATCTAGGGGCTGTCCATATATTACGTCTGTTCAAAATAGGGGGGTGTGCCTGAACATTGGATGACGGTACTCATTTTATTAGGCGGAGGATGGTGATAGGGCGGGGTCAAAAATCGTCAAAAAACTATGACGTGATATATGGACAAGCCCCAAGTTGGCAACAACTCAAAATAAATATAAGTTTCTGTCAAAAAAAACATTTTTGGTAAAAGCTTTTATTGCCGACTGTACTTTTCTGTATACCGTCATCAACTAAACTACTCATTGGACGATTCTAACGAGCCCAAACTCAACGGGGTTACATCGGTTAAGTACTGAATTCCCATGGCCTGTCTTCATCATCAGATCAGCTTGATGGTACCATCATATTGAATTGTCATCCAAACTATACCTTTACCCAAAATTTCAGCTCAATCGGTTGAATATATCTGCTTCAAAATTGAGTTGCAAGATTCCACCCGAACAAACATCGTTACAATACCACATACTTACATAGTTAGTTAGGTACATACACATACATTGCAAGTTAATAGAAAGCTTATAAAATAAGGGAGATTCTTACACAAATTAACTAGCCCCATAGTAAGCTCAAAAAAGCGGCCAAGTGCGAGTCCGACTCGCACATGATGGGTTCCGTTAAATAAATTGCTTTTTACGATTTATGACGTATTAAAAAAAACTACTTACTAGATCTCGTTCAAACCAATTTTCGTTAGAATTTTGCATGGTAATGTACATCATATATTTTTTTTAGTTTTATCATTCTCTTATTTTAGAAGTTACGGGGGGGGGGGACACATTTTACCACTTTGGAAGTGTCTCTCGCGCAAACTATTCAGTTTAGAAAGAAATGATGTTACAAACCTCAATATCATTTTTGAAGACCTATCCATACCCCACGCGTATGGGTTTGATGAAAAAAAAAATTTAGTTTTAGTTCTGAGTATGGGGACCCCCTAAATTTACTTTTTTTTTCGATTTTTGTGTGAAAATCTTAATGCGGTTCACAGAATACATCTACTTACCAAGTTTCAACAGTATAGCTCTTATAGTTTCGGAAAAAAGTGGCTGTGACATACGGACGGACAGACAGACAGACATGACGAATCTATAAGGGTTCCGTTTTTTGCCATTTGGCTACGGAACCCTAAAAAGGTTGTGTTGTGGGTACTAGACGACGATATATTTTAATCCATACTAATATTATAAATGCGAAAGTGTGTCTGTCTGTCTGTCTGTCTGTCTGTCTGTCTGTCTGTCTGTTACCTCTTCACGCCTAAACCGCTGAACCGATTTAGATGAAATTTGGTATAGAGATAGTTTGAACCCCGAGGAAGGACATAGGATAGTTTTTATCCCGGAAATCATCCCTTTAGGGGGAAAAAGGGGGGGTGAAAATTTGTATGGAACTATTTAAACCGCTGAGCCTATTTAGATGAAATTTGGTATAGAGATATTTTGAGTCCCGGGGATTGACATAGTATAGTTTTTATCCCGGAAATGATGCCTTAAGGGGGGGAAAATGGGGGGTGAAAATGTTTTATAGGTGAGAAACTTTAGGCACTCTTACATGTAGTTAGAAACGGTTGTTTCTGTTACACATTTTAAATTTGTACCTAATATATATTCCAACTGGTTAGGGTCATTTCGCCGGTTACGCGACCACCTTCGGTTAGCGACCACCTGAAGAACATGGTTTTTTCAATTGAAGATAACATCAATTCTACAGAGCCTATTGAAACAGTTAGCCGTATGCATTTTTGTTTGTAATTATCGAATAGGAATTAACTAAAAAAACGAGAAAATATGCTTTCAGTTCACCAAGTCAGCTAAGTGGTCGCTAACCAGCATATAAAATTAGGTGGTCGCTAACCGGCGAAAGGACCCTACTTCTACAGGGGTTTTACAAAAGGGGTTTTACTTATGTTTTTTTAACACAAACCTTCCATATATGTACAGTCGTGGAATGAAAAGGTATAAGTTATCAGTATCTGCTTTATCGACCGAGTATAACACATTCCGTCACAATGAATTTCATTTCACTACATGGCCCACAGATACATCCACTATGACCTCTTTGCATTTTGAAAAGGCGAGTTAAAATTAAAAAAGAAACGAATGATGACATTGACAGGAACTGTTATTCACATTTATAGTTTCAATTAAGTATTATAAGCGAAGAGGATTTAATCATTAGATTCATCAAACTTGACACAACGTAATGGCAAGATTAAACGAATAAAAAGGTTTTTAGTTCAACTATTAATAGTCTAGGAACATTCGTCTAAGTCAATTTGAACTTTATTGTCACACAGTTAAACATAATTTTCAATACAACACTCTCTTCTGTTACACAGTTTCCGCCACTGTACCTACTTACGTCGAAGTGCATATGAATTGACAGCAATTCGATTACCAAATTAATCGCGGTCTCATAATAAGTAATATTAGTATAACTACACTGAGCAGAGGCATATTTAAAAATAGAACGGGTGGCGGGGCGCGGCGGGGTGCGGGCGTGGAGGGGGGAGTTTAGATCTCTTACTTCGCTTACCCGAACGGGCAGACACGTGAGGGCAGACGATGTTGTCGGACGTATGCAATATTTAAGATTTTGCGTTTTCGATTAACGAGTTCATTCCTTGCTTGGTGTTCTGTACTTTAATAATTTTTGAAGTTGTTGGCGTTGTTCTCAAATAAATTGTTATTCACTAATAACTTTTATCTTTTAGGGTTTTAAGTAAAACATTAAATCTGTCTGTACGTAGGGTAAAATACTCTTGCGTATTTTTGTTAGTAGATTAGGTTAAGTTAGGTATGGTGCCTATTCATTATTTAATTATATGCTGAAAATATGACTCGCAAGCGTAAATCTAATTTAGCGCGTAGCACTAGCAGGGCTCGGGCAGCAAAAGTAGCTCGAACCCAAGAATCTGAAGAGGAGACTCAGACCCGTCTGGTTTTAGATGCTGAACGTCACGCAGCTCAAAGGGCAGCGGAGACTTTTGAGCAGACCCAGGCCCGTCAGGGTTTAGACGCAGAGCGTCACGCAGCTCAAAGGGCTGCGGAGACGTTAGAGCAGACTCAAGCCCGCCTAATTTTAGATGCTGAGCGTCACGCAACTAGCAGGTCTGCGGAGACTTTCGAGCAGACTCAGGCCCGTCAGGTTTTAGACGCAGATCGTCACGCAGCTCAAAGGGTTGCGGAGACTTTTGAGCAAACCCAAGCCCGTCAGTGTTTAGACGCAGAGCGTCATGCAGCTCAAAGGGCTGCGGAGACGTTAGAGCAGACTCAAGCCCGCCAAATTTTAGATGCTGAGAGTCACGCATCTAGCAGAGCTGCAGAGACTTTTGACCAGACCCAGGCCCGTCAGATTTTAGACGCCGAGCGCCACGCAGCTCAACGGGCTGCCGAAACATCTGAGGAATCCCAAACACGACGTGTTTTAAATGCTGAACGCCTGTCAGAAAGAAGACGTGCGTATACAATGAATACATCGCAGGCGTTTTACGATGCCGCTTTTGATTATGACCCATTAATTGATTATATTAATCATCGATTAGTTCTCATAGGCAGAATGGATCAAAAATGTAGACATTGTGAAGCACTCAAGTGGAAAGAAGAAACTCCGGGTATGTGCTGTTCTGGTGGAAAAGTTTCAGTTCCTAAACTTGGTGAGCCAGAGGAACCACTTAAATCTTTACTTTTATACGATAGCAATGAATCCCAGCGTTTTTTAAACCGCATAAGAAAATATAATTCATGCTTTCAAATGACATCATTTGGTGTAGATAAAGAGGTAATTATGCCTGGATTTTCTCCATCTTTTACTATCCAAGGCCAAATTTACCATAGAATTGGCTCTTTGCTTCCAATAAATAATGATCAATCAAAATTATTACAGATTTACTTCATGGGTGATGAAAGTAACGAGGTTGACCGCAGGTGTCAAAACATTCCAGGAGTCAGGGATACTGTACTTCAAATTCAGAGAATGTTACATGAACACAACCGCCTCATACACACTTTCAAAACAGCTTTAGAAAGAATGCCAGGAGAAGATTATAAATTAGTGATGCATCCTGACCGTACGCCAAGTGGGGAACATGAAAGACGATATAATGCACCTTTAATAAACGAAGTCGCAGCTTTGGTTACTGGCGAGCAGCACACTTCCCGTGATATTGTTTTACACGCCCATGATGACACATTGACCAGGATTCCTGATACACATAAATTTTATGATGCGTTACAATATCCGATAATATTTAGCAATGGGCAAGAGGGGTATCACTTTCAAATTCCACAAGTCAGTCCTGTGACTGGCCTCCCCTTACCCAATAAAAAAAGTATCATGTATGGATTTTTATGCCTACCACACTATGATCCGAGAAAATGATTTCAATATCATACAACGATGCAAACAACTGGCCAATCAGTTTTATGTCGATATGTACGTCAAGGTTGAAAGCGAACGACTACGATACATATCATTAAATCAAACTAAATTACGAGCAGAGAATTATATCCACCTTCAAGATGCTGTAGCAAATGACGCTAACGTGAATCCTAATGATATTGGTAGAATGGTAATTTTACCATCTTCATTTGTAAATAGTCCACGTTATTTACACGAATATACTCAGGACGCGTTTGCGTATGTGCGTACATATGGCCGCCCCGATTTGTTTGTAACGTTCACCTGCAATCCAGCCTGGCCTGAAATAAAAAACGAATTGATGCCAGGACAAAGCTCAACTGATAGGTATGACATAGTTGCAAGAGTTTTCAGGTTGAAAGTAAAAAAGCTTATGAATGTTATTACCAATGGCAAAATATTTGGAGAAGTACGCTGCTATATGTATTCGATAGAGTGGCAGAAGCGTGGCCTACCACATATTCACCTATTGTTGTGGTTAAAAGATAAGTTTAGATCTGATCAAATTGATAAAATCATCAGCGCTGAAATACCAGATCCAAGCAGTGACAAAATACTCCATGATATTATTGTAAAAAATATGATTCATGGCCCTTGCGGTCCTTATAATCCCCAGTGCTCTTGCATGAAAGATGGGAAATGTACAAAAAAATATCCAAGACAGTTAATCAAAGAGACTGTTCACAATGAAAACGGATACCCACTGTATCGTCGAAGAGCACCGGCAGACGGAGGTCAAACGGCATCTGTGAAAGTTCGAAATGGGAGTTACGTGACTGTTGATAATAGTTTGGTGGTCCCTTTTTCCCCTATATTATCAAAAATGTTTAACGCTCATATAAATGTTGAGGCTTGCAGTTCAGTACGCGCTATCAAATATATCTGCAAATACATTAACAAAGGTAGCGATCAAGCTATTTTCAACTTTGCAAACACAGATCTTGCAAATCCCGTAAATGAAGTTCAAACATATCAATGTGGTCGGTATGTCAATAGCAACGAAGCCGTCTGGCGGCTTTTAGGATTCCCGTTGCACGAAAGACATCCGACCGTGACACATCTCAGTGTGCACTTAGAAAATGGTGAACGGATTTATTTTACAGAAAATAATCTCCAACAGCAGTTAGCCAGTAGACCAAAAACTACGCTCACAGATTTTTTTGATCTTTGTACAAGAGATGAGTTTGCAAGAACTCTTTTATATGTTGAGGTACCGAAGTATTACAGATGGGATGCAACCAGAAAAGCTTGGAAGCGCCGAGTTCAAGGAACTCCAGTTCAGAATTGGCCTGGTGTCAAATCTGGCGATGCTTTAGGACGAGTCTACACAGTCCATGTTACTAACATGGAATGTTTTTGTTTAAGAATGCTTTTACACCATGTGCGCGGACCAACATCTTATAATGACCTCAAAAAATACAATAACGAAGAATTTTCAACATTTCGCGAGGCATGTGAGGCAAGAGGATTATTGGAAAATGACAATCATTGGGATGTGACACTGGAAGAAGCTGCGCAATGTAGATCAGCAGCCAAAATGAGAGAGCTCTTTGCTATATTAATAGCAACATGCGGACTTTCAAACCCTCAAGAACTCTGGGAAAAACACAAAAATGACCTATCGGATGACATTCTACACAGGTTACAAGAACATAATCCAAATGTTACATACAACGATTTAATTTACAACGAGGCCCTTACAAAGGTTGAAGACCAAGTGATAACTATCACCGGAAAGTATTTATCCGATTTTGGGATTAATAGGCCACATAGAATTGGAGACGTTAGCAGTGATTTAATAAGGGAATTGGACTACGACTCCACTGCTTTACAACTGCAAATAACTGACTCTGTTCCGCTATTGAACCCAGAGCAAAGATTAGTTTTTGATAATGTCGTGGAGAAAATCGAAATAGGTGAAAGTGGTTTGTTTTTCTTGGATGCTCCCGGAGGCACAGGCAAAACATTTCTTTTAAATTTGCTTTTAGCCCAAATCCGGAAAGATAAAGGTATAGCTGTTGCTGTAGCCTCCTCTGGAATAGCAGCGACGCTGCTTAGTGGTGGTCGAACGGCACATTCAGTGCTTAAACTGCCATTGAACTTAGCTCATGAGGAAATGCCGGTTTGTAACATTACTAAAAACAGCGAGCGTGGTCGAATGTTGCAACAGTGTAAGCTGTTGGTTTGGGATGAATGTACAATGTCCCACAAAAGAGCAATCGAGGCACTAGATCGGACTTTAAAAGATATCAAGAGCAACCGAAATATTATGGGAGGAATGGTGGTACTTTTAGCTGGTGATTTTAGACAGACTCTGCCGGTGATCACTAAGGGCACACCGGCAGATGAAATAAATGCATGTTTGAAGGCGTCTACACTGTGGGTTCATGTTAAAAAATATTGTTTAACCACAAACATGCGAGTACAGCTGCACTGTGATACACAAGCGGGGCAATATGCGGCTTCTCTTCTGAAAATCGGTGAAGATCGTGTGGTAACAGATAGTAACGGCACGATTACTTTAAATACTGATTTCTGTAATGTTGTCCAAAACACAAATGATTTAAAAGGCAACGTCTATCCCGATCTGAAAACCAATATGAGGAACATAGAATGGCTATGTGAAAGAGCAATTTTAGCACCGACTAATGAAATTGTGGGGCAGATAAACGAACAAATCATGTCACATGTGGAAGGTGATGTCGTCGAGTATCTGTCCGTAGACAATGTCATGGACACTGAACAAGTGACATCGTACCCGGTCGAGTTTCTCAACTCTTTGGAATTATCAGGGGTGCCTTCCCATAAGTTGAGACTAAAAGTTGGCGTTCCAGTCCTGTTGATGCGAAATCTTGACGCACCAAGACTTTGTAATGGCACGCGACTACAAATTACACACCTGGGGCGCAATATTGTAAAAGCAATTATTATGACAGGAACAGCAAAGGGTGAAGACGTATTAATTCCCCGTATTCCAATAATACCGACCGATTTACCATTCCAGTTTAAAAGAGTCCAGTTCCCCCTGAAAGCAGCATTTGCGATGACAATCAATAAAGCTCAAGGACAAACACTGAAAGTAGCAGGTGTACATTTAGTTAAAAACTGTTTTTCCCATGGGCAACTATACGTGGCGTGCTCACGAGTCTCGAGTCCACAAAATCTTCACGTGTTAGCAAAAGATGGAAAAACAAAAAACGTAGTTTACAGAAATGTGTTACATTAAATAATATCTCGCAGTTACCAATCATTAATTGACATGTTTTCTTAAATTCTGGTTGTACACTTTATTTATGTTTTCAAATTAAAACCAAAAATTATTTAAATAAGAAAAGCAGTTTATGAAAAAGCAGACTGGAAAAAAATAAGCTACCCAAATTACTAATTCCACGCAGACGAAGTCGCGGGCAAAAGCTAGTAGATATATAAATACTTAAAAACAACGAAAATATCCAAGACTGAGAAGATATATTAATGCTAAAATATTTGCCCTTACCCGGGTTCGAACCCAAGACCTTCAGCAGTCAATACCCACTAGGCTAACCAGTCGTAACAAGCAATGCAATGCGAAGCACAATGTTATCATTGAACACTGGCTGCCGCCCGCGACTCCGTCCGCGTGCTCGTTTATATCGTAACTCCATACAAACTTTCCATCCCCTTAGTGGAGGATTATCGGGATAAAAACTATCCTATGTCCTTCCCCGGGACTCGAACTATCGCTATACCAAAGTTCATCTGAATCGGTTCAGCGGTTTAACCGTGAAGAGGTAACAAATGGACACACTCGCATTTATAATATTAGTCGACAACAGTCAGCACAACTGGTGAAGTAGGTACCTCCTTACAGAACACCGCATTTATCTCTACCTATCAACATAACGAATCTTTAAATCAAATTTGTTAATGGGGAATGAATGAAAATTTTAGAAACGCCTGATTTTTTTTTTGTTGATAGGAATAACCTTCCTTAGCACCAGAAAAAAGTAGCAAACTTTTCAGATGCGTCAATTATTTTTGAAAAATATAAACAATTTCCTCACTTACGTTTTGTGGTTAGGACGGCGATTGAGACAATTTCCTTGATCCATCTCATATTACATAAAAATATCATAAAAATCCGTGGTAAACTGACACTGGCAATGATATTGACAGCTGCAGCAGCTATATTGGTCATTGCCAGGGTCAGATATTTAAAATATTTTTTGTAATATGAGACGGATCAAGGAAAGTGTCTCATTCGCCGTCCTAACCACAAAAACGTAAATAAGGAAACTGTTGATGATTCTTCGGGTCTTCTTCAATAATATGACAAGGTTTTAAACTTCAATTGGCTTTAATTTGCTTTTTGTTGCTGCTTGATATGTAAGGCCATAAATGTTGATGATTCTTCGGGTCTTCTTCAATAATATGACAAAGTTTTAAACTTCAATTGGCTTTAATTAACCATATAAAAAATTACAAAAAAGTACGATGTGCGCTTGAGCGCGGTTGGATAGCGTCTGTCCTTTGCGGGCGCGGGGTGCGATCCCATTAGACACGGTATCGACACCGTGTCGCGGCGCTGTGTCGCGGGGTGTCTCGCGGTGTCTCCAACAGAAACTGTTTATATTTTTCAAAAATAATTGACGCAGCTGACAAGTCTGCAACTTTTTTCTGGTGCTAAGGAAGGTTATTCCTATCACCAAAAAAATAATCAGGCATTTCTAAAATTTTCATCCATTCCCCATTATAGAGGCTATAGTAATACATAATCTGCGGATATTTCAAGTGTCTACATATTACAGTTCTAGAGATAGATCGATTGTTATGGGCGGGCAAAAAAACGCCATAAAATTACGCTTCATGTATGAGAGCACTGTTTAATTTTTAGTTTATTTTTATCTTTATGAATGTAAGCAGCAATAGAAATACAAATTCTGTGAAAATTTTAACAGTCTAGCTATTGCTGACACGCAAACAGCCGGACGGACAGCGGAGGCTTAGTAACAGGGTTCTGTTTGGTATCCTTTGGGAACTCTACACCAAAAAATACCTTGTTAAATTCCTTGATCTCAAATATGTATATTTAGACACCAAGTTTGTGATTTAAATTAAATTAAAAATCATTTATTTCGGACTAATTCATCCATAATTTGTTAGTAACAATATATTAACTTAAAAACTAGTGTTAGTAACAAAACAAGTAACTTAGCAAAACTAATATCGGCGTGAGGGGGCACGCACCGGAGCATGCACCTCGTCCCAGTACCGCATTATCGGGCAGTCTACCCGTTCAACAAGCGATCGCAGGATGCTGTGGGTACTACCCCCTACCCTCCGCATGAGTGATGCCACCCTACTGCGCATTATTGCGTGGAATCCCGGCACGCCCGCCGCCGCGAACATGCCGGACGCACTGCAATAGCGGGGCAGACCCAACAGCACCCTGACACCATTATTGTACTGCACTCTTATGGCATTGACGGCCCGCTGCGTATACCCAACCCACAGCGCACACGAGTAGAAGGATTGACATTGGATTTAGAACTCGAGATATTAATAATATACCTGTAATTCAAAATGGCCGCCATAAAATTCAAGATGGCCGACGGAGGAGTTGGTTTCTATCAAAAAATTAAAGCTATGGACATAACAAGTACCTGAAAAAAAATTGGAGCGTTTGTCTAGCGTGTTCTCATTATCACCTGAAACTGCCCCACCACCGTTTTAGTATTCAAAAATCTACTTATGGCAGGTTGCACCAACTTAGGATTACTGACCGGTCAACGTAATGGTCGCACCACACTTGGGGGTTCGTGTTCGCGTTGCGTATTCGCCGTGTTTGTCAAAATATTCGTTGAAGTAAAAACACCACAAACACGACATCGACACTTGGGATGCCAATAGCAAATATATCAAATGTTTGCAGCGATATATCGAATTAAATTAAAAAGTCAATACGTAGAAATCGCATCACAACATATTTAGTCCAATCCATTTTGCCGACGTCTAACCACAGACTAATAAGAGTTGCCGTCGCTCAGACACCTAGCCAAATGTGGCGGAGAACGCAAATGTTTGCAATATTTGCGTCCTTTGATGTGTGGCAAAAATCGATATGGCAAATATAGACAAATACATTGTCCACACATGGTCGTATTTGGCCAAATGAAGCAAATACGCGAACACGCACTCCCAAGTGTGGTGCCACCATTAAAGATGGCGCCGGCAGCTGTCATTCCATACAAACTTATCAAACTTTCCATTCAGTTTTTAGCGAACGCCGCTTACAGTGAAAATATGCGGTATTTCTTAAAAAAACGAATCAATAGATTGTACGAGTATATGTATTGGATTATTTTATATCTTTTTTGAAAAGCCATGTATATATATTGTATATCATATTTTGTATAAATACAATGTAAATTTTACATTAATTTGTGTTGTTTTACTCGCTGTACCCCCTTCCCCACTATCATTTTTATTTAAAAGGATGAATACTGCCCTAGTAGCATGATATGTTTTATCTTTACGTTTTACGTGATGTTTCAGTACATATTCACTGTAAACACTGATAGCTGGGCACTACCATAAGGTAACGTAAAATACTCGAGTTCTAGAGTCCTGGTTTTGTTGGAGGAAAACCTGTCAAAAATAATAGATAACTTAAAGAATTACCTTTGCCGGTTTAGGGAAAGTCCATGGGCGACCGAGCTCGGCTCGGGTGAAAATACGGAGAATACCTACAAATTTTCTCGGACACGAGACCTAGCGCGCCCCCGTAAACCCCTAAAGTAAAGTAAAGTAAAGTAATTTATTTTGCGTAAAACGTGGTACAGAAGATGGTATACATATATCACAGAGAAACACACATTTCACCAGCAACTGGCATGCAAAAATTTGAATATACCTAACGAAATAGAAATTAATCATAATGGATTTACACAATAAATATAATGTCAATTAAAATTCAAATTAAATTAGTTAAGTCTTAATACAAATTCAAGTTTTTATAATAGTCAAAGTACTCATTTACAGTATAAAACGATTCCTGTATTAAAAAATGAGAAATTATTATTAGTCTTGATTTGAATATGTTAAATGGTAATTCTTTAATGTCATCATGTAACCTATTATAGATTCCAATCGCCATACAAAATGCGTTCTTGCCGTACAATTGAGTCTTTATAGGCGGAATAGCAAGACGATTTGGGTACCTCGTATTAGATTTGCATACGTCACTTTTTTTATTGAAAAATTCTGGATGAAGTTTAACAAATATACAAATTTCATATATATACATACTAGGCACAGTTAATATTTTTAATTCTCTAAATAACGGTTTGCAGGATGTGAGAATATCCAAGTTGTAAATAGCTCTGATGCATTGTTTTTGCGATATTAGCACTCGTTTTGCATGGCTTGAATTACCCCAAAGAAGGATGGCATATCTCAGAATGGAACCAACATACCCGTGATATGCCTGTATTGCAGTTTCCTTTGAGCTAACTTTTGCAAGTTTCCATAACGCATATGCAAAGGAGTTTATTTGATTGCATAATTTATTAGTGTGATCCCTCCAAGAACATGCATCGTCAAGCCATATGCCTAAAAATTTCGTGTTACAGGATTCTGTTAAGGTCTGATATTCCAAATTTCATCGAAATCGTTAAGAGCTGTTTCTGAGAACGTGATTGCTAATATATATATTACTGATAGCCGTTTTCCTCAGACATTGTCTGGTTGCCTTTGGCATAGGCCTCCCCCAGAGTCCTCCATCTGACTCTATCCAGAGCTTCTCTTCTCCACATGGCTCCGGCGATATCTTTGAATTTATCTTTTCTTCTGTTTCCCTTTTTCCATCTTTGGACCATTTTTCTTTGGTATATATATATATATATACAAATATCGCACGTTTAATCAGACAAAAAATAACTAGGTACAACTTAGAAAAGTTAATAAACCCCCGACATTTTCATTTCAAAGTTCAATATCTCAAAAACGGCTGAACCGATTTTGTTGAAACATAGCTAAGAATACGGAGTAACTAAGTATTAATCTGTGCTAAGAATCATCTCGATTATCGATGCCACAGACACGTCAAACTTATAACGTTACTAGCTTTTGCCCGCGGCTTCGCTCGCGTTAAGAAGTATTATTATCAATTACAGTTTCTGCGGCTTTACTTTTGGCGTGTGTAAAAAATTAGGGCTTACAAAACTTCTTTGTACACAATATTCCTAACTAATCTGTCATTAGGCGCTAAAACTATCAAGCTACTGGGTGAACTTACTCGTGAGCATGCAACATAAAACTGCCCATGAGAGAAGCAATGTTCTCTCAAGTCAATTCCCGCTAGGGGAAACTGTAATCGTTTAAATTCGAACGGGATGTCATTAGGTATTAATGGGATTCGTGGTATAAATACAGTTTCCCCTTTCGCACATCTAGTTAAAATAGTGGCTTCCACTATATTGCTATGTAACGCTTTCACTTGCAGTCTCGTACCGTTACAAAGTCTTGGTGGTTTTAAATTTCGTAACAACATAATTGGAGTGCCCACACGCAGAATAAGCTTATGATAAGGCAAACCTGGCGGTTTCAGTGAATTTAGAAATTCTACAGGATAATTAGTAGCGTCATCTGTATTGACCACAGTATCAATTGAAGTATAGACCTTTTCTTCGCCCTCAAACGACATGAGCAAGATATCGTTGATAGCCGCTGCTTGGTCGTTCTTTGGAGTAAGTATGGCACGTTCACATAACCATTCAATAGGCTTGTCATGAATACGAATAATGTCTGGATAAACTTTTGATAATAATTCTTGAACCGTAGTTACAACTGTGCACAATTCTTCCGGGATGGTTATCATTCCATCAAATGATGGAAAATCACCATTACCGATTTTAAGAAGGAGATCTGAAAATCTACCAGCATACTCATCCCCGCCCAAATGTGCTCTCATATTTTTAGAGAGTTTAAGAATATTAACCTGGGGCCACAAATTAGATTGCTTAATGCACGACTTTACTTCGTCAGCTCTGGTTCTTTCTGGCACCACTGGTAGATACTCCAGCCAGCAAAACTGTTACACCACCCATTAATTTTGTATTACCCCTTATATCCCTTAGAGATCTGTTTAAGGCTTCAATACTACCTTTATGAGCCATCGTTATTTCGTCCCACACGATTATTTTTGTACTTTTTAAAACTTCAGCAAAATAACTTTGTTTGGAGATGTTGCAAATGGGAGTCTCAGCAGTAATTAAATTGAGTGGTAACTTAAATGTAGCATGAGCAGTTCGACCTTTAAAGTCATTTAAATTTCTTTGTCGTTGCTCGTCGTTGCGCGTATTGCTCGTCATTTAAAGACGCTTCATTTTTTCTGACAGCGTCCTCTAAGGCTACTAAATCGTAACTGGTCTCCTTCAGGTACTCTCTATTTCCAAATTGTATTGACATGTTTGGCTGAGGTAATCCATACTCTTTAAGAGGTCGGCCGCCTAATGATAAAACGGCATCCTCTAATACCGACAGGCATTTGTTCAATATCAAATCTGATAAGTGCTCTACATCCACATCACCTTCCCTTTCCAGCTGTTTTTTAAAATCCTCAGAAAGGCATTCTTTGAATTTTTCCCAAAGACATGGGGGGTCAGAAACCTGGCAGAACACTAAAATGATTGTAAAAAGCTCCCGAATCCTGTGCGGGGTTTGACAAAGTGCTGCCTCTTCCAGTGCTGCGTGCAAATGCTGATCATCTTCAAGTAAACCTAGAGCCTTGCATGCGGATTGGAAAGTGGGATGTAAGTGACCATCTACAGTTTTCAACGCTTCAAATGAAATTGGACCCCGGATCTCATGTAGAAGCATTCGAAGGTGGTAGCATTCTGTATTATTTGGATGAACCGTATAAACCCTACCCAGAACGTGTTCTTTTTTGACGCCTGACCATCCTTAAACGTTCATTATATCTTACCGTTGGAACTTTTTCAGAATTCAAAATCAAAATCAAAATATTTATTTTGTAAATAGGCTTAAGCTAGCTCATTTATTATTTGACCGATAGGACACAGGCAGTAAGAGTGGGAAACCAATATAGCACAGAAGAAACTATTGATTATGGCGTGCCTCAAGGCAGCGTCTTAGGGCCAACACTGTTCCTCGTGTACATAGACGATCTCTGTAGGCTTACACTCACTAATGCACAAATAATAACCTTCGCTGATGATACTGTAATACTGTTCTATGGGGAATGTTGGTCAGATGTTAATAGTATTGCACAGACGGGATTTAAGTTGGTTACCCAATGGCTGAACCAAAACTTACTCACGCTTAACTTAACTAAAACTAAGCTCATAAACTTTAGTATAAGAGATAACAATCGGCCTGCAGCGGGTACGATATCCATTAAGGCCCATGTAAGCTGTGATACTCGCACAAACTGCGACTGCCATGTGATCTCTGAGACTCCATCAATAAGGTACTTAGGCATACAGATAGATAAAAACCTCAGCTGGCGAGAGCATATCAGCAGTCTTACAGGACGTGTCAGAAAAATGATCTACATCTTTAAAATTTTAAGACATGTGTGTGATCGAACACTACTAATTTCAATCTATTATGCACTATGCCAGTCCGTCATATGCTATTGTATCAATATTTGGGGAGGAGCAGCAAAAACAATGATGCTGAAACTAGAAAGATCACAAAGGGCTGTACTAAAAGTTATGATATTTAAGAAATTTCGTTACCCAACATCATCTCTGTACAATGACACATGTGTTCTAACTGTTAGGCAATTGTTCATAAAACATATACTTCTTACCCAACACAAAAACCAACCGGATTTTCCAGCATCACGAAGAAGAAATGATATTGTATACGTAGTTCCGAAACGCAATACTGAGTTTGCTAGACGATTCGTAACTGTCCTTGGTCCAAGCATTTACAACAAAGTAAGCAAAAAGATAAGTTTACGAGTACTTACTTCTTACTCTTTTAAATTGTCGTTAAATAAATACCTAAAATCACTAAACTATGGCAGCACAGAACAACTAATAAGTAAGTAGATGGCAAGACACGCACATACACTTACACACACACACACACACACACACACACACATACACACACACACACACACACACACACACATATATATATAAATGTATATACACGCACGCATGCGCGCAAGCACAAATATATATATGTACATTTATGTGTGTACATACATACGTACATACAAATATACACACTTAAATAATAATTTAATTACTTAATCAGAAGAGTCAATACTAATTATTAAGTATTAACTTGTAACCTTTAATAAGATTCATTTGCTAATTTTGCATATGCTACTTGTTTACCAGTTATGAGCACTGACGCGCTGAACCAAAGGGGTATATGTTGTGCTCGATTCATAGCGACATACGTCCTTTTGCTTATCGCGGGCGTGTAGTGTTGAGCACTCTATTCATATTGTTATTTTTTGTTTGCCAACCGCGTTGATATTTTTCTTTTCTATGTTTAAATTTACCTACCCACATATTTTGTGATGGCCTTAGCATTTTTGAATTAACATTAAGTACTTATTATAAACAACAACGAGGGGAGGGGAGGGGAATCCTGTTCCACCGTGATACAGTTTTTACTAGTACGGGGAACAGAGGACGCTTACTCACTGATTGTTACTAGATATTGTGTACCTTACCTACTTATTATGTAAGCAGTGTATGACCTGTATGAAGGCTAAATAAAGTTATTTTTATTTTATTTTTTATTATTTATTCATCTCTTCTTTCTCTGGAACTCTTGCTTGTTCCAAACGTAATACGCAGGGACTTCTGAGTACAACAATGTTTTTGCAAAATCATCCCTATTACAAAGATCAAAAAAGGAAAGGAGTGTAGTTTTAGGGGGACTACTCAATTTGTCGCTCAAGTTCTGCCCATTAAAATAAATTCTCTGACCATTCTCTAAATGGACAGCAAGTTGCACTACAGGAGGGAAATGCTCATGTATAGGGCATTCAAGGATTCGCCACACTGCTTCAGCTGAATTTATATATCTACCACTTGCGTAGGTTGTAACTTCGTCCTTTTCATTCTCTAAAGTAAACGTAGCCTGATCTGAACCTTTATTAATATATTTGCAGACGTATTTAATTGATTTCATTACAGTACTCTACATTCACATGAGCATTACATGTTCTTAACAGCACTGGATTATAAGGAACCACCCAACGATTATCTACTTCTACACCCTTGATATGGACGGAGAATCCACCGTCATCTGGAGAACGTCTCCTGTACTGCGGATAACCATCATTACCCGTTTGAGTTTCCTTAATAATAGCCTTGGGATAACGTTTGCTGCACGAATGATTTTTCATACACGGAGAATTTTGGTTAAAACTTCCACAGGGGCTATGTATTATATTAGATTTAACAATTTCGTGAAGCTCAGGATCACGATTGGGGTTAGGTATTTCAGCACAAATAATATTGTCAATTTGATCCGGAGTGATACGATGTTGAAGCCATAAAAGAATGTGAATATGTGGAAGGCCACGCTTTTGCCATTCTGTTGAGTACATTATAGCATCTTACTTCACCGAATATTTTCCCTTTTATCAACAAATTCATGATCTTCTTCACCTTTAATCGAAAGACACGCGAAACTTTATCGTATCGATCATAAGATTTTTGACCTGAAAGCAAGTGATCACTTATGTCGCTCCAACGTGGATTACATGTAAAAGTAATAAAAAGGTCGGGACGACCGTAATGTCTAACGTATGTCATGGCGTCCTGTGTTTTTTCATGCATGTATCTTGGTCCACCAGTAAAAGATGACGGAAGTACTACCATTTGTCCCAGCTGATTTGCTTCTGTATCTTGCCGTCCTATTGCATCTTTCAAATGAATGTAATTATCTGCGCGCAGTTTGGCTTGATTGTATCTTATGTAGTTTAGTCTTTCAGTTTCTATTTTGGCGTATTCATCTACCAAATATTGACTAAAAAGGGCGAGATATTTAACCAAAAAGTTATCTTCTCCTTCTCTGATCATTATTCTGTATGAATAAAAACCTACAGCAGAGACGTTTTTATTCAAGGGCAACTTAGTTGTGGGATTGCATTGTGGTATGTTGATTGAATAGCCATCATCTCCCCAGCAGAACATCAACGGGTACTGCAGTGCGTCGTAAGCTCGATGTATCTCACTGATACGCTGAAGTGAGTTATTTCGACTTTCGAGGATGATGTCTCTTCGATCAAACTGCTGATCCACTAATACAACAGCCACTTCATTTACCGTTGGTGCATTATATCTACCTCTGTGTTCCCTTTGTGGTTTTTTATCTGCATGTATTACAACTTTGAATGACTCTGAAGGTGATAATTTATCAATGGCACTTTTTAGATCTTTTATGTATGGGTTTACCTCATGTAACATAAGCTGCAGTTGCTTGATTAAATTTGGTTTCAAATTAGGAAATTTAGAACATCGTATATTAGCTTCTCTATCATCTTCACCGACGAAATAAATTTGCAGGAACTGTGCGTCCTGCCCAGGTTCTGGTAATATACTTCCAATAAAATGATAGACCAGACCTTGAACTTTAAAAGTTTGTGAAAAACCGCCTTCCTTTATCTGTTTTCCACCAAATGAAGTCATTTGAAAACAGGCGTTATATTTTCGGATATTATCCATGAAGTGCACGTGATTTGGGTGTAGATCATTAACCAAACTGTAAAGTGGTTCAGGCAGTTGTATTAATGGTTCAAGTTGCACCTCACCAGCGCTACAACACATGCCAGGCGTCTCATCTTTCCACTTCAAGGCGTTACACCACTGGCAATTGTATGTCATAGAACCTAAGGCTACACTGCTGTCAGTTTCATATGCAATATCTGGATCATATGCCAAACCCGAAAGCAACTTGCTTTTCCATACACGCTGAATTGTGTTTTATCTATACCGTGACTGACTCACTCTATGCACCTCGGTATTCGTGGCCTGGTATAGTGCAGCAGATTGCCTGTGCTTTTCAGGGTTTGCAGCCTGATAGGTAGTGGCAGCTTGCCTGTGCTTTTCAGGGTTTGCGGCCTGGTAAATAGCGGCAGCTTGCCTGTGCTTTTCAGGGTTTGCAGCCTGGTAGGTAGCGGCAGCTTGCCTGTGCTTGTCAGGGTTTGCTGCCTGGTAGGTAGTGGCAGCACATCTGTGCTTTTCAGGGTTTGCAGCCTGGTAGGTAGCGACAGCTTGCCTGTGCACATCAGGGTTATTTTTTTGGTATTCAGACACAGCTTTGCGGTGGGATTCAGGTAATATCTGTCTATTTTTTTTTTGTGCCTTTTTTATTCGATTATTTCGTGTGTAATTAGTATATCTTGCCCTAAGTTTATTTTTCTTTTTTTCAATGAATGTCACAGACTCAGATTGGGATAATGAACATCCTGTTAAAATTTCATCATAACTTAATGAAGATACAATAGGTGAACGTTCACGCTCTAAAACAGGTACCTCCTTACAACCCTTATCAACTTTAAGTTGTGAAGGCGTGTAAATTTCATAATCACGTTCTTCGACAGCTACCTCTATACGACGCCGAGTATTTTTTTGTGCTGCTATTGGGAGATACGCATCAAAATGCCCACTGGACAAATCTTGGCTAAATCGTAATCGCCTTACCGTCATTAGATCCAGATTCCGTATATTTAAGACCGTTTCTATAAACTTCAAACTTAAATGGAAATATTAATCCTGCTGCTACTAACTCACAAAGCCCGCCATAAGTAGCATTTTTGATCATATCATCAAAATATTCGTTAGATGATGAATAATTATCACCATTTCTGTCGTGGGTCATAATTGAAAACTTGCTCCAGTCATTAACCACATATCTGACAATTTCTGAACGCACCTCCATCGCTTTATCTTGTGTTCCGTACATTAAATAAGAAAGAGCACGAAACAAACAGGCACCGTCACCAACAATAGGGACGACAGTACATTCTACAATTTCTCCATTAACGGTAAGATATTCTTTAGCCATTTTACAAACGTCGAAACAACAAAACCTAAACTTATTTAAACTAAACACGAAAACAAAAACAAATGCCAAGTACAAACCCGAGTCTATAACCAAAACCAAAACTCCTAAACCGAAACACGTAACAAACCAAAATGCCAAGTACAAAGCCGAGTCAATGATAAGATGTTCTAAACAAAATCAAAACAACTAAACCGAAACACAAAGCAAATGTAATCCAACAGAACATCCAAATAATCCAACAGAACAGGCAAATTCGTCAAAGATAATTCGCTAGAAACGTACAGGTATAGTATATTCTACAGGAAAAAGCGGCCACTTCTCATCGGGTATATATACCTCAGTTAAAACACAACGATAGCGCGATCTATAATTACCACTAACGCCATCTATTGACAACGTTTAGAACTAAAACCTGAATAAACAAACTACTGGACCGATCGGGCTGAAATTTAGCATGTAGAGAGCCACTATGATATAGGCATCCACTAAGAAAGGATTTTGATAAATTCCACTCCTAAGGGGATAAAACAGGGGATGAAACTTTGTATGAAACTTACGTAAATTAATTTGTTCATAGTAGCTCCAATCTTCAATTTCAGTTTGATCAATCGAGAATTGACAGAGATCCGCTAAGAAAGGATTTTGATAAATTCCACCCCTAAGGGGATAAAATAGGGGATGAAAGTTTGTATGAAACTTACGAAAATTCTCGATTGATCGAACTGAAATTGAAGATTGGAGCTACTATGATCAAATGAATTTACGTAAGTTTCATACAAACTTTCATCCCCTATTTTATCCCCTTAGGAGTGGAATTTATCAAAATCCTTTCTTAGCGGATGCCTACATCATAGTGGCTATTAGCATGCCAAATTTCAGCCTGATCGGTCCAGTAGTTTGGGCTGTGCGTTGATAGATCAGTCAGTCAATCAGTCAATCAGTCAGTCACCTTTGCGTTTTATATATATAGATAAATTCCACTCCTAAGGGGATAAAACAGGGGATGAAACTTTGTATGAAACTTACGTAAATTCATTTGTTCATAGTAGCTCCAATCTTCAATTTCAGTTTGATCAATCGAGAATTGACAGAGATCCGCTAAGAAAGGATTTTGATAAATTCCACCCCTAAGGGGATAAAATAGGGGATGAAAGTTTGCATGAAACTTACGAAAATTCTCGATTGATCGAACTGAAATTGAAGATTGGAGCTACTATGATCAAATGAATTTACGTAAGTTTCATACAAACTTTCATCCCCTATTTTATCCCCTTAGGAGTGGAATTTATCAAAATCCTTTCTTAGCGGATGCCTACATCATAGTGGCTATTAGCATGCCAAATTTCAGCCTGATCGGTCCAGTAGTTTGGGCTGTGCGTTGATAGATCAGTCAGTCAATCAGTCAGTCACCTTTGCGTTTTATATATATAGATTGAAGATTGGAGCTACTATGATCAAATGAATTTACGTAAGTTTCATACAAACTTTCATCCCCTATTTTATCCCCTTAGGAGTGGAATTTATCAAAATCCTTTCTTAGCGGATGCCTACATCATAGTGGCTATTAGCATGCCAAATTTCAGCCTGATCGGTCCAGTAGTTTGGGCTGTGCGTTGATAGATCAGTCAGTCAATCAGTCAATCAGTCAGTCACCTTTGCGTTTTATATATATAGAAGAAGAAGATAACATAACGCCCCCCTTTTTTCGTCGGCGGATAATGAATAATTTTCAAGCATTTCAAAACCACAAATATATATATAATATATAATATAATAACATAAATATAACAACAACAACTTGTATTATTGAGAAAAGAAACTAACATAACATGATTTGTGTTTTTTTTTCAAAAAGTTATCCTTTGGTTTACTTAAAACAATAATTAAGGCCTACATGCACTGGCAAACACAATGGTAAATTTTAAATTTGTGACACTGGCAACATAATTATGATGGCGGCATTGGAATGGCGTCACTACCCTTTCCAATTTGACAACAATAATTTACTATCAGAAAAAAACGTTCTATACTATTTAAGTACGTAATGCTACAGTATAAAGCCTAATTTCGTTTACATTTCTTTAATAATAAAACTGCCTAACCGCAAATAAAATAGTCGGCCATTTTGGATGGGCTACGCGACAGATCCACGAAAAGTGAGCTCGGACAGACAGATTATATAAAATAAAATCACGAATTGTTTATCTGTATCGTAATGGATAACGAAATTTCTAACGTAGGAACTCAGTACATTATCTGTGAATGTGGTGATAATTTTCCAAATGAAAAGTTTTTGAATAAACATTTAGCAAATGGTCATGGCGAAGTGGAAGCATTTCAGTGCGATGTTGTAAGTATTCGTGATTTTTTGCAAGTCCTTTTAGTCGTTAAAACCATAGTTCGATTAGCCGGTATCCCATATGTTCAATTTGTTGTTGTAGGTATGTGTGGTTCCAATTTCTTGATGGGTAAATTTGACCTAAAATCTTCTTGAACGTTGGTTTGGATGTATATGCCATTTAGTTAGTACTTGCATGCTAAATTATAAACTAACCCGATTTAGCATTACTCTGACCTGTATATAAAAAAAAAATTGTAAATACATGTATATGTTTAGAGATATTGTTCATTTTCTATCCTAAAGATTCCTAAATTGGTCTAGGTAATTGTCTAAGTAATTGTCTAAGTAATCCATTCTGTTTCAGTGTGAAATAGACACAGATATGTTTTAGTTTTGAAAAAATCATTCTTCCTTTATTGAAATATAATCTGAGGATAGGCTGTTTACAATATTCTTAAACATGAGTGTGGATCTATGAAACGAGCATCAGCACACGAGTGTTTTAATGCCTAATTATGTACAGTTACATACACTACTTTATCCACCCACATATTTTAAATGATGTGTTCGGGAACCATTAGAATAATCGCCATGGCCGACTAGATTTCAAATCATGACTAACTAGATTTCCATAATAACATTGATATTGATGTTATTATGATTTTTCATACATTATAATAACACTGGCACAGATAAAATGCTGATGTTATGTTACTGGTTGCAATAATGGTGTTCATTTTATATGGTTTCCGAACACATTATAGAGGATTTATGATATGGGTGTGGATAAAATATACAAATATACAAGCCAAATATAAAAACACTACAAAAAAATAACCTAGGGTGCAGCCAGCAATGGGGAGGGGTCTAAGCTGCTGGTGGTCAGACGGAGAGAGTGATCTGACTATCCCCGTCATGACCCGGAGTACCGCCTTCTGTATCTGACGCTTGCGATTTCAGAAGCACCCACTAAATGAAGAGTAGTTATAAGGCAGCCTTAACTCAAAAAATTTTTTATATTTAAAACTAATTTGACAGGCATATTGTTTTATTATAAAAAATGAGTTCAATATTTCTTTTCATAACAATCGCATTGCCAACCCTTTATTGATTTGAGGATTTCTTGTGATCTTACTGGCTATTTCAACTTGCAGTGCCCCGAAATGTTCACAAGCTCCAACTCTCTCAGCCGCCACATGTATGCTCATCAAGCGGAGCAGTCGGAGACTGTTAAGAAGCCCGAGCTGAAGACGTACAGCCGGAAGACTCTGCTGAAGGAGGTTAAAAAAGAGAAGAAGCAACCGCCAGTGATCAAACTGAAGAATCTGACGAGGCTAGACTCTATCAGTTTGATAGAGAATTTGAAGACATTTGGCAGGTATTATTATTTATTATTCTGGTAGTGGCTTCCAGGCTGTCAAAGCCCTTGTATCACTGCGACATCCTGATCTATTGTGATCGCCACTTACTACAATTCTTGGTTAAGTCCTGCAAACTAAAAGAATTGCAGAATTTTGTTGAACTCAAGAAATTTGATCTCCTCGGGGCACATGATGGTGTTTGCCCAAGAAGGAGTTACGACTGCGCATGAGGCAAGGGCAATCGGTTAGGATGTGTGTAGGCGTCTCCTCAGCTTCAAAGCAGAATCTGCACTGCCTTGTGTCACACAGTCCTACCGTCAATGTTACAATTATGATGTGTGTGTGTGTGTGTGTGTGTGTGTGTGATGTTAAAAAGGAGCTTGCCTCAGCATAATGTTATAGCGAGGTCACTGCAACGCTGGTTTTCAGGCAGACCCTGGTAACTATGTACATCCATTTTGAATTGCTCTTTGTCGGGAACGAAATGTCTCAGTTATTGTATGTGTGTGTGTGTATGTATATGTGTGCATGTTTTTGGCTTTACTTGGAATACGAAGTGTGTGATGATTGTAAGTAGGTATGTTTGGATGTTCATAAATAATAAACATATTTGGCCAATGGCATAATTTAAAGCAAATAATTTAATGTACAAGGTACTCTGATGGTAGGTCATATGGTCATTAATTACATATATGAAGGCACAGCACGACTACCAGGAGGAAGTGCCTGCTGTATTTGCATAAGGTGTCGTTTTCTGGTTTTTAGGCAGCAATGCCCTGGCCATTTGGCAGGTAAGTTTTCCTATTCACTTTTGACAACTAATTTTTCACCATGTTAAAGGTCTCCTCGATGTTGGACTCTCCTTACAAAGTAGGTTCTCAGTTTATGACATGTGCTACAATAACATGGAACTTTGTATATACAATGGGATCCACCATCAGAAACTAGTTTATGTTGCTACAAATTAAAGTCTCTGATACCTTATTTTTTTTCTATTTTTATTTTAATAGAAGGTCGTCCCGCCATCGCTTTTTCGGTCTGCCTCTTCTTCAGAAGCCACCTTTTGGGGTCCATTCGGTGGCTAATTTGGCCCATCATTCCGCGTGCATTCGGCAGACATGTCCAGTCAAGTCCCACTTAAGCTTCGCGGTCTTGGCACCCACATCTACAATGCCAGTTTTGGTACGCAGCCCCGTGTTCCTGATCCGATCAATGCTACGAACTCCGAGTATGCTGCGTTCCATTGCTCCCTAGCAAATCTTGAGTCGGGACTTTTGGGCTTCTGTTAGTGACCAAGTTTGGGCGCCATAGGTTAGGACCGAAAAGGCGATGGCGGGACGACCTTGACTCATTTTGTACAGATTGGCGAACACTAGCACTGGACAAGTGGCGGAAAAAAGGGGAGGCCTTTGCCCACCAGTGGGACACAATATAGGCTAACAAAAAAAATATATAATATAAATATTTCTATTATAATTTAAAGCAACAGAAATTAGTTTCCGACCTAGATATGGCGGATCCCATTGTCCATAAAAAGTTTCATGTTATTCCAGTTTGCTGTTTGAAAATGAGAACCAAAGTGCATTTGTATGAAGAGTCGACTTCCGAGGACACTTAACTACCCAACATTTAATTACTCAAAAAGTGTATTAAAATGTGGATGGAAGGTATTACTCAAAAAGTGTATCAAAAAGTGGACCCTAAATATAAGCCCTTTCTCCTGAACTCCATATCCATCCTAATGTTTATAATTAATAATAATTATATTTTATTTTTTTAGATTTTTGTTATACACAAATTAAGTTTACTGTTTATTATAAATTTATCTGTGCTGCGAATAAATCTACGAGTATTGTCTTTTCTTTCTTTCGATTAAGGCGACGTGAGCTCCGACAACGGATTTAAAAAAAATCGTAGCTCTTGTTTGGATTATAATATGGCTGCCCTAAATTTAATTAGTAATCTTGAGGCCTTTCTCGAGGGAAATCAGCTATTCGAATCCTGAGTTTTTGACTTTCGCTCAATAGAAAAAATCACGAACAGGTCAAAAATACACTTAAAAAAATCGTAACAAATTATGCACAAACATATTAAAAGTGGTTCTAAAAATCGGCAATGTCATGTTTGAGGGAAATCAGCTATTACTTTTTTATTTACTAAACGCACAAAATATTAAAATTAGAAAACATGATATCCGCGCTTCCAATCACGCACTTCCATCTCGCTCACGCTTATGCTCAGTGAGAGGGAGATAACTACACGACGTAGGTTCGCCTTAATTTATGTTCAAACTCATTGCAGATTTATTAAAATAGAGCCTCAAGCGGAGACTCCAGAGCCTCAACCGGACCCTCAACCAGACCCTGAGTCTGAGCCTGACCCTGAGCCAGACCCCGAGCCTGACCCTGAGCCTGACCAGCCTGTGATGGAAGAACAGGACGAAGAGGGCCAGGTGATCGTGAAGAATGAGATGCAGGAGACGGCGGAGGAAGCTGAGGAGATATACTATCAGTGTGACGTGGTAAGGATGATAGATTATTCATAGACATACTTCATATTCATAGAGGTGTGAAATAAACTTTTGATAGTTACAAGCTTTTACTTGCTGTGTTAGTATGTATTGCAAGTGATCTGTTGTTGTGGCAGCCCTTTCTTTAGAGTTCACCGATAAGGCCCGATGCCTTTAGGAAATTACAGATTCTTTGGGCGGTGATATGTTGCACCTCTTCTGGGTGCATGAGTGGTCCGCAGGAGCAGAGAATGTGCTTTTTTGTTATATGTCTTTTACTCCTTGCTGTTTTAGCAAGGTGGATTTGCCAATAACAGTTTAGGAGGTGTTGACTGTTGACATATTTACACACTAGGAGAATGTCCGGTAAAATTTTGACGGTTTTTTGGAGGAAGGATCAGTCCGGAAACCTAAAACAAATGAAAATATGGACATCACAGACAATCACATGACATTTACAAACGTTATGAAAAAAGGGCGGAGTAGTGGATGACAGAGTGTTAGTCATGCCAACATGAGGGATAAATGTATAGTTAGATATATATGAAACTGTGCATTGCTGTCTCCTCTGTCTCCTGGCAGAACTTAGTATGTATGTAAGTTTGGGTCACATATTGCAAGCTAAATTAGAACCACTAGCTGACGTTCAATAGGGTATTTTCCTTAAAATTAAATTATCAAAGTATTTTGTTTGTATAGTTGTTACCATAAGAAAACTCCACCAAAAGACAGCAATCACAAAGTTAAGCAGTCTTCAGCGTACAGCTTGCTTAACAGCAACAGGAGCTTTATGCTCAACACCGGGGGCAGCCTTGGATGCACTGCTCGATCTAACGCCACTCCACCTGCAAGTGCAAAAGGAGGCGAAGCAGTGCATCTACAGGATATGCACACTAACAAGGCCAAAATGGCGCTCTCAAGCGCTAAGCCCTTGTTTTTGATAACAAAAACCTAAGCATGCCCACTGACGACACATACGTGGAATGCAAATTCACTAGACTGTATACAGTGGAAATACCTCCGAGAGACAAATGGACAAATGACCAAATGGACTTCAAGGAGGGAAGCCACATTTGGTATACAGATGGATCAAAAAAAGGTGATGATGTTGGATGTGGTATCTACGGTGAGAGGCCAAAGTTCAAAGCTAGCGTCAGCATGGGGAAGGAGGCCTCAATCTTTCAGGCTGAACTCTTCGCATTAAATAAATGCGTGGAGATCAATCTTGAAAGAAACCTAAGGAACCAACATATCTACATCAACTCGGACAGCCAAGCTGCTCTGCTGGCACTAGAATCAATAGAGCCCTACTCTAAACTAGTCCAGAATTGTAAAAATAATCTAAACACCCTGGCGAACTCCAACAAAGTCATACTTAGATGGGTACCAGGGCACTCCGACATTGTAGGAAACGAAAGAGCAGATGAACTTGCAAGGCAGGGCGCAGACACGGCCCTAGTCGGCCCGGAACCGTTCTGTGGCATCACAAAACGGAAATCATATTCTCTGCTAAACAACGCGGAAAAATCAGAGGCAATCAAGCTGTGGAAGTTCACCAAAGGACAAAAACAAGCTAAAGCCCTGATCGAAGGGTTCAATAGTAAGCTGTCTAAAGAGTTATTACAATTCAAAAGGCACAAAACCTGCGCAGTGACAAGAATCCTGACAGGACATTGCAAATTGAACAAACACCTGTTTCAAATGGGTATGAAGCAGGACACAACTTGCAGGTTCTGCCAGGAGACAGAGGAGACTGCAATGCACATTCTCTGCTCCTGCGGACCACATGCATAAAATAAGTACCTACCTAGGGCGGCACATAATGCACCCACAAGAAGTACAACATATCACCGCCCAAAGAATCTGGAATTTCCTGGAGGCAACGGGACTTAACGGTGAACTCTAAAACAAGGGCTGCCACAATAGATCACTTGCTGGTCGAAGCGGCATATTAAGGCCCACAAACAAAATAATAATAATAAATACCATAAGAAATACGAATATAACACTATTTTGATATAAAAACTTGAGGTTTATTTTTAATTTAAAAATTAAAATCGTAGTTTTATTATCTGTACGTCACTTGACCGAAAACGCTGACCGCCATTTTGTCTTCTGTGACGTCAGAATAGCAAATGCAAAAACCGGCCAAGTGCGAGTCGGACTCGCGCACGAAGGGTTCCGTACCATTATCAATAAAAATATTTATTTTATTCTGTTTTTAGTATTTGTTGTTGTAGCGGCAACAGAAATACATCATCTGTGAAAATTTTAACTGGAACTATCACGGTATCAGTGAGATACAGCCTGGTGACAGACAGACAGACGGACGGACAGACGGACGGACGGACAGCGGAGTCTTAGTAATAGGGTCCCGTTTTACTCTTTGAATACGGAACCCTAAAAATCAGAAGGCAATAGATAAAAGGGACACGCACATTTGATGTGTATTTCTAGTTATGACGTCACGATAATAGAGGTTTGCGCGAATATATAACGTTCAAATTTCAATCATTATTTATTTCCAAGCGATATTATTATGATGAAACAAAAATACCAGTTGACTATCGAATCTATACGAACATTTTAATAGTACATTATTGCAAAGGCCGGAAAATTGCAATTCGTGCATGAGTTGGTTTTGTCGGATGAAGCGAAGCTGAATCCGACAATAGAGACGAATCCACGAATTGCCATTCCCGCCGAAGAGATATAGTGCTTTTCTCCACAAATGCGAGAAAATCAAACAATATTTTCCATAATCTTAAAACAGCGAGTATGTCAATAACCTATCAAGTTCCCACCCAACTTATAAAGTATGTAGGTACACGGCATGACTCATAGTGCCAGTTTCAATTTACATACTTAAAATAATTAAAAACATTAAAATAGATCACAATTTTAAATGTTAAACGGGATTTCTAAACGCATTTTAGTTCGTTATGAATTTTAAGCCGCGTCCGCCGCGCCATTTTTTGGTGTTTTAATGTCAAAAATATTTTGCCAATCAAAACAATACCCTATTTGTTTGCCGAAACTGACGGATAAGGCTGGCCGCACATACACGGTTTCCGGATCGGTTTTCGACTTATAGCGCTCGCAGGCGTTTACGGAACAATAACTTATCGCTCTAGAGGGCTGTAAGTCGAAAACCGATTCGGAAACCGTGCGCGGTAACCGTGTATGTGCGGCCAGCCTTACATGTTAGATGTTTAAAAACACCGAAAACATTGGTGCAGCGGGCGCAGCTTTATATCGATAAATATTTTTATTTCTTCGTTCCAAACTACTCGTATTTGAGACATTTTTAGAAACGTCACTTCGATCACTTACAAAAGAAAGAGTTTTTTCTATGACAAATAAAAAAACAAACTCGAGAAGCACACTACAAACGGGCGCAATTTGTCACACCAACTTGCAATAGTTGGAAAGAGACAGCCATACGTTCCATTCATTCTAACAATATCAAGTTGTTGTGATAAATTGCTAGGCCTTGAAACGTACGTGCATTTGGCTGTTTGCATTGATTTGTCGTAGTCAAAACATATGGTTAAAAGGTAAAAGAGTATATAGTAATGGAATTTCTTACAGTTACCTGCCTGCTGAAACTGTACAAGCATGACTTTTAAGTTTTTAAATTTGCGCTCGGCAGTAACGAGGAACTTCACGAACTATTTTTGCTACAGTTAGGCCTCTCACAGACTGGTGCGCCCTTGCCCACGACGGACAATAGAAAACTTGTCATTAGCTGTCAAATTTACTATGGTCCGCCACCGCAGGCCGCGCCAGTGTGTTGCAGGCCTAAGGTGGACATTTCCGAGCATATTGGTGAAAAATGTATTTAAAATCTTAGAATAGCCTATTGGGCTCGATATTTGCGAGTTGCGTATTTTCGGTGACAATGCATTAATGGTCTGTGACCATTGGAACTCCCAAACTAAACGAGATAAACCCGTTGAGTCTGGGCTCATTGGAACCCTCTCAATGAGTAGTTGATGACGGTATACTGAAAAGTTACATACACAGGCCTTTGCGTCTATTCCAGACGATTTAAACATTGCCATGGAGACATCGTTTTTAGTGACTGTAGAGGCCAATATGCGACCGGCATGATCTTTCACATTTCTGGCAGACGAAATTCGTGCCCGGGGCTCTAGTTTGAGCGTGATGTCTGCGCAACCTTCTATTGGCCAGTGTCTCGAACCAGGTTCCATCGCACAACGCTCTGCCGTCCACATCGCGTTTGCGCCATCCATCTCTATCTTCGGCAAGCTTTGCCCAGGTCCGATAGTCAATTTTAAAAGCAGCCATGTCTCGCTTAGCGCAATCCTTGAAACGCAACATCGGTGTCCCAACGTTGCCAACTGAAAAGTACAGTCGGTAATAAAAGCTTTTACCACATTTTTTATTTCTATTTTAGACAGGCAGTTGACGCTGATACGTCTAAATCATAAATTTTGACAGAAACTTTCTCATTGACAGTGCAACTCAATATTCTACACGGAATGGGACTTCAACGTGCACTACCAGAGTGCGCACGCGCTCAAGCTGGAGCCCGCGGGCTCCGCCGAGCATGTCCTGGAGCGGCATCTCATCACCGACCACGCCGACGACGAGGGGGTTAAGGCGGAGGCTGACACCGCGTACTACTACGAGTGCGAGCTGGTGAGTAGTAAACCTGTTAACAATAAGGGCGGGTAACCACTTAACAGTCACTTATTTTTTTTTTTACTTGTGTTTATATTCAGGTTTACTTATTTTAATTACGTTAAGTACTATCATTGTAATAAGCTTCTTTTTGGCAAAAAATGACTGATTGTTGAGTTTTTTTCGGCGTTTCCTCTTAACTAACAGTGGAATTCTTTTCCAAAAACGCTAGTAGATTTTTGACTTGTAAAAATGCTATTGCGGCTTACTTGCAGAATAAAATTAATTAATCTCACGCTTTATACTACACTGGCAAGATCGCAGGCAAACCCGCGGGACAAAATATACCCTATGTCCATCCGAAATGGCCATTCTACACGCAGGCAGGCGCGGCTCACTCGCGATTTGTGTTTATCGCTACGAGTACATGCCGGTCGCCCCTTCGACGGGCTCTATTCAGTAGCTGCCGCGCGTTGGGACGGGACGCTCGCACGGGTCGCAGCGCGTTGCATGCGATAGAAAGGGATGGCCACATTTAGGCACGTTTAGCGTACCTAAACAGGGAATTTGTTAACAGAGAACCTTCTGTACGTAGTACTATTACTTATTCTGTGACGCAGGTGAAAGATTGGGGAATGGATTAAAATTTTAGAAGTGCCGTGGTCATAGGAATAACCTTCCTTAGCACCAGAAAAAAGTTGCAGACTTTTTAGCTGCGTCAATTATTTTTGAAATACAGTTTCCTTACCTACGTTTTCGGTTTAGAACGGCGAATGATGGTTTAGTATCCAACTAGCAACACTACGTTATCAATTTTAACATGACGCTACTACCCTATTGCGTTAGGCTTGACAACATTGGCGCCAATAGTCTGCCAGCCCGCTCCCAAAATGCCTACATCTAATGACAGCATGATAAAATCCGAGGCAAACGGTCGGAAAAGTTGTGCTGAGCGAGGATCACAACATTATCGCGCCTAAAATTGGCCGGAAGTTATAGAAAATCCTTCAAGTGAAAGTTTTACAACATACGTGTTATCCACATCTTCCCCAAGTCAAGCTTGATGGCACTCCTCTAAAGGTAGTTGACGAGTTTTAATACCTGGGCCATTGGGTTACCGCGTCACTTAGCGACAACAAGGATATCGAGAGGGAGCGTAGGGCGCTGGCGGTTAGAAGTAATATGTTAATCCGTAGATTTGCTCGGTGTACTAAAAACGTAAAAATCACTCTGTTTAAGGCCTATTGCCAGTCATTTTACACCTGCAGCCTATGGATCAATTATACTCTTAAAGCTTACAGCGCCCTGCGCGTCCAGTATAACAACGCTTTCAGGATGCTGTTGGGGCTGCCGAAACATTGCAGCGCGTCAGGAATGTTCGCGGAGGCGCGCACGGATGGATTTCACGCAATATTGCGAAAACGTGTTGCATCTCTGCAGAGACGTATCGGCCTTAGCCCCAACAGCCTCCTGGAGACAGTGGCAGAAAGGAACGATGGCCCATTTCTGTATCACTGGAATAAATTCCATATGATATCCTTGTAGCCAGGTATGCCTTTTAGTTTGTCATATATGTATTAATGTTTAATATAAGTGGATAATTTTGTAAAGTGTACTAACATTACATTTAAGTTATTGATTGTAATTAACCAAGTATGGATTTATTCCGAAATAAAATTATTGATTGATTGATAAGTCTGTCAGCTCTGAAATAAATAAATAATAAATAAATAAATATTATGGGACAATCTTACACAAATCAACCTAGGCCCACGGTAAGCTCAATAAGGCTTGTGTTGTGGGTACTAGGCGACGATATATATAATAGATAAATACATATAGATACTTATATACATATATAACATCCATAATTCAGGAACAAATATTCGTGATAAACACACAAATAAATGCCCTGACCTGAAATGGCCGGAAATACTTGACAGACGGTGTATAAGATTGCCACTGGAAACCTATTAGAACTTTCGGCCAGATATGGATTGCCTGACTTACAGACACAAATATTTCAAAACGTTTATATTCACGAGTGAGGACCGTGCGTTTGTCTCTAGCTGAAACAAACACAACGGACCCTGCAATTAAAAAAGGGTCGGCAACGCGCTTGTGATTCTTCTGTAGTCGCAGGCGTCCACAGGCTACCGTGTCTGGTTACCATCAGCCAGGCGTGTGTTTGTTTGCCACCGCTGTAGTATATATATTTTTTCTTCTCTTATGTTTTTGATTGATCTAGAAAGCTCTGAAATTGACATTTTAATTTGGTTTTGTTATTACATTAACACCTGGTTGCGCGAATATTCAACTTGTCTCTATTACTTTAACTCTTACGATAATTTTTCATCAAATTAAAACGTCAATTTCGGCTTGACAGGGCAAAGGAGAAACTGACAAATTTGGACCACATACAGCCAACACAGAAAACTTAACAGACAACACAGATGTCACTTCTGGTAATGTCGATACAGGAATATACCCTAACTCCGAAGACGCTGTGCAAGAAATAGACGAACATGGTTTACTAAAAGTGGTCCAAGTGAAAGAAGTAAAGAAGGGAGGCAGACCTAAGAAGATAAAAAGAGGCAGACCACCTAAAGAAGACGTATACTTAAACATGCCGCCAGGTTTAAGCTATTCACAGAAAGCAGAATTTGTGAAGAAAAGGAAAACAGAAATTAGAAAAGAACAATTGAGAAAAGCTAATAAAAATTATAAGAAGAAGCATCCAGAACGGGTAGCCAAAGCTTTAGAGAATTATAAGAAGAGGAACCTAGAATGTGTAGCTCTCAGTCATAGAAAGGCTGTCGCTAAATATGCTAAAAATCATCCAGAAGTACATAGAAGATCCTCCGCTAAATACGCTAAGAACAATCCAGAGGTAAACAGAAGAGCAAGTAGGAAATATCAAGCGAAGAAAAAATTGGAGAGGATGAAAATGAGAGAAGAAGCAGATACATTAAAAGTAGAAATTAAGGAGGAAGTTATAGGTGAAGTAGAAACGATTAGTCATTTAAATGACGATGTCGAAAAGCGAACATGGTCTGTAAATTTTGAAGAAGATAATATAAATATTCACGAATTAGACGATCATGGTTTAGTAAAAGTGAAAGAAGTTGAGAAGCGAGGCAGGCCTAAGAAGGTAAAAGGCGGTAGACCACCTAAAGTAAATGTTGATTTAGACATACCTCGATTAAGCCTCTCGCAGATAGAAGTTTTATCTGAAACAAGAAGAATAGACTTTAAAAAAGAACAGAGCAGAAAATCTTCTGGAAAATATACAAAGAGCAATCCAGAAGTAAATAGAAGATCTAGTACGAAATATCAAGAGAAGATATTGGAGAGACTGAGAGTGAAAGAAGAAACAACGACAGCTTGCCATGAAATAGAAATAGAACACGAAGATTTTAATGAAGTAATAATTGAATTTGAAGAAATACTTGGTGATTGAGATATTGTAACATTTAGAATTATAATCTAAGAAATCTGTATTTCACTTCTGTTGTATCTTTTACATTTGACGAGATAAGACATTATAATAAATATTACCCGCCGATATCAGAAATGAACAATCTGACGAAACATTTCGGCGCAAGCTGATAAATCTTTTGTTGATCAAACCTCTGTACTCCGTGAACGACATTGCCGCCTGTTGATTGATTGGTTATATTTTAATTGTATCAAATGTTATTAAGTGTTATAAAGTATTATAATATTCTGTTTTTAAGTTTTAGTGATAGTATTTATTTAGAGAATTATGTTTTGATATTTTTTATTATGTTGACATGAATCGTTTTTAAATTTTATAATTATACCTACTGTATAACAAATGACGATCCTTTTTGGGGGATAGAATTATATTTTATTTTTACATTTGAATTATATTGACGATCATGGTAGAAATTCTTGTAATTTTGACATTTATGCAAATTTATATTGTAATTTTTATCCTGAAATAAATGAAATGAAATAATTGTATTATAAATCTAAGAAAAATGTGTGTGTGTGTGTGTGTGTGTGTTTGTGGGTGTCGTGTGTGTGGTTTTTTTTTTTTTTTATACTATGACGGTGGCAAACAAGCTTACGGCCTGCCTGATGTTAAGCTGGTACCGTAGCCTATGGACACTTGTGACTCCAGAAGAATCACAAACGCGTTGCCGACCCTTTAATATCTTGAGGATTCGCTGTACTTATACCAGGGGCCTATTTCTCGTACGTTACAAGTCTTGTAATACAAGTGTGTATCTATGGTAACGCTTGTATTCCAATATTTTTTACAAGTTTCCGTTTCACGTAAATGTATAATTGTTACAAGAGCGGGGATAAAAGAGTTTTCACAAGTGTTGTTGTTTCACAAGTTAACAAACACTAGTAGATATTACATACTAAAATAGTAATTTCGTTTCTCAAAAGCCTACTTTATACTTGTAGCTTGTGACTTATCACGAAATAATGAGGAGTCTCTATAAACTGCTAATATGCGTTTTTGGTAAAAATCGATTAATAAATAAATGAAGATATTGCATTTTTAAGATCTCAAACGTGTAAGTTTTGAATGCACTTCGTTAAAATCAGAAATATTATTGAATTTAGCTTTTAGTCTCCAAAAAAAAACAGTAAACTCATTCCTATGAAATTATTATAATTGGGAAAGAACCAGTAAATGACCAATAACATAATAATTTTGTAACGCATTCACCCGTATTATAAAAAAAAACTGACCCACCCTGAAGCTTGTAAACATTCATAGAGTGACTGACGAAACTGAGTTTGATTTTACACTTGTAATTGATAATTTTGAGAAACGCTTTTCATTACTACTTGTATTATTATACGCTTGTATATTCCGAAAACACAAGTCAGCCATTTTGTTGAGGACGAGTTGATGAGATTGATTGTCACTTAAATTCAATAAAGTGTCGTAATCATTGTCGTAGCACTTGTAGTAATCATTCCTACGAGAAACGGAATTAAAACACACTTGTACAATGAAATTTTAAATGTAAGCTTGTAGACTTGTGAACTTGTAACTTGTACTGCCGTTTGTTTTTACAAGCTTTCTATTAACTTGCGATCTATGTATGTCACTATGTTACACTATAATACAAAGAACTCTTGATACGTATATTCCAAAAACTCAAGTAAAATAATGAGACATTGCAATAAGAAGTCTTGGTTAACCACAGGTATTAAAATGTCATGCAATAATAAACGACTTTTAAAACTGCTGATTTCAAAAACAAATAATCTAATTTAAATAATTACTATAAGAGTTACGAAAAATTGCTAAAAAAGTTAGTAAGAAAATCAAAAAAACTACGGTATATTAATCAAATTAAATATTCTGATAATATTACAAAAACTATGTGGGAACGTACAAATAAACTTCAATTAAGGAATATGCGAAATATTAAATTAAATATTAGAAATTCTATGACAGAAAACCCTAATGCCGTTGCAAACCACTTTAATGACTTTTTTATATCGGTGAGCGCGCAAAAAGGTACCTGCGCGGACGGCGACGCCGGCGCACCGAGTACACATACGATCGGCCGCCCTGTGGCTACTCCCACTCGCAACTCTTTCTACCTACAACCAGTTACTATAAGAGAAGTACACAGCATTATATGTAACCTGAAAAATAAACGCAGCTTTTGGTCACGATGAATCATTTATAGATGTATAAGGCCGATGATGATATCCGCTTATTATGCCTACGCCCACTCCATATTCCGATATGGCATACTGCTGTGGGGCAACAGTACGAATTCAAATAGTCTGTTCATATTACAAAAAAAATGCATCAGAATCCTAGTTAATATAAAACGGACACAGAGTTGTAGGCCATATTTTAAAACACTCGGCATTCTAACACTTACTTCTTTATACATCCTAGATCCTAGAAGCCTGTACCTTTGTCAAAACACATAATGATTTTTTCTCACATGCTAAAGACCGTCATGAAAAACCATTAAATCTCCGTCATAATAACAACCTATCCCTACCTACATCCAGCTTAAAAATATACCACTCCGGTCCACATATGATGTGTATAAAAATATATAATAAAATACCACAAGCAATAAAATCCATAGAACCAATTAACCTATTCAAAAAATCATTAAATAAGTTTTTAGTACAAAAAAGTTATTACACACTACAAGATTTTTTTGATGAAGTTTGCGTGAAAAGATAAATGCTTTTCACATATTCTTTTTCCAACTTGAGTAGGTAAATATAATAGTTTCTTTTGAACTTTGATGTCAATTAACTTTAAGCGAAGCCTAATTGTCTACCAAATAAATAAGGTAATACCTACCTATTAAGAAACCTAGTTCAAGGTACTAAAAATATCCAGGTAGTACCTGCAACCTAGATTAAACCTAGATTAAGCTTCTTTGCTGTGCCCTTCCGGGGTCCATTTTATTACTTGTAATATTATGTGTGCAATAAATATTTTGAGTTTGAGTTTGTTCAGGTGGAATCTTGCAACTCAATTTTGAAGCAGATAATATCGTAAACCTGCTGAAATTTTAAGGTATAGTTTGGATGACAATTCAATATTATGGTACCATCGAGCTGATCTGATGATGGAGACAGAAGGTGGCCATGGGAATTCAGTAATAACCGACGTAACCCCGTTGAGTTTGGGCTCGTTAGAATCGTCTCTATGAGCAGTTGATGACGGTATACAGACGGTATGCAGTAAAAGCTTGTGCCAAAAATGAAATTTTTGACAGTAACTTATTTTAGCGTTTACTCGAATGTTTAGGCAAGTATGTATTGAAATATTTAAAAACCCAGCGATAATTAAATGATTAAAAATAATTTGATTTGTTTCATTTATACATATAATTGTCCCAGCCGCAGACACAGCTAGTTTATTAATCCTTTAACCGCCATCGTCTGATAATCAGACAAAGTGACAGTGTAATGACACCTTCATTTATTATGAGAGATTTGAGTTGAAAATGGAGAATAACTTTTTCGCCGTTGGGCGGTTAAAGGGCTAACAAAATATATAAATTTCAAATGAATTATTGGGTGACCGAGAAGGATTGTTCCGATAGCTACTCCAGTTCAGTTTAGAAGAGCGCGTATGCCTGTGGTCGCCGGTTCGAATACGGCTCGCATTACATTTTTAGGGTTCCGTAGCCAAAATGGCAAAAACGGAACCCTTATAGTTTCGTCGTGTCCGTATGTCACAGGCATTTTACTCGAAAACTATAAGGTGTATTTGAATAAAATTTGGAGGATAGGTGTATTTTGTTAGCCGCTACATAGTTCTGTAATGAAATGAGTAAAATAATTTTTTTTAGGGGTGTAACTGCACGTCAAAAAAATAAAAAAACATTGTATGTCCACATCAATCGATAAGCCTTAAATTTGTTTTAAGGTTTCTTAGCAATTTTTTTGATTAAGTTAATATAGTCGGAGATAATCGCCCCGAAAGTCATAAAAATTGTGTGTCCCCCCCCCCTCTAATTTCCAAACGGTGTATTTAAAAAAAATTTAGACAGCGCTTACTAAATTCTTTTACAGAAAAGTATTTTGAACAAGATCAGTTAAGGCCACGGATGCCAATTTAAATAAAAAATTATTCTAAAACTTTTCAATGACTATACAAAGAACGAAACAATAAAGTAAATTCTAATACAACCGATTTTGCATGGTGATGTATTTACGCATCACATATAAAACACAAATTTTCGGAAAACTATACTATTATTATCAAACCTGTTAATAATATACATTACACTTACCTTTTATCCTTTTCAGAAATAATTTTTACTTGCAGTTCTTATTAATATTTATCAATAAATTTTGAACTTGTAAATTTCGCGGCAACCAGTGTAGCAACTTACGCGCCAAAGATTGAAAATATGACACTACAGAAAAAAAAAACTATCAAAAGTTTATGGGTGCGTTCAGAATCTAACACGTAAACGTCACATTTATTAAATAAAAGTAATAAATGTGATTTTGGATAGCTGCATATTGAGCCACGGACCATCAAATATAAATAAATAAATAAATAAATAAATATTACGGGACAATCTTACACAAATCAACCTAGGCCCACGGTAAGCTCAATAAGGCTTGTGTTGTGGGTACTAGGCGATGATATATATAATAGATACATACATATATATACTTATATACATATATAACATCCATAACTCAGGAACAAATATTCGTGATAAACACACAAATAAATGCCCTGACCGGGATTCGAACCCGGGACCTCCAGCTTCGTAGGCAGAGTCACTACCCACTGGGCTACGGAGGCCGATATACGATGCATATATACATCATTATGCATTTAAGGGTTAAATGGTTTTCGAGATATTACTGAAAAACTGCCTTCCCTGCGGAAAAGGACGTAAGTGCCGTAAAATTCCTGTGAGGATACGACCTTTTTAATAGGCACGGAACCCTTCGTTGTCTTCGACACGCACTTGGCCGGTTTTTTAAATTTGAAATTTATTAAGCTACATAGTTTATGAATTTAGTTTGTTTAAGCGGCCTCCTAATTATATTTATTCCTATGATTTAACCTCTCTTATGCTAGACATGGAGCCGTGCCAAGCATTTGAACCTATGGTTTACATCTCAAAGTCATAATTTCGTCGGGTGACAAGCAAAACTCACTAAGTAACAAATACCTAACTTAAAACAAAGGTCGTATCTCGATATCGACTACGTACCGAGATACGAGGTTTTGAGGAGCCGTGACAGTTTTGGTAGTGACTTTTGCTTGTCACCCGACGATTTGATTGGACTATTTTGAAATCCGCATACGAGGGCAAATTGAACCTTTTCCACGCCAACGATGCATGTATCCGCACCGAAGGATCAACACTTTGGACTGTTATATGCGTCAAGGAGCCCAGCGCGATAGCGACCTTCTATTAGCATTGAGGTTTAACTAACTAACTTCTAGGTTTAACTCCGCACTAAATGTCTTGTTGATTTGGCGTGTGGTTGACAATTTTTCTCTTTGACAGAGCGTTGAAAAGATTTACTCTGTTTCTTTGGATTCCCGCTCCATTGCTTTTTCGCCGCCACTGCTGTGCTAATTATGCTGCCAAAGTTTTCCTTGTCACTTGTGCAACAAATCTACCTAGTGTGTCAAAAGTACCTAAATGTGGCCATCCCTTTCTATCGCATGCGTTGCGCTGCGACCCGTGCGTGTGTCCCGTACCAGCGCGCGGCAACTACTAATGGACCGCCAGCTGGCGGCCGGCCGGCATGTACGCGGTAGCGGCGCATAGAGTGAACCGCCCCTGGTATAACTTGGATATTTTCAAGACGAGAGTGAATAGGCACTATCTCATCATATCAGCCGAAAGACGTCCACTGCTGGACATAGGCCTCCCCCAAAGAGTTCCAAAGTGACCGGTCCTGCGCCACCCGCATCCAGCGGACTCCCGGGACCTTTACCAGGTCATCAGTCCACCTTGTGGGGGGCCTACCAACGCCGCGCCTTCCGGTACGTGGTCGCCACTCGAGAACCTTTCCGCCCCAACGGCCATCAGTTCTACTTGCAATGTGCCCCGCCCACTGCCACTATCTAGGTGCATGTAATACCCTCAACCTGATCATCACTTACCTTCAGATACCCAAAGTTACAAAAATATGTATACAACAACCTTACTTCCGTAGTAATAAGGTCTGTATACATATTTCTGTAACATTGAGGTGTATACATTGTGGTGACCTTGACTGTACCTATATGTATGTAACAAAGAAATTAAAAAAAAACTTGCTATGGGACCAATCTTGTACGTGCAAAAAAAGAAATACTTTTTCATAGGAAAGGTTGACTGTATGTAATGGACAATTTTCCTTATTTAGGGCTCGGACAGTCTGACAGTCAAAGTTGTTAAGAATCATGGAAAGACTAACTTTTTAGGGTTCCGTACTCAAAGAGTAAAACGGGAGGACCCTATTACTAAGACTTCTCTGTCCGTCCGTCTGTCTGTCACCAGGCTGTATCTCGAGAACCGTGATAGCTAGAGAGTTGAAATTTTCACAGATTATGTATTTCTGTTGCCGCTATAACAACAAATACTAAAAACAAAATAAAATATTTCTTTAAGGGGGGGCTCCCATACAACAAACGTGATTTTTTTGCCATTTTTATAGATAATGGTACGGAACCCTTCGTGCGCGAGTCCGACTCGCACTTGGCCGGTTTTTCTATTATGTTCTATTTCTGCGTAATCCAGTATATTTGAGTAGAACGCATTGTCTTCAGCGCCATCTATGCAATTTGTGCTATAACGCGTGTGTTATTTATGTCCAGTGCCACAAGATCTTCGCGAGCGAGAAGTACTTCAACATCCACTACGTGAAGGCGCACGGCCAGCTGCCCGTCATAGCGGAGGCGACGAATGAGGTAATTTAAGGTTAACACACGTGTCGCCTCAGAAGTACTTCAACATCCACTACGTGAAGGCGCACGGCCAGCTGCCCGTCATAGCGGAGGCGACGAATGAGGTAATTTAAGGTTAACACACGTGTCGCCTCAGAAGTACTTCAACATCCACTACGTGAAGGCGCACGGCCAGCTGCCCGTCATAGCGGAGGCGACGAATGAGGTAATTTAAGGTTAACACACGTGTCGCCTCAGAAGTACTTCAACATCCACTACGTGAAGGCGCACGGCCAGCTGCCCGTCATAGCGGAGGCGACGAATGAGGTAATTTAAGGTTAACACACGTGTCGCCTCAGAAGTACTTCAACATCCACTACGTGAAGGCGCACGGCCAGCTGCCCGTCATAGCGGAGGCGACGAATGAGGTAATTTAAGGTTAACACACGTGTCGCCTCAGAAGTACTTCAACATCCACTACGTGAAGGCGCACGGCCAGCTGCCCGTCATAGCGGAGGCGACGAATGAGGTAATTTAAGGTTAACACACGTGTCGCCTCAGAAGTACTTCAACATCCACTACGTGAAGGCGCACGGCCAGCTGCCCGTCATAGCGGAGGCGACGAATGAGGTAATTTAAGGTTAACACACGTGTCGCCTCAGAAGTACTTCAACATCCACTACGTGAAGGCGCACGGCCAGCTGCCCGTCATAGCGGAGGCGACGAATGAGGTAATTTAAGGTTAACACACGTGTCGCCTCAGAAGTACTTCAACATCCACTACGTGAAGGCTCACGGCCAGCTGCCCGTCATAGCGGAGGCGACGAATGAGGTAATTTAAGGTTAACACACGTGTCGCCTCAGAAGTACTTCAACATCCACTACGTGAAGGCGCACGGCCAGCTGCTCGTCATAGCGGAGGCGACGAATGAGGTAATTTAAGGTTAACACACGTGTCGCCTCAGAAGTACTTCAACATCCACTACGTGAAGGCTCACGGCCAGCTGCCCGTCATAGCGGAGGCGACGAATGAGGTAATTTAAGGTTAACACACGTGTCGCCTCAGAAGTACTTCAACATCCACTACGTGAAGGCTCACGGCCAGCTGCCCGTCATAGCGGAGGCGACGAATGAGGTAATTTAAGGTTAACACACGTGTCGCCTCAGAAGTACTTCAACATCCACTACGTGAAGGCTCACGGCCAGCTGCCCGTCATAGCGGAGGCGACGAATGAGGTAATTTAAGGTTAACACACGTGTCGCCTCAGAAGTACTTCAACATCCACTACATGAAGGCGCACGGCCAGCTGCCCGTCATAGCGGAGGCGACGAATGAGGTAATTTAAGGTTAACACACGTGTCGCCTCAGAAGTACTTCAACATCCACTACGTGAAGGCGCACGGCCAGCTGCCCGTCATAGCGGAGGCGACGAATGAGGTAATTTAAGGTTAACACACGTGTCGCCTCAGAAGTACTTCAACATCCACTACGTGAAGGCGCACGGCCAGCTGCCCGTCATAGCGGAGGCGACGAATGAGGTAATTTAAGGTTAACACACGTGTCGCCTCAGAAGTACTTCAACATCCACTACGTGAAGGCTCACGGCCAGCTGCCCGTCATAGCGGAGGCGACGAATGAGGTAATTTAAGGTTAACACACGTGTCGCCTCAGAAGTACTTCAACATCCACTACGTGAAGGCGCACGGCCAGCTGCTCGTCATAGCGGAGGCGACGAATGAGGTAATTTAAGGTTAACACACGTGTCGCCTCAGAAGTACTTCAACATCCACTACGTGAAGGCTCACGGCCAGCTGCCCGTCATAGCGGAGGCGACGAATGAGGTAATTTAAGGTTAACACACGTGTCGCCTCAGAAGTACTTCAACATCCACTACGTGAAGGCTCACGGCCAGCTGCCCGTCATAGCGGAGACGACGAATGAGGTAATTTAAGGTTAACACACGTGTCGCCTCAGAAGTACTTCAACATCCACTACGTGAAGGCTCACGGCCAGCTGCCCGTCATAGCGGAGGCGACGAATGAGGTAATTTAAGGTTAACACACGTGTCGCCTCAGAAGTACTTCAACATCCACTACGTGAAGGCGCACGGCCAGCTGCCCGTCATAGCGGAGGCGACGAATGAGGTAATTTAAGGTTAACACACGTGTCGCCTCAGAAGTACTTCAACATCCACTACGTGAAGGCGCACGGCCAGCTGCCCGTCATAGCGGAGGCGACGAATGAGGTAATTTAAGGTTAACACACGTGTCGCCTCAGAAGTACTTCAACATCCACTACGTGAAGGCTCACGGCCAGCTGCCCGTCATAGCGGAGGCGACGAATGAGGTAATTTAAGGTTAACACACGTGTCGCCTCAGAAGTACTTCAACATCCACTACGTGAAGGCTCACGGCCAGCTGCCCGTCATAGCGGAGGCGACGAATGAGGTAATTTAAGGTTAACACACGTGTCGCCTCAGAAGTACTTCAACATCCACTACGTGAAGGCGCACGGCCAGCTGCCCGTCATAGCGGAGGCGACGAATGAGGTAATTTAAGGTTAACACACGTGTCGCCTCAGAAGTACTTCAACATCCACTACGTGAAGGCTCACGGCCAGCTGCCCGTCATAGCGGAGGCGACGAATGAGGTAATTTAAGGTTAACACACGTGTCGCCTCAGAAGTACTTCAACATCCACTACGTGAAGGCTCACGGCCAGCTGCCCGTCATAGCGGAGGCGACGAATGAGGTAATTTAAGGTTAACACACGTGTCGCCTCAGAAGTACTTCAACATCCACTACGTGAAGGCGCACGGCCAGCTGCCCGTCATAGCGGAGGCGACGAATGAGGTAATTTAAGGTTAACACACGTGTCGCCTCAGAAGTACTTCAACATCCACTACGTGAAGGCGCACGGCCAGCTGCCCGTCATAGCGGAGGCGACGAATGAGGTAATTTAAGGTTAACACACGTGTCGCCTCAGAAGTACTTCAACATCCACTACGTGAAGGCGCACGGCCAGCTGCCCGTCATAGAGGAGGGGACGAATGAGGTAATTTAAGGTTAACACACGTGTCGCCTCAGAAGTACTTCAACATCCACTACGTGAAGGCGCACGGCCAGCTGCCCGTCATAGCGGAGGCGACGAATGAGGTAATTTAAGGTTAACACACGTGTCGCCTCAGAAGTACTTCAACATCCACTACGTGAAGGCTCACGGCCAGCTGCCCGTCATAGCGGAGGCGACGAATGAGGTAATTTAAGGTTAACACACGTGTCGCCTCAGAAGTACTTCAACATCCACTACGTGAAGGCGCACGGCCAGCTGCCCGTCATAGCGGAGGCGACGAATGAGGTAATTTAAGGTTAACACACGTGTCGCCTCAGAAGTACTTCAACATCCACTACGTGAAGGCGCACGGCCAGCTGCCCGTCATAGCGGAGGCGACGAATGAGGTAATTTAAGGTTAACACACGTGTCGCCTCAGAAGTACTTCAACATCCACTACGTGAAGGCTCACGGCCAGCTGCCCGTCATAGCGGAGGCGACGAATGAGGTAATTTAAGGTTAACACACGTGTCGCCTCAGAAGTACTTCAACATCCACTACGTGAAGGCTCACGGCCAGCTGCCCGTCATAGCGGAGGCGACGAATGAGGTAATTTAAGGTTAACACACGTGTCGCCTCAGAAGTACTTCAACATCCACTACGTGAAGGCGCACGGCCAGCTGCCCGTCATAGCGGAGGCGACGAATGAGGTAATTTAAGGTTAACACACGTGTCGCCTCAGAAGTACTTCAACATCCACTACGTGAAGGCGCACGGCCAGCTGCCCGTCATAGCGGAGGCGACGAATGAGGTAATTTAAGGTTAACACACGTGTCGCCTCAGAAGTACTTCAACATCCACTACGTGAAGGCGCACGGCCAGCTGCCCGTCATAGAGGAGGGGACGAATGAGGTAATTTAAGGTTAACACACGTGTCGCCTCAGAAGTACTTCAACATCCACTACGTGAAGGCGCACGGCCAGCTGCCCGTCATAGCGGAGGCGACGAATGAGGTAATTTAAGGTTAACACACGTGTCGCCTCAGAAGTACTTCAACATCCACTACGTGAAGGCTCACGGCCAGCTGCCCGTCATAGCGGAGGCGACGAATGAGGTAATTTAAGGTTAACACACGTGTCGCCTCAGAAGTACTTCAACATCCACTACGTGAAGGCGCACGGCCAGCTGCCCGTCATAGCGGAGGCGACGAATGAGGTAATTTAAGGTTAACACACGTGTCGCCTCAGAAGTACTTCAACATCCACTACGTGAAGGCGCACGGCCAGCTGCCCGTCATAGCGGAGGCGACGAATGAGGTAATTTAAGGTTAACACACGTGTCGCCTCAGAAGTACTTCAACATCCACTACGTGAAGGCTCACGGCCAGCTGCCCGTCATAGCGGAGGCGACGAATGAGGTAATTTAAGGTTAACACACGTGTCGCCTCAGAAGTACTTCAACATCCACTACGTGAAGGCTCACGGCCAGCTGCCCGTCATAGCGGAGGCGACGAATGAGGTAATTTAAGGTTAACACACGTGTCGCCTCAGAAGTACTTCAACATCCACTACGTGAAGGCGCACGGCCAGCTGCCCGTCATAGCGGAGGCGACGAATGAGGTAATTTAAGGTTAACACACGTGTCGCCTCAGAAGTACTTCAACATCCACTACGTGAAGGCGCACGGCCAGCTGCCCGTCATAGCGGAGGCGACGAATGAGGTAATTTAAGGTTAACACACGTGTCGCCTCAGAAGTACTTCAACATCCACTACGTGAAGGCGCACGGCCAGCTGCCCGTCATAGAGGAGGGGACGAATGAGGTAATTTAAGGTTAACACACGTGTCGCCTCAGAAGTACTTCAACATCCACTACGTGAAGGCGCACGGCCAGCTGCCCGTCATAGCGGAGGCGACGAATGAGGTAATTTAAGGTTAACACACGTGTCGCCTCAGAAGTACTTCAACATCCACTACGTGAAGGCTCACGGCCAGCTGCCCGTCATAGCGGAGGCGACGAATGAGGTAATTTAAGGTTAACACACGTGTCGCCTCAGAAGTACTTCAACATCCACTACGTGAAGGCGCACGGCCAGCTGCCCGTCATAGCGGAGGCGACGAATGAGGTAATTTAAGGTTAACACACGTGTCGCCTCAGAAGTACTTCAACATCCACTACGTGAAGGCGCACGGCCAGCTGCCCGTCATAGCGGAGGCGACGAATGAGGTAATTTAAGGTTAACACACGTGTCGCCTCAGAAGTACTTCAACATCCACTACGTGAAGGCTCACGGCCAGCTGCCCGTCATAGCGGAGGCGACGAATGAGGTAATTTAAGGTTAACACACGTGTCGCCTCAGAAGTACTTCAACATCCACTACGTGAAGGCGCACGGCCAGCTGCCCGTCATAGCGGAGGCGACGAATGAGGTAATTTAAGGTTAACACACGTGTCGCCTCAGAAGTACTTCAACATCCACTACGTGAAGGCGCACGGCCAGCTGCCCGTCATAGCGGAGGCGACGAATGAGGTAATTTAAGGTTAACACACGTGTCGCCTCAGAAGTACTTCAACATCCACTACGTGAAGGCGCACGGCCAGCTGCCCGTCATAGCGGAGGCGACGAATGAGGTAATTTAAGGTTAACACACGTCTCGCCTCAGCACCGGATCGGGAGCTCCTCCAACCAAGCGTCGACCCAACCAATAGGGTAGTAGACTCATGCTAAAATTGAACGTAGCGTCGCTCAATGGATAGTAAATAATGTTAGTAGTGGATGATAGGTATAACACAACAATGTTTAACTTTTAGAAAAGAGCTCACATTTGCCGATAAAATGGCCTCAGTTTGGCGAAACAAGAAAATATTACTTACCATTAGGTAAGTTGGTTTTTGAGATTTAAAAAAAAAAACCATCAAATTATTCTACTAAAGTATAAAATAAAAAAATATAATTAAAATAATAAAAAGATGAAGAGAAGACCTTGAGAGTTTAGAAAAAATATGCATTTTTTATTGCCCAAGAGTAAATTTAAAACTACCAATATGCTTTTATAGAAACAGAATTGTATGACAACTATGGACCTATGGATTTGTTATACCACGTGCTCCTGAGGAACCCGCATAACTTTACCAGCGTATACCTGACTATATTTGAAGTTAAAAATGTCTTATAATGTTTTCTGGATTCAGCTTGGTTTTTGAGATATTTGCCTTTTAGTTTTAATAAATTGTACTGAAATCTTCAGTATTTATTTATTATGTATGAAAGAAAGAAAGAAAGAAAGAAAACATTTATTCGTGGACAAAACAATGGGTGTAAAAAACAAAACACAGAACGTAAAAATAGCAGGGTCCACGAAAAGGCCCCGACTCAGCATGGTGCTAACCTGGAAGGCCAGCGCTGGTCTTCCGTCGGAACTTTTACATGAAAACATAAAAAAAGTAAAAATCGTATTTCGACCTGGGTTCATATAACATTGTTTGCTTCTTACGACCTCAGGAATCCGCTGTTAAAATTATTCGGTTTCCTCATGGAACACCGTGTATATCAATAGCGGATTGAGACGTCATACTTTTAAGTCAATTAGTATGAATCGTTTTGGACGACCGCCAGCGAGGTCAATAATGGCCGCAAATTTTTGGGTATATATGTTCTTTAATTGTAGTTGCTCCCATACAAACATTTGTTCCTCTCCAAAAACTGATTTGAATGGCATGGTAAATAAGTTACTGTCAAAAATTTCATTTTTGGTACAAGCTTTTATTGCCGACTGTACTTTTCTGCATACCATCATCAACTACTAATTGAGACGATTCTAACGAGCCCAAACTCAATGGGGTTGTGTCGTTTTATTGCGGAGTTCCTATGGCCACCTTCCAGCTCCAGCATCAGATCAGCTCCAAGTCATCATAATATTGCATTGTCATGCGATATACATATGCTTGCAAAATTTCAGCTCAATTGGATAACGGGAAGTGACTGAAAAATCGATTGCAAATTTTGACGGACAACTTACATACTTACACACATCACACACGCACTCTCAGACTCTCACACACATTCACGCTCACACATTACACTGACAGAACTAAAATTATTGTAGCTTTGTAATTTGTAAAACATCTATTCTATACTTGTCTGTTATTTAATATCGTATGCTTGCTGTTCTACTGGGTCCCGTAACACAGGGAATCCTAGCTCGGGACCCAATGACTTTGTATCCTAGTGTATCATGTTTTTGTCGAATAAATATTTCTATATTTCTATATATTACATATTTACATACGAACAGTGCAAGTTAATATAAAGCTTGTAAAAAAAGTCTTAGTATTCTCCCCTATTCAGTCGGCGCGAGATGATCTATAGGGGCTATAGAAGCCCTTTGACGCTATTCGTTCAGTAAAGTAAAAGCGTCAAAGGGAGGCATTTCTGGTCAGCGAAAGTCAGGAGAATATTTCCAGGCTTTGCGCGATCGCAGATATACAGGGTTCCTTAGCAACAATTGTTTTTTACATCCAGCACTATTTATTACCGTCAAATAGGGTAACATGGGACACGCCGGGTTACTTGTGACAACGGATTTCACCAGGAACTAGTGTGTGTTTGTATGTCGGAATAGCCTCTATACCTAGCTCAACATACAAGCAAGAGAGCTAGAACATTACAACATACAAACACACATTTTGTAGGCAAACTTGAAGCAACTTGTATTTGAAGTCGGTTATCTCCTTTCATTTGAAATGTATTATTTCCGTTGGCAGACGTTACCGCTTAATGCAATCATTGAATATCTCTATTGTTTTTAGCAGGAAACGAGCGAGCCGGCGCCGGAACCGGAACCGGAACCGGTAGTAGAGGAGGTGAAACCGAAGGCGCCCGAACAAGTCATTTACTACAAGTGCGACCTGGTAAGCCGAGGCTGATATAGCGTAATACAGGGTGACTGGTAATTCGACCTATTCCTTGAAAGGGGTTATACTAGAGCTAATTTGCAACAATTTATGTCCAGTCAACCAGGGGTCAAAACACGATTTTTTTGTAATTTTTCGAATTTTTAGTTTGTTTGAAATAAAATCGCCTTGCAGCCTTAAAGTGCTGATTGTGACAAAAATGTTTTTTTACCATCCAAATGGAAGTACTTTTGTCACAATCACCAGCTTAAGGCTGCAAGGAGAATTTTTTTCATACAAACTAAAAACTCGAATATCTCGGGAACCATCGAGCTTCGACCCCTGGTTGACTGGACATAAATTGTTGCAAATTAGCTCTAGTATAACCCCTTTCAATGAATAGGTCGAATTACCAGTCACCCTGTATATAGATACTTGCCCGCGACTCCGTCCGCGTCGAACTCGTTTATATCGTGGCTCCATACAAACTTTCACACCCCATTTCACCCCCTTAGGGGATGATTTCCGCGATAAAAACTTATCTTATCTTCCCCGGGATTCAAACGATCTCTATACCAAATTTCTAGGGTGCATAGTGTTAAGTACCTATTTAATTTGTAATAATTAGTAAGTTGCAGTATAGAGTGACATTGTCATGTTGACAAAACTCTTTAAATAAAGATAATAAAAAAAAAAAAAAAAAAAATCGGTTCCGCGGTTTAAGCGTGAAGAGGCATCAGACAGACAGACATACAGACACACTTTCGCATTTTTAATATTAGTATGGATAAGAAAACACGTCATGCTTCTTATGTTGTATGTGCTGCATGAATAAATAAATTTCTCCTTCTTTATAAAATAGCTTTTTATGGTGTTGACTGTATATATATAGTAAAATGACTAAAATGAGGCATCTCTTTAACTCCTTAATGTTATCACAGTGCAAAATCCTGTACCCCAGCGAGAAGGCGTACAACCTCCATTTCGACAAGAAGCACGGCGGGCAAAGTTGCCAAGACATGCAGACCGGCTTCCGGTTCATAGAGCAGGAGCTGACTGAGGACTTCAGCTACTCGCCGCCGCCGCTTGAGGAGTTCACCTGCGAATACGTAAGTTTTAATGTAGTCTAATTAGTGGGCAAAGTTGCCAAGACATGCAGACCGGCTTCCGGTTCATAGAGCAGGAGCTGACTGAGGACTTCAGCTACTCGCCGCCGTCGCTTGAGGAGTTCACCTGCGAATACGTAAGTTTTAATGTAGTCTAATTAGTGGGCAAAGTTGCCAAGACATGCAGACCGGCTTCCGGTTCATAGAGCAGGTGCTGACTGAAGACTTCACCTACTCGCCGCCGCCGCTTGAGGAGTTAACCTGCGAATTCGTAAGTTTTAATGTAGTCTAATTAGTGGGTGGGATTAAGTTGCCATGACATGCAGAACGGCTTCCGGTTCATAGAGCAGGAGCTGACGGAGGACTTCAGCTACTCGCCGCCGCCGCTTGAGGAGTTCACCTGCGAATACGTAAGTTTTAATGTAGTCTAATTAGTGGGCAAAGTTGCCAAGACATGCAGACCGGCTTCCGGTTCATAGAGCAGGAGCTGACGGAGGACTTCAGCTACTCGCCGCCGCCGCTTGAGGAGTTCACCTGCGAATACGTAAGTTTTAATGTATTCTAATTAGTGGGCAAAGTTGCCAAGACATGCAGACCGGCTTCCGGTTCATAGAGCAGGAGCTGACGGAGGACTTCAGCTACTCGCCGCCGCCGCTTGAGGAGTTCACCCGCGAATAAGTAAGTTTTAATGTAGTCTAATTACTGGGCAAAGTTGCCAAGACATGCAGACCGGCTTCCGGTTCATAGAGCGGGAGCTTTCATTAGCAACAGATAAACATTACGAAAATACTTGGAAATTATCAAGCTTTTATTTATGTATGTATGACGACGATATAAGTATCTATATCGTCGTCTAGTACCCATAGTACAAGCTTTGCTTAGTTTGGGACTAGGTTGATTTGTGTAAGATTGTCCGCAAATATGTATTTATTATATTATTATTATGTTTGCTATAAATTCATAAAAACTAACGTGTGACGTCACAACATAGTAATCCCTACAAATTCTATACTAACGGAGCGTTTTTGACGTTTCATAAAAAGAAGCTGATTCGACTCTTGTCAAATACCAAATTATAATATCCATTTTCCTTGTCGCCAGTGCCCCAAGACTTTCACAATGAAGCGCTCCCTGCAGGTGCACCGCAAACGCATGCACCTGGACGAGCTCAAGGTCACCGAGCATGTCCGCGGGCCTGCGCGCGCCGCCAGCCGCAGCAAAGTGTGCGACGTCTGCGGGAGGGCATACAATGTGAGTACACAGTTGCCATGGTTACGTCTCAGGCTCACCGAGCAAGTCCGCGGGCCTGCGCGCGCCGCCAGCCGCAGCAAAGTGTGCGACGTCTGCGGGAGGGCATAAATGTGAGTACACAGTTGCCATGGTTACGTCTCAGGCTCACCGAGCAAGTCCGCGGGCCTGCGTGCGCCGCCAGCCGCAGCAAAGTGTGCGACGTCTGCGGGAGGGCGTACAATGTGAGTACACAGTTGCCATGGTTACGTCTCAGGCTCACCGAGCAAGTCCGCGGGCCTGCGCGCGCCGCCAGCCGCACCAAAGTGTGCGACGTCTGCGGGAGGGCATACAATGTGAGTACACAGTTGCCATGGTTACGTCTCAGGCTCACCGAGCAAGTCCGCGGGCCTGCGCGCGCCGCCAGCCGCTGCAAAGTGTGCGACGTCTGCGGGAGGGCATACAATGTGAGTACACAGTTGCCATGGTTACGTCTCAGGCTCACCGAGCAAGTCCGCGGGCCTGCGCGCGCCGCCAGCCGCAGCAAAGTGTGCGACGTCTGCGGGAGGGCATACAATGTGAGTACACAGTTGCCATGGTTACGTCTCAGGCTCACCGAGCAAGTCCGCGGGCCTGCGCGCGCCGCCAGCCGCAGCAAAGTGTGCGACGTCTGCGGGAGGGCATACAATGTGAGTACACAGTTGCCATGGTTACGTCTCAGGCTCACCGAGCAAGTCCGCGGGCCTGCGCGCGCCGCCAGCCGCAGCAAGGTGTGTGACGTCTGTGGGAGGGTGTACAATGTGAGTACACAGTTGCCATGGTACGTCTCAGGCTCACCGAGCAAGTCCGCGGGCCTGCGCGCGCCGCCAGCCGCAGCAAAGTGTGCGACGTCTGCGGGAGGGCGTACAATGTGAGTACACAGTTGCCATGGTTACATCTCAGGCTCACCGAGCAAGTCCGCGAGCATGCGCGCGCCGCCAGCCGCAGCAAGGTGTGTGACGTCTGTGGGAGGGTGTACAATGTGAGTACACAGTTGCCATGGTACGTCTCAGGCTCACCGAGCAAGTCCGCGAGCATGCGCGCGCCGCCAGCCGCAGCAAAGTGTGCGACGTCTGCGGGAGGGCGTACAATGTGAGTACACAGTTGCCATGGTTACATCTCAGGCTCACCGAGCAAGTCCGCGAGCATGCGCGTGCCGCCAGCCGCAGCAAGGTGTGTGACGTCTGTGGGAGGGTGTACAATGTGAGTACACAGTTGCCATGGTACGTCTCAGGCTCACCGAGCAAGTCCGCGGGCCTGCGCGCGCCGCCAGCCGCAGCAAAGTGTGCGACGTCTGCGGGAGGGTATACAATGTGAGTACACAGTTGCCATGGTTACGTCTCAGGCTCACCGAGCAAGTCCGCGGGCCTGCGCGCGCCGCCAGCCGCAGCAAGGTGTGTGACGTCTGTGGGAGGGTGTACAATGTGAGTACACAGTTGCCATGGTACGTCTCAGGCTCACCGAGCAAGTCCGCGAGCATGCGCGCGCCGCCAGCCGCAGCAAAGTGTGCGACGTCTGCGGGAGGGCGTACAATGTGAGTACACAGTTGCCATGGTTACATCTCAGGCTCACCGAGCAAGTCCGCGAGCATGCGCGTGCCGCCAGCCGCAGCAAGGTGTGTGACGTCTGTGGGAGGGTGTACAATATGAGTACACAGTTGCCATGGTACGTCTCAGGCTCACCGAGCAAGTCCGCGAGCATGCGCGTGCCGCCAGCCGCAGCAAGGTGTGTGACGTCTGTGGGAGGGTGTACAATATGAGTACACAGTTGCCATGGTACGTCTCAGGCTCACCGAGCAAGTCCGCGAGCATGCGCGCGCCGCCAGCCGCAGCAAGGTGTGTGACGTCTGTGGGAGGGTGTACAATGTGAGTACACAGTTGCCATGGTTACATCTCAGGCTCACCGAGCAAGTCCGCGAGCATGCGCGTGCCGCCAGCCGCAGCAAGGTGTGTGACGTCTGTGGGAGGGTGTACAATATGAGTACACAGTTGCCATGGTACGTCTCAGGCTCACCGAGCAAGTCCGCGAGCATGCGCGCGCCGCCAGCCGCAGCAAGGTGTGTGACGTCGGTGGGAGGGTGTACAATGTGAGTACACAGTTGCCATGGTTACATCTCAGGCTCACCGAGCAAGTCCGCGAGCATGCGCGTGCCGCCAGCCGCAGCAAGGTGTGTGACGTCGGTGGGAGGGTGTACAATGTGAGTACACAGTTGCCATGGTTACGTTTCAGGCTCACCGACTCAACCTTTTTCATTCCTGATAAGACCTGGTAATGGGAAATGCACATTTTTCTTTCCGCTATAAGAGGCTCAAGAAGCCATCCTCTCTCTCTAAAACAACTAAAAGACTTATGGGTCTAATCTTATATTATTCTAAATCTTAGAAAAGTAGTTTTTTTTGCTGTGAAATTAAATGTTTCACTGTCCTCTGTGTAATTGAAGGTTGTTTATCTCTAAATTATCTTTTTATTTGACAGTCGAACGCCGCACTGCGCTACCACCAGCGGCGACACACTGGAGAAAAACCCTACGCCTGCACCATCTGCCCGAAGCGGTTCACGATGCCCATGTTCCTGCAGGTATGTACACAGTCGGCGCTGCCAGCCACACACCGCGGAGAAACCCCTACGCGTGCACCATCTGCTCGAAGTGGTTCACCATGCTGTTCTGATTTATAACATACATACAAAAAAGTATATTTATAATTTTTATGTTAAGTCTTATTCATGGTAGAATCCAAGAAATTATTCATATTCATATTCATATTCATTTATTTCGTATTGATCATACATTGTCATTCATTACATTAAGATATCATAATAAGGTCATTAAAGACAATGTCAACAGGCATATATATAAGAAGCAATACAGTCAAAGTTATTTAATTTATAATTAAAATTGTTCGTCCAAGAATTCAGCTACCGAATAATAGGCCCTTCGCATCAGCAGGGATTTAAGTTTCAGGGTAAAACCAAGGCACGTCCGACAGTCTTTAATAGCTGTCGGTATTTGGTTGTATATCCGCGGACCCAAGACATACATTCCATTGGCCGCTTTCATGAGTCGGTGTCTTGGCACCTCCAGGTCATGCTTCCTCCTATCCTGAAAACGACCGCTGGTCCATATCCTCCTTTGAAATACCTCCAAGTTCTGCCGAACATATTTACCTACCTCGAGGATGAATATCGAGGGAAGTGTTAGGACTCTAAAGTCCATAAATAGCTGGCGAGCCGGCGCATCGGGAGCAGCCCTTGCCATTTTTCTTATGATTTTTTTCTGAATGACGAAGGGTCTGTCCCTGTCCGCAGCCAAGCCCCACACATCTACTCCATATGTTAGTACCGAATGACAGTATGCATAATAGGCTATCAAAAGGTTTTCATTTGACAAGATGGGCATAATTCGGGATATAATATAGTACGCAGAGTTGAGTTTCTTGCAAACCTTATCAATATGGTCCTGCCATTTCAGGCCGGAGTCAAAAATGAATCCTAAAAATTGAGTTTGTGGTACGATTGGAACAGCTGTATTTTGCACGAGTACTGAGTTTAAAATGCTGGTCGTATCTGAACTACGCTTTAGATTAAATTCAACCAGGTTCGTTTTTTCGAGGTTTAACATCATTCCATTGGCTTTGAACCATTCAGCGAGGTTGCTAATTACAGTTTTGACGTTCGTGAGTAGCTGATCCCTACTGTCAGCATTTACAATTGCACAGATGTCATCGGCATACATTACAAAATCAACAATTGGTGAGTCGAATGGAAGGTCATTAATTAGGATAAGAAATAATGTATTACCTATATTGGATCCTTGCGGCACGGATCGGTCACCTATTTCACTGAGGCCTGACTTCGAATTATTAACGTCAGTAGACTGAGCCCTGTCATGTAAAAACGACGCAACTAACTTTAACACTATGCCTCTTATGCCGTAATGTTCAAGTTTGCTTGCGATGAGACTGTGGTCTACTAGATCGAAAGCACGTGATAAATCAAAGAAAACAGCAGCTACGCGCTTCTTATTTTCCAGGTGGTCCAAGACCATTCGTACCGAATGTCTAGCAGCACTGGACGTGGATTTACCCACTTGATAGGCGTACTGCTGCTCGCAAAGCGCTTTGTTTAATGTTAAGAATTTGGTTAATCGATCACACAGCCCCATCTCAAACATTTTCGACACAGCCGGGACTATCGAAATAGGTCTGTAACTTTTTTGCTCTTTTTTAGGACCCTTGCCCTTGTAGACCGGCGTTACCTTTATCTTTTTAAGCGAGATAGGGTAAATACCAGCACATGCTGACTTATTAAACTGATGACACAGAGCTTGTAGGAAGTTAATAGGCATAAAACGCAAAATATATGTAGGCAAGCCATAAATGTCCTTCGTGCTTTTAGACTTTATCTTTTTGATTATGACCTGAAGTTCCCCTACGGTGAAAGGTGAAAAAAACATTGTTTTTCCCACCTGCGGGACACTCCTACGCAATAAAGTAGTTGCATTAATGATATCAGGTCTCTGTGGCGTATCGCGCACGACAGACAGGTAGTATGCGTTGAGTGAGTCAGCGAGCTGCGCGTCCGAGCCGGCCGGGCCGCACACGGCATGCCGCAAGACGCCCAGCACGTCGCCCCCCCGCAACCCCTTGTTGGTCTGAGACTTGACCATACGCCACAGAGATTTTGAAGTGTTTGCTGCATCAGTAATTGACTTATTGAGGTAGAATTTCTTTACCCTCCTTAGCAGACCATCGTGTTTACATTTGCAGGTAAGGTATAAGTTACGCAGTTCCTCATTTGCTGGGTGATACCTCAAGAGCATAGACAGGAGTTGAAGAAAGTCTTTACTTTCGCTTGTTTCCCGATTACACCAGGACTCTTCTTTTCTTGAAACAGCAAGCTTCCTAACTGGAAAATAGTAGTTGAAATTTTTTAAAAAGATTTGCATAATTTTATCAAAATTTGTGCTTTTCTCTATAGACAGCCAGTCAACTCGCTTAATTAGGTACATAAATGTAGCTAATCTAGGTTGCGAGATAATTCTCCTCATACAGTGACGAATACTCCGTCTATTATCATTGATAGTGATTTCAAAACACACGGCGAAATGATCACTTATCTCAAGGTCAACAGGGTACACCTTCAGTTGATTTTCTATTAGATCCGTGTAGCCGTGGTCTAAACATGTCTTGGACGTGCCCTGGACCCTAGTCGGAAAGTTTACGAAAGATGTAAGATTAAACAGATGCAAAAGACCTAGCAATTCGCGTTTTTGTTTCGTATTATGTAACAGGTCAACGTTAAAGTCACCCATTACTAAAATATAGGCATCTTCATTGATTGCTACATTAAGCAGTAACTCTAATTGGCTCAGAAAAACAGTAAAATCCCCTTCAGTATTTGAGCGATAAATACATAACACAATTAAATTAATTTCGATTAACTGTACAGCAGCTATTTCTATGTGCATTTCAAGTGAGTACTTACACAAGTCATCTCTTTGTAATAAGGTAAGACTGTTATGAGCATATATACACACCCCACCGTGTTTCCGATTCATCCGACAGTAATACGAAATAAGGTTGTAATTAGCAATGCTAACTACTTCCATTTCCTGTGACACTAACCAATGCTCAGTCATTAAAAATAAATCACACTTAAGGTCCGACTGTAGTAAACATTCGATACTATTGGTCTTGTTACGTAGGCATTGCACATTTTGTTGGATTATACGTAGCTGTTTACACTCACTGCGATTACGGACAGTAATTAGCGGCACTTGCAATACTTGTATTTGTTTGTTATGCTGCGGGGAACTTGTCGAAGTTACTCTCGGCGCGTACGTCGGTATATCACCTTCATTCCTTATCGCACTAGTGCATTTCGGTGGCATTAGCGCTGCTATCTCCATCTCGCTCCCCCCGCCTGACACGGGGATGTACGAGAAACCACTCCGAGATACGAACGCGTGGGGGCCATACCGCCGGCGACTTAAAACATTCAAAGAAGTTCTCTGGTATGCCAATTATAAAGGATGCATGCCTCGTCGAATTTATGACACGTTTCTCGACATAGTACTCAGGACTGTTCGATATTTTATTCAAGAAATTTTTCACATTTTCAACTGTCGTATTCGGTTCAAATGACCATGCTTGCATATATTTAATTCGCTCAACTGTCTTAAGGTCGTCATCCTCCTTCCCAGTACCAATAATTACTTCGCGGTTTTGCTTACGCTTCTTCCTACTTACCACATCCCTCCAGGTGTATGCGGATTGTCGGGCGTTTAATTCCTCATTTTTAATAGGACTCGTATAGCAGTCGCTTTGAATAGGTGTATTTTTAATCGCTGGGACCTCAGTCGCAGGTTTAGTGGCCACACAGTGGTTTGGTGACGAACTTGTCGAAGATCGGTTAGCTTCTGGGGTAGAACACTGCACAGCGACATCCTTCTCACTCATTTGATCTGTGCGCGGCTTACGCGCAGCGATGGATTTATTTTGCATTGCAGCGGCTGCGTTAAGACGTGCTTGGCGCACGGGGCGCTGCAGCGCTGTCGGTGCAGCCGGAGCCGGCGCCGGAGATTCGTGGGTAGACTTGCATGTCTCGCTGCTGGCTTCTGAATTTGGTTGGTTAATCACTTTAATTTGCTGCTGAATTATCACGTTTTGCTCTGCTATCTTCGCTTCCAGTGCACCAACTTTATTCACAAGCACAGTAACCGTCTTCTGTAACTCCCGAATCGCACTTTCCAATTGTTTTTGGGACATTTTCACCACTTTTTCGATTAAATTAAGTACGGCGCATGAGTACGTGTAATACCCGACCGAACGACCGGTACACTCTTTATAAATCATTATAAATCCGAGATTTACAATAATGACCATTAACATGAGCTCACCGAATGACCATTAAAAAAAAGGAGACCATTAAGAGAATTGTGAGAGAATGTTACCATTAATTTCAGATCCACGTGAGAACACACACGGGAGAGAAACCGTACGAGTGTCCACACTGTCCCAAGGCGTTCACCAACAAGGCAGCTCTTATCCGACACGACCGGGTAAGTCTATCTAGATCTAGAGTTATCAGGTCACACATGTCAAAAACAATACGGGTGCGAGCAGTGCCAGGCGTTCACCAACAAGGCAGCTCTTATCCGACAGGACCGGGTAAGTATATCTAGAGTTATTAGGTCACACATGATAGAAACCATACGGGTGCAAGCAGTACCAGACGTACGCCAAGAAGGCAGCTCTCATCCGACACGACCGGGTAAGTCTATCTAGAGTTATCACTTATCAGGTTACACAGGACAGAAACCATACGGGTGCGAGCAGTGCCAGGCGTTTCACCAACAAGGCGGCTTTCATCCGACACGACCGCGTAAGTCTATCCTACAATTATCAGGTAACACAGGAGACAAACTATACGGCTGCAAGCACTTCAAGGCGTTCACCAACAAGGCGGCTCTCACCCGACACGACAGGGTAACTCTATCCTAAATTATCAGGTTACGCAGAAGATAAAACCATACGGTTGCGAACACTGCAAGTTCAACAAGGTAGCTCCCCGGACCGATCCAATTACTATCGGGTTACGCAGGAGATAAACCTTACGGGTGCGAGCACTGCCAGGCGCTCATCAAGGCTGCACTCATCCGACATGGCCGGGTAAGTCCATCCAAAATGATCGATCCACATGTGTAAACCATACGGGGGCGAGCGCTGCAGGGTGTTTAACATCGCTCCGACACGAACGGTTAAGTCTATTTTGAATTATCAGGTTACACAGGACAGGAGACAAACCATACGGGTGCGAGCGGTGCAAGGTGTTTGACTTGTCAGCTCTCATCCGATCACGACTGGGTCAGGGTATTCTCCTATACGGGTAAGTCAAGCCTGAATTATCAGCCCACACTAGAGGCAAAACATACGGTTGCATTCACTGCAAAGCGTTCAACAAGGCTGCGCTCATCGAGCAAGTCTATCATATTATTATCAGGGACACACAAGAGAGAAACTATATAAGTACCAGTTTCAGGTCAGTCTACCCTATTTCATCAGCAGTGATCGGAATTGGTTGAGTCTATTCGCGTGAGCTTTGCGAGATAGTGACAGAGTTGTGAACACCCAATCCCGGGATTTTGAATAGCACTTATAAAATAAAATAAATAAAAAAAATAAAAAAACCACCGTTACTTTACCAATCCCGGGGCTGCCACAAATGTGATACGGATTATCAACTTTTTCTTGTATCTCGTTGGCATGATGGTTATTTTATACAACGTGTTTTTGTCAATTTCCGTTAATTGCAGTTGGGCATAGTTTAGATCAAATAAAGTTAATTTCTCCCAAACAGTAGTATCTTGACTCTTACTGTTATATGTTATCAAGATATTAAATGTTTAATTTAATCAGTTTTGCAGATTTAACCAGTGTAAATGGCTCTTAACTGTGACTTCATAACAGCTTTTAAATTTTGTAAGGTTCCTATACACTACAAGAAGGTTTACAAAGTGAGTTCGTTCGATATTACATATTTTTTATTTCATGTGTTTCAAGACCCTCGTACAATAAGACAATAACCGTTAATGCTACATTAAATGAATTTGTTTGTCATATTAGGCTTAGCAAGCGGGGCTAAAGTAGAACATTTAGCCCCTAGGGAAAATATGTACACATATTTATGATTCTAAAACATTTTAATTTGACCAATCAAAACACTTCACCGTATTAAATCCACCAATCACAACCCTTTAAAAAAACATTTGTATTTACTATCGACCAATCAGGAAACAGAAGTAATTTCAAACATCAGGCGTTTTTTATTCCCTAACTCACAATCATGCCGTTTGGACGCGCCTATAAACGGTCAGAGGCGTTTATTCTTGGTGTCAATATTTTGTATCTGTGCCGAAGCAGTTTATTTAAAAAATCATGCCGCCAAATTGGACAATCTTTTCGCCGTGGAATTTATTATTGATTGTGGATGAATAATCTTTGTTTTTATTATTTTCTCGCAGTCGAAGTGAAAAGTAGAGTATATAACTCTGGTAAATAAGTTTTGAAACGAATTTAAAAACTTGAATTTGAAATAAGAACATGCCCGCAGCTTGCTCCGAGTGTTTCGAATTTTGAATTTGGAACATTGTTATTTGAAAAAAAATATTATTCGACTATTTGTCATTCTTTATCGAGATGGCATAAAGCGAAATCTACACAGAAGTAGCTAAAAGAGAATTTACCTAGCTTTATTAGTACTGAAGAATGGCCTTCGTCAAGCCCTGACTTAAACCCGTTGGATTACGCTTTGTGGACAGAATTGGAGCTAAGAGCATGCCGAAAGTCACATCCAAACCTTCAGTCCCTAAAACGCACGCTAGTGAGAGAATCGAAGCGAATCCCTATAGATAAGGTGCGTGCCGCTATTGACGAGTGGTCAGCACGCTTGAAGGCCTGTATCGAAAAAAGAAGCTGTCATTTCGAGTAAATTTTATAATTTATTTATTTATTCAATTTCAGTTTTCTATAACTTGAGTTCTTTTCTCGTCTCAAAACTTATGAACACACGAGGTATGAACAATAAGCTTTTAGGTGGTTCGATTGCCATACAAAGCGTTATTTGACATTCGCAGGCTAACGGCGTGATATTTTAAGACACTTTTGTAACAAACTTTCATAAATTGGCTTCCCATTTGCGCCAAATTCCTCCTTTCGTAGAATAAACTTGTATAAACTAGATTAATTTGAGAAAAATCGTTTTCCCAAAATATCACGTCCCAAACCAATTTATACAAGTTTATTCTAGGAAATGGGGAATTTGGCGCAAATGGGAAGCCAATTGGTGAAAGTTTGTTACATAAGTTTCTTAAAATATCACGCCGTTAGCCTACGAATGTCAAATAACGTTTTGTGTGGCAATCGAACCACCTTAAGCAGCATTATTTATCTATGATCTCCTCGCTTACGGTAAAGAAAAAGTAGATTTTCCCTGTAAACATTTTATTGTATCTAGGCATGTAGCAATAGACAATCAATTTGGGTTTTGCATCTTTTATGTTACTAATATACATCCACTTTATAAAATACTAGTTGCCCACGCGGCTTCGCCCGCGTTTTATAAAGAACGCAGACTAATTCACAAGATAATTGTCTATGTTCATCAAGAAACTCCATTCTATACTCAAGTGATTTTTTTTTAATTGATAGATATTTCCGGAGAATAACCTCTACATAGAAACTTACAAAGCTACAATATTAGACTTTTACTTTATATTATACCTGCGTCCCGCCCCGGCTTCGCACGGGTTTATATGTATGCAAATAATAACAACATGCATGTATTATACATATAAACCTTCCTCTTGCATCACTCTATCTATTTAAAAAAACCGCATCAAAATCCGTTGCGTAGTTTTAAAGATCTAAGCATACATAGGGACAGACAGACAGCGGGAAGCGACTTTGTTTTATACTATGTAGTGAAGTGTAAATAACTTCTTATGATTTGATATTTGACTGTAGCTTTTCGGTAAAGGAATCATCGTGAGGAAACCGGTCTAATCTTAACAAGGTCCAGTTTTTCCTTTGGTTTTGAAGGTCAGCTGGCTGTCACTTTTATAAAACTAGTGCCCACGCCTTCTGTCTCAAATCTCAGGATTAGGTGCCAAATCAGACTCCAGGTTCCTTTATGATGGGGAAAACGCCAGAAGGGCGAACAATAGCATAAATGGTTCACTAATGTTTCCCGACCTAACGTTTGGCAACCTGATTCATTTCCCAACCTCTTAATATTTCTGAAACTGTTAAGTATTTCAGGATTTTTATAAATTAACCTACAGGGTTCTACACGATGGCCCTGAAATATTTACAGTTTCAGAGTTTGGGAAATGAAAAGTTGCGAAATGAATCAGTTTGCCAAACGTTAGTTGCGAAAAGAAGGTGTTCTAGCATAAATAACTTCTTGATTATTTTGTCTCTACACGAATTGAAAGAGTTGACTAATGGAGAATGCTTACGGCGTTAAATCCGCCTTTTGCACGATAAGTTCTTTTGTGCAATAAATCTATACATATAATAAAGCTGAAGAGGGTTGAAAATCTGTTCATGGAATATATTCGAAAAAAAGTTGCCTTGGGATACTTAGAATCAATAACAGAACACGTTCCAACAGTTTTTAGAATTTTTGTCTGTTTATTTGATCGCGCATCACGTGAAAACCGCTGCAACGATTTAGATGAAATTTGGTATGCTTAGAGTTTGAGTTCCAAGGAAGGACATAGGGTATATTTTATCCTGAAAATCATCCCCTAAGGGAGTGAAAGGGGGGGGGGGTGAAAATTTGGATGGAACCCATTTAGATGAAATTTGGTATAGAGATAGTTTGAGTCCCGGGGAAGGACATAGGATAGTTTTATCCCGGAAGTCATTCCCTAAGGGGGCGAAATGGAGTCGCAGGCAGAAGCTAGTATGAAATAAATAAAATGTTTTTTTATTATTATGTCAAACGAATGTCGAAAACTATCAACCGACTCACCGATCCGATCACTGCCTCCAGATCCACACGGGCGCGCGGCCGTACAAGTGCGGCACCTGCTCGAAGGGCTTCATCAGCAAGGCCATGCTCAACAGACATGTGCGGGTGAGACATGTATTACACTATGCACTTACCAGTTACCTCCAGCCTGACCAGAGCTGGTCACCGTTCCGATCACTGCCTCCAGATCCACAAGGGCGCGCGGCCGTACAAAGCCGTACATGTGCGGGTGAGATATGTATATGCACTTACCAGTTCCAGATAGCAAAATACGGCGGTCTAGAATAGGTCTGCACCGTAGCGGCGAGCGGTTAGTCGGCCCGTATAAGGAACCTCGGTATGTCCTGGTTACGGATATCGGACCGGAACGGAATGTTCCCATGGAATACCAGGCGACTGGATTACTAACGTTCGGCAAAAAATGTTTCCCAAAGTATTACATCGCAAAAATTTTATAGCCAAAATTTTATTTGGCAATAACTCAAGTGTCAAAACTACTTATCGCAATTTTACAGTTAGCAAAAATAGCAAACCTCTTTTTTTGGCAAGTGATTGTATAACAAATAATTCCATGGTTATGTTCTATTTTCCCAAGTTTTTTTGGCAAATGTATGGTCAGAGTATAGCTGCAAAGGGTGGTCAATAATATTTTTTGCAAAAAAGTTTTTCCGCTCTTTTATAAAATAAAAATAACCTCGAAGACGAATGCTCCCTCCCGCTTTCGTCTTCTAACCTATCCGCGATCCAAGTTGGTCCACGTCCCAGTTCCTTACTGCCTACGTTTAATAATTTGGCATATAATTGATGACAAAATAATACATTTGCTTAATAAAATATTGACAAAGTGAAACTTTGCCAAATGATAATTTGACCAAATGAATAAAATGTTACTTTGCTAAAGATTCGTTTGGGAAATTAAACTATTGCGATAAGTTATTTGGGAAGTCATATTTGGGAAAAACAATTTGCCAAACGGCAGTACACCCAGGCGGGCGTAAAATGCCGACTCCGCTGAGACCTGGGTGGGGTGAGTAGGTTAGGGGTCGCGGTTTCTGGAGCTAGCGCGTTATCCCACACCGCACTTATTCGTATTCGTTTATTCATTCCATCACATACAAGTTATACAACAGTAACATGATACCCCGATGGGGCGCAGCAGTAACTTAAAACTATTACAAGCTTAAAACTATGAATTTATAACATACAAAAAAGAAACTGAGCAAGGAAACAAGTTAAGCTGAGAAAAAAATCATCCAAGGTATAATTTGTATAATTTTGATTTAACAGACCTGGATTTATCTAAATTTGAAAAAAAATACGATTAGCAATTGTCAGCCATGTTGAACAAACTTCTTTCGCTGATTGGCTTGGATGGACTTACCTACATTTGAAAAAAACTGTCATATGGATTTACCTGATTTTGATAAAATATTATGATTTTAACTGTATTTTTCTCAAAAACCAGACAAAATTATACTAAACTGATTAGATTGTAACAAAACTAGTTTTTCACCCTTTTATTTCATACCAAAATCTTAAAAAATGTCAGAATTGGATATACCCGAGTTTGAAGTTAAGCGACTCATATGGAGGTCATAGTTAGGATTTTGAATTTTTTAAAGTACAAGTTTCTGGGCTTCTTATATTAGCAAGTATTCGAATACATTTCTTTTGAAGTATAAATAGGTCTTTAGCATCTGTACTACTTACTCGGCGGGCAGACGTTCTCGCTATGCGGAGCTGAGAGCGACTGCTCTCCGACCACACACAGTAGTCGTCACACACAGCCTCCTGGCTGTGGAGGTAGCCATTACAGGGCGTTGGCCCTCTGGTGGCGGATGTCTGCTCAACCCGTAATAACGGCCCGGTCTTCGGGGGGCTTTTTGGGCGGATTCTTTGGCCAGTCTTGGCTTGGTGGTCTGTATACAGCCACAGGCTAACTACATACAGTCTGCAAGCACGGGGCTGCGCGGGTCAACGATGGGGGGTGCGCGGGGAAGCGGGAGGCGAGGGAATTTAGGGCTATTTCCGCTATTTAGAAATTTCGTAAATTCGCTCCTCGAACCCTCAGATATCGATTTTGAAGAAAATCGGTCCGGTGTTTTCGATTCGGATCGACCTTAATAATTAAAATAATTTCAAGATGGTGGCAACTTTTATACAATCCAAGCTCGGATTCATTTTAAGAGGCTCCTCGGACCCTCAGATATCGATTTTAAACAAAATCGGACCGAATTTAAAGAATTTCAAGATGGCGGCCCCTTTTTTCAAATCTAAACTCGGATTCGTATTAAGAAGCCCCTCGGACCCTCAGATATCGATTTTTAACAAAATTTGACCGTATTAAAAAAACACAAGATGGCGTCCCTCTTTTTTTAGATCCAAACTCGGATTCCTATTGAAAAGTCCCTCGGAACCTCAGGTATATAACTTGAACGAAAATAAAATGCCCGCCATTTCTAAATTTGAACAAAAAAAAATTAAGTGAGTGAGTGTTTATATAAAATAACTACTTGTACCTAATTATGAAATGCTTGAAAATGAAACGAGTAATTATAAGAACTTAAATATCTCTTCAAACATATTTTGACAACGCTGACTCTTGAGCGGTTCCGCTATGCGGCTGTGGCCGGGTGGCGACTGCGATCATGTCGTCACATATAACACAAGCCTTATTGAACTTATGCCTAATTCAATTTGTGTAAAATTGTCCTCCAATATTTATTTATTAACCCCCTGACGGAAAAAAAGAGGGGTGTTGTAAGTTTGACGTGCCTGTGTGTCTGTCTGTCTGTGGCATCGTAGCTCCTAAACGAATGGACCGATTTCAATGCGGTTTTTTCTATCCGAAAGCTGACGTGATCGAAATGGTTCTTGGCTACATTTCAACAAAATCGGTTAAGCTGTTTTTACCCAACTGCCGAAGGAGAGGAGGGTTATGTTTTTCGAGCGTATGAATGTATGTATGTATGTGTGTATGTCTTATTCTTTGACACGTTCTGCAGCCTAAACCGTTTGACGGATTTGGACATATGAGGTGTCATTGGATTCCTCATAATCGTGGGAGTCGACATAAGCTATAATATTTGCAAAAAAGCAGTTGGGTTTTTCGAAAAATCTTTTGATTTCACTTGAGATATTGAACTTTTGAAATTAAAATGTCGGGGGTTTATCCTTTTCTAAGTTATTTATCTTGTCTTTCAGGTACACACTGGCGTGAAGCCTTACGCCTGCCCCGAGTGCGGCAAGTTCTTCACCCAGTCCAACTCCATGAAGCTCCACGTCAGCACCGTGCACCTCAAGCTGCCCGCGCCCTACAAGAGCAAGAACAGGCGGAACAAGAGCGAGGCGAGGGCTCTACAGCTCGCCCTCAAGGGCTTGCCGGCCGAGGAACTGGTGCTGGCAGATTAAAAAAAAAAAAACAGGCAGAATCCCATATTTTCACATTAGCAATCGACAAATTCACAGGGTTCGAAATGATAATTATAACAACAGCGAGGCGAGGGCTCTACAGCTCGCCCTCAAGGGCTTGCCGGCCGAGGAACTGGTGCTGGCAGATAAAAAAAAACCGGTAGAAACCCATATTTTCACATTCGCTATCGACAAATTCACAGGGTTCGATAGATAATTATCATGATAATTATAACAAGAGCTAGGCGAGGGCGCTACAGCTTGCCCTCAAGGGCTTTCTGGCCGAGGAACTGGTGCTGGCAGATAAAAAAAAACCGGTAGAAACCCATATTTTCACATTCGCTATCGACAAATTCACAGGGTTCGATAGATAATTATCATGATAATTATAACAAGAGCTAGGCGAGGGCGCTACAGCTTGCCCTCAAGGGCTTTCTGGCCGAGGAACTGGTGCTGGTAGATTAAAAAAAACAGGCAGAAACCCATATTTTCACATTCATTATCATCATTGTCAGCCCGTAATCGCCCACTGCTGAGCATAGGCCTCTCTTCGAGTACGCCACCCGTCCCTATCCTGAGCTAATCTTATCCAGAAGTGACCCGCGATTTTCCTAATATCGTCCACCCATCAAGCTGGTGGACGATGTTTTCACATTACCAATCGACAAATTCACAGGGTTCGAAATGATCATTATCACGATAACTATCAGTGATTATTTTCGTGATAATAACACATGGATAATTATCGATTGATAATAACCAAAAAATGCACTCATGAAAGTGAACTGTATTAGAAGTATTCGAACGTGTATTTCCGCACTTGCGTCTGCGAACGCACAAAGTGTAAACGTGACGTGCCGCGCCGTGGGGATTACAAGAAAAAAATATTTCAGATTATGCAAAGTTGAGTAGTAAGTATACTGGTGATAATTATCCGATAATAATCGTATAATTATCAAAAACCGTAATTATCTTGATAATTTCGAACCCGGTAAACTCACAATCTAATAATAATAATCAACAATAATAGTTAAAAACATTTGAAATAAATAATTAATTACCTTTATATTAACTTGAACCATTTTTAGCCCGATATAGCCTTCCGAATCGCTAAACTTAAGTGGTAGTGGGCGGGGCACATACTACCGATGGCCGTTGGGGCGGAAAGGTTCTCGAGGGGCGACCACGTACCGGAAGTCGCAACGTGGGTAGGCTGATGACCTGGTAAATGTCGCGGGAGTCCGCTGGATGCGGGTGCAGGAACCGGTCATTGTGGCACTCTTTGGGGGAGACCTATGTCCAGCAGTGGACGTCTTTCGGCTATTATGATGATGATGAGTTTAGTCATGATCAGAATATACAGTTCTAGAGTCATTTTTATCATAACATTAGAGTCACGAAAACCCATTGTAACTCACTACCAGGGACCTCTGCTCCTAGGATACTTCTCTTTTTAGCAGGAAAAACGCGGCATCGGCTACGAAATTGGGAGTTGGGCTTATTCCACCTAATTTGCATGATGCCTAATTTACTAATTTCACTACATTTAAAATTGCCATGGGCTCATAATACCTAAATATCAAATTGTATCATTCCTAAAATGAACAAATGCCGAATCACAGATACGACAAAATTTCAAAATAGCGCGCGAGTCTACAAGATAGTGCGGAATTAAACCTTATGTTAAAGCAAGAAGGTTGCTATCGCGCTGGGCTCCTTGGCGAATATATCAGTCGTTGGCGTTGAACCTGCGGTGCGGATATATACGTCGTTGGCGGCGAAAAGGTTAAGAGTACAACCAAAAATTAGGCTTAATTTTGGTAATGTCCTCATTAAATGATTAAATCAATCGGGGGAAAATGACGATTTTAATTTTTTTGGTAGTCTGTCACTTCATCATCATTTCATTATTGAAAGTCATTTGTGTCATTGTCATCGTCATTCTATAATAATTCTCTCTCTAAAGCGATTGTATAAAATCATTGAAATTATGAAAACTCCTAGTATATTATTAGTTAGATTTAATTAATTAAAATATGTTTTAATATAAAGGTTGTTTTCATTTCTATGGTGTAAGTGAGGATACAATAAGAGACTGAGATTTTTGAAAAAAAAAATAATTTATAGAATTTATAGAGTTTAGATATCCTAAGCATCTAGCTAGACTCTAGGTAGATGCTTAGGATATGCCCAATTATACAATGTATTTACGATTCTCATAAAAACATAGTGGATTTAAAGTATTTAAACCCTATAAATATACACAGGTTGTGGCCTGTAATAGGAGCAAAAAATTAAACGGTAGATTATTAAGCTTGTGAACAATTATTTCCACGTGGTTTATTTAAAAAAATAAAATAAAAGGTTTACTTGTATTGTTTTTTCTCTTCTGGAGTGCTTTATTTTAAAAACACTAAAAAAATTAAGTAAAAATAAAAATAAACCGGCCAAGTGCGAGTCGGACTCGCGCACGAAGGGTTCCGTACCATTATCAATAAAAATATTTATTTTATTTTGTTTTTAGTATGTGTTGTTATATAGCGGCAACAGAAATACATCATCTGTGAAAATTTCAACTGGAACTATCACGGTATCAGTGAGATACAGCCTGGTGACAGACAGACGGACGGACGGACGGACGGACCGACCGACGGACAGCGGAGTCTTAGTAATAGGGTCCCGTTTTACTCTTTGAGTACGGAACCCTAAAAATCACAACAATATATTTTGAAAACAAAAATGCAAAAACTATTATGACTCATTACATGACTGCTGTGATATGTCGTGGTACCAAGATACATTACTTGGAGGTCATAACTTTAGATCAAAATTTCTCCGAATCCAAAAAAAATAAAAATGAATGGGACACAAGGGGTTACTGCAAATGCTCTAAGGAAGCGTCCTTTTGAATATTTGCTCCTATTACAGGCCACACCCTGTATAAGAAAACTACATATATATCTAAAATTTATTACAGTCCCCAATTTCTCCCAAAGTCATATAATACCCTCCGTAGACCCGCCAAACACCATATTATTATAACATTGAAATTCGAATCTACTAATGTAGGAAATAGAGTTGAATTTCGTTTGTTTCAAAGATGAAGCATCAACTGTATTTCAATAAAAAAATATTTAAATTCCTTTAAGCAAATACGCAGCCATATGTGACATATGGCTGCGAAACTTGGGCACTGACCAAGGCAGAGAGCCATGGAAAGAAGCATACTCAAGAAGAGAAGAATAGACAAGATAAAGAATTCGGAACTGAGAGACAAGACAACTCGAGGATGTAGCGTATAAAGTGAAACATCTTAAATGGAAGTGGGCTGGACATACAATAAGAGGACCGGAGAAATGGAGCAAAATTCTAACAACATAGTACCCAAGAGGATGCAAAAGGAATAGAGGCAGACAATTCAAAAGATGGGAGGACGAAATTATAGAAATGGCCGGCAAGACGTGGACCAGAGTGGTCACAGACAGGGAGGAATGGAGAAGACTGGGGGAGGCCTTTGCCAGTAGGCACACAGAAATGTAATATTTTGCGGTTACTGTAGTTTTAAGTATGTTACTGTAACTTTCTGAAAAGAGGCTATAAATAAATAAATAAATAAAAAAGCAAATACGACCTTTTATAGGAGGATAGAGGAAAAAAAACTCGTTTATCAACTGTTTAAGTATTTAAATTTTTCAATATACACACCGGGCTCCATATCTAAACGATTAATATTTATATTACCAACAACATAATTTCAACTTGTAATACATTCATTCAAGCATTTGAAATGTGCCTATGCGTGAGGAATAGGGAACATTACTGCAATGTTCTGCCGCCAGAGGCAGCACTACCATTAATAGTAAACCAGTATAGGAATATAGGGATTCACACACACATGCACAATTGATTGTCAAATGAGTGACGAGGATGCTTGCATATACAATACCGCAAGTGGGAACGAGATACAATGTCAACGCTGCTAGTGTCGCCACCTACGAAGAGTTTTGCGTAATGTTCCCTATACAATATAAAATTGATATTACAAATGCAACTAACATCGATCGAATGCTATGTACAGGCATTTATATATCTATAGAAAACATCAGTTTTATGTCCACGTTTCTGGAGAAAAGATATAAGCGTATTATTTTGTAATTTGACATAAAATTAAGCCGCTTAAGACGAAGTATGTTCATTTTGCAAGGAAAATCTACATGTCTTGAAAATCAAGAAACAGTGTCATCTCCCCACCGCACAAATGAGTGTGTAAATCAACATCATTCTTAAAATCAATACCACACTTCAAGCAATTCAATAACTCAATATTTCTTAGGGCTTCCGAACATTCCGTCATTTTGAGTTCACCCATACTCAAATTGGTAGTCAAAAATTCATCCTCTGTGTATTTAATGCCAAAATCGTCCATAGTAAATTCTGAGTGGCCTATAGCTTCTTTCATAATATCATTTTCGATTATTTCATCCGTAAAATCTATAGAAACAGGTGCTTCTTTGGGGCATTCTGTATTTACTAGAGCTTCTATGAATTCTGTACTTCCAAGTTGTTCCTCGAACTCTGTACTCCTGAGAGCTTCTTCCGTGAAATCTGTTCTTGTAAGAGCTTCTTCCAAGAAATCTGCACTTTCAAACTCTTTTTCTGTGAACTCTGTCGTTCTGGTAGGTTTCGCGTACTCTGTATTTCCAAGGGCGTCTGCTATGAATCCCAGGGTACTGTCTGTAAAGTCTGCACTTTGAAGGACTTCTGTGAACTCCATATCTCCAGGTGTTTTTTTTGTGAAACCTGTACTACAGAGAGCTTCTTCTATAAAATCTGTACTTTCTAGAACTGCTGGACATTCCGTGATTCCAAGATCTTCCATGTTATAATCTGTAGGGTCAAGAGCATCCTCTGTATATTCTTCAAGCCCGAGGTGTTCTATTGAGAAATCTGAACTTTCGATAGCGTTTTTTATAACGTCTGGGTTATCAAGAGTTTTCTCTTCTACCTCTTTACTATCCAGGACTTTATCGTTAAATGATGTTTCACCAGGTGCTTCGATTTCGATTTCTGAACTTCCTAGGGCTTCCACGAATTCTCTACTACTAAGAGATTCGTCAGCGATCTTTGTACTTTCGAAAAATTTCTTGGGTACTGTTCTTCCAACAGCTTCTTCTGTCATCTCTGTAATCCCAAGGTCTTCCATAGTAAAAGCTGAATATATGGCTTCCTTTATTATATCTGTATTACCAAGGGCTTTGTCTGTTAACTCTGTGTTTTCAAGGGATTCTATGAACTCCGTATTTTCAAGTATTGCCTCTGTGGCTGCTGAGCTTTCGAAGGTGTTCATTGGTATTGCCCTATCAATAGTTTCTTTTGCGGATTCTGTTATCTCAATATCTTCCATAGTGAAATCTGAAATTTCAAGGGCTTCCTTTATAATATCTGTATGCCTAAGAGATTTATTTGTGATCTCGGCATCGTGAACGGATATATCTGTGGACCCTTTTACTCTAGCGACTTCCTTAACGCAATCTTTACTTTTGAGGGTTGCTATAAAAACTGTATTATTGAGAGCTTTGTTAGGTTTCGTACTTTCAGTAACTAATTCTGTTATTGCAAGGTCTTCCAAAGTAAAATCTGATATTGCTATAGCACTCTTTATAATATCTGTAGAATTAAGAGTTTTCTTGGTAAATACTACTGTATCTCCACGGACTTTATCTGCGTACTCTATATCTGCAGGAACTTCATTTGTGGACTGTATGATTTCGAGAGTATCTATGATATCTGCATTTGCAAAAGCTGCATCAGATTTTCTACTTTCAACGACTTCCTCTGTAAAACCGAGGTCTTCCATTGTAAAATCTGAAATATCAATCGCATCTTTTAGAATATCCGTACTTCTTAGGGCTTTAACAGTGATAGCTGTTTTTCCTAGTGATTTATCTGTAAATTCTGCGTTCGTACTTCCATGGACTACCTCTAAAAGCTTTGTACTTTGAAGACCTTTGTTTGTGCACTCTGTACTAGTTGTATCTGTAAACTCTGTATTTCCGAGAGTTTGCTCTGTGAACTCAGTATCTCCAGTTGACTCTGTACTAACAAGGGCTTCTTCAATAAAATCTGTACTTCCCAGTACTTGCTCTGTACTTTTAAGCGCTTCCAGTGTGTATTCAGTACTCCCAAGCATTTCTAATGCATATTCGGAGCTTCCAAGAGTCTCCAATTTATAATCCTCACTCCTTGGGACCTCATCTGTGTACCCTGTGATTTCGAGAGCTTTGACTGTATATTTTGTATTTGCAAGAACTTTCTCAGTATACTCTATATTTCTAAAAGCATTGCTGGTGTATTCTGTATTGTTTGTGTTGGGCTTATTTACTGTGTTTGTGATTGTCTCTATATTGTTTTGTCAGGAAATATGCACTCGTTTTAAATGCTTATTAACGTCACTGTTAGATTTAAATAATTTACCACAAATGCCACAAAGCACTTTTTTGGTTGCGAAATGGGTTTTAATATGTTTCGCCATATTTTTCTTCGAAGTAAACGATTTCTTACATACATCACAGTGAAACGTTGTAAATGTGCCTCCTTCTACTCTTCTAGGGTTTAGGTGGAGTCGTTTTGTGTGCTTCCTAACATGGCTGGCACACTTAAATAATTTACTACAGACGTCGCAGGAGTAAGATTTTACATCAACATGGATTTTTTTGTGCAAAAGCATGTATTTCCTGAGGGAAAACTCTTTATTGCAAATCTCACAAATACTGGTATTTTTAGGAGCTTTTTTAGCACGAGCTTCCTTCATGTGAACTCGCTTCGCATGCTTTTTGGCATCTTCGGAGCTTTTAAACATTTTACTGCAAATACTGCAAGGGAATGCTTTAACATCAACATGAGTTTTTCTATGTTTTAACATATATTTCTTTGAAGCAAACTGTTTATTACACACATCGCAATTGAAGACAGTTTCTGGTGCATGAACAGTCCGGATGTGTATTCGCAAATGCGAAGAGCACTTGAAAGTTTTGTGGCATGTTTGGCAAGTCTGCGCAGCTTCCTCCGGGGGGTGTGTAACATTCATATGCCTCTGTAAGTTAGTTAAGCTTTTAAAAGTCTTCTTGCATATAGAGCAGCTCGCGCTCTCTAGCGAATGCACCATTTCTAGATGCCGTTTCAAACTAGCATGATCTGATAGTTCTTTTCCGCAAACCTGACAAGTACTTGTCTTTTGTGTTGCCGTATGATTCCGCTCTATATGCCAGTGTAAAGCCGTCTGGGTACTAAACTTCTTATGGCAGTGGGAACATGGTAAATCTCCGACTTTCTGCGGTTTCACTTCAACTTTCACCCCATGAGTCTTCTGATGTCTTCTCAAGCTATTGACGGTTTTGTAAACTTTATGGCATGATTTACAGGCTGCTTGTGGCTTAGGATGAACATTCTGGAGGTGCATCTTGAAGCTGTCCATGGTTGGCGACGAATGTTTGCATTCCGGGTAGTTATATGTTCCTTGCGGGGGAGATAGTTGCATATGTGGCTGGAGAATCGTGTTTGGTTCTCGGTGCAGTGAAGGACTTAAGGATATATCTTCCGCTGGATGAACTAGCGTCATATTGCTTTAAATTACTCAAGTTTTTTCAATTTGGTTTGAAGCTATTCGGTTTTCGAATGAAATTGTGAGATAATATGTGTTATGGATCTCTTGTCGATAAAATAATTTTGGCCACCCACATTTAACTTTAAGACACAGGAAGTGATTAACGAGTTCTGGAAGATCCCCACGGCGGATTTCAATGTTTTACAGCACTCAAAGCACTATCGTCTTTTGGTTATACGAATTTCGAACGTGATTTCGATTAGAGTTAAAAGCTCTAGCCTTTGTTTTTCAGTCCTAATTATACTTTACCAACAATTCGATCAATACTGAAAGAAAACTGAAATAATCCTAACAGCTGTCATCTGTCTACCTAGAAACGTCAAACCTAAGGGACCAATTCAGAGCGCGTTTCTGATGTATAGAAATTAAATTAACTTGGCTAGATTCATGCGCTCCCTTTTGCATAAAAACATAGTAAACTAAATATGAGCGGGACGCCCTGATAATCAGATGGTTTAGAATTGAATTGTTGTCGCAAAATTGACACCCTCTCAAAACACCGAGACTTGCAATCTCAGTACTTTCAGGGGGGCGCTGCAGTTTATTGTATTGATTTCTGTAATTTGATGAAACTATCTTGTCTATTGTACAATGTAGAACGTATGCCTTGGGTATAAAGTTCAAAATGGTATGTAGATATATTTTCAACATGAAGGAATACAATATAGTTATATGGATATCTGATGACCTAGTTTTTGACGTAGGTACATTACAGTCAGCAAAAGTAGCTACGCAAACGAAGACGTCAAGTATTTATTAAAAGGGAATAAGAGCTTTTGACGTCTTCGATTGCGCAGCTACTTTTGATGCTGACTGTAGGTACCTACTTAGTATGTATTCGTAATTTACGTTATATATACCGACGTACAATACGATTAAAATCAGTTAACGATTCTGAAGTTAGCCTCGAGTCGCCTCCCGCATACCCGCCCGACCCCTCTAACACCTTTGCGGCGCTACTAGTAGCTAACATCAGAATCGTTAACTGATTTTAATCGTACTGTACCCACTTTCAACCCATACTATAGTCCCCCGCGGCTATGAAGTCAATCCTGAGACATGCCTCTAGGGTTGAATATGTAATTTTTTCCTATGGTCGACATTGTCATTATTCAGAAACTTCATAGTTGCGCAATGTGTCAGGATTGACTTCATAGCCGCGGGGGACTGTAATACTAGTGGCTCTGTAGGCAAGTTCTAAAGAATCGTATTTTTTTCCTAATTTATAAAAATTGTATCAATAAAAAAAACTATAATTATTGAACCTGCGTAAAGAATTTCACGAGACACGGTTGAAAATGCGACCTGTAGAGGAGTACAGACGCCGGACATACGAAATAATTTTTGCCCAAGCTGTAAAGAACTTAATTTGCTTCGCTCGCTTGTTTAATTATAAATGCGAAAGTAACTCTACCACCCAAGCTATTAGATTCAAATTCTAATGACAGTTTTATACAATATCAAAATTATGTAGTTTCTATGTAGGGGTTAATCTCCGGAAGTACTCTGATTTCAAAAATACTCCCGCCTGTGTATAGAATGGACTTTCAGGAGGGACTATTTAATCACGTGGATTTGCTTCCGTTCTTTTTAAAAGAATTGGGGGCGAAGCTGAGCTGCATAAAGTACCGATGTAAGATGATTTGAGATCGGATTACTAGTTCCGAAGGTTTTTTTTTTTTTTTTTTTATTTAATACAATTATGTTTACATAGTTACTGTGTTACACATACAGCCACTATTTAAAACCTGAAAGGTTTAGGCAATAGTTGGCGAGATCGCGCGGTACATCCCGCGTTCCATAATTTAGTTAAGTATAATATAACAAATTGCTAATATGGACTCCAATTTACTACTTACCTTCATCTAAACTTAGGTAGTACTTTTTAAGTAGCTTCTTACGTTTGTCCTGACTACTTATGGTATCGGTGTGGTCATGTAATAAGTTCTTGGGCAGGTTATTTAAGATAGATGGAAGTTAGCCCGACATATTTGTATAATACCTACATATATACATATATTTTTAATCAAGTTCTCGTAAACGGCTCTAACAATTTCAATGAAATGGAATATGGGGATTGCGGGAGCTACCGGCTACTAGCGAGATAGCGATCTAGCTAGTAGCTGGGTCTTATGTCTGGGAAAATTCGTTCTCTCCGTTTCTTCTCTATTTTCAACCGAGCGGAGCTCGGTCGCCCAGGGACTACAAACTTATAAAACTACAAAGTTTACCTCTTTAAAAATCATGTGTAAAAATTTTTTTTTTTTTGCATAGAGGTAATTAAAAACACCGGCTGATTGATTGTTTATTTACACAAATTCAACTAACATTAACAAAATAGTATTTACAAACATGTAAGTGTAGTATATACTTTTATGAAAAACATAATTAGTGGAATGTCAACATTTCGCAAGAACAAATTAATAAATAATTTAACAACTTTTGTGTCGGTTATGTTCAGTAATTACGTAACCCCCGCGTTAGAAAAACTTAAGAGTAAGTCTATACAAACGTAGTTACCTACACTCTCATTTTAAAACAACTAGCTAGTTTGCTCTGAAACTTGTATTTAAAATAAGTTAAGTACCATCCAGGTCTGTAATTAGCTTCAGATACCATAGTAAAAACAATACAGGAAATTTAAGATTTTCATACAAAACTTTTTTTTTGCTGTATTTCGTATGTTTTATAAACTGCAGCCATATAAACTAATTAAAGACCTAGATATACCTCATGTCATTGTATATGCAAAGTTTCGTTACAATCCAACACGTCGTTTTAATATGAGAACGAAACTCCGTTTGTATGGGAAGGTGAAATTCGGCCGAGCTTACTGCGGACTCTTCTGATGTTATTTTATCGAAAAAACATTTTTTTTTCTTTTCGTCATTTTAACATGGGATAAAACTAATACAATGGTTTTTTTTTTTTTTTGTATGATATCTCTACGTACTTATATCCGCATCGATTGAGTGCAATTTATTCGAAATTGAAGTCCCATGCAAGTTCCCCATTACCGTTTTGAAACAACTAACCTTAAGAAAAAGACTAGTAAAAACTACATGTCATGGAATTCTACCTTCACAAATGCTGTCGCTGGTAGCTCACTACAATTCAAAATATGAGAGTGTAACTCAGCCTCATTCTCAAAATCACAACCACATTTCAAACAATTCAGTGCTTCTGTGCCATTAATATCTGTACTTTTTTCTGTACATTCTTCGTTTTCCGTTTTCACTACTGCCTTCAAATGCACTCGCTTTGCGTGTTTTTTAACATCGTTCACACATTTGAATAACTTATTACATACACCACATGGGAACAGTTTAACATCTACATGAGTTTTCTTATGTTTCAACATGTATTTCTTGGAAGAAAACTCTTTATTACAGACATCACAGTGGAAGGTGCCTTCAGTTGAATGCACTGTGTTTACGTGTATGCGTAAATGCATTGAGCATTTAAAGGTTTTATGACATATATCGCAGTTTTGAGCTGCTTCGGGCGGGGCGTGCGTCACTCTAATGTGCCTCTGAAGGTTCATCTGGCTTTTAAAGGTCTTTGAGCATATGTGACAGTTTGAAGGCTCAAATGAATGCACCATTTCTTGATGTCGCTTCAGACTTCCCTGGTCCGATAGCTCTTTCCCGCACACTTGACAAGCATTGCTCCTTTTATTCTCAGAGTGGTGTCGCTCAAAATGCCAGAATAAGGCTGTGTTTGTAGTAAACTTCTTGTCACACTGCGAACACGGTATATCTCCTACTTTGCATGGTTTGGTTTCAACTTTCTCCCCCCCATGTATATTCTTTTCGTGTCTCTTCAAAGTCTTTACCGTTTTGAAAACTTTGCAGCAGACTTTACAAATGGCATCTTCAGATCCGGAATGTACATTTTGCATGTGTTTTCTGAAACAAGCAATGGACGGCAGCGTCCGGCCACACTCCGGGCATCTGTACATCATCCCGTCTTGCGGGTGACTCCACTTTATATGTCTCTGTAGTAACATGTCCACTTTGAACTTCTTGTCACAGTGTGGGCACTGCACGGAACTGTCTTCCGAAGGATGGACGAGTCTCATATGTATTTTCAAGTTGTATCTCCGCTTAAAAGCTTTAGAACATATGCTACAATTGACGCTTTCCTCTGGCTCCGGGTGAGCGTAGAATATGTGGTTGTTGAGGCGTTTTTTGTTCAAGAAAACTTTGCCACAATGCTCACAAGTGATTTCTTTCTCTTCAGCGTGAACGGAGTGGATATGCGACCTCAAGTGCCCTACGGATTTGAAAGTCCTGTAACATTTCTCGCACTCTACTATGTCATCTTCGGAGGAATGCACGAATTTGAGATGCTGCTTCAGATTGGCGCGGTTTTTGAAAGTATTATCGCACTGTGGGCATTGAAGTCTATTAATTTTTCCGTTCTCGTACACTTTACCGACTATCTCAATAGAGTCTTTAGCTCTTGGATTGTCATGGTCGTTGGAGTGTTGATACGTATGTGGGGGTAGGTTGTCCTCATCATTGACGCTGAAGACGTGCTCCGGGGGCTGGTAGGGGTCCCCCCGCTCCTGCTCGCAGTTCACCTCGACCTTAAGGTGACCTATGTCCGGTTTTATGTAGATCTGCTCTATTTCGATTTGTATTTCTTGGTCTATTTGGTCCATGGTGGTAACTGGAAATTTATATCAAAATATATTTATAAAAAAAAATCGGCCAAGTGCGAGTCGGACTCGCGCACGAAGGGTCCCATATCAATATCTTATAAAAACAGCAAAAAAATCATGTCTGTGGTATGGGAGCCCCCCTTAAATATGTATTTTATTTTAATTTAATTATTTATTTTTAAAGTGAATATATAAATAAATAATCTGTGTCTATCTAATTCTAAAAATCACGTTTGTTGTATGGGAGCCCCCTTAAATATTCATTTTATTCTGTTTTTATTGTATTTGTTGTTATAGGGGCAACAGAAATACATCATCTGTGAAAATTTTAACTGTCTAACTATCACGCTTCATGAGATACAGCCTGGTGACAGACGGACAGACAGATGAACAGGGGAGTCTTAGTAATAGGGTCCCGTTTTACCCTCTGGGTATGGAACCCTAAAATTGAATACCAGTGACACCTTAGTGAGGGGACAACAGTGAGAAAGTTTCTTAAAAACTGGTAATAATATTAGCCTATGCAAATCAAACTGACCCCATAGCCTAAGGACTAACATAAGGAGTCAGAAACAAATATTCATGCTCAAGTAGGGTCACTATTCACTAGGGACTTAAAATTGGCAATATGGACTTAAAATAGGCTTACAAAATGCCCAATGATAAAGTGGGTTGATTGTCACAAAAACAAGTTTTGTTGATCCTCCTGAGGCTCAGGCTACCCTTTTATGTTTTTGAATTAGGAACTTTTTGACATTAAGTTTAAGTTCATAATTAATTTTGAAATATGTACAAAATTTTGTACGCGGGGTCTTAGGAGGTTAAACCCTGTAATTTATTACAAGTCATAGCATCCTGCCTGCAGCATCATGTATTTAAAAAGTTCTATATTGGATATCCTTCAAATATAAACTAATATACTTGACTAACAAGATCCCTACATTTTTGTCCTAGAAAAATTTAACGAAGGTTTATAAAACTTTACTGCACAAAACAAAACACGGAAAACCACTACTATGCACTACACTAGTGTAAGGCTCACTGCTTCATAGGCTAAGAACCTTTGGCAATGAATGCTTTAAAAATCATGTTTAATTCTAAAACACAGGGCCTTCTGTTTCGTTTCATTAATAATAAACAAATTAAGTACATTTACCATGAGAAAACACTCCAAATAAAAAACTACGGCAGTCAAACACAAGATAACGCTGCAACAAAGCGATCCGAATGGCCGGGCTTATGGTCGTAATCTATTCCATTCATCTAGAGGTCTCAAAACCCGACATTCATCAACAAATTAAACACGTACACATACAAAATTAAGATTTTACGATGAAAACTCACGTTCTCAGCCTCCCATTAGCTAAATTACCATTTTATTTATCGATTGTCTTCTGAATTCCTTAGAGATCTACTGATAAGCAATCACCATTTCACAACAATAGAATAAAAAAATTACAAATGTCACGTCAAATGGGAGTGCGTTTGAGTAGACCCGTAACTTTAAAGACGCCATTCACGATCAAGCGAGCATGATGGCTACTAATCGATAGTAGAAAATGGTAGAAGTGGGAGGGGAGCTTCTTTTCCAGTTATGGTGGTCATGGTTAGAAACTAAGTTTGTGGTTTGTTATAATAATAATAATATAATAAAACCATTTATTTGAGGCAACTAAGGCCCATTGTAACAAATACCTTAAAGACATCATACAAACAATCAATGATACCACAGATAAGCTCCGATTCACTACCAGCAGAGGCGGAAGATTTAAAAAAAGTTGTAATTGAAGAATGCACTTTCCGGATGGGCATCCATACTAATATTATAAATGCAAAAGTGTCTGTCAGTATCTTACCTCGTCAAGCTTAAACCGCTGAACCGATTTGGATGAAATTTGGCATAGAGATAGTTTTCCCAGGGAAGGATGTAGGATAGTTTTTATCCCGGAAATCACCCCCTAAGGAGCTGAAAGTTTGTATGGAGCTGCGATAGAAACAAGTTCCACGCGGACGGAGTCGCGGGCAAAAGCTAGTATTTTTGGTAATACGCGTACAGCTAGTAATTTTAAACTCATATTTACGTAACCATTTATTCTCACAATTTCAACTATTTAAATATACAATAAATTTCAAAACCTTACACGCTAAATATATAACAACATGAACGATTATAATAAGAAACATTTTTAATTGTCTATTTCTATGTTTTATACCTATATACACACTTTCCCGCCAATGTGTTTGAAGAAAGTGCCCTCAGTAAATTACTTGACTAATATATTTCTAAAAACATAATTTGCAACAAAACTATTACTTAATGGTTGAGACTAGTCAATTATAAACAGTTTTCACAAAATGGGGAGTTCACAGTTCTGTACATTTCCCAGATAATATGGAAAAATGACGTTACTACCGTGAAGTTCGTTTATTTATCTCCATCTCTATCGCACTCGCATATCCGAGCAACAGAGAAGGACATACACGTTTTCGGGTGATGGTGAGCTTGCGCACTAGTGCTCCTATACGTACGCAGCCATATTGGTTCTACTTTGGGGCCCTGCGGTTTCGCTTTTACAACGCGATATAGTGAAACTGTTGATATCGACAGCCTTTACAATTTACTAGTCTCTAATTATTTACAAATAGATATTAATCAATATTTACAAAAAGCATAAAAAGTTCAAAAGAACTATATATATCCCAACTACGTAAACCTAACCGAAAAAATATAGGGTGTGGCCTGTAAAAGGAGCAAAAAAATAAACCGTAAATTATTAAGCTTGTAAAAAATTATTTCCACGTGGTTTTATTTGAAAAAAAAAATTTTTTTTTCTTCAAAATATGTTTACTTGTATTGTTTTACTCTTCTGGAGTGATATAAGTAACTTTTTATTTTAAAAAAACTAAGAAAAATTAAATAAAAATTAAAAAATCACAAAAATATCTTCCAAAATCATCAGTTTGGCGGAACATATTTTGTAAAACTAGCGTTTAAATTTTTGTGAAATAAATAAATAAATAAAAAAAACAAAAATGCAAAAACTATTCTGACTCATTACACGATGTTACCTCTAAATCCGCATTGACTGCTGTGCTATGATGTCGTGGTGCCAAGATACATTACTTGGAGGTCATAACTTAAGATCAAAATTTCTCCGAATCCAAAGAAATTGAAAATTAATTGGACACAAGGGATTACTGCAAATGCTCTAAGGAAGCGTCCCTTTGAATATTTGCTCCTATTACGGGCCACACCCTGTATATCTTTATTTCAGACCTTTTGTCGATCCATATGTTGTTAATATTAATAACAGTGGACACTTATGAACTACATACGTTTACAAAAGTTACCTAGCGTACATCACCCGGAGCACAATTTCGAATCGATTGATGTGTCATCAAAATCGGTTCAGTATCTTAAACGCTACGGTGGAACACACATATTTGCAAACATAGACTGCGAAAATCTTATCCCTTCCTTTTGGCTCTTCCGTAGTCAGGCAAAAATAAGATGAAAAGAACACTGGGCGTCCTACAGAATGAAATCTACACTATCAGGGATTTGAACAGCCTAGCGGCAATTACACTGCGTCGTTCACCTAATGCGGTCGCCGGATTCATTTTAAACTACTTAGGCCAACAAACGTCGTATTCACATTAGTCTGTCCGCCTACTACGGCTATTACTTAGCTGTCGATCGCTGAATGCGGCCAGTCGGTGCGGTAAGTAGTCACTTAACGTGTTCTTTAAACTTTTGCGGCCGCCGCATGCAGCATGCGGCGAACGACGAAGTGTTATTGCCGCTTAAGGCGACGTGAGCTCCGAAAACGGATTTTTAAAAAATCGTAGCTCTTGTTTGGATTATAATACAGCTAAAATTCTCGAGGGAAATCAGCTATTCGAATCCTGAGTTTTTGACTTTCGCTCGATAGAAAAAAATCACGAACATAGGTCTAAAATACACTTTAAAAAATTCTAACAAATTATGCACAACAGCTAAACATATAACAATTAGTTTTTAAAATCGGCAATGTCATGTTTGAGGGAAATCAGCTGTTACTTTTTTATTTATTAAAACGTACAAAGAAATAAAATTAAAAAACATGATATCCGCGCTTCCAAACACGCACTTCCATCTCGCTCACGCTTATGCTCAGTGAGAGGGAGAGAAGACCACGAACCTACGTCCCCTTAACTGGGGAAATACCTCCACTTTACAGAAATCCGCCGCCATAATAACAATTCTACTCTGTAGGTACCTAATAGGAATAACGTTTGCAAACCATGGTTTTTTACATAGATGTTACAAAATAAAAATGTACCTCATGGACCCTGGTAGGGTATACCAATAGTTCTTAAAAACTAGTTTATATTGTGTCGTGTAGTGGCCGTGGTGGAGTGAGGTCGCCAGATTTCCCAAGGATGCCCTGGGTTGAGTGTAGCCCTATTGCTGCGTCAATAAGCTGTCCAGCAACCACCCTAACCTGTCGACGCAGCCATGTAAGTCGAATTGTCATTTTCAGGCGACAATAGGGAACATTAAGCAAAACTCTTCATAGGTGGCGACACTAGCAGCGTTGACACTGTATCTCGTTCCCACTTGCGGTATTGTCTATGCAAGCATCCTTGTCACTCATTTGACAATCAATTGTGCATGGGTGTGTGAATCCCTATATTCCTATACTGTTTGCATTTGTTTCCAACCGTAAACACAACGAATCATCAAAGGCAAAGTGATTTATCAGCGTAAAAAACTCGGCGATGTATCATATTTCAAAACAGAGTACAATAAACATATAATTTCAGTATCAGAGTACTTATTATAAAATTACATTGCTACAGTAGAAAGCCTATTTATTTATTTTGCGATAGGTGTGTGTAGCTAAATGGTCGCGCACGGTACAGTTCCAGAGGAAATTCCTCCCGCGACCTCCCTGACACAGTTTTCCCGAGGGCCTACAGTTCGGGGCTCTTCATGAAAGAGTCCCCTGGAGTTAGTAAGCGTCCACATGCTGTGGTAACCGTTTACAAATGTAGATTCATATTAAAGTCAAAAGCACTTTACTTCTGAATTTAAACAATACATTTTGTAAACCCTGAGTAGTCACATAAAACATTTAATATTTTAGTATTATAATTAACATCTAGGTATACCTACTTATAAACTTATACATTACTTTTGACTGTTTACCGCCTGCAGTATTTTTATTTTTAGTAAAAATCACCAACCACGAAATTTCTTAAGGCTCCTCCACACAATGTGACATCATGGGCACAGAACAGGACGCAGTTATGCGTTGGAGTGCGATTGAAGCATGTCTTTCTCACTCTAACGCTTAGTTGCGTCCTGTATGGTGGGCTTTGATGGCATTGATGGCCGATTGTGTAGAAAAGCCTTTACATATAGGCATTCATATATCTAAGGTAAACACATAATTATATTAAACGTATTCAAAAGTTAACATTTACCATAGACTATTATAAATTATAATAGACAGGCGCCCACAGCTTCATCCGTGAGCGAACCTTACTTTTCACATATATAGTTGTATATTGATGAAGCATCCGTCTCTCTCGCACTTATACGATCAGAAAGGGATGTCACGAATGTTTCTCATATAATTAATTGCCATTGTAAAAATATGTATTTCTGGTAATACCTCTTTCGAACATTATTTTACTCGTAACTCTAAATGGTATCCTTATATGAACTAGTAACTAACTAGTAATCAAGATAAGATACTAGCAGCGCCCTTAAGTAGGGTCAGTATGCCAGTTATGCGACCAGTTTCAGTTAGCGACCACTTGAAGGACAAGTTTTTATTTTATTTAACACTTTGAACGCTATGATTCACGTACTAACGTGTCACTGACACGCCAACCTTCTTTCCATAAGAGAGTGACTAAGAACCTTATATGAAAGACTGAAGGTTGGTTTGACAGCGGCCGTCATAACCGCATTCTCTTTGATAACCGCTATAGGGGTTCTTGGCGTGGTGGGCACGACGGCACACGACCAAAAGATATATATCGGATAAAAGCGGTTCCAATGAAAACCGATTACATACAATCTCACAAAGCTACCATCTTACAGACTTTTCCTCTTTAGTATAGATAATAACATAAGCCATATGCATTTTGTTATAGTTATACTCGTATAATACGAATCTACAAAGAAAACTAGAAAATATCCTTTCAATTCACCAATTTAAATAGGTAGGTAAGTAAGTGGTCGCAAACGAGCACACCAAAAATTAGGTAGTCGCTAACCGGCGCAATAACCCTAATTTGAACGAGATGTATCACAAACCACAAGGAATGGTCTTCAAAACGTATTTTGGTGTTGTACATCTCGTTAAAATAGCGTTTAAATTATCGGTTTTAGTCGATAGTTAATAAAAAAATTAGGTACACGCTAGTTTCCAATAACTAATACATATTTGCAAGGAAAATGAACCAACACTTAAACCTTAATAATTTGGTAAACGGGCAAGACTTACTCCGAATCCGTCTCACTATCATCCGAAGATTCCGAACTCGAGACCGGCTCACATTTTATAAACTCAATTTCTTTCGGAGGCTGTTTAGCCTTCCGCCCTCTCTTCTTCCGAACTATAGGGGTCCCATCCTCCATGACCGTCTTCACCATCATGGATATCCTCTTTAAATGCTGCTGTTCGTGTCTTTGCATGTGGTTGTTGAGGTATCTTTTGATTTTGAATTTTTTCCCGCACTGTTCACAGGCGTGCTGGTATTCTGTCTCTTTCAACTCAACATGGACGCTGTTGTTATGCCGTTTCAGGTAATGGGCGTGAGCGAATTCTTTATCACACTTCTCACATCTTATTTTAGGCTTATCCGGATGCACGATCTTCTTATGCTTCTTCAAGCGGATAGCCGAGTGAAAATATTTATCACAAAGATCGCATTTCACTTTAGTATCCAAAGAGGAGTGGACCTGCATGTGCTCTTTTAAGTACTGGTCGTTTTTGAACTCTTTAGAGCATTCCGGACATTGCACTTTGGATTCCAAAGGCGGGTGTATGTTCAGAATATGACGCTTCATATGGTGACGCGATTTGAACGTCATATCGCAGAATACACAAGGATGCCTCTCGACTTGAGAGTGCTGGAACTGTAGATGCCTGTTCAAATTCAAATGGCTCTTATAATTCTTTTCGCAGATCGGGCATTTGTATTTCTCTTTGTCTAGTCTATGGCAGCGATCTATATGGTATTTGAGCTTGTAGGGCACGTTAAATTCTTTCCCGCATTCCTGGCATTTGATTTCAGGCAGTGTTGCAGGATGTATTCGCTTCACATGCATGTGTAGAGCGCGTCTTGTCCGAAACTCTTGCAGACAGTACTGGCAGTAGCACTTCTCCTCCGCAGAGTAGTGTTTATTCATCCTGTGCATGTACAAGTAATGTTTATTCTTGAATGTTTTATCACATACGTCGCACAAGACCGCGGAGTCCTCTGAAGAGTGGACCCGAGTTGTGTGTAAGTAAAGGTTTTGGTAATTTTTGAATTCTTTGTTGCACATTTGACAGATGTAGCGTTTGGCCCGCTTGGGGAACATGACGGGTTTCCAAGTGGTGAGGACCGACTCGTACATCTCCCGCTGTTCATCGGTCAGTACAGAGCTGGTGACACTGATGAACTTCATGTCCTTGGCAGGAGGTACTGGCTCCTGTTTTTGCTCCATGGTCTAGAAAGAGATGTTTATTATTAGTATGGCCCTATACTGTGTTCACATTTATCGTATCGTGTACGATAACGATATCCGCAAGTTCTTTATTAATACCATGACAATGGCAAACATATATACGGCTCGCTTGAAGGTAAGCAGACACCGTCGCCTATGGACACTTGCGACACCAGGAGAATCACAAGCGCGCTGCCGACCCTTTACTGATTTGAGGATTCGTTGTGGTCAAAACATGCTCCACTGCACGGCTGTCACAGGACGACCCGCAAGCTGTGTCGTGGCGAGATAGACTATCCGTCTTTTACAAGCTTTTATTTAGTTTCACCTGTCCCGTTGTCTGTCTGTAATCAAATCTTGCAAGTTAAATTTGATCCACTTCCCGGTTTCCGATTGAGCTGAAATTTTGGGTACTAGTATAGTTTGGACAGTTCAATACTATGATACTATCGAGCTGATCTGATGATGGAGACAGAAGGTGTCCATGGGAATTCAGTATTTGACCGAAGTAACCCCGTTGAGTTTGGGCTCGTTAGAATCGTCTCAATGATTCGTTGATGATGGTATGCAGAAAAATACAGTCGGCAAGAAAAGCTTGTACCAAAAATTATTTTTTTGACAGAAACTTATTTCTAGTTAGAACGCTTAGAAAGAGATGGATAGTCTATGTCGCCGAGACACGTTACAGCTCGCGGGCCGGCCTGTGATAGTCGTGCTGTTCAGTTTGCCTGATCCCATATCCGAAGTGATCACGCTTTAAGGCTAAATAGGTCGTCTTGTAACCATTTATTAGTTTTGCCAGTTCGGTATGGTAATAAAGATGTGCTACTTTCGCCATTTATTTATTTGATGATGACGTTGCTGACTGTACAAAGATCAAAGCATAAAGACATTCGACATGCTCATTGTGTTGATGACATATTGGAATGGCTGACATGGTGGGTTTTGTCCAGTAAACCAGGTACCTACCGGGTTCAGTTTTCAGTCTCTTGCGGTAGAAAGAAAACGAAAAAATATTTTCCTTTTTGTAATCATGATTGTTTTAATTAGGTAAGTATTGTATTCAAAGACGATAATAACATGGAGCGGAGGGCCCTGTCGGTCCGCGCCAATATGATAGCTCGTAAGTTTGCACGCTGTACCAGGGAGGTGAAATACACGTTATTTCAAGCTTACTGTACCTCCATGTACTCGTGCAGCTTATGGTATGATTATACAAAACGGGCCTACGGGTCCCTCCGCGTCCAGTACAACAACGCGTTCCGGGTGATGGTGGGGCTGCCGCGCTTCTGTAGCGCATCAGGGATGTTTACAGAAGCGAGAGTGGATTGCTTTTATGCCACCATGCGCAAGAGAGCTGCATCCCTGGTGCGTCGGGTGCGCCAGCCCCAACAACATCTTAAAGATGATAGGAGTCAGATTGGACTGCCCCTACTTGCTTCATTGTATTCGGCTACATGCGCCGTACTCAGTGAAGTAAGCTGTGTAAAGTATATTTTTTAGTTTTTGTTTATTTAAATTTATAGTGTATTTACTAACATAGTCTTTCTAAGGATATTACTAACAAATAATGGATCTTTGTAATCTGAATAAATAAACGAATTGAATTGAACTTAATAGTAGTATTTTGAAGTGAAAGAAAGAAAGAAAGAAATATATTTATTTGGTATCACAAAGAAATTTCACATGTGTGTTTCATAAACTCAAATGCACCAAAATGGATACCACTCAGCATATGCCAGCAGCAATATATGCTAAAGGCGCTGGTTTAAGTGGATACTTCTTTGCTCGCGTTCTTGTATAGGGGTACAGTTCAAAATGTATCACGTGACTTCCGGAATAACTTTTTGTAGAGAAGCCTAATCTGATTTCAAAAAATTGTTTGTTACATGTTTTAGTCCTTCTTTATTTGCCATTAGTTGTTAATCACAAAATGTTATTTAGTTTATGTGGCGGACGTGAAAATAAGTAATGCTGAAATGACCGCCATTTTCAATGTTTCGCGAGTCAAATGAGCTACGTCAGCAATGTATGTACCGATTTATCTGTACTTATAAAGATTTTAGTGAATTAATTCAGATATATATTTTACGGGTACAGCCAACAAAGAAGTATCCACTTGAACTTAATTAACTGTTGTATCTCCGACACAACCCGCTTCTTTTTCAGAGCTAAATCGGGACGTCCAACTAGTCGAAGACCTGTTGGACGCCCTAGTTGCTGGTGGGGAGACGAAGTCCAAAAAGACCTGAACGAACTCCGGGCCTTTGATTGGACTGAAACGGGATTGGACGGGGAAGCCTGGCGGTCTTTAGTGTCGGAGGCCAACATCCACTTTTGGTCGTTGCGCCACAGCAGTAAGTAAGTATTTTTCAAATAGTAACGCTAAATTGTGTGCTCTAAAATATAGAATATTTTATCAGTTTTATTCATAATACTACAGGCGGTACGAATTATAATTACAAAATTGAGAATTAAAACCAGGTCATCGCGCCGGTTACGGCACCAACTTCAGTTATCGACCACCATACCAGGTAGTTTCATAAAAAAAAATAAGCAGTATGTATTTTGTTAATAGGAATCTACTAGAAAATATCCTATCAGTTCACTAACTCTCCAAGTGGTCGCAAACCGGCACACTATATAAGGTGGTCGACAACCGGCGCAATGTCCCTAAAGGATTATATGTAAGGTCAATTATAGAGTTAAAATACTTCACTTGTATTTATTTATGCACATAAAGTTATAGAATTCATGTAAGTTACTAGATTTAAAAGTTTAAAACTTAATAGATAAGTTTAACTAGTTATATATTCTACATTCTATGAAATAGTACAGTAGTATTAGGAGGACTAAACAGAAATTACTAATATAAATATATCTACTTTCTAGATTCCCTAAGTTTATTTTGCCGCCACATATAAGGTATTGAGAAATGTTTTTGCTAAACTTATGGAACAATATTTTTACGAGATGTGGTACAGTTTTAAATCCCTTTCCATAGGCCAGCCTAGCTAGCATGCCATCGTTTATGTCCTAAACAAACGCGAACATGCTAGTTGGGCAGATAAAATTTAATCCTATGTACAATACAGGCGGTAAACGCAATAGATACTACGACGGTGGCCAACAAGCATACGGCCTGCTTTTGATAGTAAGCAAACACCCTAGCCTATGGACGCTTGCGACTCCACAAGAATCACAAGCGCGTAGCCGACCTTTTTTATTTAAAGGGCTTATTTACACCATCCTATAGTATAGACAATAATGCATTATTTATTAATGAACAATAAAGTATAAGTTATGAATGATGATTAAAAAGAAAATATAAATAGGTACTATGTAATCAGATCCATTATATGAACAAAATACTCGATTGGTGTGGACCACCCAAAATCTGCAGACATCTTAAAATATTACTGTCCTTTGAATTGTGTGCGTGTTGTAGTGTATTCACAGTACGCAACACGCTCTTACGGCTCCAGGAATAGAGTTGTCATCAGATATTTTTGCGGCCTTTGTTCCATCATATATTTATGCCGGTGACTGTACACCTAAAGTATCCGCCAAACTGACCATAATGCAGTAATACGTGGTAATCTCTATCGCACACCCAAGGGCCACGGAAGGTACCACGACGGTCTCAAACAAGCATACATCCAGCCCAGGACACCGTAGTCAGACGCCTGCGACTCCAGAGGATTTATACACGCGCGTTGCGCCTCTTTATAAACAACAAGAGACAAATGCAGGGTTTTTTTAATTCCATGACGGTGGCAAGCGACCAGACAGCCTGCATGGTGGACTGAAGGGTTTATACTGTAGTTATTGTATATTGAATTTCCATGATTCTCCAAATATGTTTCTATATTTCATACATTCAAGCAAGTTCCGAAACCTACATACTACATGTATGTAGGTTTCGGATTATTATCAGAACGAAAAGTCTTGAAGAGTTGTGTTGTGTATTTCAATGTTGTACAATGTTGTCTTCCTAAGAAAAAGTCTCTAGGCTTTTGTGATGAAAAAGGCTAAGCAATTTTTCCCAGCACCTAATATAATAAAAATAGTAGAAAAGCATGTTATACACATGACAACAAGTCTTTTTGCTCTGACACTGGCTCTACAACATCCAAATACAAAATAATTCAAAAACGATGCACACTAATTTTAAAGTGCTTACAATACAATTGTTCTACTTAATAAGAATTTTTATATTTTATTTATTCTAAGACTAATAATACTTTGTATTTTTTACAAGTTTATAACAATGCTGGGGCCCATTTTATACCGAAAAATTAGTAATTCTCAAATAATTAACGTCACTTGTCACAACCTTGTGTCAAAGTTAACGCAACGCTTCTAATTCTTAATTTAAACTGAAATATTGAGCTATTATATGAATAAGTAGGTATTACAATATTTAACTATTGGGAAATCCTTAATTTTTACACATGGTTGTGACAAGTGACGTTAATTATTTGAGAATAACAATTGTACAAGTCTAAACTGACCAATGAGTTGGTAACAGCGCAATTACTTTATCCACTGAGTATAAAGTAATTGCGCTTGAATGATCCAACAATAAATAGAAATACATAGCAAAAGTGCATCCATTTAAGATGAATACCGATTATATTTTTGTCAATAAATTATGTTATCCTCTTTAGGACAATACATTTTTGAAAGGTACACTGTTTTTAAACATTACAGAAAGTATTATTAACTAATTAGTAGTCATTGTAACTTGTATCTATCTTTATAAAATCAGCCCCTGTTATTGTAATGTAAGAATGTTACACATGATTATGAATATTCGTCTCATTCTCACTTATGAATGCAGTCATTTGAAGAAAGAGCTTAGTATTTACTAATGCAAGTAGTCATTAATGTTGTTCGTAATAATCAAGCATAGTATGTTCTATTGTGATAAGAGTTCACATCTTTTTTCATGTGGAAATTGTATTTTAAAGACATACATGATTAAAATAACACAGTATATTATCTTATCACCCTGGGCACCCTTACATGCGGATTATACATATTTAAGTAATAATAAGACAATCAAAATTACATTGGCATTACAACAAAAGTCTTAAGAGCCCATTAACGTGCTCACTAGCGCCACCAGTAAATAATTGCAATTATTTAAATTTATCGAGTTTTTTAAAAAAGGCCACTTTCTGCTGTATTTTGTATTTAAGTATCTTTTGAAATAAATCATTATAGTTTTTACATTGCTGGATTCGTCAATCAATGAGCTTTGAGTTCATAGATCAACGAATCCAGCAACATAAAAACTAGTTTGATGTATTCACAAAGTATGAGTACTTAAATACAAAATACAGTACATAGTGGCCTACTTTTTTTAAATATCTATAGTTAAATATAAATAATCACAATTATTCACCAGTGGAGCTAGTGAGCACGTTAATGGGCTCTTAACTCGAAAATAAAACTCACAAAATGTTGAAGAAAAAATTATCAGAACCCAGTCACAATATTAAAAAAATAAAGAAATCACCAGTGTTCAAAATACATTGATTTATATTATAACACTTCATATACGCTTTAGAGGTGCTATTGGTGCCAGCACATTTACAGTCAAGTTGCAATTTTAAGATCAGGTGGGAAAAACATTTATAATCCCAATCATCCATTAACTTTTTTCAGGAAAGTGAAACATCTCTCTCCATTCATATGACTACAAATGACATTCTATTATCAAATCTGCTTCTTGCTTTATGGCAAGACAGTTAAATTTCTTATTCGGATTCAGGGTCTGTTTCATCGGAACCCGACTCAGAGCTACTCTCCGGCTCACATTTAATGAACTCTATATCTTTAGGAGGCTGTTTCTTCGGCCGCCCTCGTTTCTTCGGTTCCAAGCCCGGGACCTCAATCTCTTTCCCGTCATCATCCATAACCGTCTTCACCATTAGAGATATTCTCTTGGAAAGCTGCTGTTCATGTCTTTGTAGGTGGTTGAGTAAGTATTTTCTGATCTTGAATTTTTTCCCGCACTGTTCACATTCGTGTTGGTATTCGGTCTCGTCCACTTCCACGTGAACGGAGTTGTTGTGTCTCCTCAAATAATGCGCGTGAACGAATTCTTTATCACACTTGTCACAGCGAATCATCGGTTTGGGCTCAGGGTGAACTATCTTCTTATGCTTCTTCAAGCGAATCGCCGAATGGAAAAATTTATCACAAATATCACACTGCACCTTAGTTTCCAACGAAGAATGAATCTGCATGTGATCCTTCAAATATTTCTCATTCTTAAACTCTCTAGAACATTCCGGACAAGTCGCTTTGGACTCTAAAGGAGGATGTATATTCAGAATATGCCGTTTCATGTGATGTTTAGACTTGAAAGTCATCGGGCAGAACACGCAAGGATGCCTTTCTACTTCCGCGTGTTGCGTATGTAAATGTCTATTCAGATTCAGATTGCTCTTATACAGTTTCTGGCATAAATGGCATTTGAACTTATCCTTATCATTGTGGCAAGATTGCATGTGATACTTAAGTTTGCAAGGAACAGAAAATTGCTTCCCACAAACTTCACACTTGATCTCTGGCAGCGCTGTCGGATGAAATCTCTTCACATGCATGTGTAAAGCGCGACGGGTCCTAAACTCTTGCATGCAAGACTGGCAGAAGCACTTCTCGTCCTCCGAATAGTGCTTGTTCATTCTATGCATGTACAAGTAATGTTTATTCTTGAAAGTCTTCTCACAGACGTTACAGACAACAGCGGAGTCTCTTGTAGAGTGTACTCTAGTTGTGTGTAAGTATAAGTTCTGGTAATTTTTGAACTCCTTGTGGCACTCGTTGCATATGTAGCGTTTGGGGGGCTGCTCGAACATGACAGGCTTCCAGGTAGACAGGACCGACTCGTACATCTCCCGCTGCTCGTCGGTCAGCAGCGAGCTGGTCACACTGATGAACTTCATGTCCGTCGGGGCCGCCGCCTCCGCCATTTTGACTTCTAAAAATTAATTTCGATATTAAACCCTGGGTTTTTATTTCGTTTCATCTTAGCAGTGGCATGATTAAATAGACAAATTAGGCTCTATATATATTATTAAAAAAAAAGTGTTTTACAAATCCAGGTTTCATAATTATAATTATAAAATAATGAGTTTACTGATTTGTGACTGCTATGTTGGTGGCAAACTAGAGTGCGGCTGATAATAAGCGGCCGTCGTAGCCTATGCAACTCCAGCAGTGTACACGCGCGTCGACCTTTGACACTCTCTGAATCAATTCTTAGGTTTGATTGAGGATATCAAGATGTAAGAACAAGGTATGTTCAATAGAATAAGTCAAATTTCAAAGTAACAGATTTGCATTTGTTTTGTTTGATTTTTAGAACAAATGAAATTACAAATTAACTACTGTAGGAACATGTTTGTTAAAATTCCATTGTATTTCTTCTTGTTTTCCAGGTATTAGGACGATAAGCTTAAGTATAATCATGCCACTGCAAAAAAATGCACACATAGTTCAACTATGACATCACTACTTGCAAGTATTTTGAAAAAAAATTTTTTTTTTGCTTTCACAAGAATTATTGCCACTTATTTACGTAGACAAAAATATTGTGACATTAAATAAAATATTTTTAATGCATAGTAAATTACTGTGTGTACATTTCTTATATAAAAAAAGCCAGGGTTTAAATGACCTACAAACCTACCAAACAAAACATAAATTCTCATATAATTTTCTAGTGTAGTTTTATATCATAAACATATTTATATGTTGATTTTATGCTATACCATGGTTTAATTCCTAAAATTCCTACTAAATAAATATCTATATTATTAATACGGCTTAAAATGTTTTTTAAAACAAAATCACTTTAGCAGTGTAAATAAAAAATGCTTAAATATTAATTTATTTAATGTGAGGTAGTTAGCAACCACCTGAAGTATAAGGTTTATTAATTTATTTAACCTTTATTCCACAAATAAAATAAGTACACAGGACGGACTTAATGCCACAAGGCATTTTCTACCAGTCAACTGTAGGGCCAAACAGAAACTTGCTTAGGTTGGTGCAATTGGTTTCTTCAGTTAAAGATAAAAACATTCCTACATACCCAAAAAAACAGCTGTATCCAAGGTATTTAGTAGCTATTTAACTGGAATCTACAAGAAAAACAAGCAAAAACCCTTTCTGTTCACTAACTCATCTGAGTGGTTGAAAACCGGCACACAACATTTGGTGGTCGCTAACCAGCGCAATTACCCTATTTATATAATGTGACACAAACTAACATAGCATAACAATAGTTTATTTACCACATATAAAGGGAAACTGGAATGGTAGAAGAAACTAAAAATATAAATTCCCCTTAAGTAAAATTATAAATATATATTTTAGTTTTCCCTTTTCATGAAATTTATAATACTACAGGAAAAATATGGTTTTGAAAACATTAATTTTTAATGGCATTTTCTTTGTTTATTTCATTTTAAAACATTATTCTAAGATGCTTTATTCAAGAATCCAACAAACTTTCCATCCGGAAGTAAAAATATGGATTTAAGTAAAGCATAATGAGTTTTTTTTAATTATTTATCTTGAATATTATAGAGCAAATGTAAATGAACCAAAATAAAGATAAAACCATTTATTAATATTTTTTCTGACTTTTCAGAAGCTAGATAAGTTATAATGTTTTTGATGTCTGAAATTTTGTTGGATTTTTTCGCTAGGTAACTATTTAATTGATAATATATTCATTACATAGAAAAAATCAGCTATCATAAATTATTTCCAAATTTGTCATTTTTTCCATAAAAGTTGTCAGTTCATTGCCTGGACTATAATTTTAGCTCACATGGATGGATGTTAAATGGGAGAAATCTAAAATGGAATGAATAAACTTTAGTGTATATTTTTAATATTGGAGCCTTAATTTATGTCAAGATACAAGATACTTTATGTGTGGTTTAAAGTACAAATATATACACAGACTACAACTCAAAAATATTCAAACAAGTTGTTTAGAAGTCTTTACATTTATATTTAATGCTGTAATGATGATAACTAAATTTAGGATGATTTATTAAATGAGAAGATATTTGATATATATAATTGATAACACCAATTTGTATGTTAATTTAATGTTTAAATGTATTTAACCTTAAAGGTAGAAACAGCACCATTGAACGACAATAATTGCAAATATATATCCGGCGAAGTTTTTATCGGCAAGGGAGGGACCGCGCATACCTTTTATCATAGTTTGAACAAAAAAACACCCAACAATATAAAAAATAAAATGAACATTTTTACTCACCGCTTGCGACGTAGGCGCGCTGCTATAATGCCAGAACTGCACTTTGCAACGTTTCCTCAGCGAGCGATATTGTATGTACGGGGCTACGGAATCCGTCGATAAAATGGCATATCCCCTTGGGGCATTATATTTTCAACCAACATGGCGTTTCAACATTTCCGTTCGAAACAAAACTGCTGATGATCACTCTACACGTTAAATTATGTTTTCAATGAGATACGAGTAATGTTAACGCAGCAAAATTAATATTTTAAGGCTTTTGTGATGATAAAATGCGTGAAAGATTATACGTTTGACATTTTACGAATTGTCAAATTTGAGGCGTTTTTGCAGGGTGCGGTAACACAAGCATGCAGATACTAAACATCAAACACGCACATGCTTTTAACACTCTATTTAAACGTTTTAATCGCTTTTAAGTCTCTAATTTAGCTAAAAATATGTATAAAACAAAGGTTTCTCACAATCAAATATTTTTTGCTGTACTTTTCAACTAGTATCACTGATTTATTGAATATGTTAAAGAAGGAACTCGCATACGGTTAATATTGTACAACGCCCCTACATATTTATAATTTAAAAAATAATTCATGCGAAAACCAAATAATTCATATTTTTCTAACATAATTACTTTTATTATAATACATTAACTATGGTGATTTAATAAATATGAAATAAATATGCTTGAAACACAGTTTGAAACCAACCTCAAGAAAGTTGAAAGTGCTCAACAGATGGCGCACTAAGCGTTGATCATTCACCGATTCTAACTTTCTCATTTACTACTACAATAACTAAACTCAAGTCGCGTAAAATGTGTAAATAATTGTTCAAAGCCATGTGAGTTACGTAAAGTTATAAAATAAAAGAATAAATAATAAAGTCTCTAACGAATTCTTCCGTTCGCCCACGTGTTTTCGCGCCAAAAATAGCACAATTTCTAATTCAGTCTAAGAACGTTGTTTGGGTAATTTAAAGTGAAATATAAATAAAAATGCGCGAGATAGTGCACCTACAGGCCGGGCAGTGTGGGAACCAGATCGGATCGAAGGTTGGTTGAATATAACACCTGTTTGTATGGAATGGGGTCATTTATTTCCTATAGCGAGAAATCTATTTTTATTGGCGATAGCCGGTGCTCTTGCGATGTAACAGCGAGGCATGAGTTGTGGAAATCATACATTTTAATTAGGAACCTACGTAATGATAATGACTAGGAAGTATACAGGTAGGTCCATAGTCTGCGCTGTGAGTGCGCGCCGGGAATCCCGGAAATGTATTTTTTTTTAATTTAAGTAGACTTAAGATAATGATTAGATCATAAGTTATTACTTATTAATATTAATCTAAGGTACGGATTGAATAAACTTAAAAAAAATATATAGATATTCCTAATATATTTTTATTTTATCGTAACTGAAAAAACAAACTTTAAAACTTTATAACTTTTGCCAAACCATCAAACTGAGGAAAATGCAAAATTTTATCAAAATTGGTTCAGTCATTTAAGCGTAACAAGGTAAGACACAGCTGAATGTTACTGTGCACAAATAATATTGTTTCGATTTTTAACAATTTACTATATTTCCATTAACCTAGATCCTAGAGATAACGGACATAAATTTTGTGTATTTTCTGGTCTTAACAAAGAGATTAAAAAAAGAAAACAAAAAAAAACCTTCTTGGTGCGCACGCGTGAGTTTATGTAGGTATGTATGTCATTCCAATAATTAAATTCAATAGGGAATTGATAGATTCGTATTAATTACGTAGGCCTACCTATAAAATATAATGCGTGTCATATTCATTATACATGCGTAAACACAGAACATAAAAATAGGGAGAAGTGCCGTACTGCTTCATTTCAACGAGCGTAAACAGAACAATTGTACTAAAGGTTATCCGACGACTGGTCGCGGAAATGAAAGGCTTGCCACTTTTGCACTTTGTTTCGTGGTATGATAATGAGTGGTAATGAGGTGTAATAGTAGATTGTTAACCAAGGGTTGAAAGTGACCCATTACACCCGAGATATTTCTGGCGCTCGAACGAAGTGAGAGCGCCAATAGTTCGAGGGTGAAATGGGTAATTTCACCCGAGTTAAACACTCTACTTTTCATTTCGACTGTGAGGAAAATTAATTATTCGATTTTAGATATACCTAAGTAAAATAAACATTGTAATCGAGTAGGCCGCGACGCAACTAATCTAGAGGGCCATGCCGACACGTGAAAAAGCAAACAAAACAAAAACAAACAGAACAAAAAACGAACGACAAAAAAAAATAAAACAAAAAAAATATTTACTAGATTTTATGGTATTTTTACAATACGCAAAAATTACTTTCCACCCTAGGGGAGAAAACGCTATTTTCCACCCGGCTATATGCCCATGAAAAGTCAACTTTCAGAACAGGAGAGATGAAAAATTGTATACCTACATATTTATGAATTAGACTCGTCAATAAAAAGGCTAATCTTTTGGACCTTAAGCGCATTGAAATAAAGTCGTAAACTAGCGAATCTCTACATTCCTCGGCAATTCAATTTCATTCAGTTATTAGTCCAGCCCCTGGGCAACCGAGCTCCGCTCGGATGAAAATGGAAAAAATACGGAGAAAACGAATTCTCCCGGACATGACACCTATCTAAATCGATTTCTCGCCTCCTTAACCACCTACATTCCAAATTTCATCGAAATCGTTAGAGCCGTTTCCGTGAACGTGATTGCAAATATATATATATATATACTTACATACATAAACACATATATATATATATATATATATAATGTACCTATAGTTATTCAATTATAGGTACGCCTTATTGGATTCAGATTTAAAAAAAACTACGTAGGTTATGTCTTATGTGTGTGTGACTGCTCGTCAATATATACAGTACGGATATCACAGCTTAGGGCCCTAGCACACTAGGTGGACGTAGTTTAGGGAAAAGGATCCAACCCACACTGTAAAATTTGAGATTGGAACCTTCTGTCTAAAACAAAAGTCATACATTTCAATGGTGATGTCTTGTGGGTTGGATCCTTTTGTCTAAACTACTTACGCCCGTTTTATGTCGCGTTTTACGTGACGTTTCTGTGCATTTTCGCCGACATAAAACCTAGTGTGCTTGGGCCTCAGATAAATTATATTATTGTCCGGGCATTTGAACCGAGCTTATATAGTTAGGTACATACGTTGCAAGATAACAGAAAGCTTGTAAAAGATCGGTTTAGAAGTCCCGAATATTACCCACATAGGTACATACGAGTAATATGAAACTTACAAACGTATGCATACCTAAGTACCTAGCCAGCTCTCCGTATAGTTGTATGATCTCGATTGTAATTTGCCCGAGCTTTCTAAAAGAAAGCCTTCCGCTAATTGAGCGACTCACGCGCACCGTGTTAAACTATTACGTTAATTTACATGCTCGGTTAGTTAAGTTCACTAATAAGTCGACTGACATTAGGTTATTATATGTTTTAAGTTAAGGGTGCTTTTGCATGCAATTGGGCCACGGGTTTACCCAAAGAATCTTTTGTGCCAAGCTTTTGCCGTCGTCCGCGCAAATCCATAGTATCCATATTAGGTTCTAATATTACTATACTCGCCCTCAACCCAAATGACGACTGAGGCCATAAATCCGCTCCATGCAATACAATGGGAAACTGAGGCCATAAATCCGCTCCGTGCAATACAATGGGAAACTGAGGCCATAAATCCGCTCCATGCAATACAATGGGAAACTGAGGCCATAAATGCGCTCCGTGCAATACAATGGGAAACTGAGGTCATAAATCCGCTCCATGCAATACAATGGGAAACTGAGGCCATAGCACACTAGGTTTTATTTTATGTCGGCGAAAACGAAAATGTACTGAAACGTCACGTAAAACGCGACATAAAACCTAGTGTGCTAGGACTACGATTTATAAAGCGAGCTCAGGGGTTTTATTGCCGTAGTCGTGTTTTGGGTTGAGGGCGAGTTGTCAGTTCTCGTGTATACTAGTGGTGTGGTGGGTGGCTATACCTACCTCGAAACCACTTTTTCACAAATTCGTTTATTTAAAAGAAACAAAATACAACATACGTTAACCCATGGTTCCACACTAGGCTAAGCCTGTATCGTGGTGACCGTTTGAAAAACATTAACAGAAGTTTGTTCGGGTAGGTAATCTCTATATATATATATATATATATATGCGTGTGTGTGTGTGTGTGTGTGTGTGTGTGTGTGTGTGTGTGTGTGTGTGTGTGTGTGTGTGTGTGTGTGTGTGTGTGTGTGTGTGTGTTTGAGTGTGTGCGCGCTACCAACTTAAGGGGACGTAGCAGCGTGAGCATAAGCGTGAGCGAGATGGAAGTGCGTGTTTGGAAGCGCGGATATCATGTTTTTTAATTTTAATTTTTTGTGCGAATTAATAAATAAAAAAGTAATAGCTGATTTCCCTCAAACATAACATTGCCGATTTTTAGAAACAATTATAATATGTTTAGCTGTTGTGCATAATTTGTTACGATTTTTTTAAGAGTATTTTAGACCTATGTTCGTGATTTTTTTCTATCGAGCGAAATTCAAAAACTCAAGATTCGAATAGCTGATTTTCCTCGAGAAAGGCCTCAACATTACAAATTTAATTTAGGGCAGCCGTATTATACTCCAAACAAGAGCTACGATTTTTTAAAAATCAGTTTTTGGAGCTCACATCGCCTTAAAGCTAAACAACATTTTTGATGATTTGTTCAGTTTCAAGATAATTAAGGCTGTTTAACCAGACGAATAATTTACGCTTGGCTTCTAGAAGGGATGCATTTTTAATATCACATAGTTTGTTAACATTGTTTTATAGGTATGGATGAAAATAACTAGGAAAGCGTTTAAAGAAAGACGTGTTACAGTGCGGCATTGAAATCTTGTACACCCTTTTGCGCAGTAGCTGTGGATATATTTCCAAAGAAATGGTCTTACGATGAACCAAAAGGACGACTCTCAGATACATTAACTGCCTAACAGTGAGAACGGTCCATTCTTTATATAGTGTTGTAGTGGAGAATAACCGAGGTTCAAAACAAGATAGAGCATCCGTCCCTGGCTGACACCGTCCGATAGAACGAGACGACGCTCTTATCTTGTCACTTATCGCGTGATAGGCCATCCATGCTACGGGGTCTGATCACGAAATTTCACAAGAATCGGTTGAGAAATGCGACCTGTAGACATGACAGCCGGACATCTGGACATACGAAGTAATTTTACCCCCCCCCCTCCCCGTACCTAAACGAACTCCACGCGGACGAAGTCGCGGGCAACAGCTAGTGTGACTTCCCATAGGCGCAGTATCAACTATTACACTCCCATATATACACATATATAAACTCATTGCACGTAGAACCGACGGCCGTTGGGGCGGAAAGGTTCTCGAGTGGCGACCACGTACCGGACGGCGCGGCGTGGGTATTAGGCCCCCGCACAAGGTGTACTGATGACCTGGTTAAGGTCGCGGGAGTCCGCTGGATACGGGTGGCGCAGGACCGGCCATTGAGGTACTCTTTGGGGGAGGCCTATGTCCAGTGGACGTTTTTCAGCTGATATGATAATGATATATAAACTTCCACTCCCCTTTACGGGATGATTTCTGGTTAAAAACTATGCTCTCTGACTCTGTAACGTCCTTCCCGGGGTCTCAAATTATCTCCACACCAAATTTCATCTAAATCCGTTCAGTAGTTTAAGCGTGAAAAGGTAACAGACGGACAGAGTTACATTCGCATTTATAATATAAGTATGGCCACTTTTTCAAAAAGATAAATATGCCGGGTTGGTAATGAAGTAATGATTCTCGCCTTGAAACAATAGGTAGCTGTACCTGTAATGTACAATTGTTAATTGTAAACGTGACCTTAACTTACTTATTCACACCACTCGTACGCTCCAAAACAGCCTATATACAGCATAATTTAAAGAATACAAGACTCCAATTAAACTTACACATGGCCGAGTTCTAACAACGTAATCCGTTCAAAAAGCGACTTTACTGTTAAAGTTAGAAGATTGAAAACCCAGCGACAGTTTTAAAATTGTGCGACACAAAACCATCTCAACCACCACTGTCAATGTCAACACTAGACTAACCATACATATTATGAATCTTATTACAACGGATTAAGGTCTACTAGTGGATACTGCAGCGAGTCTTCATTTGTACAGGCGATTGGCGTGAAATCGTGACATTTTTCAGTACGGTGACGCAATGCGAGTTGTTGTTGAGGAAATATTTGTCGGGATGTAGAAATACTACCTGCGTAAGATAGCCAGATGCAATTCGGTGATTATTTATACTAGGTACCTGAATTTGTAATTAGGTGCTTGTTCATCCATAGGTACCTACTAATACTATAAATAACTTGGGTACTCACTCTACATAAGTAACTACATCTTAGAAATGTTGAAAATCCCCCGACATGTTCATTGCATAGTTCAATATCTCAAAAACGGCTGAACCGATTTTGTTGAAACGTAGCTAAGAACCATTTCGATCACATTCGTTTCAAATCGATCTATTCGTTTAGGAGCTACGATGCCACAGACAGACACACACACAGACACTCAGACACAGACACACATACAAACTTATAACACCCCTCTTTTTGAGTCGGTTAAAAATAGAGTTTGAAGCTGAATTGTAAACTGTTAAGGCGACGTGAGCTCCGAAATCGGATTTTTAAAAAATCGTAGCTCTTGTTTGGATTATAAATAATTTATAATACGGCTGCCTTAAATTTAATTAGCAATCTTGAGGCCTTTCTCGAGGAAAATCAGCTATTCGAATCCTGAGTTTTTGATTTTCGCTCGATAGAAAAAAATCACGAACATAGGTTTAAAATATACTTAAAAAAATTCTAACAAATTATGCACAACAGCTAAACATATTACAATTGGTTCTTAAGATTGGCAATGTCATGTTTGAGGGAAATCAGCTATTACTTTTTTATTTATTTAAACGCACAAAGAAATAAAATTAAAAAAAACATGATATCCGCGCTTCCAAACATCTCGCTCACGCTTATGCTCAGTGAGAGGGAGAGAAGACCACGAACCTACGTCCCCTCAAGCTGAGATCTTAAGGTCATACGAAATGAATGGTACCTACCTGTAGATAACTCTCTATCGTGCGTGAAACAATAGAAGATATGTGCCACGCCACTTATTTCCTCTCGAACTTTAAAGAACAGTTACATCGGCCTTCTTACCCAAGTGGTGGTGAGTGAGGTCGCCAGAGCTCCCGAGGATATATGCTATGTGCTGAGTCAGCAGTATACTTTGTTTGCCACTGTGGCATCATTAAAAAAAAGCGGCCAAGTGCGAGTCAGACTCGCACATTAAGGGTTCCGTTAAATAAATTGCTTTTTACGATTTATGACGTATTAAAAAAAACTACTTACTAGATCTCGTTCAAACTAATTTTCGTTGGAAGTTTGCATGGTAATGTACATCATATATTTTTTTGAGTTTTATCATTCTCTTATTTTAGAAGTTACAGGGGGGGGATACACATTTTACCACTTTGGAAGTGTCTCTCGCGCAAACTATTCAGTTTAGAAAAAAATGATGTTAGAAACCTCAATATCATTTTTGAAGACCTATCCATAGATACCCCACACGTATGGGTTTGATGAAAAAAAATTTTTTGAGTTTCAGTTCTAAGTATGGGGAACCCCTAAATTTATTGTTTTTTTTCTATTTTTGTGTAAAAATCTTAATGCGAATTACAGAATACATCTACTTAACAAATTTCAGCAGTATAGCTCTTATAGTTTCGGAAAAAAGTGGCTGTGACATACGGACGGACAGACAGACAGACATGACGAATCTATTAGGGTTCCGTTTTTTGCCATTTGGCTACGGAACCCTAAAAAGTTAAAGGATCCAAGTACAACAAAATGTGTAATGTTTCAGTTCTGGGAGATCATCTCGGACGAGCACGGCATCGACACGACCGGCCACTACCACGGGGACAGCGACCTGCAGCTGGAGCGGATCCAGGTCTACTACAATGAGGCTGCTGATGGTGAGAACTATCAGATACATACCTATGGTGCGGCCGCAAGTTCTTCGAGGGCCGATCGAATAAGGTTTTACTCCCATAATTTGGCAATTACCGCCCGCGTGGAAACCCCACTTCCTGGTCAAGGGAAGGCGTCATGGAGAGGGAAAACTTTGTACTACGAGCAAGGAAAGCTTCAGATAACCATTCACCTGCTTCTGGCAACCAGAGTTGGCCGCTCACCCAAAGGCACTCTAACAAAATATCACACCTATATCCCTCGATGTGTCGACGATATTAGGAAGATTGCGGGTCACTCCTGGCTAAGCCTAGCTCAGGATCGGGACAGGTGGTGTACTCCAAGCATCTATTCTCAGTGTCATTTAGATTGTCAAATTTGTCACCGAGATTCGGTCTCCGAGTTCGTAGATATAGGCCAATAATATCTCAGGCCCATATTGCCAAAGTTACTGCATATTTAACTGCAGCTGACCTTATGCCCCATGCTCCACAGGAACCCGTTTCGTGCCCCGCGCCGTCCTCGTGGACCTGGAGCCAGGCACAATGGACGCCATCCGCTCCTCCACCTACGGCCAGCTGTTCCGGCCGGACAACTTCGTCTTCGGCCAGAGCGGCGCCGGTAAGCACTAGCGGATCCACGGGAAGGGCCGAAGGGCTCAAGGTTTATTTAGTCCCGTCCTTGACTAAGTATAGAGATATGCGAATACAGGCAGGTAGTCAGGTTTGTTTTCCAACTGTTCAACGGCAACGGTATGTGCAATCAATTCCTCTATTCATCCATCACAGGTTAACCTAGACTATTTATGTTCAGCAAGTCCATAGATGTATGTGGATGTATGTACGTATGAGCCTTGTTCTGTTCGTAGTATTAAGTGTACCTTTGTCTGTGTAGGAAACAACTGGGCGAAGGGGCATTACACCGAGGGCGCGGAGCTGATCGACTCCGTTATGGACGTAGTAAGGAAGGAATCAGAGGGCTGCGACTGTCTTCAAGGTACTTTAACCCTTGTTTTGCATGGAATCCTAATAATCATAGTTTTCTAAAGTATATAATAAGGACGAATGTAATAAGGTTGCTAAGAACTTTCAATCAGATCGAAGATTAGTTTAAAAAATTCAGGGTAATAATTTGAAAATGAGGTTTCGATATAGTTATAGCACTGGCCTGGAGAGAATCCCTTTATTTATTTCTCTTTCTAACGGAATTAAGTCATGCTAAGGGTGCTTTGGGACGGAAAGGTTCTCGAGTGGCGACCACGTACCGGAAGGCGCGGCGTGGATAGGCCCCCCACAAGGTGGACTGATGACCTGGTAAAGGTCGCGGGAGTCCGCTGGATGCAGGCGGCACAGGACCGCCATTGTGGCACTCTTTGGGGGAGGCCTATGTCTAGCAGTGGACGTATTTCGGCTGATATGATGATGATGAAGGGTGCTTTGTGTCCAGGGTTCCAGCTGACGCACTCCCTGGGCGGCGGCACCGGTTCAGGGCTGGGGACGCTGCTGCTGAGCAAGCTAAGAGAGGAGTACCCGGATCGCATCGTCAACACCTTCAGCGTCATGCCCTCTCCTAAGGTAACCTTTACTTCCGCAAACTCGACCTAACCGCCAGACTCATACCTCCTGACAAAACACAAACTATAGGTCAAACGTGTAACTGTGGTGGCCCCTATGTCTCACCTCTTGCTCCTGTGCAGTTCCAGGCACCTTCTCAGTTACTTAAATGGTAAGCCTATAGCTTAGTAGGACCAATCTGTAACGTAAGGATCGCCACATACCTACAGCCCCTACAGGCTTTAAGAAATACTTTTAGGTGTTCTCTTTTGTTACCAATTTCGTTCGCGAATTATACTTATTAAGGAGGCAACTTCAAAATGTATATTGACGTACTTTGGTACTGGTACAAACCATTCTAGAAATACATACTTAATATAATAGTTAAGAGGGCTGCCAACTGCAGTCTTTCCCATGCAGTTCATTTGAAGAGGAACCGAACTGCATAGTGGGCACTAAAACGCGGTCATATGAGGGATCGACTAAGAAGAAGAATCTATAAATGCTCAAATGACTAGTATAATATTAATGACTAGCTGTTGCCCGCGACTTCGTCCGCGTAGAACTTTTTATCGTCTTAGAAAATGATTTCTCTCAATACAAAATTTGAACCCTCTTTTAGGGGATAATTAAAAAAAAAGTTGATGTTCATTTTCTAGTTTGTGAACAAACAGTCTAAAACCAAAGTTAAAAATCTCATACTTTAAAAATGCCTTGAAATACTCAAACTTTGAACCAATTTTAACACTCTTAGGGGATGAATTTGGAAAAACTCTGAAATCAGTTTTGTAGTCTTTTAACGTACAGAATAAGACCGAAGTTAAAAATCTCTTACTCACACTTTAAAATTTTATTGCTCGCCATTTAAAATTTGAACCCCCTTTTAAACCCCCTTAGAGGTTAGACTACATCATTATCAACCTTTTTGATTGATTGATTAGAAGTTAGACTGCATCATTGATACTTTTACTACAGTGTATAATAAATGTCAATATAAAAAAAAAATCTATCTAAGTAAGAGAAAAAATGTAAAATGGAAAAACAATAAAATAATCAAAATGTGTAAAAAAAGGGACGAACTGTTCAAAATATGGTACTTAGATCAAAACAATGCACAAAAAAGGCTCCTTTATAACAAATATCGTAATAAAACAAATAAATACATAAGTAATGTCAAAAATAACTCTATAAAAAATGATATTAATGATAACTTTAAAAATCAGAAAAAAGTTTGGGAGATTGTCAACCGATTGTGTGGAAAAATTACAAAATCCATTGATGAAATTATAACAAAACACTTTAAAAAATATAACATAAGCTCATTAGTTAACAAATTTGCGTATGAATTTAGAGATAACGTTAATAAAATAAGCTCCTCTTGTGACAAACCAGTTCTAGTAGAAAACTCATATATACAAAATCCACTAGTGTCACTTAAAATAAATAAAGCCACAGAAAAAGTAGTATTTTCCATTATTAAACAACTGAATGTTAAAAAAAGTTCGGGTATAGACGGAATCCGTGCCGTGGATATTAAATGTATAAACACGGAAATAACTCCTATCGTTACGCACCTAATAAATACCTGTATCAAGACCTCAACCTTTCCAAATAAATTAAAAATAGGAACTATCAGACCAATCTTTAAAAAAGGCATCCACAGCGACATAAACAACTACCGTCCTATTACAATATTATCCTGCATAGATAAAATAATCGAAAAATTCTTCGGAAATCAAATACATCTTTTTCTAAATAAAAATAATATTATAAACAATAAACAATACGGTTTTCAGAAGGGGAAAAATACGGCACAATTACTATGTAAATTTACAAACGAAGTTAATATGCACTTAAATGAGAAGAAACATGTTATTGTTGTATTTATTGATTTTAGTAAAGCTTTTGACACACTTAAATATAATACCTTATACTCCAAACTCCTGCAAAATGGTATACAGGGCCCACTACTAGAATTTATAAAAAACTACCACACCAATCGTTTCACATCTGTCAAAATTAATAATACCTATAGTGATAGGATTCCTACAGAACAAGGTACAGCTCAAGGATCAAATTTCGCACCTACCGAATATCTTTTGTACGTTAACGACATGTGCAATATATTCAGTGGTGGGTCTGTATACCAATTTGCGGACGATACCTGTCTCGTGGCCACCCATGCCGATATCACGGCTGCAGAAACCATCCTACAAGGTAACTTTAACCGGCTGTGTGCATGGGCCCACGACGTAGGCCTAGTCATTAACTATGACAAAACCAAGGTCATGCATATCCACTCTGCATATAAAAAAAGTCTCATCACACCTAAAATAATAGCGCATAGCCATGAGTGCATGCATCAAAAAACTACGCGTACGTGTGAATGTGTACACCTGGAAATAGTGGATAAGCATACATACCTCGGTTTGGTCATAGATAATACATTCAATTGGGGTCCCCACATTAGTCATATTTGTAACAAACTACGATCCATCTTATGCAAACTATCACTTCTAAAATATAAATTACCATTTAATACTCTCAGAATGTTGTACATGTCACTAGCCGAATCCATTGTTAGTTACAGCCTTAGTAGCTATGGCAGAACCTATAAAACTTACCTGGACAATATCTATAAGCTACAATTAAGAATGATAAAAACTATTGTACCTAATTCTATTAGAAATAAGCATAAAAACGACGATAATTATCTATTTCGATACTGTAAAATTATAAATGTATATGATAAATTTAAGATGATGCTAATCTGTGATGGAATTTCAAATTTACCCAACCTTCAAAAACGTTATAGGCCACAAAACTTGAGAAACATAAGTACCTTACCCAAATACGTATTGCCACCGTATAACAATGCATACGGAAAAAGAATGTGGGAGTATTTGTTACCTTACATATTAAACGAATGGCCAAATGATGTTTTCCAGAAACTTATTCATAATACTCACAAAATAAAAATCATCACAAAAAATATGTACTTGCCAACTACCGATGCGCGCACGAGCGTAGCACAAATTATGTAAAACTACCCTTTTCTTAGCTATCAATTGTAAACGAGCGACAACGGCGACAGATAAACCGTACGCGGTTTTCGTTCGCTGTTCAAATAATGTGTAAATAGTTTATAAGTATTTTGGATAAATAAAAAAAAAAAAAAAAAAAAAAAGGTTGAATTTTTCTAATCGCTGAAAGAACTTTTTTCGTAAACTTTTAAGTCTCTAGCTCAAAAAAAGTGTTGCCCATACAAAGCTTTCTTAACCCCCTTAGGGGTGGAATTTTCTAAAACTCTGAAAGTACTTTATTATTAATTTTAATAACATTTTGAATAGTTTTAAGTCTAGTAAAAAAAAAAGTTTTCCCACACAACACTGGCTACCCTTCTTAAGGATCTTAAGGATCCCCTTAGGGATGGAGTTTTCTAAAACGCTGAAAGTTCTTTTTTAGTATTCTAATAAGTAATCTTTTTGCAAAGTTTTAAGTCTGTGTTTTAACTCAAAAAAAAAGTGTTGCCCATGCAAAGCTTGCTCTCCTTTTTAACCCTATTAGGGGTGGAATTTTCTAAAACGATTTGTGTTCTTTTTTTGTATTTTAATAAGTAATCTTTCTACAAAGTTTCAAGTCTCTAACTCAAAAACATAAACTTTCCCTGATAAAAACTTTGCACCCCTTTTTATCCCCCTTAGGGATAGATTTTTTCAAAACGCTGAAAGTCTTTTTTTTTGTATTTTTATAAGTAATCTTTCTACAAAGTTTTAAGTGTCTAGCTCAGAAAAAGTGTTCCCCATACAAACCTTGCACCCTTTTTTAACCCCCTTAGGGAATGATTTTTGTAAAACGCCGAATGTAGTATTTTTCATGTTCTAATAAGTAATTTTTCGTCAAAATTTTAAGTCTCTATTAAAAAAAAATATGTTTTTCCCATACAAACTTTGCACCCTATTTTAGCCCCTTAGGGGTGAAATTTTCCAAAACGCTGAAAGTACTTTCTTTGTATTTAAATAATCTTTCTACAAAGTTTTAGGACTCTAGCTAAAAAAAATAGTTTCCCACATACAAACTTTGCACTCTATTTTACCCCTTTAGGGGTAGAATTTTCTAAAACCCTGAAAGTTCTTTATTTGTATTCTAATGACTGATCTTTCTACAAAGTTTTAAGTCTCTATTTAAAAAAAAAATGTTTCCCCCATACAAACCTTGCACCCCTATTTTACCCCCGTAGGGGTGGAATTTTCCAAAACGCTGAAAGTGTTTCATTTGTATTCTAATAACTAATTTTTCTACAAAGTTTAAGTCTATAGCTCAAAAAAAAAAAGTTCTCCCATACAAACTTTGCACCCCCATTTTACCCCCTTAGGGGTAGAATTTTCAAAAATCCCTTTTTATCCCTAGCCCACGTTATAAAAGCAACATACTGTGCAAAAATCAACTCTCTAAGATTAGTAGTTTCGGCTGTGCGTTGATGAGTGAGTGAGTGAGTGAATAAGTCAGTCAGGACATAGGCATTTATTATGTATAAATAGATAGAAGATAATGAAACTCCCATTCAAATATCTCAAAAAATTATGAAGCTACATCCGTTTTAATGTCGCTTGTTAGAGTGAGAAAACGATGAGGGACTGTGACGTCAATATACTCGAGCGTCATAGTAAAAAACAATCGTTTCATATGAAGGTGCGTTTTGCGGAAAAGGGACCGAACAAACCCCCTCTTAAAACTTTGGACTCTTATAACTTAATCATTACCTATATAACCTCTTGCTTTGTTTTTTTCTCCATTTGACTATATTTATTTTAAATTCTTTTTCGAGAAAATACATTATGATTATTTACCATATTTTCGATTCCTGAGCTATAACCACGAACTTCGGAATTCGAAAATATTCGGGTATCTCTATCTCTATCGCACTAACCATACTCGAGTGACAGGGATGCAAATATATGAACATTGAGTATCGGTTTTCGTGGTAGCGCCGCAGGTACTTTGGCTGAATGCGCCGAGCGCGTGCCATTGTCATTCAAAAAAAACAAATTCGTGTTAATTATATTGTTCAAATTTGTTGATTTCATTTATTGAAATTACGACATAAAACGACATTTGCGCATATAAGTTCTCATATCAGAATCGAATATTTTTTTATGGTTTATATTTTAGCATTTGTCTCGTAAAGGTCTATCGTAGACGGGATTAAAATTATTAATAAGTGAAAGGCAAAGCAATTCCGCCATTTTGACGAAAATTTGACGGTTCTTATAGCTGACAGTTGGAGCAGCGTTTGATTTCAATAAAAATAAATGAAAAATTAAATGAAGTCGTATATTTCGGAAAATTAATTAACTGTCGCAGTCGGATAAAAACTATCCTAAGTTGCAGCTAGAATAATAATGTACCTATATAAAATGTTTCATATTTTTCCGTTCATGGGATGCTGAGAACATTCGAACCGCGCAAAGCTTAGTTTCAAACTGGCTGATTCTTTTTTTAATTTAGAGATTTATTATAAGTGGAGATTATTATAAGTGGAGATGAACGTTTATTCCAGGTGTCAGACACGGTAGTGGAGCCGTACAACGCAACACTCTCCGTCCACCAGCTCGTGGAAAACACCGACGAGACCTTCTGCATCGACAACGAGGCGCTCTACGACATCTGCTTCAGAACTCTGCGCCTCACGGAGCCCACGTATGGGGACCTCAACCATCTCGTGTCGGTACGTAGCTGTCACCTCGTAGATAACACACACTGACGGAGTGCTGTTGTCACGCCTTCTGTAAGGAGGGAGGTGCTTCCCCAGTTGGGCTTGAGTATGAGTGAGTTTGAGCAAGATGACATTCCGCTGTGAGCATGCCCGTCTCGTTACCAATGGTATGCCTCCAAATGAACGTTTAGTGTTCGCTACCGGGGTGTAAGTAAAAGATTGTCCTTTACAGTTTAGGTATATTACGAAAATAGGTTATGAGCGTACACTGTGACCCCATAGTACCTATAGCGACCGGGGCTACGGGGCCCTTGCCGTGTCGGCCCACATGCGAGCACTCTAGCCCCGCGATATGAGCCGAGCTGGCAAACTCTCGCTATTCACGTAAGTATGTTGACTACATTCACGGGCGCGCCACGTAGCCGTCACTTGGTCGTGGTCGATATTCACTAGCACGCCACGATGAAAGTAGGTCTTACTCCCTTTAACGCATAGTTGCGTCCTGTAGGAAGGCCATGATGGTCCATTGTGCAGTGGATTGTTATGGATTGTTATAGATCGTTGCCCTTCCAGCTGACGATGTCCGGCGTGACGACGTGCCTGCGCTTCCCCGGGCAGCTCAACGCCGACCTCCGCAAGCTCGCCGTCAACATGGTGCCGTTCCCGAGGCTGCACTTCTTCATGCCCGGTGAGTCCAACTGACCATTCGTTATCATCCGAAAGACGTCCACTGCTGGACATAGGCCTCCCCCACCACCCCAAGAGTACCACTATGAACGGTCCCGCGCCTGCATCCAGCGGACTCCCGCGACCTTTACCAGGTCATCAGTCCATCTTCTGCTGCCCACGCTGCTGGGAATTCACCGTTGAGTAAGCCCTATTTTTTTTATTACGTGGGGAAATGCCTTTGCGCATCTCGCCCGGCCGGGGAAGCCAGGGTGAGTATGTCAGACTCCCGGGAACCGCCCGGACTACCGACTAAAACCCCCCGGTGTTCCATCTCGTCACCAAGGCGCCGGGTTACGGGCACGCCGAAGCACTCTCTCTTAACTAATGCCCAACATTCACACGCGCACCAGTACGACGGATTTGGCGCTAGCCGTCAAGGTCACGGACAAATTCACTACGCGGACGAGTCCTATTTGTATGGGTACGGCTCGCAGTTCGCAGTGCGGTTTTTGTAGTGAATCCCAGGACTTACTGACTCAGGTACACGCACGCTTTGCAGAATGTACTTACTTACCTATGAAAATCTAAAGCATATTTCAACAACTGAAGCTTAACGTATGAAATTACGCTTGTACGTAGGCGCGGCCCAAGACTTAATGCACATTTGCCACTTTATAAACTGACATTATTCAGAGCATTTTGCACGTCGTTCTACACGGGTAGCCTGTGGGCGGACTATACGCAAAAGTAGTACAGCGCCTTACGAGTGCAGTACAACAATGCATTTAGGGTGCTGATGGGGCTGCCTCGCTACTGCAGCGCGTCAACAATGTTCGCGGAGGCGCGCGTCGATAGCTTCTCTGCCATCATGCGCAAGCGAGCCGCCTCGCTACTGAGCAGGGTGAGGGCCAGCACCAACAGCATCCTAGCAATGTTTGCTGGCAGGTGGGATGGGGCTTACCTAAACCACTGCACTAAGCTCCATTCCATAATGGTTAAGTACTAACACTAGATGTAAAATAATGTTACTAACACCTATATTCTAAATTCTAAATTTGACATGTTTTTATTTTTATGGATTATATTTTAATGGTTAATTATATTTTTTGTATATTGACACGTATGTTAGTCTGTAAGGTATTTGTAAATATGGGCCTTGTTGCCTGAGACAAATAAATTAATAATAATAAAAATAAATAAAACTGTTTGTTCCAGGGTTCGCCCCGCTGACCGCCAGAAACAGCCAGGGATACCGGGCTCTGACTGTACCCGAGTTGACGCAGCAGGTAGATAATTGAATAATCAAGCGTTTGAGGAATTCCATAATTTACTAGAACAATTTTCTTTCGGTATTCCGCTAAATACCGCGTGCGGCTGCGCGTGAAAGTGTTCGATAGGCAACCTGGAACAAAAAAAAAAGAAGAGGGTTGTGTCGGAGATACAATCGTTAGTTAAGTTTAAGTGGATACTTCTTTGTTGGCTATGGAACCCTAATATATTTGAATTAATTCACTAAAATCTGTATAAGTACAGATAACTCAGTATATATGGCAACATTGACTGACGTAGCTCATTTGACTCGCGATACATTGAAAATGGCGGTCATTTCAGCATTATTTTCATGCCCGCCACATAAACTAAATAACATTTTGTGATTAACAACTAATGGCAAATAAAGAAGGATTAAAACATGTAACAATCAATTATTTGAAATCAGATTAGGCTTCTCTACAAAAAGTTATTCCGGAAGTCACGTGATACATTTTGAACTGTACCCCTATACAAGAACGCGAGCAAAGAAGTATCCACTTCAAAACGAAAGAGTTTAGAGTATATAGGTAGGTAACTATAGGTTTGCTTGGGAATTGACTTGTATGGGCGCTCCGCCACTGCTAAGATGTTCCCACTCTCCCTCCGCACGAACGGATCATCATAGCAGCCGATAGACGCCCCCTACTAGACACAGGCCTCCCCCAAAGAGTGCCACTATTACCGGTCGTGCGCCATCCGCATGCAACGAATTCTCGCTTCCTTTACCTGAGGGGTGATTTACGTAACCTTTCAAACGTACGTTAGGATCACTCAACTGTAATTTTCCACACAAAAAGTGACATTTAGATCAACTTGATGTAGGTACAGGTACGTCAATGCGTTACGTAAGTATATACGTATTCGACCAGCAGGGGGCTATTTCTCAAAAGCTTGTATTACAAGTTACCTACAAGCTTTTGAGAAACGGGCCCCATCAGTTCATCAGTCCAGCTTGAACGGTCTAGCTAGGTATATTACCTACGCTACGCTTTCCGGTAGGTCGTGGAACTACACTTTATTGATTGACATTGACAAATGTTCCGTTCAAGCTACGGTAGCCTAGTGGTTCAGGCATGCGGCGGTCGTGGGTTCGAATCCCGGCTCGTACCTATGATTTTTTCGGAACTTATGTAGGTACGGAATATTTACCGTTAGCTGTTTGGTGAAAACATCGCGAGGAAACCGGGCTAATCCCAATAAGGTCTAGCTCACCGTCTGGGTTGGAAGGTCAGATGGCAGTCGCTTTCGTAAAACTAGTGCCTATGCCAAAACTTGGGATTAGGTGTCAAAGCCCTCCGAATCGCTAAACTTAAGTAGCATTGGGCGGGGCACATTGCACGTAGAACCGATGGCCGTTAAGGCGGAAAGGTTTTCTCATGGTGACCACGTACCGGAAGGCACGGCGTGGGTAGGCCCCCACAAAGTGGACTGATGACCTGTTAAAGGTCGCGGGAGTCCGCTGGATGCGGGTGGCGCAGGACTGGGCATTGTGGCACACTTTGGGGGAGGCCTATGTCCAGCAGTGGACGTCTTTCGGCTGATATGATGAGGAGTCAAAGCGGACCCCGGGCTCCTTTAGGGCACAACCGGTAAGGTAACGGGCCACAAGTTCGTGCTAGTACGTGATTTCGTTAGTTTTGTTTCTGACGCATATAATAAGCAATCCGAATATTTTTTATTCAAAATATACATTTGTAAAAATTCTCTATCATTTAATCTTTCCAAAAAATCTAATTCTAACATTTTGACGACTATACTAATAGAAATATAACGCTGAAAACTCTCAGTCGGCTGAGAACAGCTGTGCGGTATGCGCGAACTTGTTGTAGACGTAAGGTGCTCGCTCCGACTTCTTAAGGGAATTGAAAGGCAAACGGAAGTCCATTTGAAAAAAATCTTTGAACAGTGCTTTGTGGAGTTCCTTAACAGTTGATTTAATAAGAAATAATTGTATATTTAGGTATAGGAGTCCCTTAAAATCGCAATAAATGGACTCACGAACTAGCGGTCATTATATTTTTCGTGTGGCCCCTATTTCGTGTTACTACCGAATCAAGGACTTTCTAGATACATCCTTGTATCTTTTGTATTTAAATAATACTTGAGAAATTGTAAATGTAAATCTAAAAAACAGATAATGTATTTAATGAGGTTTTCTATGAGCTAAATTCGGTATATGTTTTGTTCACTAGAATTCCCGTAAAACGAGGTTGAACGTGACCTACATTTACAATTTTAAGGTAAATTCGCATATTTACTTGCAGCATATTTTTTTTTATAGCTCGATTTTTGTCCGGTATATTTATGTTTATATATTACATGTAGGATAGTTGATGGTTATTGAACATAATTTAAATGTGATCTAAATTATTAATTGCGGGAATATCCAAGAACTAGTAACACGAAACAAGGGACTACCACTTTTAATATTTTTTCCCAAGTTCGTGACAGAGAAATCTACAGGGTGACTGGTTTCGACCTATTCCTTGAAAGGGGTTATACTAGAGCTAATTTGCAACAATTTATGTCCAGTAAACTAGGGGTCGAAACTCGCTGGTTTCCGAGATATTCGAGTTTTTAGTTTGTATGAAAAAAATTCTCCTTGCAGCCTTAAGCTGGTGATTGTGACAAAAGTACTTCCATTTGGATGGTAAAAAAACATTTTTGTCACAATCAGCACTTTAAGGCTGCAAGGCGATTTTTTTTCAAACAAACTAAAAATTCGAAAAATTAAAAAAAAATCGTGTTTTGACCCCTGGTTGACTGGACATAAATTGTTGCAAATTAGCTCTAGTATAACCCCTTGCAAGGAATAGGTCGAATTACCAGTCACCCTGTATAGTGGTAGGGTGGTAAGTAAACACAGATCAATCCTAGTAGTATATAAGGTATGGGAAATGTGTACCCTCGTCTGCTATTTGATATTCTTCTTGAAGAGGTAACATGTACTTCGATAAAATGGAATATTGTTGCCTGGCTACTGGGTATTAATTATTTTTGCGGGATTTTTTTTATTAAATGAAAGGTTACTATAAATAAAACAGTATAAGATTGTTCTTTAAAAATTGTGACCCATACAACCTTGACCAGATATTTTTTCAGGTAAATCAATCTTATATAATCAATACATCTAACTAGGTAGATACATTTTACAATTATTAAAGATATTTTTTATTTTAAACCTTTAAAATCCCGGGACTTACTACTCCCGGAACTTTCTTTATTTTTAAGGGTTTTTTTTTAAGAAGTGAAAGGTAACTTTATACTCTATTAAACAGAAGAGCGTTTACAGATATGTGTCACTTCCCAAAGGTTGTATAGATATTTATCTCAAGTTAAACATTTTTGATTAATATAAATAGATAACCTATGTGTGACATACTTTCGAAAGGGTGACCCTGTACTATTGGATAAGTTATTTAACCTTACATTTCATAAAAAAATCCTAGAAAAACAACAAAAATCACGGTATTTTAAATTTACCAGAGTTTTACCCAGGCCTTCTATTGAATTTTGTCAATATTTATGATATTACCTACCTCTTCGATAATCTTGTTCAATACCAAATGAGGGTGTATATGCATAAATAAAACGTATCTCCTACTATCATGTACCCGAAAACTTTATGCCGAAACAGGGGCCACGAACTCACAAACTTAGGAGCAGAGCCAAATTTTATCACGAAATGGAGTTCAAATAAGAGGTTTACAAATAAATTTATAAAAAATATATATTGAAACTAAAACTGTATAATTCTTTCATTAAATAATAGCCAAGATCAATATTCATCACACAAAAGATTTCAAAGCGATATCATGTTCAGTAAAGTCTTAAAAAAAATACGAATTGATAAGAGGCTTAACATGCCGAAACAGTGGACGTTTACCTTATTAACGCTAGGAGAATGATGATTGACAGATGTTCAGCCCCGGTAACATGATGACGGCGTGCGACCCGCGGCACGGCCGCTACCTCACCGTGGCCGCCATCTTCCGCGGCCGCATGTCCATGAAGGAGGTCGACGAGCAGATGCTCACTGTGCAGGATAAGAACTCCAGGTACGTGGCATTCAGGCGGTCCTGCAGGCTATGAGATAGAGCGAGAAAATCGGGGGTTTTCACCTCCCTAACTCGGTCTTATAAGTCGTTTCCATCACTCGGAGGAGTGCAAGGCAGACCGCTATGCAGGACAATGTGCGACTTGTACTCTTTTTCTCAGAACTTGAGCACTTGCTCCCGATAATGAAAAAAAGTGTCATGATTCTGAACAGGAAAAACCAAAAAATCTAAGTTCTGAGAAAAAAAGTACAAGTCGCACATTCTAGTGAAAACGCCCTATAAGAAGTTTTCATCACTCGGAGGAGTACAAGGCAGACTGCCATGCCCGACCGTCAGGATGCGCCTTATGCATTTGTATACTCACTAGACACTATATACACTAGTTCCCTCACTGCACACTAACTCTACACTTACTTCACACTTACATGCTACACTCACTCGCTGACTACACAATCTAGGATCCTACTTATGTGATTTTTATTTTCCCCAGTTACTTCGTGGAATGGATCCCGAACAACGTGAAGGTAGCCGTGTGCGACGTCCCGCCGCGCGGCGTCAAGATGGCCGCCACCTTCGTCGGCAACTCCACCGCCATCCAGGAGATCTTCAAGCGCATCTCGGAGCAGTTCACTGTTATGTTCCGACGCAAGGTAACTTGACATTCATTCACTCACTATACTCTACTGTCTCTACTACACTTACTGACTCACTAGCCGAGTTCACTCGCTCGCTCACTACAAGATGGCCGCCACCTTCGTCGGCAACTCCACCGCCATCCAGGAGATCTTCAAGCGCATCTCGGAGCAGTTCACTGTTATGTTCCGACGCAAGGTAACTTGACATTCATTCACTCACTATACTCTACTGTCTCTACTACACTTACTGACTCACTAGCCGAGTTCACTCGCTCGCTCACTACAAGATGGCCGCCACCTTCGTCGGCAACTCCACCGCCATCCAGGAGATCTTCAAGCGCATCTCGGAGCAGTTCACTGTTATGTTCCGACGCAAGGTAACTTGACATTCATTCACTCACTATACTCTACTGTCTCTACTACACTTACTGACTCACTAGCCGAGTTCACTCGCTCGCTCACTACAAGATGGCCGCCACCTTCGTCGGCAACTCCACCGCCATCCAGGAGATCTTCAAGCGCATCTCGGAGCAGTTCACTGTTATGTTCCGACGCAAGGTAACTTGACATTCATTCACTCACTATACTCTACTGTCTCTACTACACTTACTGACTCACTAGCCGAGTTCACTCGCTCGCTCACTACAAGATGGCCGCCACCTTCGTCGGCAACTCCACCGCCATCCAGGAGATCTTCAAGCGCATCTCGGAGCAGTTCACTGTTATGTTCCGACGCAAGGTAACTTGACATTCATTCACTCACTATACTCTACTGTCTCTACTACACTTACTGACTCACTAGCCGAGTTCACTCGCTCGCTCACTACAAGATGGCCGCCACCTTCGTCGGCAACTCCACCGCCATCCAGGAGACCTTCAAGCGCATCTCGGAGCAGTTCACTGTTATGTTCCGACGCAAGGTAACTTGACATTCATTCACTCACTATACTCTACTGTCTCTACTACACTTACTGACTCACTAGCCGAGTTCACTCGCTCGCTCACTACAAGATGGCCGCCACCTTCGTCGGCAACTCCACCGCCATCCAGGAGATCTTCAAGCGCATCTCGGAGCAGTTCACTGTTATGTTCCGACGCAAGGTAACTTGACATTCATTCACTCACTATACTCTACTGTCTCTACTACACTTACTGACTCACTAGCCGAGTTCACTCGCTCGCTCACTACAAGATGGCCGCCACCTTCGTCGGCAACTCCACCGCCATCCAGGAGATCTTCAAGCGCATCTCGGAGCAGTTCACTGTTATGTTCCGACGCAAGGTAACTTGACATTCATTCACTCACTATACTCTACTGTCTCTACTACACTTACTGACTCACTAGCCGAGTTCACTCGCTCGCTCACTACAAGATGGCCGCCACCTTCGTCGGCAACTCCACCGCCATCCAGGAGATCTTCAAGCGCATCTCGGAGCAGTTCACTGTTATGTTCCGACGCAAGGTAACTTGACATTCATTCACTCACTATACTCTACTGTCTCTACTACACTTACTGACTCACTAGCCGAGTTCACTCGCTCGCTCACTACAAGATGGCACATTCGCCGTGAAAATTGGCTATATCAGTCACCTGAGGGCGCACCGGCGACGCTCTCAGCAGATATTAGCTGAGGCCGAATATGGCTAGGAGAAGATGATGAAACAAGATGGCGGCCGTCTTCGTGTGGGCTTAGCCGAGTTCACTCGCTCGCTCACTACAAGATGGCCGCCACCTTCGTCGGCAACTCCACCGCCATCCAGGAGATCTTCAAGCGCATCTCGGAGCAGTTCACTGTTATGTTCCGACGCAAGGTAACTTGACATTCATTCACTCACTATACTCTACAGTCTCTACTACACTTACTGACTCACTAGCCGAGTTCACTCGCTCGCTCACTACAAGATGGCACATTCGCCGTGAAAATTGGCTATATCAGTCACCTGAGGGCGCACCGGCGACGCTCTCAGCAGATATTAGCTGAGGCCGAATATGGCTAGGAGAAGATGATGAAACAAGATGGCGGCCGTCTTCGTGTGGGCTACTCCTCCGCCATCCAGGAAATTTTCAAGCGCATCTTAGAACAGTTCACTGTTATGTTCCGACGCAATCTAACTACTTACACTCGTTCACGTACGAGTACACTACAATATATCACTCACTGAAAATAGTTCGCTCACTGAGTATACGTACATATGCGACACTCACTCACTACAAGATGGCGGCCACCTTTGGGCAACTCCACGGCCATCCAAGGAGATCTTCAAGCGCATCTCGGAGCAGTTCACTGCCATGTTCCACCGCAGGGTAACTTCTCAGACTCACACCACGATACCATGCTCACTACATGTTACAAGTTGTAAGAAAGCAATACCTGCAGTACCTATACGACCACTGTAGCCGATACCTACATCACAGGGGGGAGAGGTCTTCTCGCTCACATTTGGAACTTACAGGAGGCCACAGCCATGATAACATAACTAATACTTGCTCTGTATGCGGTTTCATGTTGTGTCCCTGGTGATGAGTGAGGTCGCTAAAACTCCCGAGGGTGCGCTAAGTAAGGGATTGTCTTCGATTGCTTTTTGCACACTACGTCCGTGGCAAATAAGATACAAATAAACAAAACCAGCCAAGTGCGAGTCGGACTCGCGCACGAAGGGTTCTGTACCATTATCTATAAAATACTATTTTATTCTGTGTTTTTAGTATTTGTTGTTATAGCGGCAACAGAAATACATCTGTGAAAATTTCAGCTGGAACTATCACGGTATCAGTGAGATACAGCCTGGTGACAGACAGACGGACGGACGGACAGCGGAGTCTTAGTAATAGGGTCCCGTTTTACTCTTTGAGTACGGAACCCTAAAAAATGCAGATTTAATAAGTGACTCGGGTCACGTAACCTTATCAACGACTGGCAGAAAAAAATTCACCCATTTGTAAACCCTGACATTTAAAAGAGCCCTTGAATGCCTAATAGCAGTAATAGCAGAAGTGCAGAACACATTCATATTTGGAATGAATGTGTTGTGTACAGGCTTTGTACAGGCGACATCACATTTTGTTGATCTTTTATATCCACATTTATGCTAAAAGTGGCGCTGGAACATAAGTTTCATGTGCTCTGCCTACCCCTTTTGGGAATAAAGGCGTGATTGTATGTATTGTGTATCTTGTGTCCAGGCGTTCCTCCACTGGTACACCGGCGAGGGCATGGACGAGATGGAGTTCACGGAGGCCGAGAGCAACATGAACGACCTGGTCTCCGAGTACCAGCAGTATGAGGTGAGTACTGACCCAGAGGGCTGAGGGCCAAAAGCCATTACATTTAACACTTTAAGTACCAGGAAACCCCCTAGGGCGGTCTGCTCTTAAGCGCTTTCCTTGAAATACGGTTTTTCGACGAAAGAAAAACCCCGCTGTGGTATCGGGTTATCTAGAATAGCACCACCCAGGTTCAATACACTGGTAAGTATGTGCCAGTGCCTGTTTCGTAAGAGTCGAGCATGGATTGAAGTGTTTTGTGGGTTGTGGGCGATGGGCTAGCAACCCAAATATCACTGTTATGACAATGACACATTTACTCGATTTTTAACCGAGTTCAAAAAAGGAGGAGGTTCTCAATTTGGCGGAATATATTTATTATGTATGTTCCCCGATTACTTGAAAATGCCTGGACCGATTTGGAAATATTTTTTTTGTTTGAAAGGGTATCCTTCCCAGGTGGTCCCATGGACATCAGGTCAGGATCTGACTATGGGATCCTGGAGAAATCGAGGGAACTCTTCCAATTTTTGAAGTCGGTTAAAACTTTTTATTAAAGTAAATTGTTGAATCTATACTACACTTAAAATCCAATTACATGTATTCCGCCTAATCCTTTTGGCCAGTATTGCCAGCGATTATTATTATTATTAAAAATATGTAGTTACTAGTACCTACCTGTCTTTATATGGATTTATGTCTAATGCCCTGTTTACACTTTGGTTTTGAGTGCGAGTTCATACTTTTGAAGAATCATTAAAGTGTAAACAGGCCGTTAGGTAGGACGCAAACATTACTAGAGTAGGGATATGTCCATCTAATAAATATCACCATTGCAGGAGGTGGGAGTAGAAGATGGAGAATTTGACGAACAAGAGGAGATGCCTGAAGAAGAATAACCGAGGAAGGTTAACGGGTCCTAATCAAGTCCTGAGACACGTATGAGCCAAGTTACAGATGTTTTAGTACACAAAATCAGGTCCATTGTCTAATTACGACTGCGCGCTTCCGAACTAATAATATAGCTAGCTAATGCACACGTAAGAAAAGTCATTATTTCTGTGATGAAACATTTGTATGTTTTAATCATATATGAAAAAAATAACAGCCTCATGTTTCTTATGTTGGTCTGAGAGCGGCAAGATTTTTTTTTTTTGCTGGCAGGTTGGCAGACTGCAACGGCCCGTATCAAGAAGCTACAGTAGACGGCAAACTTCGTGCGCAAATGAGGGGAAGTGGGGGGGCAGCTTGCACGTACAATTCGCCTTTGCGCAGGCAAGGTCATTTGCGCACGAAGTTTGCCGTCTACTGTACCAGTTAAAATGTTACAGGCCATTTCCGTACACTAAACTATGAAATTCAGCATTTTCCTGTGATTGCAGATACAGAGTTTCATAGCAACAATAGTTCCTAACACCTAGAACTATTAATTTACGCAAAAAAACAAACTCAGATTTTTAGACAGATTCGACCGGGTTCGATTCCCAGCCGTGTGTAAGGCTTTTTTGAAAAGCTTGAAGGCAACACTGGTTAAATGGATAGTCATTATCATTATAAATTAAATGTTTGCAAGTCTAAACGGGCATCACTGTGGTTCTTGACCAATAGGCAATACTGCAATGTTCTGCCGCCAGAGTGCAGCACTAGCACAAACCGTAAACCAGTAGAGGAAGTTAGTGACTCGCACAATTGTTTGCCAAATGAGTGACAAGGAAGCATGCATAGACAATACCTCAAGTGGGAACGAGAAACAATGTCTAGTGTCGCCGCCTACGCACAGTTTTGCGTAATGCTCCCTAACCGACTAGACATTTGACCTGGGTTGTCTTTGACTTGTAAAATTGCAACTTATTGAAAAGGGCCACCAATTACATTCTCGCGCTTGTGAACTGCTGACTGTCATAGATGCTGTATAACTATAAGAGTCCCTGGCAAGCTCGTTTCTCCGTACAAACGTAGTTACGCTCTCATTGAAAGAGAAAGTGAGTGCAACCCTCGCCAATAAACACTATGTTTGGCGAACTTATAAGTAATAAAAAATGTAACTTATTATTTTTGGAAAAAAAAATAAAAAAAAAAAATTAAAAACAACTAGCTAGTTTGCTCTGAAACTTTGTACTTAGAATAAGTTAAGGTATATCCAGGTCTGTACTTAGTTTATGTAGCTTCAGATACCATAGTAACAAAAATACAGCGAATTTAAGTTTTTCATACAAAACTTGGTTTTGCTGTATTTCGTATGTTTTATAAACTGAAGCCATATAAACTAATTACAGACCTAGATATACCTCATGTCATTGTATATGCAAAGTTTCGTTACAATCCAACACGTAGTTTTAAAATGAGAACGAAACTCCGTTTGTATGGGAAGGTGAAATTCCGAACTCTTAATGTATAAGAACTACTGTTATGTATGTACAACAATGTAATGTATACATTGCTGGTTATAGAGTACATGTCCTTATGTGTATTTAAACATCAATAATATGGTCAAGCTTCCATTCAGATTTTTGCTGCTTTTTGCTTAAGAAGCGCATAAATATCTATTTTATGTAAAATATGTTATACATTAGGCTTTTGAAATGTGCAGTCTGTCACAAATAATAATAATATCTGAAAGCTCCAGAATCCACATAAAAGGTGTTGTCAGTTGTATGTTGATGTATTTTCTGACTTGACTGTACATGTAAAATAATAAGTATTGCTATATGGTGCCAGCAGCAATGTAGAACCAATATGGTGTGATTATGGGTAACATTGTCTCTGTTGCTCTGGATATGCGTGCCAGAAGCAGTCGGGGTTCTAGTTATGTGATGTGGATTTAAATATACGGTTGGTGCTCAAAAACTTGTTCAGAACTTATTGAACACCTTGTCATGTAAGATCTTATTGGAGTTGATTGGACAGTTCCATGATAATTGATAAGATGAATCAATGAAATGTCATTTATTACTATTAGGTAATTTTTTTTTTAATATGTCTCCAGTAATTTGATCATTTATTTATACAATGTTTTCTGTTATTATATATCAATGTTTTATAAGCTGAGTTGAAATTAAACCGTTATAAAAACCTATGGTTTTTTATTTACAATAAACTTTATTCTATTCAATGGTTTTTCTGGGATTTTGTAGATTTTAACGCCACCCTTGTTTACTTTTAAATGTTCATCCACATTGGTAATAGTTTCCACTTCTGCAGAAGTACAGTCAACTATTTCTATGTTAGTGTCTTCTATGATATCAACATTCATTTTAGGAGGATTAGCAACAAGTTTGTTACTATTATTACTCTCATAATTTAGTGTATCTATAAATTCATTTGTTTTACTCATAGTAATTTCAATAGGCTTTGCTTCATTTTGAATAAAGCAAGGTTTGAATTGTTCTTCTACATCTTTATGCTTTCGTTTTCTAATCGAACCATTGAGGCAAATAACATTTGTCTCTCCCATGTTTAACTTCTGTACGGTCTTTTCTACTTCTGGTACAACTTCAATGGTTTTAACAGATCTTTCGTCCTCTGTTCGCAAGTTGCGTAGTCTTACTAACACGTCATGCTTTCGTTGCAAGAGTTTTGTTCTAGTTTCTTCTAAATCTTCCAATTCCGGAGCATAAGTGACATGTAAAGAGCCTCCGTAGAAATTTTTAGTGTCTAACATTCTCTTGGCAAGTCTAGCAGATTGTATTTTCTCAAAAACAGCTTGGTAAGTCTCTGTGAATTGCTCACTCTTATAATCCTTGACCAGATTAAAAGCTTTTAATTTTCCGAATTTTTGAAAAAGAGCTTTTGCTTCTTGTCGCAGATTGAGGGACGGAACGCCGAATATTAGGAGGTGGTTGGATTCACTGTTGATCGTATATACCTGTGACAAAATAAGTCTTTTTATGTAACAAAATTGGTAACTTATCTTACTTATTGAAAAGAAAGAAAGAAAGATAATCGTGACAAGTTGACAACAAATCACAAATTCAAATTGGTGTATATTCTGGCCCAAAATACTGTACAACATACCTAAAATGTATGATAACTCAAAATAAATCTCTATTATAGTTAAAATGTGGTAGGGTCAGGGTATAGCAAAGGGGGCGCAACCATATATAAGTGTTTGGAGGGGGGGGGAGGGGGGGAGGGGGGGGGGGGGGCGTATACATATTTTAGGAATAATTTTTTTTAATATTCGGAAAACTATAAATTCAAAAAAAAGTCGGTTCTGGCGCTTCGCTGGCCGCAACCGAGGCACGCTCGCTTCGCTCGCTCGGCTCGCGCACTTAGGGTCGCGGTACACCTAACACTCCTCCTCGCTTCGCTCGTCGTCGTAACCTACACCGACCTGCCTTAGAGTTAAGAGTAGCATAGGTTTCGTGTGGCTTCAGCAGTTTCGATGATACGGTTATTATAATGATTCAGTATTAGACACTTTTCAATTTTGAGGTCCAATATCTCGGCCATTTTTTATTTTAGAGATTTTTTTTTCGTATACAGTATGCTTATTTTGGCGTAGTCTAAACGATAGAAATATGTAAAATATGTGTCATAATGATGACCCACCGATAAAAAAAATTCTAAGTCCTGCGTACTATTCTACAATCCATCATTTATCTCGGTAATTATCAAGTTTAGAGAAAAGTTGCCCATACAAAACATGTTTATTTTAGCGTCTTCTATACGATGGCATCATAAAAAATAGGTGTCATAATAACACCACCCCCATCAAAAATTTTATAAGTCCCGCGCCCCCTTTGCTATACCCCAACCAGTGGGGTCGACAATGCTGTGGCACTCTTTGGGGGAGGCCTATGTCCAGCAGTGGACGTCTTTCGGCTGATATGATGATGATGAGACACAATCTAACACAATAAATTAGCTTTTTAAATTAAAAGATAACCTTCACAGCAGTAAGTTTCCGGCCTTGGCGGTAAGGCAGCCGCGTCGAGCAGAGTGGCAGCTGCTCGTGGTGAGGAAGCACTGTTTTATCATCGTCCTTTTCCACAGACATTTCTAATTATCTAGTAAATAATCGCAAAACAAGACAGATTCTTACAATGTTTCTATTTACATCATGAATTAGAATTAATGACATTGACAGCTAGGCATCATGGTAGAATCTCAATGACTCAATTTGAAAATGGTAGTTTTTATCTTCCACAGGGCTGGCAATACTAAACTGTTCAAGCGTAGTAATAAGACGTCTAGTTGACGATTACCCTGGTCAATTTATACCAAAACGACACATTTTCAATGCAACAACAAAACGCAAAAGAAACTTCAAAAATTTCAATGGCCGACGGCTCGTCGCCTCAACAAAACATTTGAACACGTTGAACTTACATAATTACTTTATTAGAAGCCATTGAGCTGCATGCCACCGGTTTATACAACGTAAACCCTAAAAACAACTCTCCAAAATGTCAACAGTCGTTTCTGACTGCTTCACCATCGGTAGTATAGTGGCTACTCGAACATGTTACAATCAAGAAATAGAAGGCGAAGTTTTAGCTTTCGATCCTCAAACTAAGATGTTGATTTTGAAATGTCCATCATCCAGCGGCAATCCTAAACGTCACGATGTGAATATTGTTAATTTATCGTTAGTAAGTGACGTGCAAATAAAGAAAGAAGTCAGCGCCGTGCCCGAGGCGCCCGCAAGCCTCAATCTCCACAGACTTAACACTAGAGTACGAAATTCTATTGAGAATAAGAGAAGACTAGTAAGTTCAGGCTTCTAAAATGCCATTCTTCTAATTTTAAACATTGCTTAGCCTTGCCATGCATGCTTCAGAAATATTCTTCTTTAACCTCATTGCAATCCAATACAAAGTTGGCTTTTGATTCTGCAACTGATAATAAGAGTTCTTGTCGTTTGTTATTATAGGAAATGTCTGAAATATTTGAATTTCTAGTTGTAGTGGTTAAGTAGGGCAAGCTGATGCAATAAAAATGTTTGTTACTGTATGTGCTACTTTGCTAGAAAGAATAGTTCATCCTAGCTAGCATAATCGGTTTTATGTCGGACATAAAGCATTTATTATTATTATTTATTCATTTAAATCAGGCAAAAAGGCTCATATTTGTAATATGGGCAATATAAATAACTTAAAGACTAACATACATATCAATAAACATATTGATGACTACAAAAACACACTATCACTGGTGATGTGAATTTGTGTGATTATGCCTCGCTAGGAACTATGTATGTGTGTGTGGGAAATTCTGGGTGCTAGGTGTTAAAAACTACTACAATCATAATGTATTTTATTGAAACACTAGCTTCTGCCCGCGACTCTGTCTTCATGGAACCTGTTTATATCCTAGCTCCATACAAACATTCACCTCCTTAGGGGATGATTACTGGCATAAATACTATCCTATGTCCTATTTTCACTGTTGTCAAATACCCAATTGCCATAAACATGCTACTCATGGGCAGAAAAGGTAAGTTGATTATTCCCTTAAGTTTCACATTGCATTGTGTCCGCAGGTATCAGCGCTCTCAGCATGCCTAGATCCTGAGGGCCAGAGGCTATTCCTGGCCATCGCGAGAGTCATCGATGATGTCTCATGGGCAGGACAGAACATCAGAGTGTACAATGAAGTCACCATCTCACCACCATACAAGGTATGAAACAGAGGGACTGATCCGTCTTCATTCAATAATGGTTTTCTTTTTACCATGATGGACGCTTGAAACGCTCCAACCTATGGACGCTTGAAACTCCAGTAGTATCTCATGTGCGTTGATGATCAATGTAACAATAAAATTTTCACGCTACTACTTGGAAATGTGGTAAAAGACAACAGGCGAGCATTTTGAAGTCCAAATTCTGCCCAGAATTTGGACTTCAAAATGCTCGCCTGTTTAGTATTATGATCTTAATTTTAATTTAAAATGGGTTGCAATGGGGTATGGATGAAAATGTAATAATGCCTGATTATTTTTTTGGTGATCACCTTCCTTAGCACCAGAAAAAAGTCGCAGACTTTTCAACTGCATCAATTATTTTTGAAAGATATAAATACTTCGAGATAAATATCAGTACTTAACTTGCGTATTAATTCCTCTTTAATTTTTTAACAATAATAACTAATAGGTTTCCCAACCTGACGTTTGGCAACCTGATTCATTTCGTATCTTTTCATTTCCCAACCTCTTAATATGTCTGAAACTGTTAAATATAACCTAACCTAACCTATACGGTTCTACACGATGGCCCTGAAATAAATCCTGAAATATTTACAGTTTCAGTTTGGGAAATGAAAAGTTGCGAAATGAATCAGATTGCCAAACGTTAGTTGCGAAAAGAAGGTGTTCCTAACTAATAACATGCAAATTTCACAATTTTGTATTAAAAAATAATGTAATTATTAATACAAAAATTTCAATACGGGTTTTCCGATATTACGATATTGGTCTTTTTAAAGATCGGTCTGGGATCCCGGATTGCATACACTATCTGCAGTCAACTCATAAGTAACTGATCACCTGGTTACGAACATGCCCCCTTGTGAGCTCGACCATGCCGACCATACTCAACCAGCTGTCCCGCTCGCAGGTGGAGAACGTGCAGGGCGAGCCGGACTCGAAGCCCTACAACTACATCCGCAAGTTCGTGGAGCGCCACTGGAGCGACCGCGACCACGTCGCGCCACCGCCCGCGCCGTTGCAATAGCAACACACACACACACACACACACACACACACACACACACACACACACACACACCAAGATATCTGCAGGCACTTCTGTTCCTGAAACAAGTTGCAATTTTACAATTTCACCAAATCGACAATTGTCGCCTGACAATGACAATTTCGACTTACATGGCTGCGTCAACAGGTTGAGGTGGTTGCTGGACAGCTTACTGACCCAGCAATGTATGTGGAATTGTCAATGTCAGATGACAGTTGTGAAGATGGTGAAATACGGCCCCGTAACTAATAGCCTTTTGAACAGTGTTGTGTTTACTGTGTAGACTTGTAGTGTAGTGAAACCTACCCTACCCTATTTCACCAAATTGACAATTGTCACCTACATTACTGGTTCCACAAGTAACCTAGCGTCCACCTTAACTTCTAGAACAAGCAATGTATGGCGAATTGTCAAGTAGGTGAAATAGGGGGTCTCCGGTAGTAAATCTACTTGTTAAACAGGAAGGTAGTTTCTAAATGTTGATGTCAACAGTTTCACTCATTTAGTGTAGAACTGAGTTACACACGCGATTCCTATACCATATTTTTTCTAGGAAGATTAGAATGACAGATGCCAACTCACGTATATTGCTACTGTTGTCACGGTAGCTATCCCTTTTATTAACTGATCTGAGATCAAGTCCATATTATAAAATCCTCATATTGGAAGTGATTTAAATTTTACAATCAATATTTGTCCCTTCTTCTCTATCTAATCTTCCTAGAAAAAATATGGTATAGTCAACGCTAAGCGCACTGGCATCGCGAGCGCTCATGACTTAGAACCTTATATTTTCCTGATTTTATTCTACAGGAGCCCGGGTGCACTGCCACCTGATCCCAATGGGAAATGGATGAAAATTTTAGAAACGCCTGATTTTTTTTTTGGTGATTGGAATAACCTTCCTTAGCACCAGAAAAAAGTAGCAGACTTTTCAGATGCGTCAATTATTTTTGAAAAATATAAACAGTTTCCTCACTTACGTTTTGTGGTTAGGACGGCGAATGAGACAATTTCCTTGATCCGTCTCATATTACATAAAAATATCATAAAAATCCGTGGTAAACTGAAACTGACAATTATATTGACAGCTGCAACAGCTAGATTGGTCATTGCCAGGGTCAGATATTTAAAATATTTTTTGTATTATGAGGCGGATCAATGAAAGTGTCTCATTCGCCGTCCTAACCACAAAACGTAAGTGAGGAAACTGTTTATATTTTTCAAAAATAATTGACGCAGCTGACAAGTCTGCAACTTTTTTCTGGTGCTAAGGAAGGTTATTCCTATCACCAAAAAAATAATCAAATATTTTTCTAAAATTTTCAACCATTCCCCATTGGCGTAGGCATCAGTTTTACTAAAGCGCCTGACCTTCCAAGCGAGAGGGAAAACTGGAGCTTGTTGGGATTAGACTGGTTTCCTCACGATGTTCTCCTTCACTGAAAAGCTTCTTTTATATATCAACTTCTCTAAGAACAAAGTTAAGTCGGCGTAAGATATGATTACACTTTGGCACCTTATGTATTTGCAATAAGTCGGGGTGTTTTTTTACATCATTGACTGTTAATAGACTTACACTCTTAAGTTAATATTTGGTATCATTGTGTAACAAGTGTAACAACATACTAAGTCTAATTATAAATCTTGATTAGGCAATCCAAAATCTTAAGATAATAAGATTAAGCATTATCACTGTAAATACAGGATGTTACATAATTCGTGATACAAAATAGCAAAATGTGACTCTATCCATGATTCTGAACAAAATTTTCTATGGGACCAATTTTGTGTTTTTCAAAAAAAAAACTATTTCATACACTTTGCTCATTTTAGACTGAAGAAAATGTATGAACAGCCTGTTTTTTTTGCATAATACAAATTTGGTCCCATAGTAAAAGTTGTTCAGAATCATGGATAGATTCATATATTGTATCACGAATTAAGTAACAGCCTGTATAATGGATTTTAAATAAATAAACAGCGCAAATTTGAAATTTTTGAATTATTATTTTATTTTTTAGTCTGTGGTCGTTGCTGGTGTCACTTAAGCAAGTATTTGTACCATTCGTTTTTTAAGGCATTCTGTATGGGGCTGGTACAGTCTGGCGTAGTAAAATACGTACAAAAATAAGACAAGTATCTGTACAGGACTCTATTGACAATGTCATAAAGGCATGTACAGATATTTATGTACGTATATAACCTGACTGTACCTTTATAAAACGCCGTCTAGTAGAACTGTTGGCATTGACAGTTTATAATTTACTAGTGTCTGCCTCAGAACGCACTTTTATTCTGAAGGGGTACCCAAAAGTAATCTAAATTTCTAATATCAAAATGCTCTTTTCAATGCTTACCTTAACAGGGTGTCCACTTTCTGGAAAGTCAGGGAAAGTCAGTGTTTTGGAGTATAACAGGAGTATGAAATTAAATACGGTTTGTTCAATCTAAGTAACGTGTAATGTCTGACTTTGACACATACAGAAGAAAAAATACAAACGCCTTACACTCTAACAGAGCAACGTTGCGCTTGGGGCAAGATGTGATACAAATTTTAACATGCCCCCGGGGTTGAAAGCATGCCTTTCAAGCAGACTCGTTGACCACAGGGAGCGGACAAATCTTGCTGAAAGCACGTCGGAAAACTCCTGTTGCCGTCTTCACATCAGCCACCCGAGATATGCCATCTGATCCAGGGTGAATGGCGACAATGCGGCCTAGTCTCCACTTCAACGGAGGGAGATTGTCTTCCTTCAGGACAACGAGAGTGTTCACTTTGAGGGTGTCATGATTGAGCCTCCACTTGACTCGCTGTTGAAGCTCCGGGACATACTCTTTGCACCACCGAGCCCAAAAGTGCTGACGAAGCTGCTCGATTCGGTGGAATCGAGAAAGGTGCTGGTAGGTGTGATCCTGCAGATCCTGGACTGGTAGCGATGTAAACGATCGACCGATGAGAAAATGCCCAGGGGTAAGCGGTGAGAGATCGTCCGGATGCGACGACAGAGGTGTAAGCGGGCGGGAGTTCAGCAGTGCTTCGATTTCGATGAGTGTTGTGTTAAGCTCTTCATACGTTAAGTGACAATTTCCCAACACTCGTTGTAAATGATATTTGGTTGACTTTACACCCGCCTCCCAAAGGCCACCGAAGTGCGGCGCATACGCAGGAAGGAAATGAAAATGAGTTTTTTCGCTAGCCAACTTTTCGGCCAGCGAGTTGCAGTTTGTCTTTAAAAATTTACCGATTTCGTTAGACGCTCCAACAAATGCGGTGCCGTTGTCGGAGAAAACATTATCTGGCTGTCCCCTTCGAGACATAAAGCGAGACAGTGCTGACAAGTAAGTTTTACTAGTTAAATCTCCTACCAACTCTAAATGTATAGCCTTAGTTGTGAAGCATATGAAAATGGCAACGTATACTTTCACCAAAGTACAACCACGACCTTGGCGACTGGCTGCCATAAGTGGACCTGCGTAGTCCACGCCCACATTCCTATATGCGTGACCTCCTGGTAACAACCGCGAACTAGGCAGGTTACCCATCAATGGAGCGATCACTTCGGCTTTCATGATCTTGCATCGCACGCATTGATGGTAACAAGCCTTTGCCAAATTACGACCTCCTACCGGCCAGTAAGATTCCTTAATGGTTGCCAACAGGAGTTGGGGTGGTGCATGAAGTAGCCTTTTATGTTCAAAACTGAATAACAATTTTGTGAAACGATGAGTGGACTGTAAAATAATAGGGTGTCTTTTTTCATAAGAAAATTCAGAATTGGACAGGCGGCCCCCAACTCGCATTAAATTGTCTTTATCTAAGAATGGGTTGAATTTCAAAAGCTTACTCTTTTTTTGCAAATTTTGTTTATTTAATAATATATTATATTCAGGGAATGATTCGCGTTGACTGATTCTAGTAATAAGCACTAATGAATTCTTTAATTCGTCATGACTCAGAGAATTCGACGTTATTTGTTTGCGGCATCTGTTAATAAAACGCAGAGCATATGCCACAGCACGACTAAGCCGTGAAAAATTTGAAAAACGATCGAAGTCTATAAAAGGCTCATTATTTATATTAACGTGCAGTGAAACATCAACGCGAGTTTCAGGCAGTGCGGTACATGATTTAGAGCTTGGAGTCAATGGCCACTGAGAAACATCTCGTTGTAAAAAATTGGGACCCGACCACCACAAGTCTAACGTCTTCATAACGCTTGCGTGCACTCCACGCGAAATCAAGTCCGCTGGGTTTTGATCCGTCGGAACATGTCTCCAAATACAACTGCCGGTAATATCTAAAATATCAGAAACTCGATTTCTCACGAAAGGTTGTAACCTATTTGGCATCATCTTCAGCCAACCTAAAACTATCGTGGAATCGGTCCAAAATGTCGTACTCCTAACCGGGGCTCGAAGTGAGGCCATAACCTTTTCATAAAGATGGGCACCGACCAGTGAAGCACAAAGTTCAAGCCGAGGTATAGTCGTAGGTTTAATCGGCGCTACCCGACTTTTGGCGATTAATAATCGAACTAAAGTGTGGTTCTGCTTGTCCACACTCCGAACGTACACACAAGAACCGTACGCCCGTTCGGATGCGTCCGTAAAGATGTGCAAATCCATCATCTGATGTGAATTGCATATCACATGCCGAGGGACTCGAATGTCATTAAGTGCCGGCAAGCTACTCAATATTTCCAACCACTGTTTGGAGATTTCTGGTGACAGCTGTTCATCCAACGACAACTTGTGCAGCCATAACCGCTGCAATAGCATCTTCATGGTAATCACGCATGGAGACAGGAGTCCTAATGGGTCAAAGATCTGAGCGATAACTGACAACATATCGCGCTTGGTGTTTTCTTTGGAAACTAAGGTTCCAATAGGAAAACACAGCTCATCAGACTCAGAATGCCAGCCTAAACCTAAAGTTTTGCTGGGCTCATTGGCTCCTATATTTAAATCCACTGTAGAGTGAGTGGGTCCACACAGAAGACGAGGGTCATTTGATCTCCACTTGCGCAAGTTCATTCCCGCGGAGGCAAGTGCTGCAGTCACTTTATGGCGAATCTTTTCCACCTCAGATACCTCATCCCCGCCAGTCAGCAGATCGTCAACATAAAAATCGTGGATGATGATCTCTTTAACCGTCTCATCGTCACACTCCATTCCTATCTGCTGAAGACATCTTGTGGCGAGGAAAGAAGCACTAGCCGTACCATACGATACGGTATTCAGTTTGTGCACCAGTAGTGATTCTGACTCAGAGTTACGCCAAACAATTTGCTGCAGGTGTCTATCATCAGGGTGAACCAAGATCTGTCGGTACATTTTCTCCACGTCCGAAGAAATGATGTACCTATGCTGTCTGAATCTGAGTAGGATGGACAGGAGGTCATCCTGAACGGTAGGTCCAACCATCTGAATGTCATTCAGACTGACACCTGAGGTAGACGGGCTGCTAGCGTTAAATACGACACGTAATTTAGTCGTGGAACTGCTTTCGCGCAAGACTCCGTGATGAGGGATAAAGAATCCCTTCTTCTCCTCGATGACTTGCCTGCCCTCCGACATGTGGCCTAAGGCTTCGTATTCTGCCATAAAGTCAGTATACAAGCCTTTAAACGAAGGCTTAGTCTTAATCCTACGCTCTAATGACAGCATACAATGTTTTGCGCGTTGAAATGAGTCACCTAATACGCTTTCACTTTGTTTTAAAGGAAGCCTCACACAAAACTGACCGTCAGCTAAGCGCGTGGTATTTTTAACAAAATGTTCCTCGCACATTTTCTCCTCAGGTGAATAATGAGACGACTTATGGCTAACCTCTTCAAGTTGCCAAAACCGCACTAATTGGGTTTGGATGTCGTCCTTAAATTCTAAATCGTTATTACCTGTATGCGAGAACACGGAACCAAAACAACATTTAATGGTAGTGGACGGTACATGGCCGTTATTTATCGGACCTGAAACTAACCAGCCAAACCGCGTTTCACAGAGCACCGGTTGCCCACTACCTAGTTTGATGACCTTTGACCCTAAGATGTCCCAAAATACATCAGCTCCCAATATTATATCTACAGGAGCAGGTTTGTAAAAGTTAGGATCGGCCAAACTAATATCACACGGGATATTTAAGTTCGTCAAGTCTATTTGACGACACGGGACGTTATCAGTGATGGACGGTAAAACGAAACAAGTTACGTTCATTGAAAATATGTCGTCCAAGGATTTAATAGGTACTCGACACATTTGTCCTACCTTTGATGTCGAGTTATTGATACCTTGAATAGATTTGTTGACGCAATGTGTAGGTAAGTTTAATTTCTCACATAGACTCTGCGTCATCAGGCAAGAGGTACTTCCACTGTCAAAAATTGCGCGAGCGACATGTTCGCGATTATTGCCATCGTATACCTTCACCAATGCAGTTGACAGCAAAACATCTTGACCTTGACGCGAGTCTGAACCTAATTGCGCAGATAACGTTGACATCGTAGCGGGAGCGGGTGAGAAATCATGCGAACTATTCCCCATACTATAAAAAGCAGTCGCAGGCGGCGCGGATGCTAATTGATTGCCGGGAGGAATCGATTTATTTAATTTAGTCGCATTATCCTCCTCGCTGCGGCCGGACGCGCTGTCACCGCTAGGCCTAGTTTTGGAATCGGTCACGTGAACTAAAGTGTTATGTTTACGCTTACATAACTTGCATCCCGGCTTCTTACAATGATTAGCGTAATGCCCGCTATGCAAACAATTGTAGCATACCTTTAAACTCGGTAACAACTCTAAACGAGCAGTGTTACTAAGTGAGAGAAATTGTAAACAACTGCTTAAATAGTGTTCGCCGCTGCATTTAGGGCAATTAATGACCTTGTTTTGCTTAGAATCTTGCATGGACACCATAGTTTTTAACTTCGGAGTGCTTTTGTTTGACGAGTTTAACCGACCGGCAATGTTATTATTATTAGTGGACAGTTCTAACGTTTCTAACAAGTCAGAACGGTTTCGCATGAACGTTAAAAACACGTCGAGAGTAATTCGCTTATCTTTGTCTAAGCGACCTTTGTACTCTTCCCATTCTCGATACGACTTAGTGTCTAATTTTTGTGATACAATATATATAAGTAACGTATCCCAGTGTTTAGTGGGTTCGCCAAGTGAGTCTAAGGCGAGCAGGTTTTTTTTCAATTGGTCGATCATACGTTTTAAAGCAAATGAAGACTCTCTGGTGATAGCTTCGATGTTAAATATTGCTGAAACGTGATTTTGTAGCAATAAACGTTTATTATCGTAACGATCACACAACAGTTTCCACGCAGATTCGTAATTTTTAGACGAGAATTCGACCGATTGAATAAAAACCGCAGCTGAGCCCTCCAGTGACGCTCGCAAATAATGAAATTTGTTTATTCCGTCGATGTCGTCATTAGAATGAATGAGGCTTAGGAATGTGTCGTGGAACTCAAGCCAATTTTCATATGCTCCCGAAAATTTTGGCAATTGTATGACTGGAAGTTTAACTAGTTTATGGTTGCTAGTACGAGAACCACTTGCACGGTCGCTACCCTGGTCATCCTGCCGTTTATGAAACGAATTTAACATATCTTGTGCCTTAGCAACGACTCCGTAATACTGGGTTTCGAACTCAGCTCGCTCATTAATTTGAAAGCCAACGCTTTCAGCCACACACTCTAATTGTAACTGCACCTCATCGTACTCACTAAATAATGTTTCCATTCTACGAACCCGTAACTGCAACTCATTGGCCGAAACACTGGTAAGTGATTCAATTTTCAAAGTGTTTACGTAGGTCGAAAAGGTAGTCAACCGGCCTTTGTAGCTGCCTCGTTTTTTGATTAATTCCTTTTCTTCGGTCATTTTGAGAGGCGTGCGCAGTCAACTGAAACGTTATACAGTGCAAAATTAAAATTAAATGTATTTAATGTATTTGTAATCACAATATTTTTTTACTCAAGTGTCCTTTTATATATAGTGCACTTTGTTAAATTTAGTGCATTACAAGTTTATACATTACTAATTGCGTACTAGATGTAACTTGTAGCATAAATTAATTGATTAATTTACCAGTGAAAGTTTTACCTACTGTTTCCTTTAACACCTATGTATGTCCGTCTAGTAAAATGATGATGAACTAACTTTACAGTTCGTAAATATACTAGTTTATTAAGAGGGCTGACCCTACAGCAATGAGTTACTAGCATTAAATTAAATAAATACGAAATTAAATGAAAGTAAAGTAGCAATCTGACGTAACATGGGTTAACCTAACAGTTAGGTATGAGTAGTAACTTTAACAATTATAAAATGATACTAACCGTAATAAATCTTAACCTTATAATTACTACCTGTTGGGTGATGGGTGAAAATTAAGAATAAATGAAGGCTTAACACTGTCTTCAATTTCAACAATCCAACTTGAGCACGATGTCCACTGTTTCTTTGCCCTTTGCTTGACCTCTTGCAACTTGTTGGACGAATTTCTTAATTTCTCCGCTAATTAACTCCTTTTATTAAATATAACAGACTTAAGGCTGCAAATCTTCAATCCAGTTCGATCTAGGACCATGTTTTGGAGTATAACAGGAGTATGAAATTAAATACGGTTTGTTCAATCTAAGTAACGTGTAATGTCTGACTTTGACACATACAGAAGAAAAAATACAAACGCCTTACACTCTAACAGAGCAACGTTGCGCTTGGGGCAAGATGTGATACAAATTTTAACAGTCAGGGAAAAGTCAGGGAAGCTCATGGTGGTCAGGGAAAGTCAGGGAAGTTCTAGACAGGTCAGGGAAAAAATCGTATCTAGAAGGAAAAAATATAAATAAAAAAATTAAAAGGATCAACTAAATTTAGAAAGGTAAGTATAGATCTTAGTTAGTTTGATTTTTGTTTTTATTCAGTGTTAAATATTTTATGACCAGGTGATATTATAAGGCCATTTTGTGGGGATATACATTGCCTTGCAAAAGGTGGAGAGGAAGATGTTTTGATTGATATTGGTTGAGTATGAGGTCACAAGTTTCCGACCTCGGGCATGTGTGGGTTAGCCACCATCATCTGCACTTGGCGTTGCGTGTTCGCGTTGCGTGGTTGCCTCTCTCAAAGGGGCAATATTTTTGGTGTTTTAGAAATAGCACTTAATTTGTTATTTCTATGACAAATGTGTCTAAGTATGCCAAGTTTAAGGATGATAAAAATGATTTTTGTCATATATCACAACAACATGTACAATTTAAGTCTTACAGAAAAAAGTTGTGAAGGGCGTAATAAGTAGTATTTAAAAAAATCTCTCGTTCAAGTGTTTTTGTGCCAAAATTGTACGCTTCGGATTAAAAGCATTCTATAATTTTTAAATGTTGGAACAACTCGGATTCATCCCATGAGCGCGGGAAAATAGGTAGGTAAATGTGGAAAAAGTAGGCTTTGCCTGCGATACGGCCTTCTCTATAAACTATTATTGCTACAGCTTATGGGGTATAATTATCGACTAAAACAGACATGGGGAATTCATTTTTGGTGAAAAAAGGTAGTTGTATAGTAATAAAATGTCTGAAAAAATAAATAAATTTAAAACTTGCTGTCGAATGTAAGATGAGGTATACCTGTCTATTTAATACATATTTTTGAAAACAATATCTAAAAGGTCGTTTAGTTTTCAGAAATATGTGTACTTTTTGGGCGCTATAAACCATTATTGCTAGGGCTTATGAAGTATAAGTAACTATAGTTATTGACTAAAACAGTTTTATTTAAAAAAAAAAAACTATTTTTTTTAAATAAAAATGCGGTCGAAGGTAGTTAAGATGATCATATCTTATACATATTTTTGAAAACAATATCTAAAAGGTCGTTTAGTTTTCATAAATATGTGTACTTTTTGGGCGACGTCCATACAAAAACTTCAAAAAATCCAATATTGTTCGCATCAAGGTAAAGTAGCGTTATGCCTTTGTGTTCAGAATGATTGCTTTCAATATCTAAATTATGAATTTTTATAATCATCATCATTATCATATCAGCTGACTGCTGCGATAGGCCTCCGCCAAAGAGTGCTACAATAACCGGTCCTGCGCCACCCGCATCTAGCGGACTCGCGCGTTTATGGGGGGGTCTACCGACGCTGCGCCTTCCGGTACGTGGCCGCTACTCGAGAACCTTTCCGCCCCTACGGCCATCGGTTTTACTTGCAATGTTCTCCGCCCAGTGCCAAGTTTAGCGATTCGGAGGGCTACAACAGTTACCATGGTTCTGCTGCGGATAGCCTTATTTCTGATGCGATCACGCGGATAATCTCCCGGCATAGCCGTCTCCATTTTTGGGTGACTGAGCCTTCTTATGAGGCCCCATAGTAAACGACCACTATTCAGTGCCATAAAATAATACTCATTCGATTCAGATAACAAAGCTTTAAGCCTTGGTCAGACACACGGCGCGATATCTCCGTACAAACCGCTAGCGTGGTCAAACAGGCCATGTATGGAAATATCGCGCCGTGTGTCTGACCAAAGCTTTATCACTGGCATATATGTCATCACTGGCAATACACACTGGTCAAAGAATCTTGTCTTGAGACTCTGTGGAATATTTGACGAAAAGATGTGCCGTGCCGTAGCTTCCCGAACGCTGCACGCTGTTCAGCCGAGTCGGATTCGACGATTGACCTCTTTCTCGAAGTTGGACCTAAAAACCTCTCGAAGTAGGTCTTACATTCAAGACATTTTATTAATACCTATCAAAATGCAAGTTGTAAAATAAAAATTATCCAAGTTTTTTTTTTATAAGTACCACGTCAAAATAACGACCCATACAGAAAAAGTGTATTATTCAAACGGGGCAATAATGAGATACGGAAATTTGATCTTAGGAACACGAAAAAAATTAAATTGCATGGTTTTTTTTTTAAAAAGCCATGCGTGCAATATTTTATTTTACATATTCGTCATATTATGTGTGTTGCTTTGTTCGTCACATTTAAAAAAAAATCTATTGAAGAATACTTAGTTTCGAGAAAAATTAATTCCTCGTGTCGATAACTATAACTATATTTTCAACACACCTGCTCGTAAAGTAGGTCTTATTACAGCGTATTTACACTGATAATGCAGAATATTACCCATGCCGTGCCTTTTACATTACATTATCGCACTAGTGCCTTTTCATTACATATCTTTTTAAATATTAGCAAAATAATGCAGAATATTACCCATGCTGTGACTTTTACATTACATTATCGCACTAGTGCCTTTTCATTACATATCTTTTAACATTTTCATTTTTTATTATTTTTTTTTTCCTCGCAAGTGTGTTGAAAAACGTCGTATGAAACACGTGAGCATTGGTCATTACACTTCTCGTCTCCATTAAGCCTTCGCCTTCGGCTCAGGCTTAAGAACCGACTCGAGTGTAATGACCAACTTAGCACACTTGTATCATAATGTACTATTTCCGCACAGTAATAAAAGTTTATCAAGGAGGTCATATCGCAGGCGACGCCTGCTTTTTACACATTCACACCCATCTTCCCTTGTAGATGGGGTGAATCCGAATTGTTACAACATGCAAAAATCTCTCCATCATTTTGATGCTTTTATTTAATCCGAAGCTTACAAACTTTGCCGCAAAAAACACTAGAAGGAGATTATGAAAAAAAAAAAAATCCGCCCCTCTACTATTTTTCTTCAAGATTTTCAGATGAATGATTTATGACAAAATTTAAATAATTTTATCATCTTTAACCATGAAACTATGCTTTCACAAATAATAGAAATAAAAAATTAGTTAAGTGCTTACAATGTCAAAGCACGAGTAGGTTTACTAGCTTCAGACGAATTTTATTATGCGTCTGACAGCCTTGCAAACGTCTAAAAGGCTGCGGTGACACAGCATCAGGCAGGCCGTGCGCTGTTTGTCACCGTCGTAGTGAAGTTTATAAATAAAAAGTTTTCCTTGCGCTTCATAGCCATAAAGAGTTTGGAGTGTGACATGCGTACTTTGAAATGGCGTTAAAGGTTAATCAATCGAGATATTTTGTAACATTTTTGGTCAGGGAAATTCGAAAGAATGGTCAGGGAAAGTCAGGGAAATATTTTCAGGGTTTGCAGTGGACACCCTGCTTAAGAGTCCGCAGTAAGCTCGGCCGAATTTCACCTTCACATACAAACGGAGTTTCGTTCTCATTTTAAAACTACGTGTTGGATTGTAACGAAACTTTGCATATACAATGACATGAGGTATATCTAGGTCTGTAATTAGTTTATATAGCTAGTTTTGTACGAAAAACTTACTTTTGCTGTATTTTTTTACTATGGTATCTGAAGCTACATAAACTAATTACAGACCTGGATGGTACTCAACTTATTCTAAATACAAAGTTTCAGAGCAAACTAGCCAGTCGTTTTAAAATGAGAGCGTAACTACGTTTGTATGGAGAATCGATCTTACTGCGGACTCTTAACCCTTTTCCAGGCAGAGGCGTTATATTGACCACATGTCGCCTGTTAAACATATATTTTAATGTCAATGAATAAGACTGACATTCGATAGTCATTTTTCAACTGCCGGTTTGGAAAAGGGTTAAAACTAATATCATAAACATGTAAGTAGAAAAATTAGTATGCCATACGATAAATAATAATGCTAAATTGGTAAACTCAAAATTTTCAAACTATTTAAAAATGTATTTTCATTTCGTTCCTCGCCATGACATGAGTTACTGTCGCATTGTGTTGGGTCTACTATTTTTTAACTTAAGGGATTTTTTAATTTACGCTGACTGTCCATACAGACGGTGTTTGGTTCCCATTTTAAAACGACAGGCCGGAATAACATGAAGTTTTGTATACATAATGGGCTACGCCATACCTAGGACGGAATAATAAAAGTTTCATCATCATCATGATCATATCAGCTGAAAGACGTCCACTGCTGGACATAGGCCTCCCCCAAAGCACTCTTTATGTTTAGATGTTTGTTACTCAATCACGCTTTTAAACAGCTCAACCGATTTGGATGAAATTTTGCACGATGGGACCGAGCACGACGACAGCGCCACGTGACAGGCGGCCATTATGGACAATATTGTCACCGCTGTCAAACAAGAAGTAAGTAAATATTGTGAAAAATATTAATGAAATCTTGTGTTATTTTACTATATTACACAATTTTGGACAATAGTAGTCAGTAACATTATTGCCAATAATATTAAAATTGTTATTTTCAGTGAGAATCTTAGAGGTTAAGTAACTTACTTTTTTTTTCTTACGGCAAATATCCACTTATTTCTTTGGTCTCGTTTCCACCATGGTCTTGGAAATTGGTAAAATTTACAGTCGCTATTATTCTTGGTGTTATTACAATTCACAACAACACATCTTACCAGGACCATATTTTTATCTCAAAAACGATTAGAAAATGTTTACTGCAATATGGATTTGACAGCTCAAGTTGACAAAAATGACAATTTTAGCCGTAGCGAGCGCTGTGATCGTTTAGGCTACCCCCTCCACCCGCTTTGCACTCTGCCATGGATTACAATGTAGTATAGTTTTTATCTCGGATCCACGCAGACAAACTCGCGGGCGGAAACTAGTTTTTACATAAATTTTTTTAATACAGTAAGTACGATATTTGACGCATTAATCTATAAAGAATCATACAAAAATGTAATAAACTAGATATAACCTTTAATGGGATTGTGACCTTAAATTTGTTTACGATGCCATTCGAACCAGTTTTTGTAGATGAACAAATGTTTGTATGGAAGCAACTACATTTAAAGGACATTAATACCCAAAAAATCGAGTTAAAGACGGACCTCGCTGACATCAGCCGAAACGCTTCATACTGATTGGCTTTAAAGTATGACGTCACACCGTGCAATTTGTACTTAACCGTTGCATGGAAAATGAAGTAAATTGCTGTTTCGTAATACTGCGTTTAGGTCCATAGTTGTCATGCATTTTATAACAGGCGTTAATAGGTCTTGTGTGGGTTTCGGGTTAGAATAGCACAACCCTCTGTCTTCCCGTGGGTGTAGTAAGAGTCGTAGGTACTAAGGGAAGAGGGTGGCAGTGTGTTACGGGCGATGGGCTAGCAACCTATCACTGCGACATCACATTTTGTCGATCGTTTATATCCACATTTATGCTAAAAGTGGCGCTGGAACATAAGTTTCATGTGCTCTGCCTACCCCATTTGGGAATAAAGGCTAGAATCTATGTATGTATGTACCTATGTGTTCATACTCTAACATATCAAAGTTGTGCTTTTCTTATCTGATGCTGCTTTTGAGAAAAGAGTAATTGTTGTCCTCAAATGAAGGATTTAAATTTTCGTCATAGAAGGTCAGAAGCAGTATGTGTCACTCGCCACTCGGTAGCAAAATTATTTCTTCATTTACTCATTCTCATTACGCATAGCGTGCGGTAATTCCTACTTTATGGCCAGGTATGACGTAAAAAAAATAATGTCTACAATCCAAAGAGAATATAAGAATAAGATACGGGACTTCGAACAAGGTTTTGGATGACAGTGACATTGTCTTTTGAATTTGACATGACAAATCATTCGAACTTTAGCTAGTTTGAAATACCACAATACCAATAAAAATAAACGCTAGTACGGAAGTAGACTTACCAACCTAACGAACGAGGACGATAGTAGGGTTGTAGTACTTAACGTTATCGATATCGATAATATTAGAACCCAACGTTATCGATATCGACAAATTATGATTAGTGACGTCGTTGGGCCCACTGCATGAACAGAAAATTGCTTTACATAATCTAAAACTAATCCGATTTAGGTATGAAATAATAAAAGGAGAACAAATATTTCATACAGTTTATTTCACACTTATTTCCAAATCACAGTATATTTACAAAAATTCACCAATCTGTACACATATCTTTGCGGGTCGCAATGAATTCTTCTCGAACTAAGAAACCTCCCGCTTGTAGGTTTTATGCAAGTACCAACCATTGTTTTTCATAAGTAAATCAATATTGGCGCTTGATATTTCGTTATTAATACTTACGTGTTTTATTTTAAGATAAATTATTAATTTCATTTCGTCAAAAGCATTGTTTGTTTGACACACACATGTTTTCTCGTGAACAGTGAAGTTATAATATCCATGGTAACCGGCCAAAGTCACCATGACAAAATGACAGGCAGAGAAAGAACGAAAGTAGGAGATAGCATGAGTCCGCCATAGCAATAGCACAGATAAAAAACTTGTCACTTGTCAGAACTTGTCATATTTGATCTGAATTTGAGCAGTTGGACGTCATTCATATTTTTGTTCCTAGTTGCGCTACACTGGCGGTCCATAGTAAATTCGACAGCTTGTCATTACAAGTTTTCTATTGTCCATCGCGGCCAGGCCGCGCCGGTCTGTGAGAGGCCTTATTGGAACATACTGAAGAATTGAAGAATTTATTACTGGATTTGACTACATGAATTGGTTATTTATTTTTACGATCAAATAAATAACCAATTCATGTAGTCAAATCCAGAATATTTTTTTCAATAGGGAACATTACTGCAATGTTCTGCCGCCAGAGGCAGCACTACCACTAATAGTAAACCAGTATATGAATATAGGGATTCACATACACATGCACAATTGATTGTCAAATGAGTGACAAGGATGCTTGCATAGACTGTGCAGGACAACCATCTACGTAAATACTGATAAAATAGATTGCCTGTAACCTAGCTTATAACCCTCTTACAACGTAAGCATTGTATTACAGTCGCCTTATATAATTTGTAGTCGAAATAAATAATAATAGGTCTCACACTTCATTCCTACCTAGTTAAGAGGTAATATACTGTTGGTTTCATAAGTAAAGAGTGGCTAAACACTAGGTTTCCACTAGAAAATAGATAGATTAAGAGGAAGCCTTTAGATCCTATCCGCGCGCTGGCCAAGCATAGACTGATGGGCGAGCGAGGGGGGAAGCTCGGTATTTATACCCCAGGTGGGGGCCGAGGTACGTAAATAGACAGCGCCAGAAAAACCCGCGTTTTAGATGCGATTGGCCGGCAAACGGAGAGGATCTCGAGTGATAATGCATTACGAATGTCATAGAAATAAGTATAAAACACTGTAAATAACGTATTAGCCTAAGATTATTGTCATAAATAAATGAGATGTCGTTTCGCGCCAAAACTTTCCCGCCAATACTTTCCCGCCCATATTTCCCGCCAAATTCACGGGGCGGGCGGGCTGCGGGGCAAGGAATTTCATGGTATAAATATGGCGTCCGGGCCTCATGAAATTCAGTTCTACAAATACCTACGAAACGGCATCAACTCGGAAAAGAAAACAAGTCTTTCACTCAGCTGCTCCCTCATCGGAATCCCGTCAAATTCAGTTGCACAACCAGTGCATAGGTGCATCAGGCACATAATGGTCCTTCAGTAAGCCGGATATTCAAGAAAGAAACTGCAGTTTAAGCGAAAACTACAGCCTCAAGAAAAAAGAAGATTCCAGTGAAAGTGAGAGAACGCCACCTCCGAGGAAATTATCGTCGAAAATGGGTCCAGTCACAAGGTCATCGGCGCCGGGGCAGTCGTTAGCCCAGCTCATCTTCGGGACAGAGCAACCGCCGAGGACCTCAAGAGAAGAAACAAGTAGAGACTCAACATACACGCCACCGACGGCGTCGGACAACGCGACGACGACGGACAACGCGACGAGCACGGACACGATCACTGAGACGCCGCCGTTATCTCAGGAATCGTCACAGACGGGGACGACGCCACGTCCCCCCGCGCCGCCACCGTCGTCGAAGTCACGCGCAACGACCACGAGCCGCCGTGCGCAACGCTTAGCCAAAGCAAAAGAAGAGATGTTACGCATCAAGCTTGAACTCGCCCAAGCACACATCGCCACACTAGAAGCCGAACAAAGCGACGAAGACGAAGGAACTGTGGTTTCCGCCACGCAAGTGAACGAGCAAATCGACGCCTGGTTCGAGAAAAACCACGAGATGCCCGCTATCACTCAAGAACCACACCTTCCTGAAGAAAAGGGGAACAATCCTGACGAAGAAAAAGCAACGGTCCAGCAGCCACTGCCGCGCGCCGAGACCCAGCTCCCCCCGCCGCCCAGCGCACCCGTCGCCGCCGCCGTCGCGACGCCAGTGCCAGCGGGGAACGCCCCCCTCAGGGACCCCCCCCCAGTCTTCACGCCCGCGCCGCCCTGCGCGAATCGCTATGAACAAAGCGGCACCACCAACGCAGTGCCGCAAACAACACAGCAAGTTAACCTATCCGAGCTCGCATCCGCGATCGCTCTAGCCGCCCGCGCTGGCAGCGCCGCCCCCCGATTCACAACCGAATTACCTGCCTACGCCGGGTCGCATCAAGAATGGCTCACCTTCAAAGCCTCGTACGAAGAATCTCAAATGAAGTTCACCGAAACAGAAAATATAGCGAGACTACGAAGATCACTGAAAGGGAGAGCAAAAGAATCAGTTGAGAATCTTCTCATCTACCAAGCTCCGGCCGCCGAGATAATCAGAACGCTAGAAACACGCTTCGGGAGGCCCGATACCATAGCACTAATTGAATTAGAAAGGCTCCGCGCGCTGCCCCGCCTCACAGACGGCGCGCGGGACCTCTGCTCCTTCTCGTGCCGTGTTGCGAATGCCATCGCCACCCTCCGAGCGTTAGATCGCGCACAGTATCTCTACAGCCCTGAGACTACTAAAGCGATCCTAGACAAGCTGACACCGAACCAAAGATACAGGTGGTTCGACTTCGCCGCCACCACCGTGTCCGCGGAACCAGAGCTAATAAAGATCTCCGCCTTCCTACAACGAGAAGCACAGTACTGCGCAGCCTACGCGCAACCGGAAACAAGCGAACCTCCGCCAAGACGAGTGCACAAAGCCTACGCCACCTCCGAGAGACCAGCCAGCAAATGTTCGTGCTGTCAGAGCGAGACGCACAGCATCGACAAGTGTCCGAAATTTACGGCTGAAGAAATCGACGAGCGCTGGAAGATAGCTAAAGAAAAAAGACTATGCTTCAGGTGCCTAAAATACAAGGGCAGAACGCACCACTGCAAACGGGTGAAGTGCGAGCGAGACGGCTGCGAGTACTTTCATCACAAATTATTGCACAATAAGAAGCCCGCGCCCGCCGACAACGAAGCCGTTACCTCAACGTGGACGACCCGCCGGTCCCGCGCCTTTCTCAAGATATTACCTGTGACAATAAAAGGGCCCACAGGGGAGGTCAAGACTTCGGCTCTGATGGACGACGGAAGCACTATCACGCTCCTGTCGGAAGAAATCGCCAACAAAGTCGGCCTAGACGGGCCTACAACGCCGCTGCGCATAGAGGCAATCACCAGTGAAAAAATAAACGCAACGAAATCCCGCCGAGTCCCGCTCCTCATACGCGGACAAGGCGGGGAGGTGCGCATACACGCCCGCACAATTCCCGACCTACGCTTATCACCCCAAACGATAAGCGAAGACGATGTCAGTACGTGCCCACACCTGCGAGACATAGAGCACCTACTGAGATACGACACGGCCGAACCGGGAATACTGCTCGGGCAAGACAACTGGCATCTGTTAATACCAGAAGAAATCCGACGCGGCGACAGAAATCAACCCGTCGCCAGCCGACTACCGCTCGGATGGGTGTTACACGGCGCGCACACCCGCGCCCCCCTACAAGGCGAGGGCATCCACCATATCGTCAGCCATATCTCCAATCAGCCAGCCGAAGAAAGGGAATCGCTAACAAGCGAGGAAGACGTCGACCGGCAGTTAAAAGAATACTTCGCCATCGAAAATATGATGATAGAGCCGAAACGACCCAAATCCGACCCGGAAGAACGCGCCCTCGCTCAGCTCGCGCGATCAACCACGCTCACGGCCGACGGCCACTATCAAGTGCCTCTACTATGGAAAAACGAAGACGACAAACTGCCGGACAACTACGAGAACGCGCTCAAACGCCTACACAGCATCGAGAAAAAGCTAGATCGAGATGAAGAGTTCAAGAAGCGCTACAACGCCGAAATGGACCACCTAATCGAGCGAGGCTACGCCGAGCCAGCCCCGCCAAAGAATAACAACGAAAAAAACTGGTATCTACCGCACTTCGCCGTATTGAATCCTATGAAGAGAGATCGCGTCAGAGTGGTCCATGATGCTGCGGCCCGTACTCGAGGCGTATCACTCAACGACAAACTCCTCACAGGCCCCCCCCTCCTCCAATCACTTCCGGGGGTGCTCATGAGGTTCCGTCAGCACAAAATCGCCGTGTCCGCCGACATAGAAGCAATGTTTATGCACGTAAAAATAAAGCCCGAAGACCGCAACGCGCTACGCTATCTGTGGCGTGGGAACCGCCGGGACGACACGCCCCCGGAAGAATGGCGTATGAGCTCCCTTGTCTTCGGTGCAACCTGCAGCCCTACGATCGCTATATATGTAAAGAACGCGAACGCCGAAAAATATAGGGAAACGAACCCTGAAGCCGCCGAGGCCATTGTACGTAATCACTACGTAGACGATTACCTACAGAGTTTCAAGTCAGAAGAGGAAGCGATCAAGATAGCCGCCGAAGTACGAGATATACAGAAAAACGCCCACTACAATCTCCGTAAGTGGTCGTCCAACTCGACGGGAGTGCTACTAGCGGTGGCCAATGAGAACACAGACCCCTCAGAAGAAAACACCGCAAGCAAGAAAAATCGCACCCCCACCACCGAGCCTTCAAACCTCCACGAACACGCCCGGGAGGTGGCAAACGAGCGCACGAGCCCCGCACACGTAGAGCTCGACGCGAAAGAAATGAAAAATGAACGCGTACTCGGACAAGTTTGGAAGCCCGCCACAGATGAAATCGCTTTCAACTTGGACCTGAGCCGATTGCCGCCCGACGCACTCAATGAAAAAAAACCGACTAAGCGCTTGGTACTGAGAGTGATGATGTCCGTCTTCGACCCCCTTGGGCTGGCCTCACCCGTCACCGTCCAAGCGAAGAAAATACTACAAGAAATATGGAGAAGAGGCACGACATGGGACGCAGCAATAGACGACGACCTCGCGCAGAAATGGACCTTATGGACCACACAGCTGACAGCGCTCCGCGACGTCGCCATACCCCGGTGCTACCCATATTATAGCACCGCGGTAGCCCGGGAGCTGCACACATTCGTCGACGCCTCCCTCACCGCATACACGTGCGCTCTATACTGGCGTACGGTAACCGCGGACGGACAAATACACGTGTCCCTCATCACCGCGAAGGCCAAGGTCGCCCCCCTCAAAGTGACCTCGGTCCCACGCCTGGAGTTACAGGCAGCGGCGATGGGCGCACGAATGGCCGTCACCGTGGTAGAAGAACACGACCTGAAACCAACCAGTAAGACATACTGGTCGGACAGTCGCACCGTGCTCACCTGGATTCGCACCGGCGCCCGCTCATACAAACCCTTCGTCGCGCATCGATTAGCCGCCATCGAAGAAACAACGACAGTACGCGAATGGAAATGGGTACCTACGCGCCACAACGTCGCAGATATACCTACCAGAGAGCTCCCGCCAGACTTCAACAGCAGCCACCGCTGGTTCCATGGGCCCGACTTCCTGTACAATGACTACACAACATGGCCCGCCGAACCACAACAACAAAATAATGCACCGACCGGCGAAGAAAATAAAATAGCAACCGAAATTTGTAACAAAATCACGCACACACCGTGGTTACCGCCGGCGGAAAGGTTCTCGCGCTGGGAGCGCCTACTACGCACACTAGCGCGAGTACTACAGTTCATAGAACTATGTCGTCCTAACAAAGGCCGAACTCACTACAAAAGAACACTCAAGAACAAAGAAAAGGACCCCGAGTGGAACAGAAAACACAAGCGACCCGCACCCGCCGCACCGCGACAGGCCCGGCCCGCATCAAAAAACTACTTATCAATTGACGCGCGGTACCTAATAGAAGCGGAACGCCTAATAGTACGAGAGAGTCAACGAGACAGCTTCAGCGACGAAATTCAGAGACTAATGCAGGGCAAGCCGCCGGCCATGAATAGTCGCTTACGCCCCTTAGCGATCGAACTCATCGACGGCGTGATAACGCTAAAAACGCGCATCAACGAAGCAAACGACATAACCACAACGCAAAAACGGCCGTCCGTATTAGACGGAAATCACGCGGCTATCCGACTGTACATCGACTGCGTGCACCGACAAATGAACCATCACGGAGTAGAAGCGACAGTGAACGAATGCAAACAACACTACGCCATACTACGACTACGTACAGTCGCCCGAATGATTGTCCATCGATGTCTGCCATGCCGGCGACGAAAATCGAAGCCGACTGTACCTCCGACGGGAAATCTGCCGCACTGCCGCCTCGCACATCACGAGAGAGCCTTCACATACACGGGCGTCGATCTGTGGGGCCCCGCGACTATTACAGTAGGCCGAGGGACACAGAAGAGATATGTAGCGCTATTTACATGCCTTACAACGCGCGCTATACATATGGAAATAGTGCCCAGTCTAAGCGGCGAATCCGCCATAATGGCTCTACGAAGAATGATCGCGCGTCGAGGCACACCTACGGAGATTTGGTCGGACAACGGGACGAACTTCCACTCTGCGGATAAGATGCTGCGGGCGGCCGCCGAAGACGCGATGCGAGAGGAGGCGGGGCGACGACAAATAATATGGCGCTTCATCCCCCCTTCGGCGCCATTTATGGGCGGGGCGTGGGAGCGAATGGTGCGAGCGGTAAAAGACACTCTTTACACTGTCCTGAAAGAGCGTCACCCCTCGGAGGAGGTCTTCGCCACGACCCTGGCTGAAGCAGAATACATCGTGAACAGCCGCCCCCTCACACACGTGTCCGTGGAGCCCGATGACCCCGAAGCCCTATCACCGAATCACTTCCTACTCGGCGGATCCGGCAGAGTGCAGTCGCCCGGTACCTTCAACGACAAGGACCTAGTCGGCCGAGCAACGTGGAGGACGAGCCAACGACTCGCGGACCACTTCTGGAGTCGATGGGTCCGCGAGTACCTACCTACACTTCAAGACCGGCGGGAGCCGTATAGGCGCGGCCGGCCCATAGAAATCGACGACATCGTACTCATCGGCGACGGGACCCTCCCACGCAATACTTGGCCCATGGGTAGAGTGATCGCCAAGTACCCGGGACCCGACGGCGAGACAAGAGTGGTGGACGTCAGAACAAAGGGCGGAGTGCTACGGCGACCGACCAAGAAGCTCGCGATTTTACCTACCAAGGATGACGACCTGCACGCCAGCGAGCTGGAACACCGGCCGGGTGTTCCACGGCGGGAGAAATGTGCAGGACAACCATCTACGTAAATACTGATAAAATAGATTGCCTGTAACCTAGCTTATAACCCTCTTACAACGTAAGCATTGTATTACAGTCGCCTTATATAATTTGTAGTCGAAATAAATAATAATAGGTCTCACACTTCATTCCTACCTAGTTAAGAGGTAATATACTGTTGGTTTCATAAGTAAAGAGTGGCTAAACACTAGGTTTCCACTAGAAAATAGATAGATTAAGAGGAAGCCTTTAGATCCTATCCGCGCGCTGGCCAAGCATAGACTGATGGGCGAGCGAGGGGGGAAGCTCGGTATTTATACCCCAGGTGGGGGCCGAGGTACGTAAATAGACAGCGCCAGAAAAACCCGCGTTTTAGATGCGATTGGCCGGCAAACGGAGAGGATCTCGAGTGATAATGCATTACGAATGTCATAGAAATAAGTATAAAACACTGTAAATAACGTATTAGCCTAAGATTATTGTCATAAATAAATGAGATGTCGTTTCGCGCCAAAACTTTCCCGCCAATACTTTCCCGCCCATATTTCCCGCCAAATTCACGGGGCGGGCGGGCTGCGGGGCAAGGAATTTCATGGTATAAATATGGCGTCCGGGCCTCATGAAATTCAGTTCTACAAATACCTACGAAACGGCATCAACTCGGAAAAGAAAACAAGTCTTTCACTCAGCTGCTCCCTCATCGGAATCCCGTCAAATTCAGTTGCACAACCAGTGCATAGGTGCATCAGGCACATAGACAATACCTCAAGTGGGAACGAGATACAATGTCAACGCTGCTAGTGTCGCCACCTACGAAGAGTTTTGCGTAATGTTCCCTATTCTTCAGTATGTTCCAATAAGGCCTCTCACAGACTGGCGCGGCCTGGCCGCGATGGACAATAGAAAACTTGTAATGACAAGCTGTCGAATTTACTATGGACCGCCACCGCAGGCCACGCTAGTGTTAAGCCTGTATCACACTGGCGCGGCCTGCGGTGGCGGACCATAGTAAATTTGACAGCTAATGACAAGTTTTCTATTGTCCGCCGCGGCCAGGCCGCGCCAGTCTGTGAGAGGCCTGATGCAGGCACTTTTTGAAATTTGACATTTGATTTTAGTAGCGTTCCGATTTTTTTTACAAGCTTTATATAAAGAAAAAAAATGTAGATAATACGGCTGACCGTAGGGCTGGCTACTTCCTCGGCCAACGGATTGGAATTGCAATTCAACGAGGAAATGTGGCCAGCCTTATGGGCACCCTTCCCAAGAGCTGTGACCTTGGAGAGAATATATACACGTAGTTAAGTAGATTTAAGTGCCTAGTGTTAAGTTTTTTATTCATTATGATTACACTGAAAAATGAAAACGTACGGACATAGATTAAAGTGTAGGAAGACAAAAAAAATAAAAAATAACTTGCACTGTTTGTATGTAAATATGTAGGTATGTAAGTTGTCCGTCAAAATTTGCAATCCATTTTTCAGTCACTTTCTGTTATCCAATTGAGCTGAAATTTTGCAAGCATATGTATATTGCATGACAATGCAATATTATGATGACTTGGAGCTGATCTGATGCTGGAGCTGGAAGGTGGCCATAGGAACTCCGCAATAAAACGACACAACCCCATCGAGTTTGGGCTCGTTAGAATCATGTTAGAATCGTCTCAATGAGTACTTGATGATGGTATGCAGAAAAGTACAGTCGGCAGTAAAAGCTTGTAACAAAAATGAAATTTTTGACAGAAACTTATTTGATTCATGAATTGGTTAGATTTGATGACATGAATTGTAGATAACTAAAGACATTTTTTGAACCAGACACCTGTTTGAAACTACTGAAGACGTTACTACTAAAGACGAGGCAGTATGGCCCATGGTCTTAGCCTGTCCGAATGGACGAATAAATAAAAAAAACAAAACGTGTCAAAATTTGAAAATTTTGATTTGAAGCTGATGGCCCTAGTAGCCAAAGCTCTATTCTCAACTCAACTCTTTTCTTGATATGGTAGCAGAGGTTGCTAAGGAAGCTTTTAGGATACTGAAGTATTGTATAAATAATAATAGAGGATATAAACGAGATTTGTTAAATATATTATGACTGTTGGTGTAAGAGAAAATTTGCGAGTGACAATGACATATATCAAAACATTGATTGCTTAGAATCCATATAGACTTCTTCGAAGGAGGTTTCTACATTAATACTTTCCCTCAATCAAGGTTTTCATTGTCATCTTCATTGATTAGATTATAAGGTTTCAGTTAGTCCGATAAGACTTCTTAACTGAATCAGCCTTGGTCTTGGCATAGGTTTTGTTAGCATATCTGCTAACTGGCTGGTTGTGCTAGTACGCTCCACAATTATATTTCTTTCAAGAACTTTTTCTCTTACGAAGAAATGTCTGATTCTTATATGTTTAGTTCTCTTGTGGAACTCGGGATTGTGTGCCAGACGAATTGCTGCTTCATTGTCAACTAGAAGTATTGGAACTTCTTTCAGCTCGGTGAGATCGGTGAATATTCGTTGTAGCCAAACAAGTTCTTTCGTTGCTTCGCTGGCTGCAACGATCTCGGCCTCTGTTGTTGAAATTGCCACAGATGCTTGTCTTTGGCTTAGCCATGATACTGCTCCTCCAGCATACAAACATATCACACCCGTGGTTGACCGCCCGGTTTGCTGATCTCCTCCGTGGTCAGCGTCACTGTAACCAACAATGAAGTCTTTGGTCGATTGGTCTGACCTATGAAACTTGATACCAAGGTTACTTGTGCCTTTCAAGTATCTTAAAATCTTCTTCACCATTAACCAATCTGATTCGTCAGGATTCTCAAGTTTTCTGGAAGCCACGCCCACTGCATATGCTATGTCCGGACGAGTTCCGACCATAAGGTATGACAAAGCACCAACTGCTTCACGATATGGAAAATCTTTCCTTCGTTCTACCACTTTCTCTGACTCAGTGTTCGATGTCACTGATTCCTTCTGAATAGGAGTTGAAAGTGGATTGCAGTCCGCCATATGGAATCGCTCCAGAATTTTCTTTGTATAACTTTCCTGTTTAATGGTTATAGATCCATCGCTATCTTGCTCAATTTCTAAACCTAGGTAATAAGATGCAGGCTTCGTAGTTATTTTCAGCTTTTTCCTCAAGTCTGCTAGAAATGCGTCTGTTACTTCTGCATCCGTAGCAGCTACCAGCCCATCATCCACGTACAACGTTATGAGCAATTTCTTTCCATTAACGTTTTTGACAAACAAACAACTGTCGGCGTCACATTGTTTGAAGTCTAGATCCAAAAGGATCTCAGCGAAGCAAGAGTTCCAGCAACGTGGGGCTTGCTTAAGTCCGTATAAACTACGTTTCAGTTTCCAAACTCTGTTTGAACCGTCATCAAAGCCATCTGGTTGTTGCATGTAGATCTCTTCTTGTAGTTTTCCGTACAAGAATGCCGTTGAGACGTCAAACTGTGTTAAGACCAATCTTTCCTTAGCTGCAACACTAATAAGCGCTCTTATTGTGCCCATTCTGGCAACCGGACTGAACGTTTGGTCATAGTCAACACCTTTTCTTTGCTTGAACCCTTTTACCACCAGGCGTGCTTTGTATTTATCTATAGAGCCATCGGGATTTCGTTTAATCCGGAAAACCCACTTAGAGGAAAGCGCCTTTCTCTTAGGTGGTAGGGCACTCAGCATCCACACGTCATTGTCTTTGAGTGATGCCAGCTCTTTTTCCATTGCTTCCTTCCACTTTTCTTTCTGAGGGCTCTCAATTGCCTCTCTGTAATTCTCGGGGTTTGCGGAGCTGTTAACATTACACACATAGTCGTCGAGTTTAGCCGGTGCTCGAAGTGTCGATCTTTGCCTTAAGTTGTGATTGTGTGGCACGATGTCAAAGAATTCTTCAGGTTCAGCTGGCGCTCCTTCGTCAGCTATCACCAATTGCTCTGACCTCTCGTCACTAAGAGACGGCTCTTGTGCCAAGTTGATCGAATCTTCGACTATACTTTCCCCCTCAAAATCGAACGATAATGTGTTGTCTTCTTCTTGGAGACTTGAATGCTCGTTTTCGTTTCGTATCGGTTCACCAAATATTAATGTTGGACGGCTACTAACCAGTGGTTCTAATCTTATCTCCAGTGCATTTGGAGTTGGGGTATGCCGAGATATTTCTGGTATTTCGATCTCAGCATTTGCTCTGTAGAGTGGTTTTTCATCAAATATGACATCACGAGATCTAACGAGTCTATATTTGTTGTTCTCTACTGCTGCCCATATGCGATAACCGTCGTCTTTATCATAACCAACGAGTCTTCCTTTGTAAGCTTTCTTAGAGAGTTTCTGTCTCTTTTGCTTGGGAATGTGGGAATAGCACGTGCTTCCAATTATCTTCAAATGAGTTATCTTGGGCTTCTT